>OZ005736.1:145915950-147139700 GCA_963930755.1 Eudasyphora cyanicolor
ATGAATTTGTTAATCTAATTATAGTAATCTATCAACATATAGTCCAAGCGGGCTGAGTTTGATTAAATAAATGAAATGAAATGAAATGAAAATATAAAACTAATGAATAATATATTAGGAATAAGAACGGCATGTCCAATTTTTACTAATGGTGTTTTCGATTCTGAAAAAATGATGCCTCGTCGACTAGAAATGCTGAAAATTGTTTGCCTTTTTAAGGTGGAACTGATGTAGTCCCTCGCATTAAACTTAGCTCCTATTTCAAAATTCCAAAATGTTGTATAATAGTCCAGTTTTCGGGAAAATGGCAAGGAAAATGATGCACTTTTTTGCAGAAACGAATTCGCCATAAGATTGTTTTTTAGACTAAACACTATTTACGGTTTGTTGTGGTTTCAAGAGCACTACGAACTCAAATCGAAGGGACAATTTTAGGTGGTAGTGGATAGCAGAGAAATGTTTAATTTTGTTTAATTTACATTTTATACTAACGAGAACCAAACTATGTATTTTTAAGAGCTATATTTTGTGTCCAATGTGCTTAAATTCTGGTACAAAAACTATGTTCAGTTCGTTTGAAATCCATTTAAAATATTGATATTGAGTCTGACCCGTTTTTACATAATGACAAATACATCATATAATAATATCAAATGAAATCAAGGAACTGTCTGCCTAGTCGGAGTACTCTACAAGTCCAACTCCATCTACTGCCAATTGATATTGTGTCTAGAGAAGCTTTGCCACAACGATTCCTGGCAGAGATGATTAAGTGGGCAGAATGAAAATAGAAACTCCACTGGTATGCAGATGGTTTGGAGCTTGATGATAAGGTAGGCTTCGAAGTACTCTGTAAAGAACTTCCGTCATGATATTGCCCACAGACCAACAGATACATGCAGTGTCTATCAAGCCGAAATAATGGCAATAAGGGAAGTCGCCAAGTGGCTGAGTCGCTACATAGTGACAAACACTGCCGTCGTCGTTTATTGCGACAGCCAGGCTGCCCCCTAAAGCACTTGTTTGCCGCAAATCTCTTAAGGAGATGTCTGAACAATTTAACATATACGGCATATGGATATCTGGGCATGGGAATATGAAGAAATGCAATGCCGATAAATTTGCTAGGAAAGGGACGACATTACAAATTCTCGAAGAATATGCATATATCGGTGCGCCAGTGTCCACATACGAGATAGTCAAATCTGGACAAAAACGACATAAGATTAAAACTATATCTTTGCATAGAGAAATATTGCCTACGTCAGTAATGGGACATTGCCTGATGGCCGAACACACCAGGAGGTGGGGAATTTAATTTAATAACTTTTGCAGAAGCTGTAAAGATGAGGAGTAAGTGGAGAGCATTGAGCACCTGCTTTGTTACAGTCCCGCATTGATAAACGACCTCTGGATATACTGTCATCGGTCTTTCTAGTAAGCCTGACTGATGTTCGCATCATTGATAATTTAGTGTCTAAAAAGGAAGTGTTTGATTACCCAATCAAAAGGCTTTGACATTTGAATACACTAGAAGTTTAAAAAGATATAATACAAATGTATAAATAATATTGTAAAAATTGCGTTTTGGAAGAGGGGAGCTCGATCAATAGGTATTTTTTCGAGTCAAAAGTCATATCTCGGTATTTAAGGTACCTTTGCTAAGTTGTTCCAGTCATCAGTGATGAGTTTTAGTACTCTATGAACAAAAATAGCTCTAAGCTACAGCCCTCGCAATTAAACCATTACCAACGATCCTTTTGTTGACACCACATACACACAGGCACATTTCCAAAGGTTGTGTGCGTGTTGTGTATGACTATGCCGGCTGCGTATAATCGTTGATGTTTTGTTTCTCTTTACAAAAGGCAGCAGCAAAAGCATGCGTTCTTTTAAATTTGTTTTTGTTCCCTTTGACTAGTACTTACCCATTGCAACAGTACTTTTTTCCAGCTGCGCATGTCCATTTTGTTTTGTTTCTTTTGAGCGTTTGTCCTCTTATTCGCGGCACACAATTGACTATAGAAATTCCTCTTGCAGGAATAAATATCGCTGCTTCAAATTTACTTAATAACGAGACGCAAACAAATCCAATGGAAAAAGAAGGAAAAGCTATGATTTTTCCCAAAGCAAAACGACGTCTTGAGGTCACGTTAAGGTCCTCCTTCTTCTTTATCTACACATTTGTTGTCGTTGTTGTTTTTTCTCCGATTTTCACGAGAATTTGTTGCTCCTCCCTCTCCACTCCCACGGTGGAAATTGCGATAAAATATTATTGTTTCTTTTTGTTGCTATTGCTGCTGCTGTCTGTGATGAATCCAACAAACAGCTTTTATTTTATTGTATTTCACTTTTTTTGTAAATTATTTTCTAAACAAAACTATTGAATAATTTTTATTTATATGTATGTACATTTATTGATGAAGTGCAATACAAAATTTCTAAATTTGTGTTGTTCTATCCTCGCGCCGAACTTTAATGTAAACAATATTCTTTCGTTCTCGTGTGTGTTTTCTTGTTCAGGTATAAATAGCAACTGCCGTTAGATTTTTTTGAATACTAATTTTGACATTTGACGCATCGCGCTATGTTTATTTTGTTTATGTGAAGCTACCTGGTGACAGTTTACAGTTGTATGGTGGTATTGGTGTGTGTGTGTTATGGGTATTTGGTAGTCGGATAGAAACTGAAAAGTAGGTACGACGCACAGCTCTTTAATCGTCAAATGACACTTTTCTAGCGAATTTATGCCCAAATTCAAAGAATATTTTGTAGAACACCTTTTAAAGGTGGGAAATTTTAAAGTATGTAAATTCCTAACCTCGCCAATAGGTAGAGGAATTGGGATGTTTGCCTTAAATCACAGCAATAGAGTTTCTGTTTCCACATTTATTCGCGCTATTCTATTTTCTGATGAAATAGCCTTTAATTATATACCTTAATTTTAAATAAATAGATAAAGTACCTACTTTAAGTAGTTTTTCCTTTCACAATATTTTTTAGGATAAATCCCTCTTTTAAAGCCTACACCGCATTCTGATACGGGATATTATTAGTTTGTTTCGGGCCAGATGTTTGTGAAACACCAAAATGCTGGAGCTATCTAGATCCATTTCACAATGCCTGTACGTCCACGTCAAGTTTTTGTTCGCTAGGTACATGTCACAATTTTTATCCAATCTTTATACCCTCACTTTAGTGTGACGAGGGTATATATCATTTGCTACGGAAAAAAGTGTAACACGTCGAAGGAGTGACCTAAGACCCCAAGTATGTTCGGAGGAAATCCGTTTTGGGTCATTTTAAGTCGAATGAGCAATGTCCGTCCGTCCGTCTGTCTGCTGGCTGGTGCGCACGATAACTCTCGAAAGGAGTAACCGATTGACCTCAAATTTGGTATGTGGTAATATTTTTTTCTATCTCCGGCTAAGTTCGAAGATGGGCCATATTGGTCCACTCCTTCTAGTACCTCCCCCACAAAGGGTTAAAATGATGTGAAATATTGATTCTTTAATAACTGCTATACTACTTATTCGAATCACACATAGTATTAGCTTATTAGTCGCTATCAACTCGAGAAAAATGGGCGAAGTCGCCACGTCCCTTTTGGTACCTCCCACACAAATGCTCCATTTTGCACCAAAAATTAACAGCTTATAACATTAATAACAGTGTATAAAAATACTTGAAATTTTGTACAGTATTGTGCTTTTATATTGCCTACAGTCCAGGGAAAAATGGGTGTTGTTGCCACGCCCCTTTTGGTACCTCCCACACAAAGGTACCTTTTTGCACCAAAAGTTAATAGCTTATAACATTAAAACCAGTGTATAAAAATACTTGAAATTTTTACAGTGTAATGTTTTTATAGTGCCTATAGCCCTGTGAAAAATGGGCGTTATTGCCACGCCCCTTTTTGTACCTCCCACACAAAATTCCCAAATCATACCACAATTAACTGTCTCATAACGTTTATACCAGTGCACATAAATGCTTATAAGTCGGCACAGTGCAATGAATTTAAAGTATCTAATGTTCAGCGAAAAAACCAAACACACAAATTGACAGAATAATTCGAGTAATATTCAATATTACGTTACTCACAAAGTGAGGGTATACCTTAGTCGGTTTACCCGACTGAAACTTTCTTACTTGTTCTTTACATCATTTGCTTGGGTGAAGCCTGTTCAAATTGTGCAGATATATATAAACATATATATCTGCAGATTTGATGTTTAGCGTTAGATAAGACGCATTTGTCAATCCTTATGAAATTTGACAGAGATGAATTCGGAACACTGACAAATTTGAAAATAATCAGATTTAGTCCATATTCACACTTGCAAATTTTCCCTGCAGAATTGCAAGTGTGAATATGGACTTAGATATAGCCTCCATATATACCAATATCTCTGTTATAATCTAAGTATAATAGAAACCGAATTTATCAACAGATCTTTATACATAAATGGCAGCAGCGGAAGCAAACATTGTCTAATTTGAAGATAATCGGTTCGAACATAGATATACATACTATATACACTCCGCGCCACTTTAATAGCACATCGAGTCAAAATTTGTTTGATGCTCAACATATTAACCATTTACGTTAGGAACATATTTTTTAAAATTTTAGTTAATCTAATTCTGAATCGGATATAGTAAAAGTGGTTCTTTATCTCTAACTGTTGGTTTTATATATTTTTTTTTCATCATTAAAAAATTACCCTGAATATTACGCCACTTGAATAGAATACACCCTGACAAAAATCGAATTTTACATTACTTTTGTTTCACGTCAGTGTACACATTTTAATTTAAAAAAATATATATATTTAGTAAGGGGTGCTGCCTCCTATGTTGACTAATACTTCACAAATCCTGTTTGGGATTGATTCATACAATTAGGGAATATAATTTAGAGGAATGGAGCTCCAGGCCAATTTATGGCTTCGATAACTTCAGAGATGGTTGAATATTGTTGCCCAGACCCATAGATTTTTCGGACTAACCATCCCCAAACGTTTTCTATAATGTTAAGGTCCGGTGAATATGGGGGCCAATTTAATATCACAACGTTTTGGCTTTCTATATACGATTTGACAATTCCGGCGGTGTGAATTGGAGTCCAAAAAGATTGCCAAAGAACTGGAAGGCCGTTTGGAGAACGCCAATGTACGCCGTTGCATTCGTCGTTTTAAAAAATGCAACCGCAGGTGCGATAATACGAGATCGCTTCCCATACCATGACACCGCCCACTCGGCTATGTAGGCGATCGAAATGGTGGCATTCTTTTCGTAAATCATGAAAATAATAGCTGTAGCCATCAAGGCCCTCCAAATAAATTTTTTTCTCGCCTGAGAAGACAACGCGAGGCAAAAACTAAGGCGTTGCATCTTAAGCACGGTACTATGTTCCCGTTTCACGGTGAAATCCCATACAAAAACCAAAGTTGTGAAAAACTGAGTGAAATTTTTTCATTTGTGGTACTGTGTTTATTTCAACGTGAGAAATTGACATTTTGCGCCGATACAAATTAATTGAACGCCGCAACAAATTGAAGCCGCCAGCATTGTACTCCTATTTATTTACATTCATATTTGTCCGCGAGAAATTCAACTGTTGTAAATATTAGCAATAAAATTTCCTAATAAAGAATACTAAATTAAATTATCTGAAATAAAGAAACTTAATGCAAAGGACGGAAAATAATTATGTACATGGAATAAACGAGAAGAGTGACATTCCGATTGGATAGCAAAGCAAATGTGCAAAACACTGGAAGGACATGTAACTATATGTAATAATGTGGAATTTGTCTTGTAATTACATATGTACATTTACGTTTGTATGTTTAGAACAATCGTGACGAAAAGCGTGGAAAAACTTTGTGGACGGCAAACGCTACCGAAGCAGTAGGGCAATGGAATTGGGCAGTGCCTGTGATCTCATATTTAAATGGTTATAAAGAACATAGTGAGTTCTTGCCAGCCTTAGGAGTTGGAAGAAGAAAATCCGTTTATGGATAGAAGTATAATTTATATATGTCCACAAATATAATGTAAATCCTTCAAAATAATAATAAAACATATTTTTCGGTTCATCAAAACATCATTTTATTTATTTATATTCGTACAACAGTAGGAAATTATTTTGTTATTTGTAACATTGTATTACCCTGGCTTCTGATGCCTCACAAGCATCGCCATCGTATCAACACAAAATAAATAATTTATTTAATTATAACATTAGCACAATGATCTTCAACCATATTTCCATTCTGCAATTTAAATTAACTATTCTCTAAGTCGGCATTATTCCATTTAATTGCTTATTGATTCTAATTTAAACTCGTGTTTGTTTTCAAGAAAAGCAAAAAGGAAAAAATGCACATGCTTATACACAGACACACACATATAAAAGTGACATCTCGACACACACACTTCAAAAATGCAATGCGACCTTAGTAAAAAAGCGTTCCATTTTTCAACTTGAAATAACATTTTGTGGAATTTTTTCAAGCTGAAAAAACATAGTACCCACCTTTACGGGCAGGATTGAGTGGTGGCCTTTTCTTAATTTTTACTCCCTTTATGTGTTCAGATTTCGAAATAAGACGCCTTATAGTGGTTAAGTTTGCATTAACGCCAGTATTTTGTGTCATCTTGGTCATGCGAATTTGAAGCTTCTCTCAAAATATGTCGCCTTCTCAATAGAGAGTATTCTATGCAGCGTTACGGTTGAGAAATTTCAAAAAGTGGCACAAAAAGGGGATTATTTTTAAAAAAGTGGCATAAGTTTATTTCATTTAAACAAAACAAAAAAAAAACAATTCAATTACATTTAAACTGGAAATGGAATAAAAAATAACAAAAAATTATGACTTTGTGCATTTTTTTAATCAATTTAGCCATGTCCGTCTGTCGATGTATTCTTGTGATCAAAGTGCAGATCGCAAATATGAAGCGATATTTATTGGTACACATGCATTTCATAGGCTAGGGACGATCGCTATTAAAAATGGGGTATATCGGTCCATGTTTGGTATAGCCTCCATATATAGGTCCCCTTTGATGTTAGCCCTTGACGACCTAGAAAACGCATTTTTTAATTGATTTGGCTAAAATTTAAAATTTTTTATTGTTATTGATCCAATTGTCCCTAGTAAAATGGGGCATATCAGTACATATTTTGGTATGTCGCCAAGAAGTCTAATCGGAAGGTATCTTTATATGGGAGCTATATAAACAATGGACCAATATGCCGATTTTCTAAAAAGGGACCGTCCTTGGTCCAAAATATGACCTTTTTACAATTTTCGTAAAGGTCGGATAATATCGAACAGACAGACGTGGTTGACGTTCCTCAACCTAAAAAATAAGAGTAGTATATTTTAAAAGGCATACAAACTTTTCGGGTTGAGGAAAGTAGAAAAAATTCCAAAAAGGGGGAAAAAAGGGGGCAGCAAAGTGGCATGGCTTAAAAAAGGGTAAAAATGCCACTAACGCTGATTCTGTGTAATAGCTTCTGATTTATCTCAACTTCACAGGACCAAGCAAGTGTCAAAGGTTGTTGGAGAGAGAGGCAGGCGGAAAGAGCTCTCTTCCTCTCTCTCCTACAAACTTTGACACTTGCTGGAAAAAATTGCCGAGTGTAAATCAGCACTTATTGTAATTTTATGTAAATTGAAAAAATCAAACATGAAATTTAGAAATCGAATTTTTATCTGAGAAAATACAAATTCATATTTAGAAAATCCAATTACAATTTCATACGCTTATGGCAAACCAGTCACCTACGTAGCTCAGTGGTTAGTGCGCTTAGACTTGGAACCCGAATATGCTGGGTTCGATGGAATCGTACCCAGCCAGGGTACTGAATAGATTTTACATCAACAATTAATTTTATGGTTTTCTCACTGTGGAAAGAGCAAAGAGTTTCTTCTAAGCAAAGGAAGGTATTTTGAATATACATGTGAAAAAGAAAACGACTTTGAAATCCAACACCAACTAATGCATAACGAGCGCTTCGTTGATGGTTAGTCAACTCTTCGGATGCAGTAGCCTCGTTTTTGTCCTGCTGCAGTAGCCTCGTTTTGTCCTAATTTACATATAGGAATTACTTTCAAGTAAGAGCAATCTCAAGTCAATCGCCTGCCGCCGTAGTTATTTTTCTCTCGACCATTCAAAGTTGTTTTTGTTGTTGGTAAATGTTTGTATTTTATAGACAGAGGCAGAGAGCTCTTTCCGCCCGCCTCTCTCCTACAAACTTTCACACTTGCTTGGAAAAAATTGCCTCGTGTGAATCAGGACGAACGAAAATATATAACCGTACCAGTGATGTCAACAAATTTGATTAAAAAATCTGTCCCGTTAAACGCCCAGAACGCCTCTATACATTAACCTATATTCACGAATTGGGCATTTGTTACATGGTCGTGATCACATTTATAATTTCACAAGCATTTCAGAACATGTCATATAGTTGTATTTATTTGTATGGATATACGAATATTATTATTGTTTAAATTCGTATTTATAGCATCACTAATTGCAATATGGGCGAAGATTCGTTTAGTTTGTTTTGCCAAAGGGTGATTCCAACGGAACGGGTGTGACATTGTTACTGAGTATTTTCCTGATTTTGATCTATATACTTTATAACGACAATTCACAAAGGGTGGGTTATGTAGATATACTTAAGTGTTACCTACTGGCATGCAAAGAAATTTAATACTAGGGTGTCCCAAGAAGAGCGCAATTTTTAATTTTAAATAAAACACAGATATTTAAGAAAAAATCGTGAAACTTTATTATATCGTAAAGTAGACAGAATGAGGTTATGTATGGAACAATATATCGTGCAGATGGCCGCCGCGGCTTTGCTGGCATGCACGCGATCTTTTAATGAAATTTTCAATGACCGTTTTGCATGAATGCTGCGGTATTTCATTAATGCAGCGTCCAATTTCGTCTTTTAAGGCTTGAGTCGTCGTCGGCTTATTCGCGTAAACCATCGATTTCAAAAAACTCCAAAGAAAAAAATCTAATGGTGTTAAATCGCACGATCTAGGCGGCCAATTCTGATCTCCAAAACGCGAAATAACACGACCGGGAAATGACTGATGCAGCAATTGAATTGTTTCTCTGGCTGTATGACATGTGGCGCCGTCTTGTTGGAACCACATGCCCTCCACATTCATTTCTTCAATTCTAGGCAAGAAAAAACTGGTTATCATTTCACGATACCGAACACCATTGACTGTTTGCGCTTGACCTGCCTCATTTTCATAAAAAAAAGGTCCAATGATTCCTCCAGCCCAAAAACCACCCAAAAACCGGTCGATCGACCTGGTCGATGGCGCGTTGTTGTCTTTACATCACTAACAGACCCAGTTTCGGCAAATTTATCCATTAATCTCTTTACAGTTGACTCTTTTGGAGCATTATTGTGACCCCAAATTGATCGCAATTTGCGAACTGTAGCCGCAAAACGTTCACCATTTTGGTAAAACAATTTCACAATGAGAATGCGTTGTTCATTCGTGTAGCGCTCCATTTTTACTAACCTCGTACCTTCTACTAACAAACAATAACAATTATTCAAATGTCAAACAATGACACTTCGAATGTTGCGAGATTTAAAAATTGCGTTCTTCTTGGGACACCCTTTATTTTTAATAACAAAAATATGGTTGATATATCACAGTAACGGGTGTGACCTTAGGTTTTGATAAAATCTTGATCAGCAGCTTTCTTTATTGCATACTGTAAAATTGTTGTATGTACTGCCATCAGAAACAAATTTTTTGGTATCTCGCGAGCATAGTGTATATTGTAGACTTCATTTCAAATAATTTAAATTATTATTCCATTTGCGAAAACCAAAATCAAAGTTGTTTTATTCACTAAATCATATTCATATTGCCGACTTTCTTTATCACATATAGCAAAATTTATCACATATAGCAAAAAACAAGTTTCGACCTCTTACAAACTGTTTCTCTTTTGTATCAATGTTTATGACAATACAATTTTTTCACTTTCTACAAAGATTTAATTTCTAAATTAAAATGCGCTGTGCGTCCTGTTTCTGTAAGCAGAACACCTTTCAAAATAATGTTTAGGTCTGTTAACCACGATTTTTTAGTTTTCCACCAATTTTCTAAAATATATTGATATTCGTTAACTCCATTTGTGAAATATACTTATGCATTTTTTTCCATAAACAGTAAAAACATCATAACAATGAATAGGCTGATTTAAAATGATCTTATGGGCCTTCACTGCCGCACACTTCGTTCTCTTAATGAGTACCATCTATTTATTTTTTCAATTTATACCGAAATTTCTGCTTTCTGTTATTTAATTTCATGCTTGAAATAAAATTAATAAATAGACAATACAATAAAAATCGATTAAAAATTATTTACGGTCTTGGCGTAACGGGTGTGACAAATCTTAGAATGCAAATTCTAGCGTAAATATTGCAATGATATTGAAGCATTTTGATTTACTTTATACTATATAACTTTGACCTTACTTTCACAAAAGATGATATATGCATATCTACATAAAACGAATTAAATTTAACTTGTTGTATATTTTCCGTATGGGGTGTGACAAACAAAACACTCCAAGATACAAAACCGTTTGCAGACATTGAATATTTTCCAAAAGTTACGAGTTTTACGCTTAACTATGACTACCGTTGCTCGTGTGAAGGATACCGGGTATAAATAAACCTCAGTTGCCAACATTCAGCCCGACCAGTTGACATTTGTGGTCTCTATGACGTTAAAATGTCAAATCGGGGAGATGCCATATATGGGGGCTATATCCAAAATTGGACTGATATTGCCCATTTGCAATCCCAACATACCTGCAGCTATAAGAAGTAAAGCGAGATCCATTTCCACGTTCCCTACTTTTTTAAAGAAAAAAAAAAAACAGAAAATTCAAATTGAATGGGGAATTTGTATTATCATTTGAAAGAACATTCTTTGGCATTTATTTTTTGAAGATTATGTCTATCAAATGTTGGCCGCGGCTACGTCTCATATGGTCTATCCGTTAAGTCCAATTTTCGATGACTCGTTCGAGAATTTCGACTGGTAATTGGCGAATGACACGCGAAATGAGCCTCATCGCTGAACAAAATTTGGCTCGAAAACGTCGAATCTTCTTGGAACTTTTCAAGAGCCCATAGAGCGAAGCGATGTCGCTTGAGAAGGTCGGGCGGCTTCAGTTCTTGCACAAGCTGTATTTTGTATGCTTTCAATTTAAGATCTCGACGTAAAATGCGCCAAGTCGTTCCATACGTCACTCCGAGTTGCTGCGAACGGCGCCGAATCGACTCTCCACGGTCTTCGTGTACACTCTCAGCTGCGGCCGCTACATTTTCTACACTGCGTGCTGGACGTGGTCTATTCGGTCGAATATTATCCAATAATCAATGCTGGGTCTCAAGATGGGTTATGGTGTTGCGAATAGTACGCTCAGTAGGCCGATTATGTTGACCATAAGTTGAGCGAAGTGCACGAAACACATTCCTCACAGAACGTGAATTTTCGTAATAAAGTTGAACGATTTGTAAACGTTGTTCAGGCGTAAGTCTTTTCATGATGAAATGCCAAAAAATACTTAACAAAAATAACATGACAGCATGACACGACTCACACGTGATCTGTCAAAAAAGGGCTATCGAAAAAAGTATCTCTACTTAGTTCACCCGTTATATGTACCAAATTTCAGGCACCTAGCTCAAGTATTATAGATTGTAGCGTGATTACAACAGACGGACGAACATGGCGAAATCGTCTTAGAATTTTATGGGGTCTCAGATCAATATTTAGTGGTGTTACAAACGGAGTGACAAAATGAATATACCCCCCATCCTATGGTGGAGGGTATAAAAAGATATGTCGGAAAAATTGTTCATTTCAGTTCAACAGTAAAAGTAGTGCATCCAACAAATTTATAATAACCTGTAGAAACACATTGGTAGGAAAAAAACTATTCCTAAATTTCATCAACTCTTTATGAATTTCTAAAATTCAATTGTTCGTGATGTCCCTTACGGTATTTTTTTTGCAAAAATCTGATTTATTTTTTTATGTGTAATGGGGTAAGTTTACGTGGAATCATCCAAAATGCTGTTATAAACAAAGACAAGAACGCTTACAGATGCGGCAGATGTTTGCACACAATATACCTCAGATGGCGTTGTTACATTGGACCCTATATTTTACTCGAGAAACGTCAACCCACAGGTGTCGTGAGTGCACAAGGGTACAAAATGTCAAAGTCAATGAATATAGAAGATGTGTCATCGCATGTTTGTTTACATTTTATCGAGATACGAACGAATAGAAATGATTTTTCAAACGCAAAAAAATAGATTTCCGCTGTCTTTTCTTGAACTATTTTTGCACGTATCGATTGATATTCATTTTCTAATCGTGATAATTGCAAAAAAATTTGGAAAATCGATCTGAAAATACGAGAAAATCCATACTCGTTGAAATCAAATTCCTAATCGTTCGTCACTCTCAGCTACTCGTTATGCAACGGCACATCTTCGTAATTGACTGACTTTGCAAAATTTTATTTAAAGAATGGCTAAACGATCTCATCTCCCACCTAATTCTATTTCCGGGACTTGGCATTATTAAAAAAATTTGATTTAATAGATATATAGATTTATCTATTTGATAGATATATAGATTTATTTATTTGATAGATATATAGATTTATCTATTTGATAGATATATAGATTTATCTATTTGACAGATTAATCAATTTTGGAAAAAAAATTTTCAAATAAAGAGTGATTTTGTGGCTGCTCAGCTGTTTTCGTGTTTTCGTCTTTAAACATTATTTTTCATCTCTAAGCATTGAGGTATACAGACCGTTCTCTTGACTCAAATAAAGATTTCATACATTTCTCTAAATTGTATGTGTTTTAAAATGAATTACGAAATTCTTAAAAAATCACTCTTTACTATGTCAACCATGCCAGTCACAGAAGTTCCACTCAACTAGTGAACACTGTATTACCAACAGTTTGTGCACGACCCACCATGGTTCATATCTTCGCTACAAGGCCGACGAATCAAGTTACAAAAAGGAATTTTTATTCTATGTCTCGCTAGATGTCGCTACTGTACAAAACTAATTCTAAAAAATCCGTCTGGAAAAGTTAGAGAAATCGAATCGATAACTCCATTCCAAAAGTATGTTAAGTCGAAATATATGTTTTTTTTTTCAGGCGAGACTTTCAACGTTTTATGCAATTTGTAAGTTTATATGGAATTCCTCTGTATTGCAAATCGAGTGACCTCTACTGTTGTGTGCATAACTTTTGATTGGGTTGACGGATAACACTAAAGTTTGGCTGAGTATAATTTTTTATCAATTTCTATTTTTATGTATGACTAGATATAACCCGATGCGCTTTGCCGTCCCCGTATTGCAGAATAGTTATATGTACCTTTTTCTTTCAAAGACACATGAATATTCCATATTGGAAAAAAATTAAATACTTTTGGTTATTTTTAAACAATAAAATACGAAAAATCCCTTTTAATTTCATGTTTAAGTTTCAAGAGCATCCCTGGCATCCATGCGGGGGAAAATCATAATTTTTGATATGTTTGAATTGGAAGAAAATATATTTGAAACCAAAATTTTAAATATATTAGAATAAAATATATTTGCGAACTGACTTTCACAAATGAAGTATGTATTTCCACACAAACAATGTTATTGTTTAGTAAGTTTTAGAAATATATTTTATTTAAAAAAATTTCAAACTTTGCTGACTTTATCCAACTTTATTTAAATTTTTTCTAGATTTCGTGTTATACTATGTAGTATAAAATGTAAAAAATGTATTGAAATTTAAAAATATTCCTCTTCATCACTTTTTGTCAATCTATCAATGCAATTTACCGTTTAAACGATTTCAATTTTAATCGAATTTTACAAACATATACAATGCGCTTTTAACTCCAGAAAACATGCCTTAAGTTAAGGCACTGATGTATTGTCAAAATACTTCAATACAAATAAATGTGTGTTTCAGAAATAAAACAAATAAAAAAGCGTTAAGTTCGGTCATTCCGAATCTTATATGCCCTCCACCCAGAATTGCATTAAATTGTATTACTGGAAAAATATTTGGATATGGAGCAAATCATGAAACGATCCTTTTGTTAAGTAAATTATTAAAAAAAACGAAAATGTGGTATTTATGGCTTAAAATAGCTTTTTTGAGAGCTACATCTACACGGGGACTACAACAAAATAAAATTTTATTTGTATAAATTTTATTGAGATTAATTCTCGCCAAAATAGAATATAAACTGCAAAGTTTCAGCTAAATTTCTTAGAAAATGTGGTGTTTATGGCTTAAATAATCCTTTTTGGGATTTTTTTCCGATCATGCCGAAATTTAAATGTGTGCTTTCTATTGAATATAATCATATCTAGTGAAATGGGGCATATCGAATAATACTTTGATATAGCCCCCATACGAGGGTCCCTTTCGATAAGACATATCTACCCTATGGAGAGCGCATTTTTTAACCGATTCCTCTATAACGTAAATATTTCCTGTCGAAAGGGAGCTTTGCATTGGGGCTGTATCAAAAAATGGACCGATATGCATCATTTTCACTAGGCATGATTGAATGCAATAGAATGAACATTAGGGCGGGTCGCGGCTACGTCTCGGATGGTCCATCCGTTGAGTCCAATTTTCGATGATTCGTTCGAGCATTTCGACTGGTAAATGGCGAATGACACGCGTGATGTTTTGCTCCAAGGCTTGAATCGAAGCGGGTTTGTCCGCATAAACTGTAGACTTTACATATCCCCACAGGAAAAAGTCTAACGGTGTGATATCACACGATCTTGGTGGCCAATCGACCGGCCCAAAACGTGAAATTATCTGCTCACCAAAGTGTTCTCTCAATAAATCCATTGATTGATGCGATGGGTGGGAATGGGAATTAAATTTCGACAAAATTTTCAGGAAAAATTCAATTCAATTCAATTCCAACAATATTTTGCAGAAAAATTAAATTTTCGAACGAAAAAGTTTTCCAGAAAAATGCAATTTTAACGAATTTTTGTAGAAAAATTAGATTCTAACATTTTGTAGAAAAATACAAATGTGAAAGAATGTTCGAGAAAATTTGTTTTGTTGGAAAGGGGACATAAAGATTTTGTACATTATTTTGGGAGCCGTACGGTTGAATAGGGTTGGTAACATTTGATCTACAATAATTGTGCTAGATGACAGGAATTTTGATACTTCTTATGCTTAGCTGCAGGTAATTTGGGATTTAAAATGGGCAATATCGTTCCATTTATAGCATCTTTCCAATGTGTCTTCTTAACCCCATAGATACAACAAATTTAAATTGATCGGTCTGAACATTTGTGACTTAAGTATATTAATACCCAGAACCCTTCAAACGAACTACGGCCATCATAGATCCATCTTTTTATATATGTATGTGGGTCCCATATAAAGCACCACTCCGATTTTACGTTTATTAATATACATAACCATTCAAACGGTAACGGTTGTTATATGTAAGTTCATGCTTAAGTGTATGTCCATGGACATGAGACGTTTAAATGTCTCCTCTCTTCAACCTAACCCAACCTCATGCTTTGTAAAGGACCCGATTCTGATTTGGGGGGATACTTAACGACGTTAGATTTGATTTTTCTATTTTTTATTAGAGATTCTTAGCAAAAGAAAACAAAAAACATTAATAAAAAAATATATAGATTTTCTATAGTAAGACAACTTTTCAGATCAGGTTATTATAGGTATAAATATTCGTATTATTAATTGCATTAATATATGGATATCGTGTAGAAACACACGCAGACACAGTACTCGTTTTATTCTTCACTCGCGGTCGCAAACGAAGATCTCAAACTCTTTATGGGGTTTTTCCTCACCACCATATGGAGTGTAGCACGTACCATGGGATGGGTGGACTTTGCCAATTGTGTTGGCGGCACGACCAATGAACAACGTTTCACAATCGACCGAACTATAACCGCCAATCACAGCATTTTCTGGAATTTTGCCGCTCCAGGGCATCCACTTGCCAGATGTTTCGCACAACACTTCATATTTCTGGTTGCTAAATTCGCCACCTCCGTAGGCAACATAGCAGGTACGATGGGATGGATGTAATTTACCAGGAATAAGATCATCTCCGAGACGAACACGTGCAATATACAGTTCTTCACTGTCATCGATACCACCAGAAACGGCATTGGCTGGAATGTTACCTTTGGTTTCAGGTTTCCAGATACCCTCACAGCCAAAACATACATCAGTTGACTCCGATTCTGTAGAAAAAAATAATTATGAAATGTTAATCCAAACAAACAAAAAATACACACGAAGTGAGACACATCCAAGTATTGGTCTAAATGAATACATATATTGTACCTGAATCTTCAGTGTCAGACAGCCTCAAAAGTCACATTTGAAACCAATTAATTGATTCAATTTACTATTGAACTTCGAAAACGAGTCCCAACTGATCCTACTCTAATGAGTAGATAACTCACCTAGACGTCTACTAAGGAGTTGATAACCAAACTCCTGGTTTATTAAGGAATAGATAACCAAACTAGAGTTCTACTATGTAGTAGATAACCAAACTCATCGTTTATAAAGGAGTACATAACCCAATATGTCGTCAACAAGAGGTAACCCAACTAGACGTCTGCTAATGAGTTGATAACCAAACTCGTTGTTTATTGAGGAGTAGTAACCCAATTAAACGTCTACTGAGTAGTAGATAGCCTAACTTGTCGTTTATAAAGGAGTAGATAACCCAAAATGTCGCCAACTAAGGAGTAGATAACCCAACTGACCCCATACTAAGTAGTGTTTACTAGAAGTATTTCTACCCACTTCTAAGTAGTATTCCTCTAGAAACGGGTAGGAAACCCAAAAAGACATCTACTAACGAGTTCATCACATTTGAAACCCATTAAATGTTTACTGTTGAACTTCGAAAATGGGTCACAACTGATCTCTACAAATGAGTAAATAACCCAACTAGAAGTCTACTAAGAAGTTGATAACCAAAATCGTCGTTTAATAAGGAATAGATAACCCAGCTAGACGTCTACTAAGTAGTAGATAACCAAACTCATAGTTTATAAAGGAGTAGATAACCCAATATATCGTCAACTAAGAGGTTACCCAACTAGACGTCTTCTAATGAGTTGATAACCAAACTCGTCATTTATAAAGGAGTAGTTAAACCAATATGTCATCAACTAAGGTTAAGATAACCCGATTTACCCTATGCTAATTAGTATATAACCCAATTTGTCGTCTACTAAGGATTAGATAACCCAACTGGCATTTTAATAGCACTTTGCCCAACTGGCCTCTACTAAGGAATATATAACCGAACTGGTTCTCTACAAAAAATCGGGATTTCCCGGGATTGATATTCAATAATCCCGGGATTTGGAATTTTTCGTAGCCTGGAAATGCCATTTCGACATATCGTTTGAGTATACCATTGACTTTGTCGGCGACACTGGTACACTTTTTGGGTCCTGCGGGGCCCCATGGTCCCGAGCCGCAATGTTAAACACTACTTTCATAACATTTGGACCAACGTGAACAAGATAGGCTACTTTTTTATTTTCGTAATGCAGTTTAGCCCAATAAGAATTATTAATATTGATCAACTTACCGCAGGACATGTTGATTTTTTGTTTTGCAAAACTGTGCAATGACTTGGAAACGATGCTGTGAACTGATCACTGATCTTTTCTGCCAACACTTATATACTCGCACTCGATTTTTTTTAATGATTTATTGGTTCTGTGATATTCACATCATAATGCGTTTAAAAATAATCACATTATTCAGCCAAACCGAGATGACGACCTTACAAAGGCACAGCCAGTGGACATCAGTTGTTGTTTATTATTAAAGATTACTTTTTTTTAAATTTGAACACAGATAAAACGGTTTTGTTAAAGTTCAACCAACGTTCAGTTTCCCTGATGCAACGAAACATTTTCGTTAAAAGATAACAAAACTTGCATATACAATTTTTTTTTATATGATTAATTACTATATTTATTACTATATATATATAATTAGGCCGGTTCGTTGCTAACGTTGTTAATGTGAGCGAGATGCAGTGGAGGAACATTAAAACCTGACAAAATACCGCCCTGCCACAAGATGTCTCATCATGGCCTCAGTGGACCACATACATATATGAGAAAACGAAGAACTTACCCGTGCGACGACACAATTTCATGTTGCCGAATCAGTACCTTGTGGACAGGCTATTCCGGAGCAGTCAATGCCGCCGTACAACCTACCGGATGAATATCGTTCTCGGAAACCACCCTCCATCAGTGGCACCGGAAGAGGAGAGATCAGCGAAAATCTGGATGGTGTAGCCACCTCAATTCGAATTGGGCACGAATTGATTATACAACGTCGAATTTTACTTGTCTGCAAATTTCTGCGCTATCTCTGGTTTTCTCTGCGGCAGAATACGGAAGTCCAGTATGGCTAAACAGCCGTCATACTCAAAAAATCGACACTCAACTGAATACAACAATAACCGTAACGCCGCCGTAGCGTCAATGACAATTTAAAGTATAGATATCCTAGTGTATTTGCAGATTTTTTCCACAAGATGGCGAAAAAGTCAATTTCGCGTACGTTTGTATGCGAGTGAGAAGATTTGTAGGTAGCCATCTAGAGTTTGCAGATGCGAGTGTACTTTTAAAAAGGCCTTTGGGGTGTCTAATTACTGAATTGTCTTTGGTAGCGAAACGAATCAGCTGATTCGATCTGACATATGGAAATCAGTGTAAACGATTAACCAACGAAAGGTAAACGGACGGCTGAATCACCTGAAATTCGATTTTGGCGGCAGCGTTACCGTTGTGCGACTAAAGTGGAATTTTTAACCTTTTCAATGCCATGTCACTATTGCTGCCTCCTTTTCTGAAATGCCCTTTCTGCCCCTTTTTGGAATTTTTTCTAAAGGTTCCGCCATCTAACCTTTTTTTCAACTAGTGCATATTTCGTGAATGGTAACACTTATCTCATGTCTGATTTGACAGATAATTAGTTTTATCCCTCCGCTGAACGAATATGTGTATATTGCGACATTACTTTGAAAATCATGGTAATGTTGCAGAATGTGTGCGAAAATTGCGTACGGATTTTGGAAGAAGAGAAGCACCGTCAGCTCCGTATGTTCGTTATCTTGTGAAAAAAAATGAAAGAAATTGGCATCCTCATCGATAAACCAAAGCGTGAAAAGCCAAAAACAGTGCGTACAACCCACCCGAGAATATTGCTGCTGTGGCAGAAAGTGTGCGTGAAGCGCCATCAACATCAATTCACCGTCGTCTCAACAATTGAACATTTCGGAGACATCATTGAGACGAATTATGTATAAAGACCTTGGTATGACGCCATACAAAGTCCAATTGGTTCAGGAGTTGAAGCCAACTGACCATCCAATGCGTTTTCAATACTTTTTTTTTATAGCATTTTAAAAAAAAAGTTATTTGGCGGACCCTTTACTTTCCTCAAACGGAAAAGTTTGTATACCTTTTAAAATATACTATTATTATTTTTTAGGTTTAGAAACGACAAATATTTGTTTGAAAATATTTATACCCGCCACCACACTGTGGTACAGGTTATTATGACTTTGTGTATTTGTTTGTAAAGCATAAATAGAGAAGAGATAGACCCATAGTTTATTATACCGATCGGCATAGAATCGCCTTTCGATTTAGCCACGTCCGTCTGTGTGTCCATATGATCTTGTGATAAATGTGTAAGCCGCAAACAATAACCTATATTTATGAAAATTTTAAAAAGGTCATATTTTGGACCAGGGACGATCCCTATTTATGGTCCATTGTTTAATATAGCTCCCATATAAAGGTACCATCTGATTAGATTTCTTGGCGACATACGACATACCAAAACATGGACCGACATGCCCCATTGTTACTAGGGACGATTAGGCCCAATATCAAGTAACATTTTCTGGGAATTTGAGAAAGATCTAATTTTTGGTCTGGGACGCTTGAGAAGGAACTACTCTTATTTATGTGCCTTGTAATGATTTTAAGGGGGTTTTAACGAACTGCGTTTTTTTGTTATTTTCTATTCCATTTAATGAGTTTAAATGAAATTGAATTGTTCTTTTTTTGTAATATGTATTTTAGCTCTTATTTTAATGAACTGAGTTTTAATACCCTACACCACACTGTGGTACAGGGTATTATGACTTTGTGCATTTGTTTGTAACGCCCAAAAAGAGAAGAAATAGATCCATAGTTTATTATACCGATCGACATAGAATCACTTTTTGAGTCGATTTAGCCATGTCCGTCTGTCTGTCTGTCTGTCCATGTATTCTTGTGATCTAAGGGCAGGTCGCATTTATGTTCCGATTGTGATGAAATTTAGGATAGTCGGGTCTGTTCTGTAGCAAGGTGATTTGAAATCACGGTGATTTTAAAATCACCGGCGACTTATAAACACTGTTGGAGTTCGAAATCGAACGGTTTATTATTCATAGCCTCCGAAAAAAGATTGTTCGAAATATGTTCGGGTGATTTCGAACTCCAAAACTGATGTTAAGTCGCTGGTGATTTTAAAATCACCGTGATTTCAAATCGCCGGAATTACAGAACAGACCCGAGTGTTCTTTTTTGGCCCAAGGCGATCCCTATTGAAATTGGTCAACATCGGTTCAGATTTGGATATATTCCTTATATACATTTTACCCCCGATTTGAAATGTAAGCGCTACATAAACTGTATTTTATATCAGATCAGTACGAAATTTGGCAGAGAGAGGTCTCTTATTACATGAATGAACACTGCAACATTCGGGAAAAATCCGTTCAGATTTAGATATAGTCGCAACATATAGAGGGTGATCAAAGTAGATATACTTTTTTCAATAGCCTTTTTTTGACAGATCACGTGTAAGTCGTGTCATGCTGTCATGTTATTTTGGTTAAGTATTGTTTGGCATTTCATCATGGAAAGACTTACACCTGAACAACGTTTACAAATTATTCAGTTTTATTATCAAAATAATCGTTCGCCAATTGCGCTAAAGTGTTTTTTTTTAATTTTTTTAAATCCAAAAAAACACTTTCCATTCGACCCGCGACCTTGACACCCATGAGATATATTTTAGCTCTCGTTAAGAGCTGTCTTTTTGCCATTGACCGATTCCCGATCCGACGTACCGGAATCATCGGTCCATATTTCTTCAAAACTGATGCCGGTGAGAACGTAACCGTCAATGGTACTCGTTATCGTGCCATGATAACCGACCATTTGATGCCTGAAATTGAAGCTCGTGATCTCGGCGACATTTGGTTTCAACAAGACGGCGCCACTTCCCACACATCGCATCAATCAATGGATTTATTGAGAGAACACTTCGGTGAGCAGATAATTTCACGTTTTGGGCCGGTCGATTGGCCACCAAGATTGTGTGATATCCTGTGGGGGGATATCTAATGTCTAAAGTTTATGCGGACAAACCCGCTTCGATTCAGGCCTTAGAGCAAAACATCACGCGTGTCATTCGGCAGTTGAAATGCCCGAACGAGTCATCGAAAATTGTACTCAACGGATGGATCATCTGAGACGTAGCCGCGGCCAACATTTGATAGACATAATCTTCAAAAAATAAATGCCAAAGAATGTTCCTTCAAATGATAATAAACATTCCCCATTCAATTTGAATTGTCCGTATTTTTTCTTTAAAAAAGTAGGGAACCTCGAAATGGATCACGCTATATATGTTACCCCCGATTTGACATGTAGGCGCTGTAGAACCCGTATTTTATACACGCTGAAAAAAATCGCCTCTGTAGTATATTGTCCCAAACATATTCTGCTTGAAACATATATATTTTCAGGGTCCACTCCAAATAGTATATAATATTTGACACATACAAATATTATATGTTTGGGAGGATGTTGTTTTAAACAAAACTATGTTTACATCCTAATATTATTTATTTGGATATGTTATTTTCCAAACAAAGATCTATTTGCGTGAATATATATCAATTTTTT
This sequence comes from Eudasyphora cyanicolor, assembly GCA_963930755.1. Taxonomy (NCBI): domain Eukaryota; kingdom Metazoa; phylum Arthropoda; class Insecta; order Diptera; family Muscidae; genus Eudasyphora; species Eudasyphora cyanicolor. The sequence continues at coordinate 145,938,106 of OZ005736.1, forward strand.
AATTCGATACCTCCATTCTAAACTATGCTAAGTGCAAAAAGGTAGTTTTTCATTAGAGTTTGATGAATATTTCGAATGACCTGTACTGATTTGTGAATAACTTTTGATTGGGTCGACGGATAGATACCAAATTTTGACCGAATATAATTTGGAATATTTAGAAATTATAAATGCAATCTCCCTAAAAACATGCTATCTCGACTTAGCATGTTTTAGAATGGAGGTATCGAATTGTTTTAAGTTTTCAGCAAATAAAAGGTAGTTTTTAGACATTTTTAATGTTAGTAAAATTTCTTTATAATTGAAAATAATGACTGGGAATAGTTAATGTTAAGTTAATGCTAAGTGTTTAAGTACGATTTTACTGAATTTTGTTGATATCATTAATTTCTCTAGGTGCATAGATTGGCACATTTATCGTACGTTAACAGCTCGTTGAAATCTGCCTACTCCTCGTTACTACATCCTTGCAATATTTGATTTGCAGATTTCAACGAGTAAGTATTTGTTTTTCTTTGACACTTGCTCCGCCACCTCTCTCCATCTTGGACTTTCGTTCGGTAGAGATCATTTCGCTCGCTTAAGTACATCTTGCTGTACATTGTAAACAAAAGGTAATCTTCGTTACCCTTTCTTACTAAATAAAGCTACGCTTTACTATCGTCGAAAAAACTAAACTTCTTGTGTTTTATTTATTTTCTATTTCGCCCATTGCATTTCTGCATCGCCGCCTTCGCCAACACCGGTCAATACCTACACACACACATCGTTCCCCCCACTCCTGAGCTATCGTTATTCTGGTAATTCGTTTGGAGTTTGTCATAGAAGGGATTTCGTCGATTCGCCTGCCCTTACCTCCCTTGCTGGCAAACTCCCCCCCTAAACATTGGTCGCATCGAGCCGGATTGAAGCTGCTCTTCCCTTTGTTTCGTTTTAGCTGCTTTCCTACGGAAAACATCGGTGCTTCAGCCACTCATCACCAATCGTACTAACAAAATCGCAGGTAACGTACTCTTAGTTTTCCTAAGTAGTGAGCACCGCGAGTGTTTTTTTGTTCAAAAATAAATCAGAAATACATACAAATATACCCTACGGTATAATATTAGTCGACTTTCGAGTAATCTATCGCGATTTTTCTCAAAATATACAGTCCACTTTGTCGTTGTAATAGTGCTAAATTACTTTAAAATCTATCGGGAATAATTATATTCCAATACAAAACATTAATATTTATTTCGGTTGTTTTTATTCGCTTTAAATTATTTAGTACTTCATTTTGGTTTGTTTTGTTCGCGTTAAATCTTACAACAATTCTTGTTTACATATTTCGTTATTGCGTTGTGTAGTGTGTTGCCCGTTTATTTGTACATTCGGCATTGTTGTATTTATTTCCAATCTCAGTGCAGTCGTCCCTACTGCATGAGAGGCTATCTAGCTTAATTACAACAAAAACAGGAACACTCTCCAAACGTCTTGCATTAGAAAAGGCGCGAAAGTTGGCGTCATAAAATTAGCTCCCATTTCTTGCTCTCGTTGACTTCGTTAATCGAATCGGTCGATTGCATTTCCCCCTACCGACAGCTTGTGCGTCTCTCGCCAACAACTTCGCATTGCATTTGTTGTTGTTTGTTACTCGAAAAGAAACACACACGTACGCACCCACATACTCGAATAGAGAGAGTCGTCGTCACCTGAGCTTGGTTTCACATCCCAGTTGGAAAAATAGTCAAAACAGCCAAATATAACAGCTTTTGAAAAAATAAATTAAATATTTTTTGTCGTGCTATTTTGGGGAATAGCGGTGAGTGGTACGCTACTCGTTAATTACAGTCGGTCATATACGACACTGTGCACCCTACATTCGGTCAAAGTGCACATTTTCATTATAAAATATATTTTTTATAAATTTTTCGTTCGCGCTCTACGAGCTTACACTATCTTGCTGACTAATTCGTTGTTTAAACTTGTCGTTGCACTCTACAGTCAGCCATAGTCACCCTACGGTCAGTACAGTTGGCGAAATATAAAATTTAATTGTTTTTTTTGAATTTTTGGTCGTTTAACTTGTGGTTTTATATCATTTTGTTTAGTCGTGTACATCCGCGTACCATACATTCGATCCTAGTTTGAAAAAGTTAGATAATTTTGTAGAATATATGATTTTTATGCTTAATAACCTAATTTTTGATTCGGTTTGACAAAAACAACTTGTAATTTTCGTGACTTTTAACTAATTTGCTTGTATTCTTCGATACTTTTGCTAAATTTAGTTAAAGTCTTCTCAAATTTCCTTCGTTTTGTAGTTGTTGTCTAACATTTCTTCAAATTTTCGATCAGTTATTTTGTGTTTTTCTCGATTTTCGAACAGTTTTTCTAACAATTTTTTTTCGTGTTTTAACAATTTGTCGTTGTACACATATCGCTGTCGAAAAATGTCGTGTACTCCGCTTGCCATTTTCATCAGAGCCTCGGAAGCTCTAGTAAAATTTGGCTCGTATTTCAGAATTCTGAAAGATGAAGACCTAGATATCTATGGTCTGGAGGTTCGTAGTGACGAGTTGAACAAATTGTGGGCTGAAACGTGAGCATTATTTGGAAAATGTCTTGAATATTTGAAAACTTCTAACGATACGGGGAAAGAGGAACTAGACCTGGCGGACACTAAATACGAAGTGTCCTATCAAACGTATATGCATTGTCTGTCCGCAATAAATAGGAAGTTGTCCATATTCAAACATCGTGCTTCGGCACCTTCCTATCACTCTGTGGTTGTAGAAACCCCAATAGCGCTCGTTTCACCCCCATGTTCGTATTCGGCTGAATCTATGGCGGAAACGTCTGTCCTCTCACGAGCTTCCAGTGCTGTGACGCAGGCTCAAGCCATTATTCCCAATTTCGTTGGTTCTGGCGTTAGTCACAATTTGAATTTGCCCCCGTGTGACATTGACGTATTTCAAGGGGATATTTTGTCGTGGCCTACCTTTCGAGACCTCTTTTCGGCGATATATGTCAACAATTCGTGTCTTAGTGACATTGAACGACTTTGTCACCTGGTCCAAAAAACCAGCGGTGAAGCACGGGAAATAGTTTCGAAATTCCCTCTCACCCACAGGAGCTTCGCTTTGGCCTGGAAAGCATTGAAAGATGCGTATGACAACACACGTATTCTTGTGAGTAACCACCTAAAGCTCCTCTTCGCTCTTCCCGTACTAGACCGCGAGACTAGCTCGGGCTTAAAGACAATACAACGGGGAATAATGGGTGTCTTTCGACAATGGCGGTCTACGACGTCGTGACTGCCCATTGGGATCCCATACTCGTCTTTCTGTGTATCAGTCGTTTGCCGAAAATTACAGTAACTCTATGGGAACAGAGTATAAAAAATAAGTCGTCCCTATCCTCCTGGCAGGACTTAGACTCTTTCCTAACGGAAAGAATTCAAACTTTAGTTTGTCTTAGGGATCTAAAGGGTATTGACTCTGAGAAAAAGCCAGCGGTGAAGGACAACAAGTCGCATTCTACGAATGCTTCGAGTCCTCCCGGTCACCTTCGAACTCGTCTTGTGTGCTTTGTCCCACCCAGAGTCATGTACTGCGTTCCTGTCTTCGTTTCAAGAACCTTTCGGTTAGTGATAGATTTTCGGCTATCAAAAGGCATGGGTGCTGCGTGAACTGTCTATCTCGAGGACATGCAGTCAAAAACTGCAATAGCATACACAATTGTAATACGTGCAACAAACGCCACCACACTCTTTTGCATCGCTCTGTGGGAACTTTTTCGCCACCAGCTACACCTTCGGTTACAGGCCACTCCTTAGAAACTAGTGTCACCACCTCGTCGGTAATTACTCCCACCTCGTCGGTAATTACTCCCTCCCCTTCGTCGATCGTACAACCAACAAGTAGTAGGCAGGTATATCATACCACCCAAGACAGTAATGTGCTCTTGGGGACTGCCATCGTGCATATCGTTCACCAGGGAATTTCGTACCCTGCTCGGGCCCTTATTGATCCCTCTTCCGAGACGTCCAGAATTACGGACAGCCTTCGGCAACGAATTGGAATTGCGACGCGGTTTACGAACGCAACTATTTCCGGTGTAAATTGTAATCAACTTGGAAATTCAAGAGGAATTTGTTCTCTTAAAATAACTTCGCCGTTTGATCCATCGTGCTCCCTCGATACAGAAGCCCTTGTTCTGCCGCTGATTACTGGCAAGTTGCCATCGCCTACAGGTATTACCAACCTCAAATCTTGTCTCGCCAATTTTCGATTGGCTGATTGCCCGGATGATCGCCCAATAGACGTTCTACTTGGAGCTGATTTGTATTCCAAAATTTTTTTGACTGAACCCCCTCGAATTGTTCTCGAGTCACTTCTGGCTCAAAATACCATTTTCGGTGTTATTTTAACTGGTCCAATTCCATCTAGCATCCTTTTAAACTATTCTACAAACCCAGCAGCGGACTTCTCCCCTGGCAGTAGAATATATAATTCGAACACCAGAAATATTTTGCCATTTTGGAATTTCAATCTTTGGTCTGAGCGCCACACTTGAATTCGAATAGAAATTTGTAGCTTTTGATACATTACTTGTCGCATCGTTTCGTTTTGTTTCTGCGTCTCATCGCTAAATTTGGATCAACTCGATCCTAATACATCTCGACATTCGAATTTCTTGGTAATTTTTTGACATTTACCGCCTCGTTTAATGCACTTTGAATTTATCTAAACTTTAATTACCATTAGACGCTTTCGTGATCGGGTTTATACGGACTCGAATCTTTTTGAATTAATCGCCCACAATAATATCGTATCCATTCGTTTTTTCGGAGTTTATATAAGCTCAAATTCTTTTTGAAATCGCAACTAACTATATTAGAATCACCTCGTATATCTTAATTTTTGTTCGAATCATTAATATAATATTGAAATTGAATTCAATTGTTAAAAGCTCACTAGGAAACTGAATTTACGTTCCTTCCTTATTTACTAACCAAATATGTACTAGTTTTAGTTGTATATACATTCGCGGGGTTCCCTAATGGCCCTTTGGTTTCGCGGGGTTCCTTAATGGCCCTTTCGTTTCGCGGGGTTCCTTAATGGCCCTTTCGTTTCGCGGGGTTCCCTAATGGCCCTTTTCGTTCATCAGGGAGGCGCCTAGTGGCCCTTTCGCTCCGCGGGGTTCTCTAATGACCCTTTCGTTTTAGTTGCAGCATCCCCTCGATGTTGCAAGGTGGCCGGAATGTTTAAGTACGATTTTACTGAATTTTGTTGATATCATTAATTTCTCTAGGTGCATAGATTGGCACATTTATCGTACGTTAACAGCTCGTTGAAATCTGCCTACTCCTCGTTACTACATCCTTGCAATATTTGATTTGCAGATTTCAACGAGTAAGTATTTGTTTTTCTTTGACACTTGCTCCGCCACCTCTCTCCATCTTGGACTTTCGTTCGGTACGCATTACATATCGCTAAGTACATCTTGCTGTACATTGTAAACAAAAGGTAATCTTCGTTACCCTTTCTTACTACGCTTTACTATCGTCGAAAAAACTAAACTTCTTGTGTTTTATTTATTTTCTATTTCGCCCATTGCATTTCTGCATCGCCGCCTTCGCCAACACCGGTCATTACGTGAACACACACACATCGATCCCCCCACTCCTGAGCTATCGTTATTCTGGTAATTCGTTTGGAGTTTGTCATAGAAGGGATTTCGTCGATTCGCCAGCCCTTACCTCCCTTGCTGGCAAACTCCCCCCCCTAAACACTAAGTATGAAATTTTTAATAGGAAAGCATTATTCGAAAACATGGAAAAAATTAAAACTGAAGTTTAAAAAATTCAGCAAAGTTTTAAAAATCTTTTTTTTTTTAATAAAATATATTTGGAAATATTCATAAACAATAATTTTATTTGAATTTAAACACATATTTTAGTTGAGAAAATTAGTTCGCAAATATATTTTATTCTACTATATTAACATATCGGTTCTAAATACTTTTTATTGATTTTCAAATAAAATTTATTTGCTCGAAAATATATAATATTTCTAAATTAGTGTTCCAAGTATATTTTCTTTCGATTCAAACGTATCAAACATGGCGATTTTGCCCCGTGTATCCGATCAGTACGAAATTCGGAAGAGAGAATTAACTGATTACATGAATGAACAGTACCAAATTCGGGAAAAATCTTTTGAGATTTAGATATAGGCCCCATATATATGTTTCACCCGATTTGACATGTAAGCGCTGTAAAAACCGTATTTTACATTCGATCTGTAAGAATACAAAATTCGTAGAAACCTATTTTGTCTCCGATCAGTACGAAATTCAACAGAGAGAGTTTTCTCATTACATGTATGAACACTGCCAAATTCTTATCGCAATGCCCATTTTCGCATTGTTAGGCAGGTGTAGGGTATTATATAGTCGGCCCCGCCGGACTTTCTGTCTTTCCTTGCTGGTTTCCGTTGTTTTTGGTTACTTTTTTATTCAATTTAACTGTTTTGTTTAAAAAAATAACTTACGAAAAGTTTGCGACTATTTTTTGAAAAATACCCTTTTTGTGCCGTTTTTTTTAAACATTCCCCTTTTTGTGCCACTTTTTGAAATTTCTCAACGGTAACGCTGTTTGGCGGTACGTTTACGTGCATTTGCAAACAAAATCAGATGACATTTATGGGAGATTTTTGAAATGGAATGATAAATAAGTAATACAATATTAAAATATGAACAAGAATATATAAAATAATATAAGGATTTTACAATTTTAGTTGTGAATGTCTGAGACCACTACTGAATGATTGCCAAAGATCTGTACTATCACTCCACCACAGCTAAGAAGGAAACAAGCTTTACTACGAGAATACAACAAAATGCTTGATAATGATCATATCCCTCTAAGAACCGATTTAAATAATCGTCCACAACAACGATTAATTTCAAGAAATGCCCCCATGGAGATAGCCAACATGCTAAGAGATGAACAATTTGAGATAAACATTTGTATTAGAGTGATCAAAAAACCGGTTTTTTTGAAAAAATAAAAAACCGGTGGAAGGTTTATTTAAGTTATAAAAAAACCGGTGGACGGTTTTTTTCTTCGAAGAAAACCGGGGAAACCGGTAGAACCGGTTTTTTTCTGCATAACAAAACAGTATGAAAATTGCCGTTTGTAAAACATTTTCCTTTTTAATAACAAAAAAGGCGATTTTTTATTATTAAATTTTTAAAAGCGATGTCTTCTGATCAGGAATCTTGCACCAAATTTAGTCCTGTTGGATAGTAGTTATGAGTTGGATTGTGATGAATATTGTCATTTGAGTCAAACGGTCCTTTTATCTCATACTTATAACTAATTAGCTATTGTATTTAGAAACATTTTCCAAAAGTGTTATCGATAGTCTTTTCTTCAACCTTTTAAAAAAATTAGCAAATATATTTTCATTACTTTCTTGCAAAATTAAACTTTTTTGAAATTTTGGTAAAAACCTATGTTTTAATTTTTGATTTTTTTGCTCAAAAGAATGCTTAGATAATTTCCTTTAAAAGCTTTGTGACCTATTAATGGGATGGGACCCATTGATCTATCAAAATAAATATAAACCTCTGAAAAAAAATTAACGTTCAACCAAACATTTTAGCATTTCAGATGGGAAAAACAACCGTTTGACAAAAATGTCAATACTTGACACCCTCCAACTCGGAAAGTCCTTAACCGTTGGAATTGTGTCTCATAACTACTATCTGATAGGGCTACTTGGTGCAATTTTCATCCCGACAGAAGACATCCCTTTTAAAAATTAACTCACTTGACATGAAATTCCCCTTATGTAGTTCAGTCAAGAAAATATTAATATTTATATACACACTTTAGCGCAGGTGGGTATATACGAGTATACATATAAATACATAAGAGTATATACTAGTCGGTTTACCCAAATGAAATTTTCTTACTTGTTTTTGTTTCGGTTTGGAAGTGGGAGAATGCGTTTACTTTTCACATAACTTCTGCGCGTATGAGTCATTTATTTTCTTTAAATTTTTGTAATTTGTATAGAAATTGGTGAATGGCTTCGGATTCTAGCAAATTTGCCGAGTCATTTTAGGCCATATAAGGAGATCTTTCATATTATTATCTTAATTTGTGATATTTTGTATATAAAGTTGTAAATAATTTTTAATATTTTAGAGATAATAAAAAAACCGGAAAACCGGTGGAAACAAACGAAAAAAACCGGTTGCACCGGTTGTTCGAAATTCATGATTTTGAGAAAAACCGGGGACGGTGGAAGCAAAAAACCGGTGGGCCGGTTTATTTTAAACCGGTTTTGATCACTCTAATTTGTATGTCCTTTATTTATTTAATCAATATTGCAATGTACAAAGATAACTAATTTTCAGAGATAAAACGCTCACTTTAGGAACATAGGGAACATAAGGAACATCTACTAGTTCTCTCCATCGAATTCGATCGGAAGCAAGAGCTGTTATTAGGTTCCAGGAAAGGTTTGCGCTACGAATTATTCTTTGGCACGTTGTTTTTGGGGCGTCCTGTTCTTCTATGGCCTTGCGGATTCCATTCCATTATTTGATTATCGACCGAAATGGAATTTGAAAGTTTGAGTAATTGCTCATTCGCTATCCAAGTTGGCCAGAACATATGGAGGACTTGTCTTAAGCACCGGTTTTTTCTGTTGTGTTGCATCCCATGTGCTACAACCGTATAGGAGAACCGACATGACAGTGTCTTTGAAAATTCTCAATTTTGTCGTACGAGAAATATTGCTGCAGCGCCACACTTTATGCAAAGCTTTAAAAAATCGTATCTGTTTTGATTATGTTATCAATTCACTCAGAATTGAAAGTTCAAATGAAGTTTTGGATTTAGGTGTTATTTTTGACGAACAATTTACTTTTGTCAGCCATTTGAATCGTATTATCCCTAAAGCTTATTCATTACTTGCGTTTTTAAAGAGAAATTGCAAGCAATTTCAGGATCCATATACTTTTAAGCTTATTTTCACGTCTTTAGTACGCTCAAAGCTGGAATATGCTTCTTTTATCTGGAGTCCCTTCTGTTCTAAGTACATTACTAGAATTGAGAATGTACAAAAAAGATTTATAAAGTTTGCTCTTCACTCTATACATTTTACACTGCCTGAGCCCAAATATATTGAAAAATGCAGATTAATATCGTTAAAATCACTTGAAAGCAGAAGACAGGTTTTGTCTCTCCTTTTTATTTTCAAAATTGTTAATGGTGTAGTCGATTGTTCTGAATTACTCAAACTTTTGCCTTTTAATGTTCCTTCTCGTACTTTGAGACGTAATAATTTGTTTTATGTGCCGTTCCACAGAACGAGTTATTCTTACCATGAACCTATCTCGAGGGCTTTAAATGAGTTTAACCGCATAAATTGTGTGGATTTGGATATAAATTCAAGTTTAGCAATGTTTTCAATTGTATTAGATTTAATTTATTTTTAGATATAAGTCGTAGTCTGTAAGGAATACTGTAATTTCATTGACTGTAAATAAATAAATGAAATGAATGAAATGAAATAAAAACTGTCGTGCTTTATTTATGCGCATATTTATGTCCTCCTCAGTCCCGCCTCTCTTTGATGAAATGCCTCAACAGAATCCTAAATGGTACCGGTAGAACGCAAATATCCTATACACGTGGGGTCTTGTAAATGACCCTATTTGCCTATGCGGAGCCCCTCGGCGATCACGTTGTTAGAAGGTGTCCTGCCCTAAGCTATGAAGGACAAATAAGCGACATCAAGATTTTAACACCAGACCCTATACCGTGGATAGACTCGCTGGATCTTTGACGAGTTATTATATCCTCACTAGAGTGATACGAGGGTATATAAAGGGTGGGCCATTTAAAATTTTAAATTTGAACTAACGATTACTTTGACTTGTGATTTCAGCCCTTTGGATTATTTTCTGAGGGGAGCCATTAATGATAAATGTTACACAAAGCATCCAGAGTTCGACTTTTCTCGAGACTCTGGGTACTATAAAAGCATTACACTGTATGAAATTTCAAGTATTTGTATGAACTGGTATTAAAGTTAAAAGCAAAATATAAGTATGTGGGAAATTTCAGAAGATTCGAGTAAGTAGTATAGAAGGTATTAAAGAATCAATATTTCACTAAAAGTTAACCTTTTGTGGGGGAGGTACTAGAAGGAGTGGACCAATATGGTGCATCTTCGAACTTAGCCGCAGATAGAAAAAAATATTACCGCATACCAAGTTTTAAGTCAATCGGTTACTCCTTTCGAGAGTTATCGTGCGCACCAGCCAGCAGACAGACAGACGGACGGACGGACATTGCTCTAATGACTTAAAATGACCCAAAACTGATTTCTGCCGAACATACTTAGGGTCTTAGGTCACTCCTTCACTGTGTTACACTTTTGGCTCGTAGCAAATGATATATCGTCCCCTCAATAAAACAATAGCGTATTCGCATATACTCGTACACCATTATTTTTTATTGCATTATAAGAATCTACGTAATCGATTCTACAGCTAATAAAAATTTGGTGGAATTCTAATTCAACAAAGTGGGTCAAAAGTTCAATTGAAACCAGTAAGGAAAGACAGAAAGTCGGGCGGGGCCGACTATATAATACCCTACAACTACCTACCAATGCGAAAATGGGCATTGCGATAAGAATTTGGCAGTGTTCATACATGTAATAAGCAAACTCTCTCTGCCGATTTTCGTACTGATCGGATATAAAACACGGTTTATACAGTGCTTACATGTCAAATCGGGTGTAACATATATGTTGGGACTATGTTTAAATCTGAACCGATTTTCCCCGAATTTGGCAGTATTTATACATGTAATAAGAAAACTCTCTCTGTTAAATTTCGTACTGATCGGATATAAAACACGATTTCTACAGCGCTTAAATGTTAAATCGGGTGGAACATATATATGGGGGCTATATCTAAATCTGAACCGATTTTCCCCGAATTACGCAGTGTTTTTTCATGTAATAAGAGAACTTTCTCTGCCGAATTTCGTACAGGTCGGATGTAAAATACGGTTTCTACAGCGCTTTCATGTCAATCGGGTGATTTTCTCCGAATTTGGTAGTGTTCATTCACGTAATAATAAAACTCTCTCTGCCGAATTTCATAAAGATCGGATGTAAAATGTGGTTTCTACAGCGCTTACATGTCAAATCGGGTGAAACATATATATGGGGACTATATCCAAATCTGAACCGATGTTAACCAATTTCAATAGGGATCGTCCTTGGGCCAAAAAAGAGCACTATGCTAAATTTCATCACAATCGGACCATAAATACGACCTGCACTTTGATTACAAGAATACATGGACAGACAGACGGACGGACAGACGGACATGGCTAAATCGACTCAGAAAGTGATTCTGAGTCGATCGGTATAATAAACAATGGGTCTATCTCTTCTCCTTTTAGGTGTTACAAACAAATGCACAAAGTCATAATACCCTGTACCACAGTGTGGTGTAGGGTATAAAAATAATGTAGTATGGTACTTTGATCCCATTTATATACAATTAACGCACTTTTAGACTAATAGAATAGCATCTGGCTGTAGCCTGATTATTTCACCACATATTAAAATGACAAAAAATTTAAAACATCGATTCACTTCTAAATTATACATACTCGTATTTATCTTCCAAGAAGTCTAATTTCACAAAAACTTCAAATGTGATTTTCTCGAAACTAAAGGGTGATCCATTTCGAGGTTCTTTTTTAAAGAAAAAAACACAGAAAATTCAAATTGAATGGAGAATGTTTATTATCATTTGAGAGAACATTCATTGGCATTTATTTTTTGAAGATTATGTCTATGAAATGTTGGCCGCGGCTACGTCTCAGATGGTCCATCCGTTGAGTCAAATTTTTTCCCAAAACGTGAAATTATCTGCTCACCGAAGTGTTCTCTCAATAAATCCATTGATTGATGCCATGCAGCGATGCCAACTTGGTGATTTTTCCGCTACTTGTGGTGATTTTTGATCTCCAAATACCTCCGTTTTGTAAAAGTAGTGATTTTTCAGAAAAACCACTACGGTAGCGTTTTTAACAATTTTTTGTAGCGCTTTTAGTGATTTTTTACATACATCGTCGAAGAATGCAAAATGACGGCGACATTAAAAGAATTCACTCCATATGTTCTTATGTGATTTGTGCCCGTAATTTAGAACTGATAGTCCTGAATTCAAGCAAGTGTCAAAGTTTGTAGGAGAGAGACTTTGACACTTGCTTGGAAAAAATTGCCTCTCGTGATTCAGGACTTAGAAAGCGAATGTCTTTAAATACTGTAAATTCTTTAATACAAATAAAATATGTGTTAAAGTTTCAAAATGTTTGCTGCTCGAAGTATAAAATACCCAATAATTTATTTTTAAAAATAAATGCCAATGAAACATTTAGAAATCAAAATTTTATACAGAATCAATATTATGGCCAGAAGAGATAGAGGAAAAGTATCTTTTTTTTATTTGACCAGGAACAAGTCATTTATTAATACTTTAATCCTGAGAAGGGAAAACAAAAAAGACTGTTACGTTTATGTTATAAATACAAGTTCTACAAATGGTGAAAAAATTAATTGAATTCAAAAATATTTTGTTGGTGGTTTTTAAAAATAATTCATGGTTAACATTCGTTGCTGATCATTCGCAGTGAACGGACGTGTTTATCACATAGCGGATAGTTACCAGTACCTATTACGCAATAGGAAAAATCTGTACAAAGTCTGTAAGGCCTACATCGTAGTACCTATTACGGTCTAATACAGACAAAATTAAAATAAATTCTCTTGACGGGGATGCCTTCGGTTCCCCAATCGTCCGACTGTCCGTCCGTTGGTCTTGGCCAAAGCCGACCACACCAAAAATGGTGAAAATCTCCCCCAAGTACTCACAACAGGTGGTGCGGTGAGGGGAAAACGTCATGTCCGACCGTCAAAACGGAAGCACAATGAGCATCGTGTAGCGCTCAGAGTTTTGACGAAGTTGGAGGCTGTTGAGGTTTCGGCTCTTACCGAAAAACAAAAAGAGTCACTTACCTGGGCTAAAGGCGTCATAGATGCTTCTAAGGCCAATGAGTCGGCTGAAAGAGCCACAAATTCAGCTGTGTTAACGGCTAATAAAGTAAAACGAATCAGATCACCTGATGAACCCCTGCCTTCGAAAAAGGCAAGAGGCCCTAATGTCACCATCAACAGGACACTCACCAAGCCCTTCAATGAAGTGGCGAAGGAGAGTCTAGTGATGGCTGTTATAGACAGAAGTAGTGAGGATGGATCCATCCTCAAGGACAAATGGAGTCATGTACAATCAGCCATTATGGCTCATTACCTCGATGTCCGTAGAGAAATGCCGGGCAAACCACCAATCTGCAACGATGCAGGATGGCATCAGGGGAGAGTATAGCTCTTATATTTCGGTGATGCCAGATCAGTAGACCTTTATGAGGCTGCTCTGAGTCGAGCGGGTGAGGTGTGGCCGGGTGCCCAGTTGGATGTTGTCGAAAAAAACAACATCCCTAGTCACCCTAGAGCCATCACCTGGGTTACAGAAGAGCCCTCCAACCCGGCTGACATCTTAGAAATAATAAAAGATTCCAATCCTGGTCTGCCGGCCCATAATTGGAGAATCAGCAAGGTGGGTGAGGCGGATGGTAAAAAGCGGCAGGTCAATCTTATCCTAAACGCTGAATCCACCTCCCATATACAAAGTGCGAGTGCAACCCTACAATATGGCTTCGAGACTATAATCTTGAAGATATACAAGCAGGATATAGCTCCCACTGCAGAAGGTGAGTCGTCCACCGTGGCACTTTCTGTAAGTGCGGAGGTAGCCACGCCTATTATTTCTGGTGACTCCAACTCTAACAGAAGATCTGTAACGTCCTACTCTGAGGACAAAAGCTCTACTTCTGACACAGAGGGGCTGAGGGGAGTCTCCGGACTCTTTGACGCATCTGGCGGGGACATGCTTCTCGACGATACGGACGAAGAGTTCGATAACACCCTTGTTGGGGTGGATGTTAATCTGTCAATTACCAATGATGGTAAGAATTCTACAGATTAACCTCCATCACGCTAAAGCAGCCTCAGCGGCTCTATTGCTGCGCCTGTCCACAGGCGCAGTAGACATCGTCCTGATACAGGAGCCCTACGTAGTGGGAGGAAGGGTGTGCGGTATTAGGACACCCAACTTTAAACTGCTTGTGGCCAACTGTGAAGGCACTCCAAGAACCTGCATTTTGGCCAGGAAAGATCTAAGTATCTTTCTCCTGACTAATTTAAGTGGTAAAGACCAAACAGCTGCTAGCCTGGAGATCGGTAATCGCATATATTGGGTGGTCTCCAGCTACTTGCCTTATGAATCTGTAGTACCGACTGCTCTATTCAGGGAAGTAGTAGAAGAAGCAACGTCTGACGAGCTCGAGCTGATTATTGGCGCAGACACGAACGCTCATCATACTATCTGGGGTAGTACGGATATAAACAATAGGGGTGATTCGCTTCTTGACTTTATTCTAACTACCAATCTTAGTATTTGTAACATAGGTAATAAACCGACCTTCACAATTAAAGACAGACAAGAGGTACTCGACGTAACGTTTGCTACTGACCGGCTGTCAGACAAAATTATTGGGTGGAATGTACTGGACGACCACTCATTCTCAGATCATCATTAAAAAGCCTAAACCCGCCGTCCACAGAAATGTAAGGAAGACAAAGTGGCATCTGTATGAGAAGAATTTCAAGAAAGTCCTCAACTCTAAACTTCCGTACGAACCGAATGACAAAGCCGGTTTGGATAATCTGGTCGATCATATCACCATATCATTCAATAGATCCCTTGAAGAAGCCTGTCCAAAAACAAGGTACAAGGGTAAAACTAAACCCCAATGGTGGACTTCTGAGCTAACGGCTATGAAAAAGACCTGCAACAAGCTATTCAATAAGGCTAAATCTACTGGGGTCGCTAATGATTGGGATGCCTATAAAGAGCAACTCAAGATCTATAAGAAGGAGCTTAGAAAGGCGCAAAGGCGCTCTTGGTTTACCTTCTGTGGTGAAGTGGAAAAGGTCTCCGACGCCGCTAGGCTGAGGAAGATATTATCTGCTTCACCCTGTACAGTGGGATATTTACAGGATGAGGCAAATAACTGGACCAAAAACAGCGAGCAGTCGCTCAATGTACTGCTCGACACACATTTCCCGGGGAACTCTATAACAGAACCCGAGGATCAGCAGGACCAACAAGAGTGCGAGTGGACTGCGAGCGTCGCTAGCTTCTTGACTGAGAGATCCAGAATAAGCTGGGCTATTAACAGCTTTGAGCCCTTCAAGTCACCTGGACCAGATGGCATCACTCCAGCAGAAATGCAGAAAATGTTAAAGTACATTATCCCCTGGCTGGAGAAAATTTATGTAGGCTGTATCAGGCTTTCATACGTCCCGAATCGATGGAGGGATATCAAAGTGGTATTCATACCTAAAGCGGGAAAGATATCACACACTAGGCCAAAAGACTTCAGACCAATTAGCCTATCCTCGTTCTTATTGAAAGGTCTGGAAAGACTTTTAGATCATTTCATTAGGGAAAACCTGGATACAAAACTCCTGTCGGGGAACCAACATGCTTACAACAAGGGCAAGTCTACTGAATCAGCCCTGCACGAACTTGTGAGCACTATCGAATCGTCCCTGCATTTCAAGGAATTCACCATGGTGGCATTTCTTGACATAGAAGGGGCTTTTAACAACATTCATTCCGATGCGGTAATTGCGGCACTCTCACATCTAAAAGTTAACACTAGTTTGATTAGACTAATTCAAAGTCTGCTCACCAGAAGACGCATAACAGCATGTCTAGGGTCCACAACTCTAACAAGGTATGTAAACAGAGGGACCCCGCAAGGAGGAGTATTGTCTCCACTAATTTGGAACCTAGCGGTGAATGAAATCCTGCTAGATCTAGAACGTTGTGGCTGCAAGGTCGTGGCATATGCGGACGACGTGGCAATCGCAGTGAGTGGCAAATTCGTAAACGTCCTCAGAGACATCCTACAGGTGGCTCTGAACAAGTTGGCTAGATGGGATGAATAATGTCCCACATGTGGACCCTCCACCTCGGATAAATGGAACAGATCTAGTCTTTTCTGAAAGTGCAAAATTTTTAGGAATAATTCTAGATAGGAAAATGTTATTTAGACTTAACGTATTGGAACGTGTAAGGAAGGCCAACGTCGTCTTATATTACTGCAAAAAGGCTGTAGGGTCGCGGTGGGGACTCTCTCCTAAAATCGTCCACTGGATATATATAGCAGTAGTTCGTCCAATACTGTTATACGGTATTGTGGTATGGTGGACGGCAACTGACAAACTAACCATTACCAACCTACTAACAAAGGTTCAGAGGACTGCCTGCCTGAGCATAAGCGGAGCCTTAAGGACTACAGCGACCGAGTCTCTACAAGCCCTACTCCATATACTGCCGATTAATATTGTGGCGAGAGAAGTTGCAACCAAAGCGGCAATAAGATTAAACTGCCTATCAATGTGGAGGTACAAGAACTATGGTCACATGAGGATATCAAAGTGTAGTGCTATGGTAACCGACCGAGTGGACTATATACCAACAGTGTACACCTTCGAGAGAAATTACATCACTATGATTCCCGCCAGAGATGAATGGGTCGGCAGAATACCAGGTAATATAAACCATCTCCACTTTTACACGGATGGTTCGAAGCTTGATGAAAAGGTTGGCTTCGGAGTACACTGTGAAGAACTTAGTCTGGATATAGCTCACAGACTACCAGATACCTGCAGTGTCTATCAAGCCGAAATAATGGCAATATGGGAAGTCGCCAAGTGGCTGAGTCGCAACATAGTAACCAACAATGGCGTTGTCATTTACTCGGACAGCCAGGCTGCCATCAATTCTCTGGAGGCAACATCCCTAAATTCACAAACAGCCCTCGACTGCCGCAGATCTCTTAACGAGATGGCTGAGCAGTTTAATATACACCTCATATGGGTGCCTGGGCATAGGGATATCCCGGGGAACTGCAAAGCCGATGAACTTGCTAGGAAAGGGACGACATTACAAATTCTCGAAGAATTTGCATATATTGGTGCGCCACTATCCACGTGCAAGCTTTGGCTTAGGCAAGAGGCAATCAGGCAGTCCAACGATAGATGGACAGAAATCGGCACCTGCAGGGTAGCTAGACAAATCTGGCCAAGGTATGACCTGAGAAGGTCAAAATATCTCCTCGCACTAGAGAGGAAACGATTGTCTACGTTAGTACAGGTTCTGACGGGACACTGCTTGATCGGCGAACACGCCAAAAGATTGGGTATTGACTCCAATGACTTCTGCCGAAGCTGTGGAGATGAGGAAGAAGTGGAGAGCATTGAGCACTTGCTTTGCGACTGTCCCGCTTTGAGTAAACGACGACTGGATATACTGGGGTCGGCCTTTTTAGGCAGCCTAACAGATCTTTCCAGTACTGATATTCGTACTATCGATAAATTTATATATCAAACAGGTTGGTTTCGATGAGGGGCATTTCAGCCCGTGGTAACACTAGGGACCTAAACTGGTCTATGTGAGCTTGTAAAAAAATACGGCTGCCACCCTAACCTAACCTAACCTAACCTAACATTTTTGTCCATGTTTGCGTTATTGGGAGATTTTGTTATTTTCTCACAGCTATTTTTGGTGTTTTTATACTTGGTTGGTAGTGGTTTTGTGGTGGTTTCTGCACAGTTGTTCCGTAGTGATTTTTGCCTCGGAAGAGTTGGGAACACTGATGCCATGTGTGGGAAGTGGCGCCGTCTTGTTGAAACCAAATGTCGCCGAGATCACGAGCTTCAATTTTAGGCATCAAATAGTCGTTTATCATGGCACGATAACGGTCGCCATTGAGGGTTACGTTCTCACCGATGATTCCACCGGCCCACAAACCACACCAAACTGTTGTTTTTTCTGGATGAAGTGGCAGCTCTTGAATCTCTTCAGGTTGCTCTTCGTCCGCGGCAATTTTGCTTATTTACATACCCATTGAACCAGAAATGGGCCTCATCGCTGAACAAAATTTGGCTCGGAAACGTCGGATCTTCTTGGAACTTTTCAAGAGCCCATAGAGCGAAGCGATGTCTGTCAAAAAAAGGCTATTGAAAAAAGTATCTCTACTTGGATCACCCGTTATAAAAAACTTATACACTATTCTTTTATTGAGGGGACGATATACCCTTCTCTCTAAGGTAAGGAGATAAAAATGGGCGTTATTGACATCACATGAACGTGATGTTTTCAGCATTTTTAGCCCTCACAATTTCCTTAAATTTAAATGTTATCTCGGCTTTAACGAGCTTATAATTAAAAAAAATATGGTTCAAATACTAAAGGTACTTTCCAGGAAAATTGGAATTATAGAAAAAAAATTAAAAAAAACTTTACCATAAAAACATTTTGGGTTTGGTTTCATCAAATAGTATAGTATCTTACAAAAAAAGCTTTTATATCTCGGACACAAAAAAAATGTTTTGTTGCATAGTGTAATATTCTTTAATTTAAAGGGTATCAGGCTCTATACTTCAAATGTGGTCCAAATACTAACGGTACATTCCAAGAAATTGTAATTTTGGAAAAAAAAAATTTGCCATTAAAAATATTTTTTGTTTTGGTTTCATAAAATAGTATGCCTCAAACTACACAAAAAAATGTAGGTCTCGGAAATAAAACAAAATTGTTGCATAGTGTTATGCAAGATTTTACGATTTCATATACAATAAAGGAAATTTACGAATATATATTTAAAATTTAAGAAAAATTAACTTTGAATTACTAAAAAACTTACAACTTGGCATACAGTTTAGGTGTAGATATTATTATAGTATAAGAATACTTTTGGGACAATATACTAGAGAAGCGATTTTTTTAGCGTGCGCTCTTCAGCACAAATAGGTGTATTTGTCAAGCCCATTCTGGTGAAACCCTCACGCAAATTCATTCGAGCACAACTTGTCCCCATAATTTCTGTTGGCATCATGTATGTAAATGTTTTTAGAAACCGTAAAGAGTCAACGATCTAAAATTTCCACTTAACATTTCAGTTCCAACTTATCTGTGTTTTCGAATGAATTTTAACGCGATATGTGGTGGAGTTATTTGCAGAATTCCTATTTTCAGAGCAATTTTACCGACATTTAAAATATGTGTGTGGTTTGCCGTGAACATAATGTCTATGTATAACTTGAACCGGTAGATGACACTCCAGTGGACTTAAATAAAAATTTCTGTGGTTTTTGGATTCGTTCGAATTTTTTTTAGACTTCTTCCAGCACTTAACTTAATAATACGTGTAGTATTATTATACCCTACACCACACTGTGGTACAGGGTATTATAAGTTTGTTTCACGGCAGATGTTTGTAACACCTGAAAATAACACAGCTATGTTTCGTCCGATTTTGCTCTTTAGTCCTGTAGAAGCTGTATTTTACATCCTATCATTTTGAAATTTAGAATGGTAGAGTTTCTTGATCCATGAACCAACACTACCGAATTTGAAGAAAATCGGTTAAGATTTAGCTATAGCTCCCATATATATGTTTCGTCCGATTTGGCCATTTAGTCCTATAAAAGCTGTATTTTACATCCAATCGTTTTGAAATTTAGAATGGTAGAGTTTCTTGATCCATGAACCAACATTGCCGAATTTGAAGAAAATCGGTTAAGATTTAGCTATAGCTCCCATATATATGTTTCGTCCGATTTGGCCCTTTAGTCCTATAGAAGCTGTATTTTACATCCGATCGTTTTGCAATTTTGAATGGTAGAGTTTCTTGATCCATGAACCAACATTGCCGAATTTGAAGAAAATCGGTTCAGATTTAGATATAGCTCCCATATATATCTTTCGTCCGATTTGGCCCTTTAGTCCTATAGAAGCTGTATTTTACATCCAATCGTTTTGAAATTTAGAATGGTAGAGTTTCTTGATCCATGAACCAACATTGCCGAATTTGAAGAAAATCGGTTAAGATTTAGCTATAGCTCCCATATATATGTTTCGTCCGATTTGGCCCTTTAGTCCTATAGAAGCTGTATTTTACATCCGATCGTTTTGAAATTTTGACTGGTAGAGCTTCTTGATCCATGAACCAACATTGCCGAATTTGAAGAAAATCGGTTCAGATTTAGATATAGCTCCCATATATATCTTTCGTCCGATTTGGCCCTTTAGTCCTATAGAAGCTGAATTGTACATCCAATCGTTTTGAAATTTAGAATGGTAGAGTTTCTTGACCCATGAACCAACATTGCAGAATTTGAAGAAAATCGGTTAAGATTTAGCTATAGCTACCATATATATGTTTCGTCCGATTTGGCCCTTTAGTCCTATAGAAGCTGTAGTTTACATCCGATCGTTTTGAAATTTAGAATGGTAGAGTTTCTTGATCCATGAACCAACATTGCCGAATTTGAAGAAAATCGTTTAAGATTTAGCTATAGCTCCCATATATATGTTTCGTCCGATTTTGCTCTTTAGTCCTGTAGAAGCTGTATTTTACATCCTATCATTTTGAAATTTAGAATGGTAGAGTTTCTTAATCCATGAACCAACACTACCGAACTTGAAGAAAATCGGTTAAGATTTAGCTATAGCTCCCATATATATGTTTCGTCCGATTTGGCCATTTAGTCCTATAAAAGCTGTATTTTACATCCAATCGTTTTGAAATTTAGAATGGTAGAGTTTCTTGATCCATGAACCAACATTACCGAATTTGAAGAAAATCGGTTAAGATTTAGCTATAGCTCCCATATATATGTTTCGTCCGATTTTGCTCTTTAGTCCTGAAGAAGCTGTATTTTACATCCAATCATTTTGAAATTTAGAATGGTAGAGTTTCTTGATCCATGAACCAACACTACCGAATTTGAAGAAAATCGGTTAAGATTTAGCTATAGCTTCCATATACATGTTTCGTCCGATTTGGCCCTTTAGTTCTGTAGAAGCTGTATTTTACATCCAATCATTTCGAAATTTAGAATGGTAGAGTTTCTTGATCCATGAACCAACACTGCCGAATTTGAAGAAAATCGGTTAAGATTTAGCTATAGCTACCATATATATGTTTCGTCCGATTTGGCCCTTTAGTCCTATAGAAGCTGTATTTTACATCCGATCGTTTTGAAATTTTGACTGGTAGAGCTTCTTGATCCATGAACCAACATTGCCGAATTTGAAGAAAATCGGTTCAGATTTAGATATAGCTCCCATATATATCTTTCGTCCGATTTGGCCCTTTAGTCCTATAGAAGCTGAATTGTACATCCAATCGTTTTGAAATTTAGAATGGTAGAGTTTCTTGACCCATGAACCAACATTGCAGAATTTGAAGAAAATCGGTTAAGATTTAGCTATAGCTACCATATATATGTTTCGTCCGATTTGGCCCTTTAGTCCTATAGAAGCTGTAGTTTACATCCGATCGTTTTGAAATTTAGAATGGTAGAGTTTCTTGATCCATGAACCAACATTGCCGAATTTGAAGAAAATCGTTTAAGATTTAGCTATAGCTCCCATATATATGTTTCGTCCGATTTTGCTCTTTAGTCCTGTAGAAGCTGTATTTTACATCCTATCATTTTGAAATTTAGAATGGTAGAGTTTCTTGATCCATGAACCAACACTACCGAACTTGAAGAAAATCGGTTAAGATTTAGCTATAGCTCCCATATATATGTTTCGTCCGATTTGGCCATTTAGTCCTATAAAAACTGTATTTTACATCCAATCGTTTTGAAATTTAGAATGGTAGAGTTTCTTGATCCATGAACCAACATTACCGAATTTGAAGAAAATCGGTTAAGATTTAGCTATAGCTCCCATATATATGTTTCGTCCGATTTTGCTCTTTAGTCCTGAAGAAGCTGTATTTTACATCCAATCATTTTGAAATTTAGAATGGTAGAGTTTCTTGATCCATGAACCAACACTACCGAATTTGAAGAAAATGGTAGAGTTTCTTGATCCATGAACCAACATTGCCGAATTTGAAGAAAATCGTTTAAGATTTAGCTATAGCTCCCATATATATGTTTCGTCCGATTTTGCTCTTTAGTCCTGAAGAAGCTGTATTTTACATCCAATCATTTTGAAATTTAGAATGGTAGAGTTTCTTGATCCATGAACCAACACTACCGAATTTGAAGAAAATCGGTTAAGATTTAGCTATAGCTTCCATATACATGTTTCGTCCGATTTGGCCCTTTAGTTCTGTAGAAGCTGTATTTTACATCCAATCATTTCGAAATTTAGAATGGTAGAGTTTCTTGATCCATGAACCAACACTACCGAATTTGAAGAAAATCGGTTAAGATTTAGCTATAGCTCCCATATATATGTTTCGTCCGATTTTGCTCTTTAGTCCTGAAGAAGCTGTATTTTACATCCAATCATTTTGAAATTTAGAATGGTAGAGTTTCTTGATCCATGAACCAACACTACCGAATTTGAAGAAAATGGTAGAGTTTCTTGATCCATGAACCAACATTGCCGAATTTGAAGAAAATCGTTTAAGATTTAGCTATAGCTCCCATATATATGTTTCGTCCGATTTTGCTCTTTAGTCCTGTAGAAGCTGTATTTTACATCCTATCATTTTGAAATTTAGAATGGTAGAGTTTCTTGATCCATGAACCAACACTACCGAACTTGAAGAAAATCGGTTAAGATTTAGCTATAGCTCCCATATATATGTTTCGTCCGATTTGGCCATTTAGTCCTATAAAAGCTGTATTTTACATCCAATCGTTTTGAAATTTAGAATGGTAGAGTTTCTTTATCCATGAACCAACATTACCGAATTTGAAGAAAATCGGTTAAGATTTAGCTATAGCTCCCATATATATGTTTCGTCCGATTTTGCTCTTTAGTCCTGAAGAAGCTGTATTTTACATCCAATCATTTTGAAATTTAGAATGCTAGAGTTTCTTGATCCATGAACCAACACTACCGAATTTGAAGAAAATCGGTTAAGATTTAGCTATAGCTTCCATATACATGTTTCGTCCGATTTGGCCCTTTAGTTCTGTAGAAGCTGTATTTTACATCCAATCATTTCGAAATTTAGAATGGTAGAGTTTCTTGATCCATGAACCAACACTGCCGAATTTGAAGAAAATCGGTTAAGATTTAGCTATAGCTACCATATATATGTTTCGTCCGATTTGGCCCTTTAGTCCTATAGAAGCTGTATTTTACATCCGATCGTTTTGAAATTTTGACTGGTAGAGCTTCTTGATCCATGAACCAACATTGCCGAATTTGAAGAAAATCGGTTCAGATTTAGATATAGCTCCCATATATATCTTTCGTCCGATTTGGCCCTTTAGTCCTATAGAAGCTGAATTGTACATCCAATCGTTTTGAAATTTAGAATGCTAGAGTTTCTTGACCCATGAACCAACATTGCAGAATTTGAAGAAAATCGGTTAAGATTTAGCTATAGCTACCATATATATGTTTCGTCCGATTTGGCCCTTTAGTCCTATAGAAGCTGTAGTTTACATCCGATCGTTTTGAAATTTAGAATGGTAGAGTTTCTTGATCCATGAACCAACATTGCCGAATTTGAAGAAAATCGTTTAAGATTTAGCTATAGCTCCCATATATATGTTTCGTCCGATTTTGCTCTTTAGTCCTGTAGAAGCTGTATTTTACATCCTATCATTTTGAAATTTAGAATGGTAGAGTTTCTTGATCCATGAACCAACACTACCGAACTTGAAGAAAATCGGTTAAGATTTAGCTATAGCTCCCATATATATGTTTCGTCCGATTTGGCCATTTAGTCCTATAAAAACTGTATTTTACATCCAATCGTTTTGAAATTTAGAATGGTAGAGTTTCTTGATCCATGAACCAACATTACCGAATTTGAAGAAAATCGGTTAAGATTTAGCTATAGCTCCCATATATATGTTTCGTCCGATTTTGCTCTTTAGTCCTGAAGAAGCTGTATTTTACATCCAATCATTTTGAAATTTAGAATGGTAGAGTTTCTTGATCCATGAACCAACACTACCGAATTTGAAGAAAATCGGTTAAGATTTAGCTATAGCTTCCATATACATGTTTCGTCCGATTTGGCCCTTTAGTTCTGTAGAAGCTGTATTTTACATCCAATCATTTCGAAATTTAGAATGGTAGAGTTTCTTGATCCATGAACCAACACTGCCGAATTTGAAGAAAATCGGTTAAGATTTAGCTATAGCTACCATATATATGTTTCGTCCGATTTGGCCCTTTAGTCCTATAGAAGCTGTATTTTACATCCGATCGTTTTGAAATTTTGACTGGTAGAGCTTCTTGATCCATGAACCAACATTGCCGAATTTGAAGAAAATCGGTTCAGATTTAGATATAGCTCCCATATATATCTTTCGTCCGATTTGGCCCTTTAGTCCTATAGAAGCTGAATTGTACATCCAATCGTTTTGAAATTTAGAATGCTAGAGTTTCTTGACCCATGAACCAACATTGCAGAATTTGAAGAAAATCGGTTAAGATTTAGCTATAGCTACCATATATATGTTTCGTCCGATTTGGCCCTTTAGTCCTATAGAAGCTGTAGTTTACATCCGATCGTTTTGAAATTTAGAATGGTAGAGTTTCTTGATCCATGAACCAACATTGCCGAATTTGAAGAAAATCGTTTAAGATTTAGCTATAGCTCCCATATATATGTTTCGTCCGATTTTGCTCTTTAGTCCTGTAGAAGCTGTATTTTACATCCTATCATTTTGAAATTTAGAATGGTAGAGTTTCTTGATCCATGAACCAACACTACCGAACTTGAAGAAAATCGGTTAAGATTTAGCTATAGCTCCCATATATATGTTTCGTCCGATTTGGCCATTTAGTCCTATAAAAACTGTATTTTACATCCAATCGTTTTGAAATTTAGAATGGTAGAGTTTCTTGATCCATGAACCAACATTACCGAATTTGAAGAAAATCGGTTAAGATTTAGCTATAGCTCCCATATATATGTTTCGTCCGATTTTGCTCTTTAGTCCTGAAGAAGCTGTATTTTACATCCAATCATTTTGAAATTTAGAATGGTAGAGTTTCTTGATCCATGAACCAACACTACCGAATTTGAAGAAAATCGGTTAAGATTTAGCTATAGCTTCCATATACATGTTTCGTCCGATTTGGCCCTTTAGTTCTGTAGAAGCTGTATTTTACATCCAATCATTTCGAAATTTAGAATGGTAGTGTTTCTTGATCCATGAACCAACACTGCCGAATTTGAAGAAAATCGGTTAAGATTTAGTATAGCTCCCTTATATACGTTTCGTCCGATTTGGCCCTTTAGTCCTATTGAAATTTAGAATGGTAGAGTTTCTTGATTCATGAACCAACATTGCCGAATTTGAAGAAAATCGGTAAAGATTTAGCTATAGCTCCCATATATATGTTTCGTCCGATTTGGCCCTTTAGGCCTATAGAAGCTGTATTTTACATCCGATCGTTTTGCAATTTTGAATGGTAGAGTTTCTTGGTCCATGAACCAACATTGCCGAATTTGAAGAAAATCGGTTCAGATTTAGATATAGCTCCCATATATATCTTTCGTCCGATTTGGCCCTTTAGTCCTATAGAAGCTGTATTTTACATCCAATCGTTTTGAAATTTAGAATGGTAGAGTTTCTTGATCCATGAACCAACATTGCCGAATTTGAAGAAAATCGGTTAAGATTTAGCTATAGCTCCCATATATATGTTTCGTCCGATTTGGCCCTTTAGTCCTATAGAAACTGTATTTTACATCCGATCGTTTTGAAATTTTGACTGGTAGAGCTTCTTGATCCATGAACCAACATTGCCGAATTTGAAGAAAATCGGTTCAGATTTAGATATAGCTCCCATATATATCTTTCGTCCGATTTGGCCCTTTAGTCCTATAGAAGCTGAATTGTACATCCAATCGTTTTGAAATTTAGAATGGTAGAGTTTCTTGACCCATGAACCAACATTGCAG
Source organism: Eudasyphora cyanicolor (assembly GCA_963930755.1). Lineage (NCBI taxonomy): Eukaryota > Metazoa > Arthropoda > Insecta > Diptera > Muscidae > Eudasyphora > Eudasyphora cyanicolor. The sequence goes on from OZ005736.1 coordinate 145,964,231, forward strand.
AATTTGAAGAAAATCGGTTAAGATTTAGCTATAGCTACCATATATATGTTTCGTCCGATTTGGCCCTTTAGTCCTATAGAAGCTGTAGTTTACATCCGATCGTTTTGAAATTTAGAATGGTAGAGTTTCTTGATCCATGAACCAACATTGCCGAATTTGAAGAAAATCGTTTAAGATTTAGCTATAGCTCCCATATATATGTTTCGTCCGATTTTGCTCTTTAGTCCTGTAGAAGCTGTATTTTACATCCTATCATTTTGAAATTTAGAATGGTAGAGTTTCTTGATCCATGAACCAACACTACCGAACTTGAAGAAAATCGGTTAAGATTTAGCTATAGCTCCCATATATATGTTTCGTCCGATTTGGCCATTTAGTCCTATAAAAGCTGTATTTTACATCCAATCGTTTTGAAATTTAGAATGGTAGAGTTTCTTGATCCATGAACCAACATTACCGAATTTGAAGAAAATCGGTTAAGATTTAGCTATAGCTCCCATATATATGTTTCGTCCGATTTTGCTCTTTAGTCCTGAAGAAGCTGTATTTTACATCCAATCATTTTGAAATTTAGAATGGTAGAGTTTCTTGATCCATGAACCAACACTACCGAATTTGAAGAAAATCGGTTAAGATTTAGCTATAGCTTCCATATACTTGTTTCGTCCGATTTGGCCCTTTAGTTCTGTAGAAGCTGTATTTTACATCCAATCATTTCGAAATTTAGAATGGTAGAGTTTCTTGATCCATGAACCAACACTGCCGAATTTGAAGAAAATCGGTTAAGATTTAGCTATATCTACCATATATATGTTTCGTCCGATTTGGCCCTTTAGTCCTATAGAAGCTGTATTTTACATCCGATCGTTTTGAAATTTTGACTGGTAGAGCTTCTTGATCCATGAACCAACATTGCCGAATTTGAAGAAAATCGGTTCAGATTTAGATATAGCTCCCATATATATCTTTCGTCCGATTTGGCCCTTTAGTCCTATAGAAGCTGAATTGTACATCCAATCGTTTTGAAATTTAGAATGGTAGAGTTTCTTGACCCATGAACCAACATTGCAGAATTTGAAGAAAATCGGTTAAGATTTAGCTATAGCTACCATATATATGTTTCGTCCGATTTGGCCCTTTAGTCCTATAGAAGCTGTAGTTTACATCCGATCGTTTTGAAATTTAGAATGGTAGAGTTTCTTGATCCATGAACCAACATTGCCGAATTTGAAGAAAATCGTTTAAGATTTAGCTATAGCTCCCATATATATGTTTCGTCCGATTTTGCTCTTTAGTCCTGTAGAAGCTGTGTTCAAGGAAAATATCGGAAAAAATACCGAAATATTGAACCGCGAAATAATTGTGAAAGCTAAAGTGAGCACTGTGGATCCCCATAGCGGCGTCATAACCACTACGCCGAAAAACAGCGAGTTTGCCGGGAAAAGTGGCAACCTGAAAGTTTCGGTCACCAAAGCTGAAACTTTCGTCGACCAATTTGGCGGGCTGGAGGTACTGGAAAATCCATCTGGCGAAGCTGTGAGGCGCGTAAAGGCGCCAGAAACGCAAAACCGCGAACCTGAAGGTTTCGTTAACGAACCCACTCGAAACACGCCCTTACCTGAATGTTTCGTTCAGAGGCCTGATTGCCCTGTAACTTCGAAGAAATCTACTGTCAACATACAACAAGTAGATTTTCCAGCCAATTGTGCTGAGGGTCTTCCTCATAGGCCTATTTTGCCGAACTTTTCTGACAAGTCTGCTTGTAAAGGGCTTGTTAAGAGAGCTGGTATAATGGAAGCCGCTAATCTCTCCGGCGAGTCGACCCTGGAGGGTGAATCAAAGATGTCAGACAGCACAGCGAATGACAGTGCTGAACGCAAGCGCCGCAAGAGGCGCAAGACCTCTTCTTACGACCATTTAAAAATGGAAGCGATGTTGACTGAGATGAAGAAAGCCTTGAAGCTCCTTGAGGAGAAAAATCGCGCGCTTGAGAGCGCGAATAAAGCTCTAATGGCCAAGATGGCCACTCTGCAAATGTCGGCTCCTCCTTCGCGCCAAGGTAGCCTGATGGTAGACTCTATGGACACGTCTCCTGTTGATCAACATTCTGCTAACTGGGCAGCCGAAGTAGCTGCTGCTGAGGCTGTTAGTGCCGAACCTCCGGTGGCGCCCAATCTTCCGTGTGGCAAAGGGGCCATGCATAAGACGAAAGGTGCGGCAACGCCGGTCGCATCCAACGTGCAGCGCAGTACTGATGCTGCCAAGAAAAATGTGGAGAACCCATCAAATGTTCAACGTAGTACCAAGATGAATCCATCACCCCGTGCAAACGCTGATGTATTGCAAGGGGCCAACAACCAGGCCAATTCAGCTTCAACTGCAACTGCTAAGGAGAAGACAGCTCCCGCAATAACCATTTATGATGTAGGAATTAAGGAGATCTCTAACATATTAGGCCGTGCACTCTCGCCTGAGAAATTTGTGATACAAATGGTAAGAAAATCCGTTATTAGTATACGCATCAAGGGTTTGGATAATTTCTTGTCGGTTAAGAATATGCTTGTTGAAAGGAAGTATAGGTTCCACACACACACGCCGAAGACTTTGGTACCATACACTGTGGTAGTGGATGGTCTTTCTAAGGAGTACACCACTGATGAGGTTAGGTCGTTTTTTGAGAATAGGGTCTCTTTCAGGGTGGAGTTATTGAGTGCCTTTTGTGTCTCTGACGACAAATGGCTCCTTCGACTAGCTCGGTCAACCGACATTAAGGCGGTTTACGACTTGGATAGGATCCTCCAGTGCAAGGTTCGCTGTCGCAAGGATAAGCGAGTTAGGGCAACACAGTGCTTTAACTGCCAGCGATTTGGCCATGTCTCAAGTAATTGCGGCATGCCTTATCGCTGCGTTAAGTGCGGTAAGTCACATGGCCCAGCCAAGTGCCCTATACCACCTAAGGGAGAGGCTTCTACACCGGTTATGGACCCGGCTACAGGTGAGGAATGTAGGATTTTCTGCATTAACTGTGAGATTGAGGGTCACGTCGCTAGCTCCCCTGATTGCCCCAAACGCAAGAGAATCTTGGAGAAGAAAGATGAACTAAAGCAGGCTGCGGTTGCCAGGTCGGCTGCTCGTTCTGAGAGGCTCGCTGTGACTAGCGCGGGGGTCTCATATGCAGCTGCTGCTCGCTCTGCACCGTTGCCGAAGATAGGTAGCGCCCGCGGGACGGGTCTTGTCGATAGGGCTCTCGGCCGTGGAGGGGAGATTTCGGATGATTGTAGGGCGTATTTTGGCAAGGGCCTGATGGAGGTCATGGCTGATATACGATCGTTTAGTCCGGAATTCTCTAGGATTCGTGAAGCAGACGGTAGGGCCAGTGCCATTTTGGGCCTTCTGTTGCACATGCAGGGATTGTAGGATGTTTAAATGCATTTTTATAAATGTTAACTCAGTTGTCTCTCTAACCAAGAGGCACTATTTGCTTAATTTCATCTGCGACCACAATCCCGATGTGCTTCTGTTGGCTGAGCACAAGCTCTCACCGAATTACAGATTTGTGTGCCCAGGTTACACCGTTTATAGGCAGGATAGGGAGAGAGGCGGTGGCGGTGGAACTGCCGTGTTAATTAGGAATGAATATAGATCTCAGCGTGTTCCTTTGATGTCAGGGCAAATTGAATCCTGCGCAGCCAGGTTGTTTAAGGCTGATGGCTCGTCCATTGTCTTTGTGGCCTCATATCTTCGTCCCGCAGATACCCTCCGCTCTTCAGACTTTGATGCATTCCTCAGACTATGTTCCTCTAATGAGGTGGTGATTGGTGCTGATTGGAACGCCAAGGATCCGTCCTGGGGCGGTTCCGACAGTAATATTAATGGCAGGACTCTGTCGAGTATCCTGGTTGATTGTCCGAATTTGAGCATTTGTCCCACGGATGAGCCAACGAGACCCTCTGGCGGGTCTGGCTCATATATTGATTTCTTCCTCTGCACGCCGGGGGTTAGCTGGCCTCGATTTGGCGGTCTTTTGCAGACACTCGATTATGAGTCAGACCACAGGGCGGTCGAGTTGGAGCTCCGTGTGACTGATGTTCAAATTCGTGTCAATCAGCCAAGATACAATTTCGACAGGATGAACGTTCGCCGCTTTAGGAGGCGGTTGAGTGAGGGCCTTCAGGAGCACACGTTGCCTGCGGACAGGAACGCCACCGTGGAGGAAATTGATAGCTGTGTCAGCGGTCTCAGCGAGGTTTTTCGCGATGCCATACAGGCCTCAGTACCTGTCTCCAGACCTGGAGGTGGCATGTTAGGCGAGCTCCCCCCCTCTGTCAGGAGGTTCATTCGCGAGCGACGTAGGCTCTGCAGGACGCTGCACAGGTCTCGTGACCCAGATCGCTATCCGATCCTCAGGGCAGATATCAGGAATCTAGACAGGATCATTGAGGGCCTGATTGTCATTTTTGAGCGTGATCGCAGGAGGGATCTGCTAGAGAACATTCGTCCGGGCCCTAGGGTGTATAGCCAGGTCAAGCGTGCCGCGGGCCTACTGGCCAGGGATCCCATTGGTGACCTCTCTGCTCCTGATGGCGCGGTTGTAAGTGATGACGTTGGAAAGGCGGAAATTTTGGCCGATAGCCTTGCGAATGCTCATCGGACGGGTCATAACCCGGATGATGATTCCATCCACAGTCTCGTCACAGAGGCTGTGGGTGGAATCATCACCGGGGATCCTCTGGTGGGTTTCAACACAGATTTCACTGCTGATGGCTCTGTCATTGGAGATGTGCAACGTTGGGATGATTGTGGGTTTGCTAGGCCACACTCTGTAGCGAGGGCGATTTCATCCCGTCCCGCCAAGAGATCGTCGGGCATAGATGGCGTCCCTGATGTTGCTGTGAAGAGGTCAGAGGAGGTTGTTTCACCTTTCCTCACTGTATTATTTAATCAGTGTTTAAATATTGGCTATTTCCCCACTGCATGGAAGGTCGCTCTGGTTGTGCCGATCAGGAAGCCGGGTACTGATGCTTCCGCTTGTGGAAGCTATAGGCCCATATCACTCCTTTCCCCTTTTGGGAAGATTTTTGAATCCTTCATACTGGAGAGGCTGAAGCGTACCATAGAGGATAGACATGTGCTGAGAGACTGTCAGTTTGGATTTAGGCAGGGCCTCTCTACCACCCATGCTTTGACAGCTTTCACCGACTACGTTGTCGGTGGTTTTGATAGGAGATGGGGTACCATCGCGGTCAGCCTGGACTTTGCTAAGGCTTTTGACTCCGTCTGGCAAGACGGTATTGTGTATAAAATACAATCCTTTGGTTTTGACGCACAGACGTGTAGGTTAGTAGCAGCCTTCCTGAAGGATCGATGCTTCAAGGTGAGAGTAGGCGAAGAGGTGTCTGCGCAGCGATCGATTCAAGCAGGGGTCCCGCAAGGCTCTCTGCTTGGACCGATCCTGTACAACCTCTTCATCTGCGACATACCGGGTCCTCCTTCAGGGGGCCTGCTACTGACCTATGCGGATGATGTTTTGCTGGCCTGTTCTGGACCTAGGGCAAGTAACCTGAACCGGAAGTTAAACGATTATTTGGAGCGACTTAACAGGTATTTCACCTCTTGGAGACTCCAATTAAATGTTAGGAAATGCGTTTCTGTTGTTTTCAAGGGTAGGCCCAGGACAGTCTATCCAAACTTCAGGACGTACATCCCGACGCTAAGGGTTGGCCACGAGTTAATTGGGGTCTCCGATAGGATGAAGTACCTGGGAGTGGTGTTCCACGCTCGGTTTGACTTTTGCCGACACGTAGATTATGTCTTGGAGAAGGCCAGGCGGCTGTTCTTTGCATATCAGCACTTATTGCGCATGAGGGGAGGTCTCTCGGTAGATGTTAGGCTCCTAATTTACAAGCAAGTGATCAGGCCTGTCCTGACGTATGCTTTCCCGGCATGGCTGGGTTTATCTTCTGCCCAGATGGACAGGATTCGTAGGTGGGAGAGGAAGATCCTTGTCGCGTGTTTGGGCCTGCGATGGGTGTGGAGGGATGATGGCACTGTGAGGAGGCCGGCTAGTAGGGTGATCTACGATAGTGCTGCGATTGTGAGGATTGACGTGCGTATGGTGGAAGGAGCCATTCGTTTCTTGGAGAGGTGTGGTGACTCGAGCAACGAAATTGTTTGCGGGTTCTTCGGCCTTGAAAGGGACCTTGAATTCATTAGATCTAGGCGTCATTTGCGGCCTTATGACCTGATTGCGTTGAGGGACGCGGGCCTCGTTTTCAGTGGTGAGAGGCTCCTCTTCTACCACAGAAGATATGACCGTTTTGACTTCGATGATACGGTATACATCACAGCGCAGTAGCTGTGTGATCTGAGGCCTTGTGCTCTGTGTGGAACTTAGACATTAAAATTCTGTGTGTGAACCTTGATGCGTGTACTAATACGTTTTTTCTTGCTTATGAACACCTAGTGTTCATGTGCCCATATACATATGCATGTATATATGCTTGCCTGTGCGCTCATGTGTGTGCGTACGTGTCTGCACACATATACATGTGAATGCAGTACATATTTATATATATCTAGGTATATATATTTCTGTATGTGCGCGTGCATGAACGTGTGTGCATACACGTGTGTATGCATATTTGTGCACTCAGTCATATATATGTATACGTATGTTAGTTTTTAACCTTAGTCTTTAAGTTCATAGTATATAAGTTTTATCTCTTTAGTTTTAAGTTTTGTGAGATTGGTCCGTTTTTTAGTAATCCCAATTTTTCCGGACATTAATTGTAAGATAGCATTAGTTTTTTGGTGCGAGTGCATGTCCGCGGATCATCCGCGACACTTTTTAATTTTTTAATTTTTTGTACGCTCTATAATTACTGGGCATTTCATTGTAGAATATTTACGATAAGCCTATTTTGTAATTAGTTTTTTTTAAGTGTTTTGGATTAATAAAATGGCTATTTGAAAACTGAAAAACTATTACGAGAGTGGTGTAGGGTATTATATAGTCGGCTCCGCCCGACTTTAGCCTTTCCTTACTGGTTTTTATTACAATCAATTAGCTTAAACCGAATTGGGACCAACAATCAAATAAAAAGTTTACGGCCTTGAAAGTGTTAATTTTTTATAAAAATTAAATCTAGAGATCAGCTGTTCTATAACGAGCCAAAATTGTATAAGTTTTTCCGATTTTGTTAAAAATGCACCAAATTGCACTAAAATTGAGGTTTTTAAGGTTATTTTTTAGAGATTATTTAAACCGTAAATAGCCCCTAATTTCGCCATTGCAGAACGAAATATTTTGCTAATATACTTATACTTACCATATTTTCATATCAGCTTTGAACAACACGAACTTTTTTTCGTCCTCACAAATGAAGCCCTTTTATTGGGTAGTAATTATGAAAAAAATTTCAACAAGATCGGTTAAGGACTGTCCCAGTATGAAATGTCATATTTAGAAAATGTTTTCCAAAGTGTTCTTGTTAGTTTTTTTCAATCTTTAAAACAAAATTAAAAAAAAAAGATTTTTACATTTTTTCGCTATTAAAACTTTCTTTGACATTTTTGTCTAAAACTAAATTTTTTTTGCTCAAACGAAAGCTACTTTTCCTTCAAGAGCTTTTTATTCCATTAGTGGGATGGGAACTGTTTGTATATCAAAATGAAATAACCGTCAACTTCTGCTAAAAACATTTTTGCATCCCATCAGCTAAAAATTCTGTAAAATTTTCAAAAACTATGATTGGTACCTTTTCGTTTCTGATGACGATAGGGGGGATTTCATGTCAAGCGAGTGAATATTTTAAACCGATGTCTTCTGATCGGCACGAAACATGCACCAACATGGAGGGTTTCGAATTTTTGGCCCTTTTTTCCCATCCATATAACTATGCAATTACACTGGTCCACACGATTTTTGGGTCTGACATCTACGTGATTGTTTCATTTTTATTTCTAATAAAGGGAAATATAATTTATTTTGTCAAAGTTTGTTTTTGTAGAAATAAGAGCAAATTTTCGAATTTCAAGAGAAGTGACTGGTTTCCTCGCTAAGTTATGCATCTATTTTCTTCGGAGTGATCTTATGTTATTCATGGCCGATCAAACTTCACGATCAAATTATAAAAATATTACAATTATGCGTTACGATGTTTTTATGAGACTTTTAATTAAAAAAATATATTTTTCCGTAATATTTTGTAGGATATTGTCGAAACTGCTGAAGGGATAGAAAATTGTATTGTAAGAAGTTGACGACTACTTTATTTTGAATTTTTTAAAACTTTCCTGAAGCAATTCGGAGAAAATGTTCTCTAGGTATGCCATAATATGTGGTTGAACCTATTTTTATATCCTCACTTTAGTGTGACGAGGGTATATATCATTTCCTACGAAAAAAAGTGTAACACGTCGAAGGAGTGATATAAGACCCTAAGTATGTTCGGCGGATATTCGTTTTGGGTCATTTTAAGTCGAATGAGCAATGTCCGTTCGTCTGTCTGTCTGCTGGCTGGTGCGCACGATAACTCTCGAAAGGAGTAACCGATTGACTTCAAATTTGGTACGTGGTAATAGTTTTTTCTATCTACGGCTAAGTTCGAAGATGGGCCATATTGGTCCAATCCTTCTAGTACCTCCCCCACAAAGGGTTAAAATGTTGTGAAATATTGCATCTTTAATAACTGTTATACTGCTTATTCGAATTTTCTGAAATTCCGCACATAGCATTAGTTTATTAGTCGCCATCAACTCAAGAAAAATGGGCCATGTTGTTGCGCCCCTTTTGGTACCTCCCACACAAGTGCACCATTTTGCACCAACAGTTAACAGCTTATAACATTAATAGAAGTGTATAAAAATACTTGAAATTTTGTACAGTGTAATGCTTTTATAGTGCCTACAGTCCAGTGAAAAATGGCTGTTATTGCCACGCCCCTTTTGGTACCTCCCACACAAAGGTACCATTTTGCACCAAAAGTTAACAGCCTATAACATTAATACTAGTGTATAAAAATACTTGAAATTTTGTACAGGGTAATGCTTTTATAGCGTCTATAGCCCTGTAAAAAATGGACGTTATTGCCACGCCCCTTTTTGTGCCTCCCACACAAAGGTACCATTTTGCACCAAAAGTTAAGAGCTTACAGCGTGAGTACCAATGCACGAAAATGCAACAACATTTTGCACAGTGTAACACTTTTGAAGTGCCTATAGACCTGTAAAAAATGGGCGTCATCACCACGCCCCTTTTTGTACCTCCCACACAAAATGGCCAAATCATACCAAAATTTAATATCTGATAACGTTAAAGTAGATACTTTAAATACATCGGCACAGTGCAATGTATTTAAAGTATCTACTATTCAGCGAAAAATAGGTGCATTTGATAAAAACCTTCTGGTACCTCCCACACAAATTGACAGAACAAATCGTTTAATATTCCATATTACATTACTCACAAAGTGAGTGTATACCTTAGTCGGTTTACCCGACTGAAACTTTCTTACTTGTTTTCTTAGGGTTGTTTTAAAGGGTTGTTTCTTTGAATTCTCGCGATAAACCGTGATATTGAAAAACCAGTAAGGAAAGGATAAAGTCGGGCGGTGCCGACTATATAATACCCTACCCCACTCTCGTAATATTGAATAACTCTGATATATAAATTTTGTAATTCATGTATAAATTGTTTACATAAATTTACTTTTGGGACATTTTATACTTAAATAATACCCTGTACCACAGTGTGGTGTAGGGTATAAAAACGATTGGATCTAAAGAGCCAAATCGGATGAAACATATATATGGGAGCTATAGCTAAATCTTTACCGATTTTCTTCATATTCGGCAATGTTGGTTCATGAATAAAGAAACTCTACCATTCTAAATTTCAAAACGATTGGAAGTAAAATACAGCTTTTATAGGACTAAAGGGCCAAATTGGACGAAACATATATATGGGAGCTATAGCTAAATCTTAACCGATTTTCTTCAAATTCGGTAGTGTTGGTTCATGGATCAAGAAACTCTACCATTCTAAATTTCAACACGATTGGATGTAAAGTACAGCTTTTATAGGACTAAAGGGCCAAATCGGACGAAACATATATATGGGAGCTATAGCTAAATCTTAACCGATTTTCTTCAAATTTGGTAATGTTGGTTCATGGATCAAGAAACTATACCATTCTAAATTTCAAAATGATTGGATGTAAAATACAGCTTCTACAGGACTAAAGGGCCAAATCGGACGAAACATATATATGGGAGCTATAGCTAAATCTTAACCGATTTTCTCCAAATTCGGTAGTGTTGGTTCATGGATCAAGAAACTCTACCATTCTAAATTTCAAAACGATTGGATGTAAAATACAGCTTTTATAGGACTAAATGGCCAAATCGGACGAAACATATATATGGGAGCTATAGCTAAATCTTAACCGATTTTCTTCAAATTCGGTAGTGTTGGTTCATGGATCAAGAAACTCTACCATTCTAAATTTCAAAACGATTGGATGTAAAATACAGCTTTTATAGGACTAAATGGCCAAATCGGACGAAACATATATATGGGAGCTATAGCTAAATCTTAACCGATTTTCTTCAAATTCGGTAGTGTTGGTTCATGGATCAAGAAACTCTACCATTCTAAATTTCAAAATGATTGGATGTAAAATACAGCTTCTACAGGACTAAAGATCAAAATCGGACGAAACATATATATGGGAGCTATAGCTAAATCTTAACCGATTTTCTTCAAATTCGGCAATGTTGGTTCATGGATCAAGAAACTCTAGCATTCTAAATTTCAAAACGATTGGATGTAAAATACAGCTTTTATAGGACTAAATGGCCAAATCGGACGAAACATATATATGGGAGCTATATCTAAATCTTAACCGATTTTCTTCAAATTCGGTAGTGTTGGTTCACGGATCAAGAAACTCTACCAGTCTAAATTTCAAAATGATTGGATGTAAAATACAGCTTCTACAAGACTAAAGAGCAAAATCGGACGAAACATATATATGGGAGCTATAGCTAAATCTTAACCGATTTTCTTCAAATTCGGTAGTGTTGGTTCATGGATCAAGAAACTCTACCATTCTAAATTTCAAAACGATCGGATGTAAAATACAGCTTCTATAGGACTAAAGGGCCAAATCGGACGAAACGTATATATGGGAGCTATAGCTAAATCTTAACCGATTTTCTTCAAATTCGGCAATGTTGGTTCATGGATCAACAAACTCTACCATTCTAAATTTCAAAACGATCGGATGTAAAATACAGCTTCTATAAGACTAAAGGACCAAATCGGACGAAAGATATGTATGGGAAGCTATATCTAAATCTGAACCGATTTTCTTCAAATTCGGCAATGTTGGTTCATGGATCAAGAAACTCTACCATTCTAAATTTCAAAACGATCGGAAGCAAAATACAGCTTCTATAGGACTAAAGGACAAAATCGGACGAAAGATATATATGGGAAAGATATATATACAGGCAGGATCGGGAGGGTCGCCGTGGTGGTGGGACGGCGATCTTGATTAAGGATACCGTTAGGAGTGAGAGGGTGATGCTGAGTACTGGTAGTATCGAGGGTTGTATCGCTAGGACATGGAGAGCTGATGGTACCCCTGTGTGTTTTGCGTCCCTATACTTGCGTCCAGGGCCCCCGTTTTGCATTGATGATCTAGACCCTGTTTTTTCCCTGTGTGGTATGGGTGAAGTCCTCATTGGAGCAGATCTAAATGCTAGGCACCCTTCTTGGGGTGATGGATTGGCTAATTCCAGAGGTCGTGTGTTAAATGCATTCCTTCAGAGCTGTCCCGATTTCACTGTCTCCCAGGCAGATAGGCCAACTAGGCCGAGTGGACCTGGTGGTTCGTTCATTGATGTGTTTCTGTACACTCCTGGGGTTTCCCTGGTGGGTTACGGAAATATATCAATGACGATCGATTTTGAGTCCGATCATAGGGCGATAATGGTTGATCTGCGGGATGGTGATATGGTGGCAGCTGTTAGAAGGACTGTACTTGACTTCGACAGAATGGATGTACGCCGCTTTAGGGGTTGCTTACGACAGGGTCTTGACAGCTGTTGTTTGCCTGTGGATAGGAATGTCTCGGTCCATGATGTGGATGAGTGCGTAGATGCTTTGGGTGAGGTCTTTAGGGAGGCGATTAGTTGCTCTGTGCCTGAGAGGCTTGTGCGGAAAAGAAGTCTGGGAAATCTCCCCCCGAGAATTCTGGGGTTTATGCGGGAGCGCAGGAGACTTACCCGAATATTGCGAAGGTCTGGCGATGAGAACGACACAACGTTCTCAGGGCCGACATTCGCAATATTGACAGCATCATTCGTGATTCTGTACGCATTTTTGAAGAGCGGAGGTTTGAGTCTTACCTTGGTGGCATCAGGGTGGATAACCGTACATATATGAAAGTTAGGAGGGCCGCTGGTCTATCTGAGAGGGAGCCTGTTGGTTGCCTTGTAACCCCTGATGGGGTGCGGGTCACTGATGACTTGCGTAGGGCCGAGATGTTGGCGGACCAGGTTCAGGGTCCCCCTCAGCCGGATGATAGTGATGGTGATGATTCACTTTCCAACCAGGTTGCTGAGGCAGTGTCCGATTTGGATGATAGGACCCCCCTTGTGGAATTCAACTATGCTTTTGCGGCTGATGGCTCCTCCGTGGGCGATTCTACCCTTTGGAGTGAGTGTGGCTTTATCCGACCATCATGTGTTGGCAGGGCCATATCTACCAGACCTTCTGGCAGGTCTTGTGGCTTGGACCGCGTACCTGATTTGGCATTAAAAAAGGCTGGAGAGGTGATATTGTCATTTTTATGCATACTTTTCAATCATTGCCTAAATATAGGATACTTTCCATCGGCATGGAAGAAGGCATTGACGGTACCGGTGCTCAAACCTGGTTCTGACCCCAGTAGGTGCAGCTCGTATAGGCCTATATCTTTGCTCTCGGCTTTCGGCAAGCTCTTTGAGTACTTTATACTCTCTAGAATTAAGGGCGTGGTTGAGGATAGAGGGGTACTTAAAGATAGCCAATTTGGCTTTAGGTCTGGCCACTCCACTGTTCATGCTTTGACGGCTCTTTCGACGTATATCAATAATGGGTTTTACCGTCGACACGGTACATTGGCGGTCAGCCTTGATTTTGCGCGAGCTTTTGACTCAGTTTGGCATGGCGGGCTCCTTCATAAGTTCATAGAGTTTGGCTTTGATAGGCAGACGTGTAGGCTGGTAGCAAGCTTTCTGGAGGGACGCTTTTTCTCTGTCAAGGTTGGCGAGAATGTTTCGGTGCAACGTCCGGTCCTAGCTGGTGTACCCCAGGGCTCACTACTAGGGCCGATGTTGTACAATATTTTTGTCAGCGATATGCCAGAGCCCCCTCCAGGAGGCTTGCTACTTTCCTATGCCGATGATGTAATGATAGCCCACTCGGGTCCTCGAGCTAGTGTTCTAAATAGAACTATGAATGGTTACCTTACGCAGCTGAGCGAGTATTTCGCAGAATGGAGGCTGACCCTCAATGTTGCGAAATGCTCTTCGATTCTTTTTAAGGGCAGGCCTGGGTCTGTTTATCCAAATCTTAGAACGTTTGTTCCGTCGCTTGATGTTGGTGGTAGGGCCATCGTTTCTTCTGACAGAGTGCGGTACCTGGGCGTAATTTTCCATGAGAGTTTGGAATTCTACAGGCACATCGACCATACTTTGGCAAAATCTAAAAAAGTGTACTTCATGTACCATAATATTCTCCGTATGACGGGTGGTCTTTCCACAAGGATTAAACTCCTGCTATACACACAAATAATTCGACCGATCATCTCCTACGCCTTTCCGGTATGGTTTGACATTTCGTCAAGCCAGATGGAAAGGCTTAGGAGATGGGAACGTAGGATCCTTCGATCTTGCCTTGACCTAAGGCCTACTGTTGATAGCAATGGTCTGTTACGATCACCGTCATGCGAAGAGATATATAGCCGAGTTGATTTTGACAGAATTGACGTATATATGGTAAGGAAGGCAATGGAATTCCTCCGAAGGAGTCGTGGCCTGGAGAACCGGTTTTTTGCAGACTTATTGCGCTGTGACGATGCTGTGAATGATTTGCTTACCAGAAGACACTTGCCCCCTGCTGCACTCCCCTCTCTACTGCGTGAGGAACTACTGTTCCAAGATGATCGACTCCTCTTCTATCATAGGAGAGATGGTTCGTTTGACCTGTCTGACCTAGTCTACAATACCGTGCAGTGACTGACATACCTTTGTATGACACACTATCATTTTTTGTTATTTATTAGTTTTAAGTTTTAGTTTTAAGTCTACTGTTTTTTAGTTTTAAGTTTTTATAACATTGGCCCCTTTTTAAAATTCCATAATTTTTTTGGGCACTCTTGATTAATTTATCTTTCATTGTTCTGCTAATGATGTGTGTTGTGGCTGCGCCATACACCCTATAATGTTTGCTTGTAGGCCTGGAATTTACCGGGCATGTTTACTTATTGTTTGTTAGCTGTGTGCCGCACAGTTCTTAGTCTAAGAATTTTTTGGAAAATAAAATGGCAAATGCGTCAAATCAAATCAAATCTGAACCGATTTTCTTCAAATACGGCAATGTTGGTTCATGGATCAAGAAACTCTACCATTCTAAATTTCAAAACGATCGGATGTAAAATACAGCTTCTATAGGACTAAAGGGTCAAATCGGACGAAACATATATATGGGAGCTATAGCTAAATCTTAACCGATTTTCTTCAAATTCGGCAATGTTGGTTCATGGATCAAGGAACTCTACCATTCTAAATTTCAAAACGATCGGATGTAAAATACAGCTTCTATAGGACTAAAGGGCCAAATCGGATGAAAGATATATATGGGAGCTATATCTAAATCTGAACCGATTTCAACCAAATTCAATAGCGATCTTAACAGGCGCGAAATACTCTAAACTGTAAAATTTCAGAACGATCGGAGTGAAATTGCGACCTGTAGTCGACGAACAACTTTACATGGACAGACGGACGGACGGACATCGTTAAATCGACTCAGCTAGTGATTCTGAGTCGATCGGTATACTTTAAGGTGGGTCTAGCTGTGTTATTTTCAGGTGTTACAAACGTCTGCCGTGAAACAAACTTATAATACCCTGTACCACAGTGTGGTGTAGGGTATAAAAATTCGAATTGTCTTAACGACAGTTTTTAAACCTCCGTTTCTACGTGAAAGTGATGTTTTAAGCATATCTAGCCCTCATTATTCCTTTAATTTAAATGGTATACCGAGCATATACTTATACTTCAAAAAATATGGTCCAAATACTAAAAGCCTGTTTCTGTAACTTAAAAATTTACTTTCGTTCGCCTGTCAGACGACAAACAGCTGATTTGTGTTTCACTAACTACCATCACAACGACACAAGTCGCACGATAATGACCTCGTACGAAAACGTAATCATTTCAGTGTAAATTTTGGTTTCTCTTTCTCTCTTTGCTGTCATCTGGACGAACACAAATGTCAGATCGAGTCACGTTATTTTATTTGTCGACTGATAGGAACAATGACAAAAAAAAATTATTTAAATCAAAAATTAGTAGATATTAATATAATTATGAAAAAAACTATTAAATATGAATACAATTCATTGTATACATACATATTTAAGCATAAAGAAGTCAACATTGGCAGCTCGCTAAGATGGAAAAAATCATCAGTGCACAATGAGAGAGACGTGAGAGAGAGAGAAACAAAGCAGAGTCTTGGTTCAGCTCAGCTGACCCACCCAGGGTTGATTTTTTGTGTAAAGAGTACAGAGGTGTATTTGCTAAGGTCGACCATACGAAAATGTGTGCTTTTTTAAACCGGAAGTTGTAAAATTATTGATCTGGCAATTACATTATTTCCCTATTGGTAAATTGCTAACGTCATTGACGTAAGGCCAGGCGAACGAACCTTAGAGAAACCAAATTCCTGACGAAAGTGAGTGACTGGTTTTCGTTTGCAGAGACTTTCGTTAGAAATACAGAAACAGGCTGTAAAGGTAATTACATGAAAATTTTAATTTTAGAAAAAACAAGTATACGCGTTAAGTTCGGCCATGCCGAATCTTATATACCCTCCACCATGGATAGCATGTGACCACACAAAATAACTCAAACCTAAAGAAAATAACACCGAAAAACACAAAAAAAAATAAAAATATAGTAGATGAGAACAGTAGGAGTCACAACAAGTTAGATGTTATGTATGGGAGCTATATCTAAATATGTACCGATATCGGCCATTTTCAATCCCAAGTTACATGCAGCTATAAGAAGTATCTATACCAAATTTCAGCCACTTAGCTCAAGTATTATAGATTGTAGCGTGATTACAACAGACGGACGGACGGACAGACGGAAATCGTCTTAGAATTTTAAGACGATTAAGAATATATATACTTTATGGGGTCTCAGATCAATATTTAGAGGTGACAAAATGAATATACCCCCCATCCTATGGTGGAGGGTATACAAATAAAAAAAATACCATACAATTTTTTTTGGGTTTCATAAAGTAGTATACCTCAATCTATAAAAAAGTTGTTAAGGCCTCGGACACAAACAAAAATTTTATTGCATTGTATAATTATATTTCAAGTCATAGAAATCGATGGATTTTTTGGGTAATGTATTCGACAAAAATATTCCTTGTAAAAAATCACTATAGACCTCCACAATACACTGTAATGCCAACGCAGTGGGTTTTTAAATATATCAATTTACATATCAAAAAAGTTTGCTGGGTAAAGGAAGGCTTAGTAAATTCTGGAACAATTTTAGCATAGAAAGCTTCGATATAGAAGTTCCATGTCAAAGAACGAAATAAATGAGATACTTTATTACTCCCAAATTAACTTTATTATTTCAGAATTATAGTGCTATCGCTATGCTGTTCCAATCAAAAAGTCTTATTTTGTTGTACAGTGCTATTAGTGCGAAATAAAAAAACAGTTCTAGTGAAACTAATTACGATGTACATATGTACATATTCTGAAAATTTAAATAGCTTACATGTACACATGTTACCTTCATAATACATGTAAAGTGAAATTGAAAATATTGTAGTTGATATTCAAAATATGTCATTTGAGATTCGAGAAGTTCTAATCGAAATTGAAGGCAAGTCATTTTGTTCTAAACTATTTATTGAATATTTTAAAAAAAGCCATAAAAACACTTGATAACTAAAATAACAATAGGTAGGTAAAGACATCATTAGAACCATTTAAAAAAAATTAAGAATGTTTTGGCCAAACTTAGGGAACCACTACGCACAATCGTCTTGTGCTTCAGTCTAGTTCGAAACGTAGATTTCAAATTCTTTGAATGCCATTTCCTGACCACCATAAGGAATGAAGCAACTGCCATGTGAGAGCTGTACTTTACCCACAGTCGTGGTGCCGCCATGTTGGGCACGTCCAATGTACAAAGGTTCTCCATCGGCCGTTTGACCACCGGGTACAGCATTTTGTGGCATGTTGCCATTCCAAGGTACCCACCTGCCGAAACTGTTGCACAAAACTTCATACTCTTTGTGACTATGTTCGCCACCTCCATAGGGAACATAACAACAGCCATGGGAAGGATGCAATTTTCCGGGAATTAGATCAACTCCATGACGGGCGCGGGCAATATATAAATTATCACTGCCATCAACTCCACCCGAAACAGCATTGGGTGGGACGAAGCCATTAGAGGCAGGCACCCAAGTAACATTACCACCACCTGGGGCTGGATAACCCATGTTGGGAGCACCGGGGCCCATTTGATGAGGAGGATATCCCATGTCGACCGGGTTGAAGCCAGGAGGAGCATTATACTGCATTTGAGGAGCGCCGTATGCTGACATGGCTGGAGCCGTCGGAGCCGAATCTGTTACAAATAACAAATACTTATCATATATTTATAATTTCATGACAACTCATGCACACTTACCCTCAAATGTCCAGGAGCCTGAGGCACCCCATCCAGTACATATACCCACAAATTTAATGGGAAAGAGATGAGGATCATTGCGCGTCATAAAAGCCGAACCTTCGCCCTCACGCCCGACAGCAATAGTCTGGTCATACCAACGAATCCAGAATCCGCGATATTCGCCAGCATTTAAAATACCCGGAGTGGGAACTTCCACAACATCCGGTTTCTGGCCATTCTGACGTATCACCGATTTGGTATTGCCCCATCCACCTATGAATACCTCATACATGGGAAAACATTCGCGGGGTTGTGTGGTCAATGCCAAATGGGCATCATTGGGGGCGCGAATTTTGAATGTGAACACACCATTGGTGGCGGGGAAAAATTGATATTCCAATTTATCTGGAGTGTTAACTGAAAAGGAAAATAGAAATTATTGAAAAATTAATTTGTTTGAATATTTTATACTATATCCAATTTTCTTTATTATACTGTGGAATGCGATTGTCCCATGGTGGGTGGTATATACCCGCATACACGAGGCAAAATTGCCTTTTTTAATATGTTTGAGTATAAATAAAATATATTTGAAAGACAAATTTTTGAATATTATATATTTGTGAGCAAATAAATTTTATTTGAAAATCATTAAAATTTATTTTGAAACACATAAATTAATATATTACTACAATATACCTTTGCAAACTAATTATCTCAAAAATAATATGTGTTTATATACAAGTAAAATTATTGTTTAGGAATTTCTTCGAATACATTTTTTTTAAAAAAAATTTCAAAACGTTGCAGATTTTTCGAATTTCATTTTTAATTATTCTTTTTTGATTTCGAGTTATAACTTACAATTTAAATTACCTAAATGCAAATAAATACATATATATTTGATTCATATATAATAATTATATTTGATTATATAGCGTGATCCGTTTCGAGGTTCCCTACTTTTTTAAAGAAAAAAACACAGAAAAGTCAAATTGAATGGTGAATGTTTATTATCATTTGAAAGAACATTCTTTGGCATTTATTTTTTGAAGATTATGTCTATCAATTGTTGGCCGCGGCTACGTCTCAGATGGTCCATCCGTTGAGTCCAATTTTTGATGACTCGATTATGTCGACCATAAGTTGAGCGAAGTGCACGAAACACATTCCTCACAGAACGTGCATTTTCGTAATAAAGTTGAACGATTTGTTCAGGCGCATGTCTTTCCATGATGAAATGCCAAACAATACTTAACAAAAATAACATGACAGCATGACACGACTCACACGTGATCTGTCAAAAAAGGCTATTGAAAAAAGTATCTCTACTTGGATCACCCGTTATTTTTTGTTCCAAATATAATATATTTCGAGTGTACCTTCAACATTTGTATATTTCAAGCAGAATATGTTTGGGGCAATATAACGGGTTTTCCAATAGGGATGATATGATTTTGAAGTGACGTTTCGGCCATTTGTAATATGTCATGATCTGTCATTTGTTTTTTATTGTATTCAGTACTTTGTACAATTTCAACATGGAGAGATATACGCAAGAACAACGTTTACAAATTATTCAGTTTTTTATCAAAATAATCGTTCTCCAATTGTAACTTTTCGTGCGCTAAGTCAATTATTTTTAATATCAAAAAAACGCTTTCCAGTCGACCTACGACCTTGACACGTTAGCTCTTGTTAAGAGCTATCTTTTTGCCATTGATCGCTTCCCGATCCGACGTACCGTTAAGGAGCTAGACATTAAACATTCCGTTGACATTTGAAAATGATGCAAAGTAAATTTTTTTTTAAAATTAAAAAAAAAACAATTTCCAGTCAGCAATATTTTAGCTCTCGTTGCCATTGACCGATTGTGGCTACGTGCCACACAGCAAATGAAACAATTGAATTGTTGCGAGTTTGGAGATTCGATTATTTCAAGAAATTGTGATATTGAATAGCCTCCACTATTGAATAGCCTCCACTAAGTTGTGAGTTAACACCATTAGACTATTTCTTGTGGGGTTATTTGAAGTCATTGGTCTTTCGAAATAAACCAGACTCTCTTCAAGCATTACAAGTAAATATTGAATGTGCCATTCATGACATACGACGTGATTTAGTGGAAAAAGTGCTCGAAAATTGGGTTCATCGAATTCGTTCCTGCAGAAGAAGTTGTGGAGGCCATTTGATTGACGTTTTATTTAGAACTTAATTATATCGATTGTACTTCACATTAAATAAAAAACTTTTGAATTTGCTCAACAATAAGTGTGTTTATTTCAAATAAATCATATCACTGTTATTGGAAACCCCTATACTACAGAAGGGATTTTTTCGGCGTGTAAGATTCAAACCTAACACCGATTTTTCTGTTTCAAACAAATTTGTTGTACATATTTAAATTGATTTAATTTGAACATTTTCGATTTACAGTTGGAAATTGTGTAGTCGGATTTTATTTTTCATTACAGCCGTTTTGATTTTTTTTCTGCGACACCCTAATGTAATTAAACATTTTATTAATGGGAGATAAAAAAGCTTTGAAATATTCCCAATCATTAGCTGTTTATTATAACGATATGAATGTATTATAATATAACGACAAATACATTTGGAAAAAGTACAATGTTTTTTAGTTAGTCAAGGTCACACATGGCAAAGCTCCCACTCATGAGCGCGAATTTTTTTGCCAAATGTTTAAAAAATAAACAAATTCTTCTCTTATACATTAAGATGGGTCGGTTTGTATGGAAGAAAAAATGCGATATAATGAAAGTTTTGTTTTATAATTACGAGAACGGTGCCAAATTTATTTCTCAACATAACCTTAGTTCGATACACTTTTTCCAGCGATTTTGAATAGTATCGATACCCTGTTTATAGTAGAAACTGTCTAGATCCTGAGAATAGCCATCAACCGCAACCTCCACCACTTCATTGTTGGCAATTTTTTTTCCGCCGAGCCATGTTTTCAAGTTTGGAAACAAAAAACTTGAAACATGAATTGCATTCAACATTATGTATTACTATCTAAGAAATTTTTAGCTGAAACTTTGCAGTTTATATTCTATTTTGTACATAATTCATTTTAATAAAATTTCTTTGGATATGGAGCAAATCATAAAACGATCCTTTTTTTAAGTAAATTATTAAAAAAACGAACGCTTAAATTTTTAGGCCACCAATTTCTTTACCCAAACTCTTTACCTGAAAAATGTGGTATTTATGGTTAAAGATAGCTTGAGAGCTACATGGGACTACGTGGACTACAACAAAATAAGATTTAAGAAGAATTTGTATACATTTTATTGAAATGAATTCTGTCCAAAATAGAATACAAACTGCAAAATTTCAGCTAATGTGGTGTTTATGGCTTAAATAAGCCTTTTTGGGAGCGACATCTATAGATGAACTATACAAAATATGAACTGATTTGCAAATTTTTACTGCGATGAATTCTTGTCTTAATTAAATACAAACTGCAAAGATTCGGTTAAAATGCTTCGAAAATGTGGTACTTATGGCTTAAATACGTATATTTTGGAGCGATCTCTATAGGGTGACTTCGAGTATAACAAAATATGAATCGATTTGTAAAATTTTTTGCTGTGGTGAATACCTGTCAAAATAGAATACAAACTGCTAAATTATTTTAAATATATGATATTTATGGCTCAAAACCCGTATTTTGGAGCGATCTCTATAGGGGAGCTATATCAAAACATTGACCGATATGGCCCATTTGTAATCCCAAACAAGCTGCAACTGTAAGAAATATTTCTACCAAATCCCAGGTCTATTCTACGGACTGTAGCGTGATTACAACAGACGGACGGGCAGACGGACATGGCTAAATCGTCTTAGAATTTTACGACGATTAAGAATATATATGCTTTATGGGGTCTCAGATTAATATTTAGATGTGTTACGAACGGAGTGACAAAATGAATATACCCCCCATCCTATGGTGGAGGGTATAATAATCCGAGGGAGCTAAATCTGGCGAATAAGGTGCGTACTTAAGCAATCCGAACTTTAAATCATTGATTTTGGCCAACGAAATAGTGGATGTGTGACAAATTGTACGTCAATATGCAATGTATGTATGTATGTATATCACTTTTAGGATGCCTATGGTTCAGCTAGCTCGCCTCGAACCTTCGACCGACGCACAGAGGGGCAGAATCCCAAAAAATGGATACTAGTTGAAAAATTAAATTTTGTGTGATTTGAAATTTTTATACCCTCCACCATATATGGGGGGTATATTCATTTTGTCACTCCGTTTGTAACACCCCATATAACAGGTGGCGCAAAAGTAATCCTCCTATCAGAAAATGCTATAAATTTTGCGATTGGCTCCTAATGTCAGTTCTGTTTTGACATTTGTGTAGTAAACACATGCGAACGAAATACACGTTGATAAACAATGTTACGCTACACTGCTCCAGAACGCGGAATATTGCTGACTATTTATTTGACCAAGAGGAAGATGATTTTTCATCAAAAATAATCATGAGTGATGAGGCCCATTTCCATCTTAGCGGGTACGTAAATAAGCAAAATTTACGCTTCTGGGGCACTGAAAATCCGCGTGTAACCCACGAAGAGCCATTACACCCGCTCAAAGTCACTGTATGGTGTGCTGTTTTCGCTGGAGGAGTCATCGGACTTTTTTCTTCGAAGACGTCGCGGGCCAAACGGTTACTGTGAATGGTGAGCGCTACAGAGCAATGATCAACGAGTTCTTTTTGCCGCAACTTGATGAATTGGGATTGGAAAACATGTGGTTCCAACAGGACGGTGCAACGGCACACACTGCACGTGCCACAACCGATATGCTGAAGGATGCATTTCCCGGGCGCCTAATCTCCCGTTTTGGCGATTTGCACTGGCCAGCAAGATCGCCTGATTTGACCGCTCCAGACTTCTTTTTGTGGCGCTTTTTGAAGTCGCGGGTTTATGTCAACAAGTCTCAGACTCTTGCAGCTCTTAAAGCAATACCTATCGCCGGAAGTTTTGGCCAAAGTGATGGAAAATGCCATAAAAAGGGCTCAAATGACAATCAACTGTGGCGGCGGCCATTTACATGACATCATATTCTCGACTTGATGTAAAAAAAATTAAAAGACCAAATAAAAATAATCCAAAAGAAGAATCAAAGTTTTTCATTTTTTTTAAAATTACAGCCAAAAAACATCGAAAGGTTACTTTTGCGCCACCTTGTATATTCTTAATTCTAAGACGATTTAGCCATGTCCGTCTGTCCGTCCGTTCGTCCGTCTGTTGTAATCACGCTACATTCCATAATAATAGAGCTAGGTTGATCAAATTTTGGTAGAAATATTTCTTATAGTTGCAGGTTGTTGGGGATTGCAAATGGGCCATATCGTTCAATGTTTTCATGTAGCTCCCCTACAGAGGTCGCTCCAAAATACGGGTTTTGAGCCATAGATACAACATTTTTAAAGCAATTTAGCAGAAACTTTGCAGTTTGTATTCTATTTTAACAAGAATTCATCACAGCAAAAATTTTGCAAATCGGTTCATATTTCGTTATATTCACCCTATAGAGGTCGCTCCAAAATATATGTATTTAAGCCATAAGTACCACATGTTCCAAACTTTTTAACTGAATCTGAATTTAATTAAGACAAGAAATCATAGCAGTAAACATTTTTTACATCAGTTCATATTTTTTATAGTCCACCAATAGATGTCGCTCCCAAAAAGGCTTATTTAAGCCATAAACATCACATTTTCTAAGAAATTTAGCTGAAACTTTTCAGTTTGTAGTCTATTTATTTTGTTGTAGTCCCCGTGTAGATGTAGCTCTCAAAAAAACAATATTAAGCCATAAATACCACATTTTTCAGGTGAAGAGTTTGGCTAAAGAATTTGCGGCCTAAATTTTGTAGCGTTCGTTCTTTTTTATTAATTTATAGAGCCTGACCGAAGTCGAATTTTAAGGCCGAAGCCGTAGCCGAACTTCGGCTCAATTTACAACCTTCGGTCGAAGCCGTAGCCGAAGCCGAATGTTTTATATTTTGTTAAAGAATTGTTTACTTTACACCAAAAAAATTGTGTTTTTAATCAGTTTATGTCTACTGCTTTCGTATTTATTTACTTAGCACATAAAATTAAAAACCTTAATGTTATAATGACAAAGAAAGTATTTTCTGCATTGAGACCTTGTATACTATTTCCTTAATTTGAATACAGCTGTCCAGCAGCATGAACAACTGCTCTCTAGCACACTTGGGTACAAGTACTTTTCTGCCACCATTTCCAAATTTTTGAAAAATCTCGAGTTACAGTATTAAAAAATATTAATGATTCTTGGACCCAATGGCTATTATTATTTATTCGTACTACTTTTACAAGAATGCTTTCACTAGTTCGAGAGGTTTAAGGTGAGGAACTGAGTTATGTTTTTATTTGTCCTTCCTTCCTTTGATGTTCTTACTCCAATTATTTTTGTAGTATTGTTCAATTCTGTACACTTCTATGAAGATTTCAAAAATAGAAATTTCTTTAAAAAGTCATATCATTCTAATTTATTTGTACTTTTGGAACAAAATTCGACCTCCGGCCAACTTCGGCTGATTTTGCGGCCGAATGTCGAGTTTTGGCCGTAGCCGTAGACGAAGCCGAACATTCGGTCGGGCTCTAATAATTTAAACAAAAAGGATCGTTTCATGATTTGCTCCATATCCAAAGATTTGTCCAGTAATAAAATTGAATGCAATTCCTGGTGGAGAGTATATAAGATTCGGCATGGCAGAAATTAACGCGTGTACCTGTTTATATTCGACACCACAGGTCGCAAATATGAAGCAAGCTTACACGGGGCAAAATCGTCTTTTTTGATATGTTTGAATCGAAAGGAAATATATTTGTAACACAAATTTTTAAATATTATATATTTTTGAGCAAGTAAATTTTATTTGAAAATCAATAAAATATATTTGGAACGCTTATATTAATATATTACAACAAAATATATTTGCAAACTAAATTTCTCAAATAAAATATGTGTTTAAATACAAATAAAATTATTGTTTAGGAATTTATTCAAATATATTTTATTTAAAAAAATTTTGCTGGATTTTTAGAATTTCAGTTTAAATTTTCCCTTAGTTTCGAATTGTACCTCCCAGTTACAATACCATATGCAGCATTAACTTCTGTTTAAACCAATCATTTCATTTCTGAGTTAGTATTCCAATCCTCCAAGTAATTTATTTTGATCTAAGATTATACGATTTATATTATTATTTATTATTATTTTTACGAACACTAAAAAACTTTGAATTAGTAAAAAATTAACACAATTAACGTATTTTCTGAATTCTTTTGTGCAAATAAATATTTGTTTCGGATATACTTGTCCCAAAATAAAAACATATTGGGATGTAAACAAAGATTTGTTTAGAATAACATTTTCCAAAAAAATATATTTTTTGTGTGTACCCAATATTATATGTTTAGAGTGTACCCTAAACATATATATGTTTCAAGCCGAATATGTTTGAGACAATATACTACAGAAGCGATTTTTTTCAGCGTGTAATGAAAATTGGTACAGATACGTTTCTTAACCAAGGGACGATCCCTGTTTAAAATGGGGCATATCGGTCCATACTTTGATGTAGCCCCTTTCATTCTACTAAACTAACGGGTGATCCAAGTAGAGATACTTTTTTTCAATAGCCTTTTTTTGACAGATCACGTGTGAGTCGTGTCATGCTGTCATGTTATTTTTGTTAGGTATTGTTTGGCATTTCATCATGGAAAGACTTACGCCTGAACAACGTTTACGCGTGTCATTTGCCAATTACCAGTCGAAATGCTCGAACGAGTCATCGAAAATTGGACTCAACGGATGGACCATCTGAGACGTATCCGCGGCCAACATTTGATAGACATAATCTTCAAAAAATAAATGCCAAAGAATGTTCTTTGAAATGATAATAAACATTCCCCATTCAATTTGAATTTTTTGTGTTTTTTTTCTTTAAAAGAAAGTAGGGAACCTCGAAATGGATCACCCTATATATATGTAATCCAAATAACTTTTTTTAATTAAAAATAAGGTTATATATTCCATATAAATTAAAATAAAGTTATATATTCCATATGCGAATTGTTAAGGCACTAGATGCACTATTTTCGGTTAGGTTTGATCCTGCCCAAAAATCCCTCACGAGCAGCACAAGATATAGCATAAATATGTGGAAAATAGTCATAAAACAAGCGCAATTTTTTCAACCCTCCCTATTATTCAGTTGTACAAATGTACTGTACGAGTATAATTTTATCACCCGTCCCATATTATTTGGAAAGTAATTTATTTTAAATCCAATATTTTTTTATTGGAGATATTTTTGCATTTGCCAGCTTTGTTTGCTGTATATCGGATGACAACAAAAAACAATTAGCCAAGTGTGAGAATAGTCAAATTGATAGCTATTTGAAAATTAAAACGTATATGTAGCTTTAACGCAAAGAATGACATAAGCTGAGCCATATGGCCCTACTCGCATGTTACTCGTTTACCTACAAACAAATTTTCGAAAAAATATACATACATATGTACATACATGTATGTATGTATGTACACTTGTTTTTCTGAATAGAAAAAATATGAATCATATTCAACGCGAACGCTAAACTTCAAAATAATCGTTCATATAATTGAATCATATATTTCACACAGCACAGCCAAATGGAAACATTTGTAAAAGATCGATATACTAAAAAGAAACAATTTTAATTATGACATAAAATTCAAAAATTCTCTCTGAGTAAACAAGTTTTAAGATGAATTCTTGTTACAAATGGAATACAAACTGCAAAGATTCAGATAAATTGTTTTGGAACATATTTGGAAGCGGCTCATTTTCTATCCCAAACGACCCGCAACTACTTATAAATTGATCGACCTAATCATATTACAGTATGCAAAAAAAATGTTTGAGCATACTATTTATTTTATGAAACCAAAACAAAAAAATTTTATGTTTTTTTTTTCAGTTTTTTTAATTCCAATTTTCATGGTACCTTTAGTATTTGGACCACATTTTTTGACGTATAGGGTTTTCCAATAAGAGTGATACGATTTCTTTGAAAAAAAAACGCACTTATTATTAAGGAAACTCAAAAGATTTTTATTTAATGTGAAGTACAGTCGATACAATTAAGTTCTGAATAAAACATCATTCAAATGGCCTCCACGACTTCTTCTGCAGGAACGAATTCGATGAAGCCAATTCGAGCACTTTTTCCACTAAATAAAGTCGTATGTCATGAATGGCACGTTCAATATTGACTTGTAAAGCTTGAAGAGAGTCTGGTTTATTTCGAAAGACCAATGACTTCAAATAACCCCACAAGAAATAGTCTAATGGTGTTAAATCACAACTTCTTGGAGGCCATTCAATATCACAATTTCTTGAAATAATCGAATTTCTCGCAACAATTCAATTGTTTCATTTGCTGTGTGGCATGTAGCCACAATCAGTCAATGGTCAAAAATATAGCTCTTAACGAGAGCTAAAATATTGCTCATGGGTGTCAAGGTCGTAGGTGGACTGAAAAGTGTTTTTTTTTTAATTTAAAATAAACATGGACTTAGCATCATTTTAAAATCTGAACGGAAAGTTTATTTTTGCTCTAGCTCCTTAACGGTACGTCGGATCGGGAATCGGTCAATGGCAAAAAGATAGCTCTTAACGAGAGCTAAAATATTGCTCAATGGCGTGAGGGTCATAGGTCGACTGAAAAATGTTTTTTTATTTTAAAAAAAATGACTTAGCGCCCGAACACTTGCAATTGGAGAACGATTATTTTGATAATAAAACTGAATAATTTTTAAACGTTGTTCTTGCGTATACCTCTCCATGATGAAATTGTAAACAATACAATGAAAAACATATGACAGATCATGACATATTACAAATGGCCGAAACGTCACTTCAAAATCATATAATCCCTATTGGAAAACCCGTTATAAACCGATAGAGCAGTTTCGTGTCCTAAACACGAAAAATATGTTAAAATAAATTGTTGAGGTAATTTTTTTTCTTATCTCAGGCTCAGTTCGAAGATGGGCCATATGGGTCCACCTATGAATGGGCGTTATCACCACGCCCCTTTTTTGTAACTCCCACACAAAATGGCTAGTTCATACCCTAAGAAAAAAATCCCTTCTGTAGTATATTTTCCGGAAACATATTATATTTGGGATTATTGACTTCTTTCCTATAAGTCGAAAAACAAATTCTGTAACTTATTTAAATATTTCTCCGTTTTTTATGATAATCTATCTGCACCAAAATTCCAAAAAAAAATAATTTTGATAAACGAGATATTCAAACATTTTTTCCGGTATATAAATATTTTTATATACCGGAAAAAAGTATATTTTATTTAAATTTTGCTCCCACACATATACTTAAAATACGTAGCAGTGTGCCGAATTATACGCGTATATGTGCCGAATTATACGGTATGTTAACATTACACGGAGAATGTTAACATACCGTATAATTCGGCACATATACGCGTATAATTCGGCACACTGCAACGTATTTTAAGTATCTACTGTTCAGCAAAATAATATTATTTTATATAATATTCCATATTACATTATTCACAAAGTGAGGGTATACCATATGGGTCCATTCCTTCTAGTACCTCCCGACAAAGGGTT
Source organism: Eudasyphora cyanicolor (assembly GCA_963930755.1). Lineage (NCBI taxonomy): Eukaryota > Metazoa > Arthropoda > Insecta > Diptera > Muscidae > Eudasyphora > Eudasyphora cyanicolor. The sequence continues at coordinate 145,992,936 of OZ005736.1, forward strand.
AACATTCAGCCGATCGAACGAGATATTCTTTAAAAAACTTCTATTCTACTTATTCGAATCTTCTGAAATTGCACACATAGTATTAGTTTTTTGGTCGCTATCACCCCGAAAAAAATGGTCGAAGTTGCCACTCCCCTTTTGGTACCTCCCACACAAATGCACCATTTTGCATCAAAATTTAACTGTTTTTAGCTTTAATATCTCTTCATACAAATACTAATAAATTGTGTACAGTGTAATGCTTTACAAATGGACCATTTTGCACCAAAAGATAACAGCTTATAACTTTAATACCAGTACATACTTTAAAGTTATTAAATTCAATTTAAATTAATAATAAAACTGGTCAACATTTTTTTGTGGCACAAGGTTTCGCAGCCGATTTGGGTATATGAGATAATACTGCTCTTAGCCTAAAAGGTAGTCCTAGTTCTCGCGAGAACTAGAAATAATTTGAAGAAACTACCTTTTAGGCTAAGAACTGTATTATCTCATATACCCAAATCGGCTGCGAAACTCTCTGCCGCAGCAAAAAAAGATTTGTTGAGATGCGTAATTTAATTAAAACAAAAAAATAAATAAATTTACGAATATTTGTTCGGGACTGAAGGTGAGGTGATTCTTAAGTCGCTTTACCCGATTGAACTTTCTTACTTGTTCTACATTACTTTTTATACCCTCACTTTAGTGTGACGAGAGTATATATCATTTGCTACGGCCAAAAGTGTAACATATCGAAGGAGTGACCTAAGGCCCCAAGTATGTTCGGCGGAAATCCGTTTTGGGTCATTTTAGGTAATTTGAGCAATGTCCGTCCGTCCGTCTGTCTGCCTGCTGGCTGGTACGCACCATAGCTCTCGAAAGGAGTAACCGATTGACTTCCTCCGGCTAAGTTCGAAGATAGGCCATATCGGTACACTCCTTCTAGTACCAGAGGGTTAAAATTTAATGAAATATTGTTTGTCTAATAACTTATATACTTCTTATTCGAGTATTACTTCATTAGTCGCTACCACCATAAGAAAAATAGTCGAAATTGCCACTCCCCTTTTGGTACCTCCCACACAAATGGACCATTTTGCTCCCAAAGTTAACATCTTATAACTTTAATTCCAGTGAACGAAAACACTTCAAATTGTGTACAGAAAAATGGGGGTTGTTGACACGCCCATTTTGGTAGCTCCCATACAAATGGACTATTTTGTACCAAAAGTTAACAGGTTATATTTTTTACGCTAGTGTATACAAATACGTAAAAGTTTGTACAGCGTAATGGTTTTATAGTGCCTACAGTTCAGTGAAAAATTGGCGGTATTGGACTATTTTGCACCAAAAGTTAACAGCTTATAACTTTAATACCACTGCATACAAATACTTGTAATTTCGTACAGTGTAATGGTTTTATAGTGCCTACAGTTCAGTGAGAAATTGGCGTTATTGCCACGCCCCTTTTGGTACCTCCCACACAAAGGTATCATTTTGTACAAAAAGTTAACCATTCCACGAAAATACTACAAAATAATGCACAGTGCAATGCTTTTAAAGTACCTATAGCCCTATGAATGGGCGTTATCACCACGCCCCTTTTTGTAACTCCCACACAAAATGGCTAAATCATACCAAAATTGAATAGTTCATAATGTTAACATACCGTATAATTCGGCACACTGCAACGTATTTTAAGTATCTACTGTTCAGCAAAATTATATTATTTTATATAATATTCCATATTATATTATTCACAAAGTGAGGGTATACCTTAGTCGGTTTACCCGACTGAACTTTCTTACTTGTTTTACATTAGTTACAAATAAAAAATATTTCGATGAAATCATACTCTTGTTTACAACAACATCCTCCCAAATATTTAATATTTGTGTGTGTCAAATATTATATATTTCGATTGTACCCTAAACATATCGATACCTCCATTCTAAAAAATGCTTACTGCAAAAAGGTTGTTTTTCAGAAGAGGCGATCATCAACGTTTGATGAATTTGTATACCATCCACCATAGGATGGGGGTTATGTATATTCATTTTGTCACTCCGTTTGTAACACCTCTAAATATTGATCTGAGACCCTATAAAGTATACGAGTATATGTATATTCTTAATCGTCGTGAAATTCTAATATGATTTAGCCATGTCCTTCTGTCCGTCCGTCTGTTGTAATCATTTGGTAGAAATATTTCTAGTAATATAGTTGCAGGTTGTTTGGGATTGCAAATGGGCCATATCGATGTAGCTTCCCTATAGAGGTCGCTCCCAAATACGGTTTTTGAGCCATATCACATTTTTAAAGAAATTTAGCAGAAACTTTGCAGTTTGTATTCAATTTTGACAAGAATTCATCACAGCAAAAATTTTACAAATCGGTTCATATTTTGTTATAGTCACCCAATAGAGATCGCTCCAAAATATACGTATTTTAGTCATAAATACCATATTTTCTAAGCATTTTAACAGAATCTTTGCAGTTTGTATTTAATTAAGACAAGTATTCATCGCAGTAAAAATTTATATCAGTTCATATTTTGTAATAGTCCACCTATAGATGTCACTCCCAAAAAGGCTTTTTTAAGCCATAAACACCACATTTTCTATGAAATTTAGCTGAAACATTGCAGTTTATATTCTATTTTGGCAAGAATTCATCTCAATAAAATGTATACAAATAAAATTATATTTTGTTGTAGTCCCAGGGTAGATGTAGATGTCTCTCAAAAAAACTATTTTAAACCTTATATGCCACACTTTTCAGGTGAAGAGTTTGCGGCCTAAAGAGAGTAAAGAATTTGCGGCCTAAAAATTGCAGCGTTCGTTTTTTTAATAATTTATTAAACCAGGAGGATCGTTTCATGATTTGCTCCATAGCCAAAGATTTTTCCAGTAATAAAAACTGAATGCAATTCATGGATTCGGCATGGTCGAACTTAACGCTTTTACTTATTTAAATTTGTGTGGAATTCCTTTATAATTAAATCGAACGACCTGTACTATTTTGTGAACAACCTTTGATTGGGTTGACGGATAAACACCAAGTTCTGACTGAATATAGTTTGGAATATTTAGAAATAAAAAATGCAATCTCCCAAAAAACATGCTAAGTCGAGTTTGCATGGTTTAGAATGGAGGTATCGATATGTAAGTTTCAAGTCGAATATGTTTGGGACAATATACTACAGAAGCAATGCTATCTTCGCTCAGTGTGATCATTTATTGGCGAACAATCTTCAAAAATCCAATAATGTTCTACTTACCGGTCGGCATGACGAATTGTTGTTTAATATTATTTCACGAATACCACTAACTGACTGACTGTGTCACTTGTACAAACCGCAATAAACTAATGATGAATATTTTTTTTTGATACAAGTTTTCATTCAACAACAACCAACTCAAATACTCGTACAATGTTTGTTTTTTTTTTATCCGCTCTGGAATTGTCTAAAAAATAATCCAGCTTTCGATGGAAACGCGACGACAGATTTCTCTCAGTTGTGAGGTTTGTTGTTGTTGTTGTTTCGAATGCGGGTGCGATATTCGAGACTAGAATAGAGAAAAAGAATAAAAAAATCAGTGGTGACGTCATTAGCCAGAATTCAAAAGTATTGAGTGAAACTCAGCACAGTATTCCACCTGCAAACACAGAGACAAAATTTCAGGCGATAAATCTGAATATATTAAACTGTGGAATATTGTAGGTAAATTTCTAATTAATTGTTATTTGAATCGATTATTTTCTGATCAAATGTATACATGAATGCATCTTTTAATAGATTTTAATTTTTATATTTGTCCACAAAATATAAATAATATTTCAATGGCAGATGTAAATAAAAATATTTATAAATAGCTTCGTTCCTATTTTTGCGGGTTAAGCACGGTACTATGTTTCGGTTTCACGCTGAAATTCCACACAAAAAACAAAGTTGTGAAAATATGAGTGAAATTTTTTCATTTGTGGTACTATGTTTTTTCAACGTGAGAAATTGACATTTTGCGCCGATACAAATTAATTGAACGCCGCAACAAATTGAAGCCGCCAGCATTGTACTCCTATTTATTTATATGCACATTTGTCCGCGAGAAATTCAACGGTTGTAATTATTAGCAATAAAATTTCATAATAAAGAATACTAAATTAAATTATCTGAAATAAAGAAAACTAATGCAAAGGACGGAAAATAATTATGTACATGGAATAAACGAGAAGAGTGACATTCCGATTGGATAGCAAAGCAAAAAATGTGCAAAACATGGAAGGACATGTAACTATATGTAATAATGTGGAATTTGTCTTGTAATTACATATGTACATTTACGTTTGCATGTTTAGAACAATCGTGACGAAAAGCCTTGAAAAACTTTGTGGACGGCAAACGCTACCGAAGCAGTAGGACAATGGAATTGGGCAGTGCCTGTGATCTCGTTTTTAAATGGTTATAAAGAAAATAGTGAGTTCTTGCCAGCCATAGGAGTTGGCAAAAGAAATTCCGCTTATGGATGGATGTTTAATTTATATATGTCAACAAATATAATGTAAATCCTTAAAAATAATAATAAAACATCTTTTCGGTTCATCAAAACACCATTTATTTAATTATATTCGTACAACAGTAGGAAATTATTTTGTTATTTGTAACCTGGCTTCTGATGCCTCACAAGCATTGCCATCGTATTAACACAAAATAAATTATTTATGTATAACAGCACAATGATCTTCAACAATATTTCCTTTCTGCAATTTAAATTAACTATTTTATAAGTCGGCATTATTTTATTTAATTGTTTGTTGATTAGAATTTAAACTCGTGTTTGTTTTCAAGAAAAGCAAAAAGGAAAAAATGCACATGACTATACACACACACATTCATATAAAAGTGATATTTGACACACACACTTCAAAAATGCAATGCGACTTTTTAAAAAAGCGTTCCATTTTTCAACTTGAAATAACATTTTGTGGAATTTTTTCAAGCTGAAAAAACATAGTACCCACCTTTATGTATGACCGGTAGGGCGAGTCAGAAAAAATGGCGTTACGAACTAAGTCCCCAAAATAAAAATGAACTAAGTTCCCAAAAGTTTATACTTGAAGATAATAACAACTATTTTGGTGACTTATTTCATTTTTTGGGGATTTATTTCATTACTAAAATTAGGGAATAAATTCACAATGCACCTAAAACTAATTTTGGGGGCTAATTCATTTTGTTTTCACTGTTGCAATGGGGAACACAATTACTCATCTGCATATTTTAGTCATTAACAAAATTTACCTAATTAAAGAAAATATATTTCCTACACAGCAGACAATTCCTGATAGACGAAAGTTTTAAAATTATTCCTCATGGATGCTATAAGCAATTAATGATTCAATTTTTTGAATTATAGCAGTAATACAGAATACATATTTTCTATTAGATTTTCCAGTAGTTTTTGTTCTGATGAGCAAGAAAAGCAATGAAAGTTACAAAGCGCTCTTTCAATATATTATTTACAACGTATTTAATTTCGAACCAGCAACCCACTATGAGCAGGGTTTTAGCTTTCATTTTTTCCCTCGTGCAAAACTGTCATTTTAAATTTCTTTATCAGAAATAACGTTTTTGTTTGAAAGTAAACTCAATCTGCCTCATAGGGATCACTTAGAAGTCCCGTAAAAATATATCACTACTTGACAGTGAAAGCGTTGGATGCGAACATTTTCAACGATAAATCGCGCGCGCGTTTTTTTCCTAAGAAATGTTCCTCGAGCAAAACTGTAATGTTATATTTTTTATTAGAAATAATGTTTTTGTTTGAAAGTAAACTTAGTCTAATTCACAGGGATCACTTAAAAGTCCGGTAAAAAGAAATCATTACTTGAAGGGCAGTAAAAGTAAAACCGTCGGAGACGATTATTTTTGGAATATATTAGGTCTTCAAAAAGTTTATGTTTCTAATGGCGATTTTGATTCAGGAAAAAGTGCAGCATTTTCTCTGTCATTTTCCCGACAACTGCTCTTTTCAAACACATTTCGCAATACTTAAATTTGGAGTTAAGTTATGCGATTTTTAAGACACTGGATGCACTTTTTCGGGTAGGTTTGTTCCGCATTTTTGTTTCACCTATTCAATATTTACAACTTTGCTTCAGACACAGAACTGATATTCCGTACGGTACACTGATAGAAAAACCGTTCGTCACCATGACGAATCAGTTTCGTCAATATATCTTCGTACTGGTGACGAAAAGTTTCGTACATGCGATGTTTTTGTTCGTCAATAGAACGAACACGATCATCAACCCATGTTTTTGGTGATTTCGAAATTCGTCGAGGGAACGATAAGGTTTCATTCCCACGACGAAAAGATTTATTTGACCATTTTGCTCAAAATATGATAAAACGAAACAATCAATTTATATTATGAGCTTAATTGTACTGTTCTATATACGTTCTGATTACCTTAGTTAAATAATTTGTTGTAAAAGTTTAATTTAAAAAATCTATAAATGGTGATGAATGGGTTTCGTGGTGGTGATGAATGGAAATCGTCGTAGTGAAGAATGGGATTCGTCGTGGTGATGAATGGAATTCGTCGTGGTGATGAATGGTATTCGTCGTGGTGATGAATGAGATTCGTCGTGGTGATGAATGGTCTTCATCGTGGTGATGAATGGGATTAGTCGTGGTGATGAATGGTCTTCATCGTGGTGATGAATGGGATTCATCGTGGTGATGAATGGGATTCATCGTGAAGATGAATGGGATTCATCGTGAAGATGAATGGGATTCGTCGTGGTAATTAACTCGATTCATCGTAGGGATGGAATGTGATCATCCTGAGGACGAAATTTTTGGAAACAGAGATTCGTCATGGTGACGAAAAAATTCACCAAGAGGATTATTCCATACGTTAGCTGACTTTTGAAGAAAAAATAATCGTGATGATGTACAAATTCGTCGTCATGACGAAGCTTTTTCTATCAGTGTATACCGAGAAAAATATAGGGTTTTTCAACAGGGACGCTACAAAAGAAGACCGACAGGGACAGCAAACGACGCCATATTTTTCGCCGTTTTTTTGACATTTCTCTTCAGTAAGGTTTGCCATTTCATGATAGAAAGATATACGAGCCAACAACGAGTCGAAATTATTAAAATTTATTATTGAAATTCGGAGTCAGTGCCTCAACGTTAAGAGCGCGAAAAATCGAAAAATCATCTTCAGCGATGAGGCTCATTTCTGGCTGAAGGGCTTCGTCAATAAACAAAATATGCATTATTGGTCAGACAGCAATCCACACGTACTACATGAGTCATCATTGCATCCCGAAAAAATTACGGTTTGGTGCGGTTTATGGGCCGACGGCGTCATTGGGCCGTACTTCTTCCGTAATGATCAAGACCGGCACGTTACTGAGAATGGAAATCGCTAACGATTTCCATTCTGGAAATCGCTAACGTTCAATGATAACCGAATATTTTTGGCCCCAATTGGTTGATATGGACTTGGAGGACATGTGGTTCCAACAGGACGGCGCCACAAGCCACACAGCGAATGCCACAATCAATTTATTGGAAACCAAGTTTGGAGAACGTGTTATCTCACGAAATGGTCCAGTCGGTTGGCCGCCTCGGTCGTGCGATTTGACGCCGTTAGACTATTTCCTGTGGGCTATGTCAAGTCTATGGTCTATATCAACAAGCCAGCGACGATTGATGAACTTCGTACGTATATCGAACGTGAAATTGCAGCAGTATCGGCCGATTTATGCTTGAAAACCGTCGAAAATTGGGTTCAGCGTCTGGACTTCTGCAAGCGTGCCCGTGGTGGCCATACAAAAGAAATCGAGCTCCATACATAATGGCATCGAACGTACTTTCACAGGAATAAAGAATTTCATTCATATCCAAAACCGTTTTTGTTTTATTTAAAAAAGCTTTTGTAGCGCTCTTATCGACGGACCCCGATATATAACGGGTGTCCCAAGAAGAGCGCAATTTTTTAATTACTGATGCAGCAATTGAATTGTTTCTCTGGCTGTATGACATGTGGCGCCGTCTTGTTGGAACCACATGCCCTCCACATTCATTTCTTCAATTTTAGGCAAGAAAAAACTGGTTATCATTTCACGATACCGAACACCATTGACTGTTTGCGCTTGACCTGCCTCAAAGGTCCAATGATTCCTCCAGCCCAAAAACCACACCACACAGTGACACGTTGAGGATGCATTTGCTTCTCGTGAATCACTCGAGGATTTTCCGCACCCCAAATGCGACAATTCTGCCTATTGACGAAGCCATCAAGATGAAAATGGGCCTCGTCACTGAAGATGATTTTATCGGCAAAATCAGCATTTTCATGTTGTCTCTCCAATACCCAATTAACGAACTCCCTTCGCTGTCCTTCTCCATTTTTACTAACCTCGTACCTTCTACTAACAAACAATAACAATTATTCAAATGTCAAACAATGACACTTCGAATGTTGCGAGATTTAAAAATTGCGTTCTTCTTGGGACACCCTTTAGAAACAGTGCAAAAAAAATCCAACTTGAGCAAAAACATTCGTGTGGCCATTAAATTATTAATTGAGTCAACGTGACTAGAAAACTAATGATTCAGAACTTCTTATTTTTGAGGCGGCTTTCACGTCCAATTCTCAGGATTGGGTCCCAAGATCATGTACTGTGTAATATGTAAAAATCAATAATATTTTTTCGGGCACAATCCTAGTTACTTACATATGAAATAAAAACTACCAATAAAAAACAATTATTTTTTTCGATAATTACCTTGCATTCCCCTGTCAAAAATACGCCAGTTGAGTGACGATTATCAATTAAACGATATCTTGCCAAGTTATCGGATGATAAATTTTGACAAAAATCTTTGTTTTTTTCGATAACTAAGCGAGGTACGATAAAATGTCCGGCCGTGGATGTTATACTCTTCCGTCATTACACTGGGGGCCATAATTAAAAAAATTATAATTCGGTTGTTTGTTTGTTTGTGTGTTCCGTATAGACGTCTAAACGGCTAGACCGATCTTCTTGAAATTTTCACAGAATGTACATGTGTGGGGCGTGGTGAAAATAGGTACTAGGGTATTTTCGATATATCAAGTGGGCGTGGACCCGCCCATATGGGTCAAATTTTGGTATTGAGAAAAATTTTTAACTAGAGTGCTGAAATTTTGTGTGTATGCATTTAGTGTCAGATTATGTGAATTTTCAAAAAATGGGCGGAATCGGACCAATGGCCGTGGCCCCGCCCATATAAGCCAAATTTTGAAATTGAGATATTTTGCACAATTTGTTAGCGAGAGTGCTGGAATTTTGTGTATATGTATATATGGTGGCAGTCTACGTGATTGGTCCAAAAATGGGCGGGATCGACCCAATGGGCGTGGCCCCGCTCACATCGACCAAATTTTGAAGTTTTGATATCTTGCGCAATTTGCCAGCGGGAGTGCTGCAATGTTGCGAATATGTATCTGGTGGCATTCTACGTAATTGGCCAAAAAATGGGCGGGTTCGGACCAATAGGCGGGGCCCCGCCCATATATGCCAAATTTTGAAATTGAGATATTTTGCACAATTTGATAGCGAGAGTGCTGGAATTTTGTGTATATGTATATGGTGGCAGTCTTCGTAATTGGTCCAAAAATTGACGGAATCGGACCAATGGGCGTGGCCCCGCCCATATAAGCCAAATTTTTAAATTGAGATATCTTGCACAATTTGTTAGCTAGAGTGCTGTACGTGTACGTATGTATCTGGTAGCAGTCCACGTGGTTTTTCCAAAAATGGGCGGGATCGGACCAATGGGCGTGGCACCGCCCATATATGCCAAATTTTAAAAATGTGATATCTTGCACAATTTGTTACCGAGAGACCTGGAATTTTATATATATATCCGTTGGCGACCTACATGATTGGTCCAAAAATGGGCGGGTTCGGACCAATAGGCGTGGCCCCGCCCATATAAGCCAAATTTTGAAATTGAGATATTTTGCACAATTTGATAGCGACAGTGCTGGAATTTTGTGTATATGTATATGGTGGCAGTCTACGTGATTGGTCCAAAAATGGGCGGGATCAGAACAATGGGCGTGGCCGCCCCCATATAAGCCAAATTTTGAAATTGAGATATCTTGCACAATTTATTATCGAGAGTGCTGCAGTTTTGGACATATGTATCTGATGACAGTCTACGCGAATCGCCCAAAAATTTACGGGATCAGACCAAAGGACGTGGCCCCGCCTATATAAGCCAAATTTTGAAATTGAGACACATATCTTGCACAATTTTTAGCGAGAGTGATGTCTGGTGATAGTCTACGTTATTGGTCCAACAAGGGTCGGGATCGGATCAATGGCCGTGGCCCTGCCCATATAAACTAAATTTTGAAATTGAGATGTCTTACACAATTGTTTAGCGATAGTTCTGTAATTTTGTGCATATGTATCTGATGATAGCCTACGTGAATGTTCTAAAAAGTGGCGGGATCGGATCAATGCGCCTGGCCCCGCCCATTTTTATCGAGAGTGCTGTATTTTTTTGCATATCGATCTGGTGATAGTCTACGTGAATGGTCCAAAAGGGTTGGGATCGGACCAATGGGCGTGGCCCCACCCTTATAAGCAAATTTCTGAAATTAAAATACCTTGAACAATTTGTTAGCGAGAGTGTTGTAATTTTGTAAATATGCATTTGATGGCAGTCTACGTAATTGGTTAAAAAATTGACGGAATTGGAAATCTGAAGTCTGGGGCAACGAAGTGGACCGGCTCCAGCTAGTAGTATATAAAACCCCAAAATTTAAAGTGAACCAAATTCCCAATTTTTTTCAATTACAAAAATTAACCTGAAAGTGAATAATGTTCCCAAACGTTATTCTTAAACAATTTATTCAAAAAAACAAGTTAGAAAGTTTTAGTCGGGTAAACCGACTAAGGTATACCCTCACTTTGTGAGTAATCTATATATATATATATATATATAAATGGAAAAATGTTTGTATGTATGTATGTGTTTTATAGACGTTTAAACCACTGGACCGATTTTAAAATTTTTTCTTTTGTTTGAAAGCTATTTGGTCTGAGATGGTTTAGGAAAACAAAAATTTCAAATAGTGGGCGGGGAAAATGTGGGCGTGGCAAATCGTTTGTTTGTGTGTTTGTTCCACTACAGTTCTGCTGACAGTCTACGTCAGTGGTCCAAAAATGGACGGGATCGGAAATATGGGGCCACGAAGTGGACCGGGTCCAGCTAGTGTAATATATAATATTACACTTATAAATCTGTAAATTTGTGTGGGAGGTATCGGAAGGGGTTTTTCCAAATACATCTATTTTCCGGTAAACAGTAGATTCTTAAATACATTGCATTGTGCCGAACTATAAGCGTTTATGTGCACTGATATATTAAAGTTACGAGCTATGTAATTTTGGTACGATTTGGTCATTTTGTGTGGGAGGTACAAAAAGGGGCGGGGTGATAACGCCCACTTTCTACAGGACTATTGGCACTATAATAGGATTACACTGTACAAAATTTCAAGTATTTGTATGCACTGGTATTAAAGTTACAAGCCGTTTACTTCTGGTACGAAACGGTCCATTTGTGTGGGAGGTACCATAAGGTGCTGTACAATAATGTCCACTTTTTACCGGACTATAGGCGCTTACATGTGAAATCGGGGGTAACGTATATATGGGGGCTATATCTAAATCTGAACCGATTTCTTCCATATTTAACAGTGTTCATTAATATAATAAGATACCTCTTTCTGCTGAATTTCATACTGATCGGATATAAAATAAAGTTTTTACAGCGCTTACATGTCAAATCGTGGCTAACATATATATGGGGGCTATATCCAAATCTGAACCGATTTTTACCAAATTAAATAGGGATCGTCCTTGGGCCAAAAAAAAAGATATGTGTAAAGTTTCGTCAAGATCGGGCCATAATTGCGACCTGTACTTATGTGTGTGAAGATAAATACGTATTTAACTAGCGAAGACACAAACCCTAATATGAAAATTAAAAGTCGGGGTATATGAGGAAAATTAGGTTTTTCTCGAAAACTAGAGCGTATTTTAAAGTGAAATTAAGTTACCATGGTAAAAACATATCATTTTGTTTAAAAAAATTACCATCTGACCTAGAGGGCATATAGAATAGATTTGATAAATAGGGAACCTCGGAAGAAAATATATGACCATATCTGGAAGATGGGACTATGTACCGACAAGGCCTGCATACTGAAGCAAGCCCTAGAGAGGCTCTATCGACCCATATATAGCGTTTTTCCCAAATAAATTTCAGGCTCCCAAATACGTCCTTCCAAAATGGCCCATTTTGATGGGAATTTCTGGAGAGGAGCAGTGGCCACAACTGGAAGATGGGACTATGTACCGACAAGGCCTGCATACTGAAACAAGCCCTAGAGAGGCTCTATCGACCCATATATAGCGTTTTTCCCAAATCAATTTCAGGCTCCCAAATACGTCCTTCCAAAATGGCCCATTTTGATGGGAATATCTGGAGAGGAGCAGTGGCCACAACTGGAAGATGGGACTATGTACCGACAAGACCTGCATACTGAAAGAAGCCCTAGGAAGGCTCTATCGACCCATATATAGCGTTTTTCCCAAATCAATTTCAGGCTCCCAAATACGTCCTTCCAAAATGGCCCATTTTGATGGGAATTTCTGGAGAGGAGCTGTGGCCACAACTGGAAGATGGGACTATGTACCGACAAGGCCTGCATACTGAAACAAGCCCTAGAGAGGCTCTATCGACCCATATATAGCGTTTTTCCCAAATCAATTTCAGGCTCCCAAATACGTCCTTCCAAAATGGCCCATTTTGATGGGAATTTCTGGAGAGGAGCAGTGGCCACAACTGGAAGATGGGACTATGTACCGACAAGACCTGCATACTGAAAGAAGCCCTAGGAAGGCTCTATCGACCCATATATAGCGTTTTTCCCAAATCAATTTCAGGCTCCCAAATACGTCCTTCCAAAATGGCCCATTTTGATGGGAATTTCTGGAGAGGAGCTGTGGCCACAACTGGAAGATGGGACTATGTACCGACAAGGCCTGCATACTGAAACAAGCCCTAGAGAGGCTCTATCGACCCATATATAGCGTTTTTCCCAAATCAATTTCAGGCTCCCAAATACGTCCTTCCAAAATGGCCCATTTTGATGGGAATTTCTGGAGAGGAGCAGTGGCCACAACTGGAAGATGGGACTATGTACCGACAAGGCCTGCATACTGAAAAATGGGCGAAGTTGCCTTTGGTACCGCCCACAGAATTTGACCATATTGTACCAAAAGTTGCCTTTTGGTACCGCCCACAGAATTTGACCATATTGTACCAAAAGTTAACTGCTTATAGCTTTAATATCAGTTCATACAAATACGAGTACTTGAAATGTTGTACATTGTAATGCTTTTATAGAACCTAGAGTCCGAAGAAAAGTGGCCGTTATTGCCACACCCATTTTTGTACCTCCCACCCAAATGGATTATATTAATGCTTGATAATAGTTGGTATATAATAGTTAAGTATGTGTGTGAAGATAAATACGTATTTAACTAGCGAAGACACAAAATTGAGTTGGGGAAAAACGCTATATATGGGTCGATAGAGCCTCTCTAGGGCTTGTTTCAGTATGCAGGTCTTTTCGGTACATAGTCCCATCTTCCAGTTGTGGCCACTGCTCCTCTCCAGAAATTCCCATCAAAATGGGCCATTTTGGAAGGACGTATTTGGGAGCCTGAAATTGATTTGGGAAAAACGCTATATATGGGTCGATAGAGCCTTCCTAGGGCTTCTTTCAGTATGCAGGTCTTTTCGGTACATAGTCCCATCTTCCAGTTGTGGCCACTGCTCCTCTCCAGAAATTCCCATCAAAATGGGCCATTTTGGAAGGACGTATTTGGGAGCCTGAAATTGATTTGGGAAAAACGCTATATATGGGTCGATAGAGCCTCTCTAGGGCTTGTTTCAGTATGCAGGCCTTGTCGGTACATAGTCCCATCTTCCAGTTGTGGCCACTGCTCCTCTCCAGAAATTCCCATCAAAATGGGTCATTTTTGGAAGGACGTATTTGGGAGCCTGAAATTGATTTGGGGAAAACGCTATACATGGGTCGATAGAGCCTTCCTAGGGCTTCTTTCAGTATGCAGGCCTTGTCGGTACAAAGTCCCATCTTCCAGATATGGTCATATATTTTCTTCCGAGGTTCCCTATTTATCAAATCTATTCTATATGCCCTCTAGGTCAGATGGTAATTTTTTTAAACAAAATGATATGTTTTTACCATGGTAACTTAATTTCACTTTAAAATACGCTCTAGTTTTCGAGAAAAACCTAATTTTCCTCATATACCCCGACTTTTAATTTTCATATTAGGGTTTGTGTCTTCGCTAGTTAAATACGTATTTATCTTCACACACATCCTGTACTTTGATTACAAGAATACATCTACAGACGGACAGACAGACGGACATAGCTAAATCGACTCAGAAAGTGATTACAAGTCGATCGGTATAATAAACAATGGGTCTATCTCTTCTCCTTTTGGGTGTTACAAACAAATGCACAAAGTCATAATACCCTGTAATTTTCTAGAACTATCTAATTAATTTTCGAGAACTATCCTAGTTACTGATATATGAAAGAAAAAAACAGAAAAAAATAATCAATTTTTTCATAACTACCTTGCGTCACTTGCATTTCCCTGTCAATAGTATGCCAGGGGAATTTCGATTAACAAGGGAATTATAAAGGGCGATCAAAAGAATTCTCGATTTGGTGCCATATATGCATCGAGCACCTCAAAATAAGAAGAAAAATTAACGGACGGTAAAGTTTGAAAAAGTCTTATTTTTTAAACTTTAACGTCCAATAATTCGATAGATAAGCGAAATATCGATAAAATGCACATAATTGGTTCTTCTTATTTTGAGGTGCTCTATCCAATTATGTCATCAGAACGAGGGGCCTTGGACATTATACTCTCCCGTTATTACCCAGGGGACCATACTTTCAAAAAAAAAAAAATTATAATTCAGTTAAAAATTAAAAAAATTATGTTTACTTTCGATATTGGAGAAGCTTTTCTTAAATGGATTATATCTACCTATCTGAAATTTTGAACTCTACAAAAAAACTTCAACGTCAAAAACTATGTCGTAATTGGGCCGTAATGTCGAAACCATCCAGGTTTAGTAAATACAGGCACAATTTTAGTACAAAAGGCTTCGCAATAGATAGTTGGTCTGTTTTTGTATTCTAATTGATATTCCATATTTTGATGATTGTTGGCGCAATTGAATCCAAATTTGGTGATTCGCTTTCTTAGTACTACTTATAGATCAACCAATTCCACGAATATCAGCCGTTTTGGTCCATAAATGAGCAATCTGATAATAAATTGACTACTGCCCCACCTATCGGATCCAGATACAGTTACGCATACTCACATTGATAATATAAATACATATAATGTGTGAAAGTAACATCAATCGGTCAAGCCTAGAGATTTCAAACGGGATTGGTTTTTCAAATTTCAAATGCCGGATCCCGGGATTTTTTCGGGATCCCGAAATTTTACGATATCCCGCACGCTGAAAAAAAATCGCTCCTGTAGTATATTGTCCCAAACATATTCGGCTTGAAACATATAAATGTTTAGGGTACAATCTAAATATATAATATTTGGTACACACAAAGGTTATATATTTGGGAAGATGTTGTTCTAAACAAATCTTTGTTTACTCCAATTTTTTTTGTTTGGGACTATTATTTTTCGAAACAAATTAAAAGTTTGCACTTAAGTATTCAGAAAGTACCTAAATTGCGTTATATTGCTCAGTAATTCAAAATAATTTTTTTGGAAATTTTTAATGTTCGTAAAAATAATAAATAATAACTGAAATTCTATAATTTTGGATCAAAATAAATTTTTCGGTGGATTGACAACTAATGATGGCTTGGAATACTTAAATTTAAAATGATTGATTTGAAACAAAAGTCAATGCTGCATAAGGTATCATAACTGGGAGGTACAATTAGGAACCAAGAAAAAATTAAAAATGAAATTCGAAAAAGTCAGCACAAGATTTGAAATTATTTTTTAAATAAAATATATTTGGAGAAATTCCTAAAGAATAATTTTATTTGTACTTAAACATATACTTTATTTGAGAAATTTAGTTTGCAAATATATTTTGTTGTAATATATTAATATATTCGTTCCAAATATATTTTATTGATTTTCAAATAGAATTTATTTGCTCAGAAATATATAATATTTAAAAATATGTGTTCCAAATATATTTTCTTTCGATTCAAACATATCAAAAAAGTCGATTTTGCCCCGTGCGGCATTTTCGGGATAAATCGATATTTTTCATTCTTAATAATGTGATATTTCGAAATGGAATATAAACATTTTAGTTCTGTTTTAATTTAATTTGAATAAGGATAAAAACAGCTAAAGCATAAATTAACTTTTGTTAAAAATATTAACTTTTTTTAAAATATTTCACAACATCTGGAGCATATGGATTAATAATTTTTATAACTTATAATTTTCTATCATTAAACCACGAAAAATATTTTTTTTTCAACCTGAGAAATCAGTTTGACTTATTCCGTTTTTATGAGACCAAAGATTACACTACGCAACAAAAAAAATTTTTTTTGTGTCCTAGACCTAAAAATTATTTTTTTGTATAGATTGTGACATACTGTTATATAAAATCAAAAACCAAAAATTTTTTTATGGATAATTTTTTTTTTCATTTTTTTTATTAAAAATGCTATTATCGTCGTACCTTAGTAATTGCGCTATAATTTTTGGAGTATATTCCACATCAGGTCGACTTATGTGTTAAATTGAAGCTATTAATGTGGGCTACCAATGTTTGAAACTTAGAAACAGTGGTTTAGTAACAGTCATTAAACAAATTGTAAAAAGTAAATTTTTTTCACAAAAAAAATCCTGGGACAAAAAAAAACATAAAATATAGAAAAAAAATCGAAAAAAAAAATATTTTATTTTTTAAAAGTTTGCATCCTAGCGAAGAAAATAGTGCCTATTTGAAAAAATCTATGGATAAATGTAGAAATTATATAAAAAGCGAAAAATAAGTTGGAAGAATACATATGTGTTATATACATAAATATAAAAAAATATATTTCTTTTGGATCCAAGGAAATTTGAAACTACAAGCTTAAACGACCTCCTCCACGACGTCAAATATGATTCGAAATTCACATATTTCACCAGTTTCCTTATTTAGGGCCATCAAAAACTCCTTCTTCGATTTTGTGAAAAGAAAGACTTTTAAATAAACTTTTTAAATATGAGAGTGAATTGCCATCTTTCCTTAAGGCTTTGACAACATTTTTAAAGAGGCCCAGCTTAATATGCAGTGGTGGCAAAATATCGGCTATCCCAGAGGATATTTTATGTTAACATCTGGGGCCATTGTACTGTTTCATCCCAGATGCAAGTAGTTCTGCCTTATATTTGGTCAGTTCCAAATCTCTCATTAGATCAATGAGTTGAAACTGAGTTAAAAGCGATGACTTCTGACTCAAACTTGAAACGCTCAGAGTTGAGTACTCAGTTGCACTTGATGATGTTTCCGTTATTAGGCTGTTAGCTATACTTGGACACTTCCTACTCCAATCTATTAAATCTTAATGAATGGTTGTCACCAAATCAATGGCATTCAAAATTCCACGCGAATTCTAAAATTAAAACGTTTTATTCCACAAAATATTGTAATACATTAATTGTAAAGTAGTTACCGCATGCTTCCACTACTCCATCGAGTAAGTTTACATGGCACGAATTACACAAAATACTAGGTGTCCATGGTTCGTTCATATTTTTAACTCGTATACCAAAATATTGCACATATATTTCTTCTATTATTTTACTAAACGCACGTCGATTTTTTTAATAACATATTTTCGATGGATGTAGCAGAAATTGTCGGGATCATTTACACATTGAAAAGTTCTTTGCCGTTTACTCATACTTCGAAATATAACTTTACTAGCTGGACCCGGTCCACTTCGTTGCCCCAGACTTCAGATTTCCGATTCCGTCCATTTGTTAACCAATTACGTAGACTATCATCAAATGAATATTCACAAAAGTGCAACACTAACAAATTGTTCAATGTATTTCAATTTCAGCAATTTGCTTAAAGGGGGGTGGGGGCACGTCCGATCGCAACCCTTTTTGGACCATTCACGTAGACTATCACCAAATCCATATGCAAAAAATTACAGCACTCTCGCTAAAAAATTGTGCAAGATATGAGTTTCAATTTCAAAATTTGGCTTATATAGGCGGGGTCAGGTCCATTGGTCTGATCCCGCCCATTTTTGGGCGAATCACGTAGACTGTCATTAGATACATATGCCCAAAACTTGCGCACTCTCGATAATAAATTGTGCAAGATATTTCTATTTCAAAATTTGGGTTATATGGGCGGGGCCACGTCTATTGGTCCGAACCCGCCCATTTTTGGACCAATCACGTAGATCGCCAACGGATATATGTACACAAAATTCCAGGTCTCTCGCTAACAAATTGTGCAAGATATCACATTTTTAAAATTTGGCTTATATGTGCGGTGCCACGCCCATTGGTCCGATCCCGTCAATCACGTGGACTGTCACCAGATACATATGTACAACATTACAGAACTCTCGCTAATAAATTGTGGAAAATATTTCAATTTCAAAATATGGCTTACATGGGCGGAGCCACGCCCATTGGTCCGATTCCGGCCATTTTTTGAAAATTCACATAATCTGACACTAAATGCATACACACACAAAATTTCAGCACTCTAGCTACAAATTTTTCTCAATACCAAAATTTTACCCATATGGGCGGGTCCACGCCCCCTTGATATATCGAAAATTCAAGTACCCTATTTTCGCCACGCCCCACACATGTACATTCTGTGAAAATTTCAAGAAGATCGGTCCAGCCGTTTAGACTTCTATACGGTACAAACAAACTAACACACAAACAAACAAACACACATTCTTCTTTATATATATAGACTAGCTGGACCCGGTCCACTTCGTTGCCCCAGATTTCAGATTTCCGATCCCGTCCATTTTTGCAGCAATCACGTAGACTGTCACCAAACAGATAGACATACACAAAATTACAGCACTCTCACTAACAAATTGATCAAGATATATCAATTTCATATTTTGACTTGCATGGGCGGGGCCACGCCCATTGGTCCGATCACGCCCGTTATTTCACCAATCACGTAGAATACCAGCAGATACATATGCACATAATTACAGCACTCTCTCTAACTAATTGTGCAAGATATCTCAATTTCAAAATATGGCATATGTATATGTGCGGTGCCACGCCCATTTTTGACCAATCACGTAGATCGCCAACAGATATATATACACAAAATTATAGCTTTCTCGCTAACAAATTGTGCAAGATAACTCGATTTCAAAATTAGGGTTAATGGGGTGTGGCCACGCCCATTAGTCCGACCCCGCCCATTTTTGGACCAATTACGTAGACAGATATATATATACAAAATTCCAGTTCTCTCGCTAACAAATTGTGAAAGATATCTGAAATTCAAAACTTGGATTTTATGGGCGGGGCTACGCCCATTGGTCCGATCCCGCAGATTTTTGGACCAATCACGTAGATCGCCAATAGATATATATATATACAACATTCCAGCTCCCTCGCTAATAAATTGTGCAAGATATCTCACTTTTGACTTATATGGGTGGTGCCACGCCCATTGGCCCGATTCCGCCCATTTTTGGATCAATCAGGTACATTGCCACACGATATATATATGCACTAAAATACATAAATCTCGCTAATAAATTGTGCTAGATATATCATTTTTAAAATTTGTCTTATATGGGTGGCGCCACACCCATTGGCCCGATTCCGCCCATTTTTGGACCAATCACGTAGACTGCCACCAGATACATATGTACAAAATGACAGCACTCTCGCTGACAAATTGTGCAAGATATCTCAATTTTAAAATTTGTCTTATGTGGGCGGGGCCACGCCCACTTGATGAGGCGCTGAATTGCACTAATTTATTAATAAGAAATTTCATTCATAAATTCCGGGTTTAAGGTTCATAAGTTGCAGTACCTGTAGCTGACATATAGTTTGCTTCGAAAGTAGACACCCAATATGTTCAAGACTGCCGCGTACTACTTTGTATTGCGTACATATAATTTTAATTTACGACTGGAATGTCCATGCCCCTAAAAGGCGTAACTGAATGGAAACCTCATAAATAAAAAACTACAAATATTGTTGAATAGCTCTCACATTGCATATCATGTTTTATGGAGGGTTACGGACGGCCATAAAACCTCGTCCTCTCTATAATTTTATAATGTCTGACATCAATCCTCATAAAATAAAATGCAAGTGCAATGTCTCTTATATATCTCTCTCAACTATGGCGAATTCAATATAAGCAAAAACGTCATTTAAAAACAAAAAAATATAAAACAAGATTTTTTGGAATTTCCCTAACATTTACAAAATGGCTCATAACTTTTACATCTATCCATAGATTTTTTTAAAAAAGACAGTGTTTTCTTCCTTAGCATGCTGATTTTTAAAAATGTTATAAAATATTTTTTTCAATTGTTTTCTGTTTTTTATGCAGCCCTCATAATTTCCTTTAATTTGAGGCATAACACTACTCAATCGGGCTTATACTTGAAAAATTATGGTCCAAATACAGAATGTACTTTCCATGAAAGCTGGAATTAAAAAAAATGTCCATAAAATTTTTTTTAAATATGTTTTTCTTGTTTGTGACACCTAATTGCACCAGAAACTGTTATCCACATCCCTTGGACAAAAATTTTGTTGCATAGTGTTATCGGTAGTACATGACTGATTGGTTGTGGCAATGTACAAAAGATAATTTTGGCTACAAGTTTCGTAGTTGGCGCAACCAAATATAATTGTTGTCAACATGGAAGCAGAAGTATACCAAAAACAAAATGATAGTAGACTTCTACTACCAAAATTCGGTTGGCAATAATTCTTTTGTGTCCATCAATGTTCCATTTTGAGTTTTTCATAGTCAGTTCATAATATTTTGACCTTATCAGGGATATTAATTGATACTTTTTCAGGATATTCAAGGATTAAGGAAACTTTCCATATTTTAACCTCCTCCCACCAAAAGGAGATAAATATTTCATTCCGCAACATTAACATTAAGAAGTAGCAGAGCTTTTCATTGGTATTAATATCTTCAAAATACGTAAAGCTGTTAAGAAGATATGGCTAATTTAACAAATAGTAATTTTGAGAAAAATTCTTGAGATAGGTAACTTTGAGCTCTGTACCACAAAAACAACAATAAATTTTTAAAAACTAAAAGGGACAACAAATTCCTGTAATTTTTTACAAAATACTAATATGCCTCTTCTGAACATTTCGATTTTTTGAGATATAACCACATATCATCCAGAAAATCACAGATATGTGGATGTTATATCCAAATCTGTTATTTAAAGGGTTGTTAAATTGTAAGGGCCGATGTTGAATGTGAACCAAACTTAAACGTCAAGTTTTTTTCTGCATTTCATTTGACATTTCTCAATTTCAGACTAACTCAATTTGAACCATGGAAAGATACAGAATCGAGAAAACATACACGGTCAGCTAAAACAATTCACCCTAAGCGAATTCTTCATGACGACGAACCTTCTACATCCAACAACAGATATGAAAGCCTTCGCACTGATGGGAAAGAAGATGACAAAAACAATCAACAATCAACCGAGGAACCTAGACCGCCCCCAATTTTCATTCCTGATATGGACGACATCGGAAAAATGGTTAATGATATAAGCAAGGTTATTAATAAGAATGAATTTAATTTTAAGTCTTTAAATGACGGTCAAATTAGATTAGTTATTAAATCTGTAGATTCATACCGAAAAGTCGTTAAACATCTAGAATCTAAAAAGAAATCTTTCCACACATTTCAACTCAAACAGGAAAGGGCATTTCGAGTTGTCATCAAAGGATTGCATCATTCTACTCCAACTCCTGATATCAAAGCACATTTACTTTCATTGGGACATCAAGTAAGAAGTGTTAGGAAAATCATTAGTCGTAGAACAAAATTCCCTTTACCCATGTTTTTTTGTTGACTTAGATCCTAACCTGAATAACCATTCAATTTACGATGTGAAAGCTATATATTCAATAGTTGAAGTAATCCCACCTAAACATTTTGATGACATAGTGCAATGCCATCGCTGTCAAGAATATGGGCATACAAAATCATATTGTAAAAAGTCTACAACAGATTGTAAAAAACTCGAGAAGAACCCCCTAAGTGTGTCAATTGTTCGGAAGCACATGCCGCCAGTTACAGAGGTTGTGCTGTGTACAAAAATATTGTAAGAAAAAGAGTAAATATTGAAAACAGAAAACATAACATTCAGTCATATTACAATGCCAATAACAACAATGAATTTCAATATAATGAAAAATATGAAAATATGACCTACTCCCAAGCAGTAAGGAGATCTGATCCAAATCAAAGCAGTCTATTGCAGAAAATAGAATCAATGCTCAATAAGCAAATCGAGCTAACTAATACATTGATTAATATGATGTCAATGATTATGAATAAATTATGCAATTAGATGTTATTATAGCTGAATGGAATGCCAACGGTATTTCAAAACACGTAGACGAAGTTAAAGAATTTCTAAAGAACAATCATGTTGATATTTTATTGATATCGGAAACACATTTCACTAGTAAGTAATTTGTTTGAATTGGTGGTTTTGACTTAATAACAGCTAACCATCCAGACGAAAAAGCACACGGCGGTGCGGCTATTTTAATTAGAAGCAATATTATATATGAACCTATGGAACCAACAACTGAAATTTACTTACAAGCTGCAGGCGTCAAGATTAAGTGTTGTAACAGCAACATATCAGTATGCTCTATATACTTTCCACCAAGGTTTAGCGTTAAATACGATCAGTTTGAACGATTCTTTGTAAAACTTGGAAATAAATTTATTGTTGGTGGAGATTTTAACGCTAAACATCCATGGTGGGGCTCTCGAATATCAAATCCTAAAGGAAATTAACTTCACAAATGTTTAATGAACAAAAAACTATAATGTGTTATCCACAGGAAAACCCACTTACTGGCCCAGCGACCCTGCAAAAACTCCAGATTTGTTGGACTTTGTTGTATACTCGGGTATACCGAGTTCACATTTTGATGTTGTAGCTTCAGATGATCTGAGTTCTGACCACAGCCCTATTATTATCAATTTTAAAACCTCACCAATCCTGCGAAAAAAGGTGTTTAAGCTTTTCACGCATAAAACAAATATTCAGTCTTCAAATGTTGGATGGAAAACAATATAAACTTAAATGTCTCAATAAAATCAAGTGTCGAGCTGGAAGAAGTGATAGAAGGTTTCACAATACTTGTTCACGAATATATCTCGAATATAAGATCTACGACAGAAATAAGAAATTTGATAAAGATTAAAAGACGTTTAAGAAAACGTTGGCAGAGGACCAGACATTCAACAGACAAATCTATCTACAATCGAGCTACTAGAAATCTACAAAATCGCCTTAAAGAAATTAGAAACGAGTCTCTGGACACATATTTAAGTAATTTTACACCATCACACAATAACGATTATAACTTATGGAAAGCAACAAAATACATGAAAAGGCGACCGCAGGATAGAAATGCTTCTATAAAGGACGCCAATGGAATTTGGTGCAGATCGGACAAAACTAAAGCCGATGCATTCAAGAGTTATTTGGAAGAAGTTTTTACGCCTTTTCAATTTTGTGCGGATAACGATGAGAAAGCTGTTACTGATTTTCTAGACGTAGCTTGCCAAATGTCAAAACCAATAAAACCTTTTAGGGTAGCAGAAATAGAAAGTGAGATCAAAAAAGGAAACCCTAAAAAGTCGCCTGGCTATGATAATATTGATCCAAGAGTAATTAAATCTATTCCTAAAAAAGCTACTATATATCTTACCATTATATTGAATGCTATACTAAGATTATGCCATTTCCCAAATCAATGGAAATTTGCCAAGATAATAATGGTACTTAAACCAAACAAACAAGAAAGCAAGCTAACCTCATATCGGCCAATTAGATTACTTCCTGTATTTTCAAAATTATTTGAAAAACTGTTTTTAAAACGGCTTATGCCAATCATTGAAAACTCGAAAATAATCCCAGAACATCAGTTTGGTTTTCGACATAGACACGGAACTCCAGAGCAATACCACAGAGTGATTAATGAAATTCGAGATGCCTTGGAAACTAAATGTTATTGCTCAGCTGTATTTTTGGATGTAAAGCAAGCCTTTGACCGTGTATGGCATGAAGGACTTTTATTTAAGCTGAAACTAAAACTCCCAGCACCTTTCTTTTTATTACTTAGGTCCTATCTTTACCAAAGATGCTTCTACGTGAACATAAATAACGATGTTTCAGATTTTGGTGATATAAAGGCTGGAGTCCCACAGGTGACTCCGACATTATACTCACTTTTTACGGCTTATATGCCAACAGATAGCAATGTGACTATTGCAACCTATGCGGATGACACAGCAATCTTAGCTAAAAACACTTTGCATATGAAGCATCGGTCAATGTTCAAAAACAACTAAATAAAATTCAAAACTGATATAAAAAATGGAACATTAAAGTCAACGCCGATAAATCGAGCCATGTCACATACACGCTCAGGAAAGATGATTGTCCCCCTGTAGCCATAGACGGAGATTTAATTCCAAAATCTAGATGCGCCAAATACCTAGGTATTCAAATAGATAGGCGATTGAACTGGAAAGACCATATAAAAAACAAACGAAAACAACTGAATGTTAAAACAAAGAAATTGTATTGGCTTCTTGGATCGAAGTCGACTATTAGTTTGCGTAATAAACTTTTAATTTACAAAACTATACTTAAGCCGGTGTGGACTTATGGTATACAACTTTGGGGCACCGCTAGTAATTCCAACATTGAAATTCTTCAGAGGTACCAGTCAAAAACACTCAGAATGATAACTAATGCACCTTGGTTTGTCAGCAACCGCAATATACATAACGACCTCAAAATTCCTACAGTTACAGATGAAATTAAGAAGTATAGCGCAAATTATCTAAATAGACTCAGTGACTATCCAAATGTATTAGCTATTACTTTACTAGATGATACCAATGAGGTTAGAAGACTTAAGAGACGTCATATTCTAGAGCTCCCATTCACATAAATGTATATTCATCTTCTGTATAGTTTACGAATAAGATAATATCTATCATATAATAAATGTATATATATAAAACGTTTTAAGTTCAATGGAACTTAAGTATATGCCACTCTATATATTTCATTAAATTTGCTTATTATTTCTTTTGTAAATAGATTGCAAATAAATATAAATTAAAAAAAATGCATTTCGTGTTGTTTTTTTGATCAGCATAATCGACCAAATGTGTTCACAATCGGGAGAATTGTGCTCAAATTTCTGTAGGAGATGTGAAAACACCTGTACATGCTCACCCAGTACGTTTGGTGCGGCTTTTGGGCTGGCGACGTCATCGGGCCATACTTCTTCGAAATGAGACCGCTCAGGCAGTTACTGTGAATGGTGTTCGCTATCGTGAGATGACAACGAACTTTTTATGGCCCGAATTGGAAGATGGATGTGGACAATATGTGGTTTCAACAGGACGGTGCCACTTGCCACACAGCTAACGAAACAATGGCTCTTTAGCGCAACAAATTCAATGGCCGTGTTATCTCACGTCAAGATCATGTGATTTGACACCTTTGGACTTCTTTCTTTGGGGTTGTTTGAAAGAAAAGGTGTACGTCGATAAGCCAGCAACTATTCAAGAGCTACAGGATGAGATAATTCGGCACATTAACGGCATAGAACCTCAATTATGCCTCTGCGCCATCGGATGGAGGTGAGCCGCCGAGGTCGCGGCGGCCATTTGGTCGATATTTTGTTCCATACATAATTGAACCATACCAATATTATCATAATAAAAAGAAATTACAATAATTTCCTAAATAATTTGTGTTTTATTCAAAATCAACATCAGCCCTTAAAATTTAACCACCCTTTAGTATCCGGACAGTACATACATAATGAATAAATAACATAAGGGATATATGGTGGAACGAATAGAATATATTCCGGAACCTCAATTATGCCTCTGCGCCATCGAAAATTGGGACCATCGGATGGAGGTGAGCCGCCGAGGTCGCGGCGGCCATTTGGCCGATATTTTGTTCCATACATAAATGAACCATACCAATATTATCATAATAAAAAGAAATGACAATAATTTCCTAAATAATTAGTGTTTTATTCAAAATCAACATCAGCCCTTAAAATTTAACCACCCTTTAGTATCCGGACAGTACAAAAATAATGAATAAATAACAAGGGATATATGGTGGAACGAATAGAATATATTCCGGAACCTCAATTATGCCTCAGCGCCATCGAAAATTTGGACCATCGGATGGAGGTGAGCCGCCGAGGTCGCGGCGACCATTTGGCCGATATTTTGTTCCATACATAAATGAACCATACCAATATTATCATAATAAAAAGAAATGACAATAATTTCCTAAATAATTAGTGTTTTATTCAAAATCAACATCAGCCCTTAAAATTTAACCACCCTTTAGTATCCGGACAGTACAAAAATAATGAATAAATAACATAAGGAATATATGGTGGAACGAATAGAATATATTCCGGAACAAAAACAAAAACCATATCACCTAAGTTAAGACGTTAACGATATACGCGAGTATAACTTAAAGCGCTGCAGAAAATTATAAGATAAAAACATACCACATTACGCTACAAAATAGAACAAGTCCTACCAATTGTGGTAAAGGGTTTTCCAACAAGAGGTGTTATTTTGGTATTCAAAGAAAAATGCCATTTTTTGAGATAAATGATCGGATGTTTATTTCACAATAAAGAGGAAGGTATGCCGTTAATAATGAAAAACAACATCAGCCAAATGGCCACCACGGCCACGCTTACAGGACCATATCCTTTTCATGAAATTTTCCATAACCAAATCGCAAAGTAGCTGCCCTATGTCTTCGATTGCCTCACGAATCTATTTTTGAGGTCTTGAATCGACGCTGGGCTGTTGGCGTAGACCTTATCTTTCACGTGGCCCCAAAGGAAGAAGTCGCAAGGTGTTAATTCACAAGATCTCGGTGGCCAATTGTGATCACCTCTTCGAGAGATAACACGGTCCGGAAACTTTTCCCGTAACAGAGCAATGGTTTCGTTGCTTGTGTGGCACGTAGCGCCGTCTTGTTGAAAGTAATCACTAATCATCTCCCGATAGCGCAATCCATTCACCGTAACTGTTGACCCAAACTCATTTTCGAAAAAGTAAGGTCCAATGACCCCGCCGGACCATAAACCGCACCAAACAGTCACACGTTGAGGATGGAGAGGCTTCTCAACAATAACTCTTGGGTTTTCCGAGCCCCAGATGCGACAATTTTGCTTTTTGACGTAGCCACCGAGTTGAAAATGGGCCTCATCAGTCAAGATGATTTTTCGATGATTTTCGAATTTTTATAATTTTAATTCGTTGTTGATTCGTGTATCGTTCCATTTTTAGTAATGGCGGAGTTTCTACTTGTCAAATGTCAAAGAATAAAAGCTTCAAAAGTGACAGCTACCGAAATACCGGTTGATTCAAAATAACACCTCTTGTTGGAAAACCCTTTAGAAAAGCGGAGTATTAGTATTAAACTCATCATTCCGTGCATACATTTCGGCAACAATTACATTCTTTGTCCAATACAACTATACTTGTGCGGTTGAACCATTTCGTTTTTTTTCATAACAAATAACAGTGCAGTTGCAGATATAAAAGCAAAATATGTATATCGCTCGTACACTCAGTAGCATTTCTTTTGTTGCGGTGTTAAATTCACCCTTTCAAAATTACTTCAAAGACCTCAAATTTTCAGAGAACCGCTTAAAAGGAAACATAAAAATGGCAACATATGGTAAGTTGGAATATGTATTTTTTATTACATTAAATGAAAAAGATTTGGAGCGCGGATTTTCAGAGAACCGCTTAAAAGGAAACATAAAAATGGCAAGATTTGGTAAGTTGGAATATGTATTTTATATTACATTAAATGAAAAAGATTTGGAGCGCGGTTTTGAATTTGGCTCACGTTGGGTGGAGATACACTATGCCGAAATAATGGAATGTTTTTCTCCGCCCTAAATTTGACATTGATCGGTTTTAATTTCGGTGAAAAGCCGATATACTGCACTCCAATTTGAAAAAAAGGCGTTGATCTGCTCCACATCCCTGATTTGTTATAACGGGTGTTTTCAAGAGATTTTACGATGTCAAATTGGTCAGATCTGACAACAATTGTGTTCAGTGCCTCCTTTTCATGAATGGACTAACATGTCCATGTTGTGCAAATTTATTTCGAAAATCGTGGTTCAATTCGTGAATTTTACGATCAACAACCGTCCATCCGAACATGAATTGTTTTCGTGCACTCCGAAAGTATCTGAGTATCATTAATAGAAAAAGGCATACTTTCGTTTAGTTTGAGTTTTTTTACACATAAGGAAAAAACTTTGCATTGTTCCCATGCACGCCAGGGTGCATCCAAACATCTGAAGGACATCCAGTGAGTAGGAATTACTGGAGTTGCTCCTTGATACACATTTTCCTGGTAATTCAATGACTGTGTCATCAACAGGATATACTGTTGAGGTAGATTGCCGGGGAAAGTGTTGAAAAGCTTTAAACCATTTAAATCGGTCGAACCAGATATGATTCCGGTGGCAGAATTTCATGGCTCAAGGAGATATACATTGCTACACAATAAAATTGCAGGGGTCAGTCCAGTGAGACCGCATTGCACGATCTATTATCCCCTCAACTTGCTTCGTGCCAAAAGTGTAACACATTGAAGGGGTGATTTTGATGAAACTTGGTGGAAATGTTAAACATTAGATTGGGCAAAAAATATCGAAAAGAGCTTGCATTCGAATGCTCATAACTTTTGTTCTACGAGACATATTTAAATATTTTGTTTTGACCTAGATTCCTAAAGACTCCAGGTTCAGAAATATTGAGGCGGATGCTGTTTGGAAGCTGCGTGACATATTTTTATTTTTAAAACAAAAATTAAAATCGACATTTTTTCAACAAGTAATATTTTTAAAAAAACAAGAAGAAATGGTAGGGCACGACCAAATACGTTGATGTTGCATAGTCAACTACAGCAAAACATTCGTGTGAATTCTTTACATTGTAAAGACTAACGAGGGTGGAAGTTGGTGCATGTACGAGGGACGATGATTACTGAATTGTCTTTTTTGAAGATATGCGCTTTTAGCAAACAGTTCTCGTTTAATGATACTTGGCTGTTCGTATATATTTAATAATTTCGACTGAAGTAATCGTTGTAATAAGGATATTGATAATGGGAGTTTGGTGGCTCCCGAAACAGATCTGTCTATCCAACCATTACAACCGCCCCCAATACATGTCACTTACTTCCTGTTTAATTTTTAACAAAGTTGTTTTCATATACTGAAAACAACAATAACGATCTTGAGCCTGAGTACAAAAACAAAATATGTAATATTATTAAATTATAAATTTAAAAAAAAAATCAATTTTGGGATCGCCGAACAGTGGTTCAGAATCGTTTCTTACTAGCCAAAACTCTGTAACTTTGGCACCGATAGAGGCTTTTCGCCAGTTTTTATTTCAATAAAATCGGGTCAGAAGTTATTGAGGAATTCAAGGTCAAAATTGAACTTTTGATTTTTTTTAATATTTAGCATGGAAATGTGGGGTTTTGTTTTCATCTTCTTTATTTATTAAAAGAATGTCATACGTTGATAAATAAACCATTCTAATAATTAATTTTGTAATACTAACACAAAAAAAAATTTCGGCAAAAAAATGTCCTCGATATTTTAAAAAACAGCTTGCATAGCACACATTTTTTATATTTTGTATTTGAACAACATTAGGGGAAAGCATTTATTTTTTACTTATATATTAGTGATTAGTGTTGGGCATTATCGTTCACTGAACGGACCGGTCCTTTTCGTTCCGTTCCGGTAAAGGAACTCGTTCAGTCTTTTCGTTCCATCGTTCCTTTTGACTCCTTCGTTCAAATGACATTCATTCGGTCAAACATCACAACAGCTGTTTGTTTACTCGTTCAGTCTTCTTTTATGAACGTGATAAAAACAGACAAGGAAATTGAAAATATATTTTTAATTTGTTTAATTATGTTCTGCTGATTTTATTCAAATAACAATTGTTAAACTCATGTGATGTGTATGTAATGTGGCAATTCTGTGCACCCCTGTGAAAAGGACTGATGAAGGTAAAAACAAATAGCTCCCAACGACACCAGCATTTAATTTTGTAATAAATTTAGTGTGATACCACTAGAGAAATCATTGTTCGGTAAATTTGCCAACAATTAAAAAGCTATTCAAAAGAGAAGAATAGTAAAATGAACGAGCGAATGAACGAAAGATGAATAACAGCAAAAGATCCTAAGTGAACGATGGAACTAAAATAACAACATAGTAGGAACCAGTTCCAATCGTTCCTTCAAGGGAATCGTTCAATTGAACGAGTTCTTTCCGGAACGACCCAACTCTATTAGTGATGTCAAACGGGAAACCCCGATCCCGAAAATCCAGAACCCGGGATATTTTAATAACAATATATGCAGCTGTCTCATCTATATATATAAAAATGAAAAAATGTTTGTATGTATGTATGTATGTGTTTTATAGACGCTTTAACTACTGGACCGATTTTAAAATTTTTTCTTTTGTTTGAAAGCTATTTTGTCTGAGATAGTTTTGGAAATTTTTGTTGTTGCAAAAAGTGGGCGGGGAAAATGTGGGCGTGGCAAATTGTTTGTTTGTCTGTCTGTTTATGTGTTTGTTCCAGCATAAAGCCTAAACTACTGAACCGATTTTCTTGAAATTTGGTGGACAGATAGACCAATGCCTGGGAAGTGACATAGGCTACTTTGATTTTCGATTTACCGCCGAGTGATTTTCGACCATTTGACCGCTGAGGCTCCTGTTAGAGCTAGAGAGCTGAAAGTTTGAATACACATAGACAGGAGTTTTGTATAAACCACGTGCTACTCACTTAATCATTTTTCGGCCTGTGGTCAGTTCAAGCGCTATCAAAATATTTAGGTTTGTTTTTGTTCTTTCAGAAGCCTCATTGAAAAAACAAAGTTAAAACTTTGCATATATGAAGTACTATAACCGGAAATATATGCGCGAAAAATAATGTTGAGTTCTCTGAATGTGGTAAATGTAGTGACCAGAACAATTTTCATAAAACCGGACATAAAACGGCGTTTTAAAAATTGTAAAGCCTTTTCAAAATATATCGCTCACCACTTACTGTGGTGGTGAGCGATTCGGTCAATTCTCAGACTGTAGTCAGTGTAGCAGTGACCAACGGATTTTTCAATCTTTCTGTACTTTAAAAGTCCTTTAAGAGCTATGATCCTACTACTTTATGTGTGTATACTGATCTCCAAGGGATGCGATTTTACACCAAGCGACTTTTGACCGCTGGACCGTTGTGGCTCCTATAAGAGGTAGGATGCTATAAATTTTGTTTATGTATAGACTCGGATTTTGTATACCCTACGGAATATTCAGAAAGTCGTTTTTGGTCCGTGGTCAGTTCACCCGCTATCAAAATCTATCTATATATATAAAAATGGAAAAATGTTTGTATGTGTGTATGTATGCTATAGACTCTGAAACCACTGTACCGATTTTATTTTGTTTTCTTTTGTTTGAAAGGTTATTTGTCAGAGATGGTTTAGGAAAAAAAAATGTGGAAAAAAGTGGGCGGGGCAAGAGTGGCGTGGCATTACTTAAAATCCGAATATATCAAAAAGTGTTGACCCTAGAAGAACGAAATTTAGAACATACTTTAGTTGAATAATTATCTAAATCTTCAGCAGAAATTGGCGGGATAGGATTAGTGGGTGTGGCAAAAGTGGGCGTAGCATTAGTTAAGCATGTATTATCTCTGAAACTATTGACCGTAGAAGAAAGAAATTTCGATCATTAAACATAACCTCATACAATATTGCATAATTTGTGCATTTTTGTACCACATTTCTTTTATTTTTATCGTATTGGCGTTAAGTTGGCTGTGAGCACAAAAACACTAATCTATCATTCTCAGCAGAAAGTTGTATCACTTGTGGTTATCGCGGCGATCAAGTCAAACAATGAGTGCTGTAATTTTGTTCATGTATCTGGTGGTAGTCTGCGTGATTGGTCCAAAAAATGGGCGGGAGCAGACCAATCGGCGTGGCCCCGCCCATACAAGCCAAATTTTGAAATTAAGATATCTTGCATATGCGAACGCGAATTATTCGCATCATTTTAACATTCGCTTTCGCAATCGCAAAAACCATATTTGGATTATTCGCTTTCGCAAAAATATATTTCAGTATTCGCTTCCATTTGTTAAAAGTGTTAAATCTCCTTATTCCCTTCACACAATTTGAAGATATGAATACCAATGAAAACCTATTTGTCCGAGGGGTTACAGGAGGTAAAAATATGGAAAACATTCTTAATACTTAAATATCCTGGAAAAGTATCAGTTCAGTTCCTTAAATCTGCTGGTACTAAAGGGTCAAACTATTATTCGCATTCGCTTTCGCATTCGCAAGAAATATTTTCAATATTCGCATTCGCTAAATATATATATAACATCACAACTCGAAATCTGGGGCAACGAAGTGGACCGGGTCCAGCTAGTATAAAATATTAAGTGAAAGATAGGTAATCTCTGTCGAAAATGTAAACTAATGAAGCAAATTGTTAACATCAAGACACATTGACATAATCAAAAAATTAGAAATTTGGAGAAGAATTACAAAATATATCATAAATGTAACTATAAATAAGTAAATTTAAAACAAGAACACAAATAGAGTTTGTTTCCCACAAAACGAAGATCATTGTATTCTATTCTTTCAAATTTATGAAAAAATCCTAATATAAGATCTAATATGGATCGACAAATCGATTTGGTCCCATAAAAACGGAATTACTCAAACTGATTTCTCAAGTAGAAAAAAATATTTTTCGTGCTTTAATGATAGAAAATTATAACATCAATAATAATTCAGACGACGAACTGAAATTGGACCAAAATTATTTCATGGCTACGATGTTGTGAAATATTCTAATAAAATTTAGTAGTTTTTAAACAAAATTAATGTATGATTTAGCTGTTTTTATCCTTATTTAAATTAAATTAAAACTGAACTAAAATGTTTGTATTCCATTTCGAAATATCACATTATTAAGAATGAAAAAATCTCGATTTATCCCGAAATCCCTAAAATACCGCGATAACGAACAATTTCGGGATTCCGAAAATTCCGGGATATCAAACAATTTCGGGATCCCGAAAATT
The DNA here is from genome assembly GCA_963930755.1 of Eudasyphora cyanicolor. Taxonomy (NCBI): domain Eukaryota; kingdom Metazoa; phylum Arthropoda; class Insecta; order Diptera; family Muscidae; genus Eudasyphora; species Eudasyphora cyanicolor. The sequence continues at coordinate 146,026,581 of OZ005736.1, forward strand.
CCAGAAAAAATACCGGGATTTGTGGAAACCAATCCCGTTTGACATCTCTATTATGTGTGTAACAAAAACAGTAAATTATAATTTTGACTCGTTCAGTTTAAAAATTGCCTGCAAATATTACATATTTTGTTCCGCATTATTTCTGTCCTGTCTAGCAGCCCTCTTGCACCTTCATCTAAGTCCCGATGTTCTACTTTCCATTGATTTTGAATGCTGGAAATGAGAGGATCTGATGTTGCCAAAAAAATATTAAATAGATCTTCGATTGTACAATTTCGAAATATTTTTCTGGTATTGTGCTCTCTATAAAACCTGTAATCCTTATATCTTTTTTCCCGGGCTTCCTCTGATAGATCTCCGATTGGTACCAAATGATGCTTAATGACATCTCCTCCATGATAAAGAATTTTGTGAACTGTTGCAGACATATCGAGCCTTAACCGAGAAAAAGACGTAAGCGCCACTCACAAAAATTTAGAGGAAAAGGATTTTTTTGCGATTATTTTTTGTTTAAATGCATATGTAATGCATACATCTGTTTACATAACTGTGAAATTTAGTATATCGGTACATTTTACAACAACAAATTTCGGACGCATGATGTCGTTTGTCATAAGTTTCCTCATAAGATTTCCCTCAAGAAATTAAAATAAATCATGGTGGCGCTTACGTCTTTTTGGCGGTTAGGGCTCGATATTTCTCCATGAATATTTGGTACTATATTATATTCGTGCCGTTTCCTTGGTGTATTCATTAGATTTTTTGGCATCAATTTGTTTATGGCACGCAAGTACGTCGATAATTGTTTTTCAGATGCTTTTTCGGGATCAGAAAATAACCTTATTGATGTACTCCCATCATTGATATTGCCTGATCATTGTTTTGGTTGGTATATGTATAATCAACCCACATGTGAGAAATTCATACTGAACATGTTTCTTTTTTAAATTTCTTAAATTCTTGTTGGTGTCATTGTTTCTTATTGATCCTGTAGGTCCAAAATCTAAATCATAACATGTATGTAGTGGCGATCATCCAAATTCATATGCATCAGTATTATCTACTGATTTTTCCGGGACTTGGTTTAATTTACTTGATGTAGATTGACATATAATGCAGATGGATGAAGCCTTTGTGCCAGTCAAAGCCTGGCCAACTTTTCCATCTATCATCGTTAGCACTAATTTGTAGTTAACTTCAATTGTTTGCCCTTCAATTCCTACTTCTAATGGCTGCAGTCTTGTAATTTGGGTTCTTTTATCATTGACTTATTTATTAAATTCAAATTTGATTGGTCTGCAGTATTTCGTAGAAGATGATGTTTGATTTTTCCAAATATCCTTAGGGTTTAGGTTTAGGTTAGGGTGGCAGCCGTATTTTTTTACAAGCTCACATAGACCAGTTTAGGTCCCTAGTGTTACCACGGGCTAAAATGCCCCTCATCGAAACCAACCTGTTTGATATATAAATTTATCGATAGTACGAATATCAGTACTGGAAAGATCTGTTAGGCTGCCTAAAAAGGCCGACCCCAGTATGTCCAGTCGTCGTTTACTCAAAGCGGGACAGTCGCAAAGCAAGTACTCAATGCTCTCCACTTCTTCCTCATCTCCACAGCTTCGGCAGAAGTCATTGGAGTCAATACCCAATCTTTTGGCGTGTTCGCCGATCAAGCAGTGTGCCGTCAGAAACTGTACTAACGTAGACAATCGTTTCCTCTCAAGTGCGAGGAGATATTTTGACCTTCTCAGGTCATACCTTGGCCAGATTTGTCTAGCTACCCTGCAGGTGCCGATTTCTGTCCATCTTTCGTTGGACTGCCTGATTGCCTCTTGCCTAAGCCAAAGCTTGCACTTGGATTGTATTGTATGATTAAGTAGGTCTTGAAGTTTTACCTCTGCCGAACTCGATGTGGTTGTAATAGTGTCCGTTGATGGCAAACAGTCCTTTTCAAAAGCAAGTATGTGATGATATGATCGATACAGATTTGAGCCTTTTTCAATCGCACGCAACCTGAGCTGTGTATATTGGTGTTTTGTTTACTTCAAATCCAAAAATAATGCTAATGCCTCTTCATTTGAGAACGGTTTTTCATTGCTTGGAGTTGGATTACTCTTAATAATTCGCTTTGTTCTCAGAGGACTAGCGTTTAAAACTTTTTCAACAATTTCGGCTTTTGTGCGTTGTTTTTGTGATCGCAATTGATGTAACAAGCTTTCTGCATAGTTTTACATCCGATTTCTTCATTTATATCCTTAAGTTTCCGCTTTTTAGATCCATCGCTACAGTTGCCGAGTGATTTTGGTGGTCTCACACAATTGTTTTGATTTTTACTTTCTGAAGATATTTGGACCATATTGGAAATGTCTTATAAAATGTATGTTTATTCCATCCAACTTGTTTGTAGCGCTTATTTAAGTTGTTGATGAAAATAATTAGTTTATTTTGCAGTTCCAATTTTATTTCGATGCTTGAGGAATTTACTTTGCTTTGAACGTAACTCAAAACATCAGCTATAAAGAATTATCCAAAGTAATCAATTTTTTAATATTCTAAAATTTGATTGTTTTTGCCTGTATATAATTTTGCAACTGAGTTTGTATTCTAATACCACTGGATTTTATCCTTTTCTTACATGTATACTCTGTTCATTAGAGCATAAACATAGGTAAAAGAAAAACCAACTAACTAAAAAGGGTTAAGATGTCATAAATATGGTAAATATGTCACACACATCTTGGCTTGGTGTACCTACAACATAGTCATATGAACAGGTAAAATAAAAAGAACAATCAATTTTTTCCCGAGTAATTTCATTAAAAAGGTGTTCTATAGGCTGGTCAGGGCAGGTACAAAAGTATAGTACCAAAATCTGCTTGAAGTCTCTTGATGCTAAAAAGTTTCATTCCACTAAAATTCCAATTTGACAAAAATATAGTACCTGTGGAAATATGTTATAACAAACCACGTGTAAACAGTACAGTAATACTTTTGGCAATTTCTCAAAGAGTAATATCCTACCTACGTCACAAAACCCTCTATCGATAATAGTTTGCGAGAAATGACAATTTCCTTCTACAAAAATATACATACATATGTATACAAAACGTTTTTTCTTCAAAATTCTTTCAGCAGCACACCACGCCCACAATAATTTTGATCTAATTTGTTGGATACCCTAGACTCAATATGTTTGCTATTGAATGGCATTACAATGATGACAAAAAATGTGACTTTTGGCCAGTAAAATTCAATTTGAACCACAGTGCGGCCATCCCAAAATGATTGTTTTTGGACACATATGACACAATATGGGTTATCAACTGGTCCACATTTTTTCAATTTAAAAATATTACTTTTTGAAAAAATCTAGATTTTAATTAGTGTTTAAAAAATATGTCATGCAGCTTCCAGCACAGCATACACCTCAAGCTAAAGTCTTTAGGAATATAGGCCAAAAAAATATTTAAATATCTCTCGTAGAACAAAAGTTATGAGGATTCGAATGCAAGCACTTTCCGTTCTTTTTTGTCCAATGTCTAATGTTTAAACATGTAAATGTCTACCATAGTTTTGAAGATTTTTCAACAAAATTTTACATTCGATATTAGAGCACCATATATAACATTTCCACCAAGTTTCATCAGAATCGGAGACCATCGGCAATTTTTATGTACAATTAACATGGTTTTTGTCTGTGCAAAAATTTTGAGTATGAATTGGGATTCACGTAAACTTTTTGTACAAATTTGTACATTTGTGTGGGAGGTGCCACAAGGAGCGTGCCAATAACGCCAATTTTTCACTGGACAGTAGTTACTATAGAAGCATTACACTGTACAAAATTATAAGTATTTGTATGCACTGGTACTAAAGTTATAAGCTGTTAACTTTTGGTGTAAACTGGTCCATTTGTGTGGGAGGTGCCACAAGGGGTGTGCCGCTAACGCCCACTTTTCACTGGACTGTAGTTACTATAAAAGCATTACACTGTACACAATTTCAAGTATTTGTACGAATTGAAGACACAGGGTGTTATTTTGAATAACCCGGTATTTTGGTAGCTGTCACTTTTGAAGCTTTTATTCCTTGACATTTGACAAGTAGAAAGTACGCCATTACTAAAAATGGAACGATACACGAAATTATTAAAATTCACTACAAAAATGGTGAAAATCTTGCAGTCACAGTTCGCAAAACTAAAGCTAAGTCGTCGTGAAACACCTTGTCGGACCGCAATACAGAAATTGGTGGAAAAATTCGAGCTGTTGCGACAAGTTAGTGCTGTGAAGAATAAAACCCGTGCACGTCGCTCAAGAACAACTGAGAATATTGCTGCTGTAGCCCAAAGTGTTGAAGAAAATCCAGGTTTGTCCATTCCTTGGGCTCGGAAAACCCAAGAGTTATTGTTGAGAAGCCTCTCCATCCTCAACGTGTGACTGTTTGGTGCGGTTTCTGGTCCGGCGGGATCATTGGACCTTACTTTTTCGCAAATGATGTTGGATCAACATATACGGTGAATGGATTGCGCTATCGAGAGATGATTAATGATTTTTTATGGTCGGAGTTGGATGGTATTGATCTGAACAACGTTTACTTTCAACAAGACGGCGCTACGTGCCACACAAGCAACGAAACCATTGTTCTGTTACGGAAAATGTTTCCGGACCGTGTTATCCCTCGAAGAGGTGATCACAATTGGCCACCGAGATCTTGTGATTTAACACCTTGCGACTTCCTCCTTTGGGGCCACGTGAAAAATAAGGTCTGCGCCAATAGCCCAGCGTCGATTCAAGACCTCAAAGATAGAATTCGTTAGGCTATCGAGGGCATAGGGCAGCCACTTTGCGATTTGTTTATGGAAAATTTCATGAAAAGTATATGGTCCTGTAAGCGTGGTCGTAGTGGCCATTTGGCTGATGTTGTTTTTCATTATTAATGGCATACCTTCCTCTTTATTATGAAATAAACAACCGATCATTTATCTCAAAAAATTTCATTTTTCTTTGAATACCAAAATAACACCTCTTTTTGGAAAACCCTTTATAAGCAGATAACTTTTGTTGCAAATGGTCAATTTGTGGTATCAAAAGGGGCGTGGAAATTTCGTCTAGTTTTCTCAAGGTGACTGCTGCTAATAAACTGGTACTATGTGTGGAATTTCAGAAGATTCGAATAATTATTATAGAAGTTATTAAATACTCAATATTACACCATTTAACTTTGTGGGGGAGGTGCTAGAAGGAGTGGACCAATATGGCCCATCTTCAAACTTAGCCTGAGATGGAGAAAAACATTACCGCCTACCAAATTTGAAGTCAATCGGTTACTCCTTTCGAGGGCTATCGTACGAACCAGCCAGACCGATTGAACACTGCTCGAGTTACTTAAAATGACCCAAATAGAATTTCCACCAAACATATGTACATAAATTGCACGTACCTCATGAGGATTTAATTATCTTTATTATTATTATCATAACTACACCCAGGAAAATAATTGGTTGGAATTCGATTGTAACAATAAAAAATAGTACTAGCAACAAAAATGATATTGCATATTGATGATTACAACCGTGTGTCGGTTGTATTTATATGTATATAAATAGTTGAAACAACAATAATAACATGGATACGATCAAATAAAAATGCTTGCAACTAAATCGATGGTTGTATCAATCGAATTAAGATTGTTTTTTTTTCATTGATACTCGGTTAGTTTGTGGTAACCAATTTTAAATTTTCATTATAGTACCATATGATCGATTTTTGGTTGTGACAACCAATGTTTTTTTTCTTGACAACAGAAATTGTATCAATAGACCAAAGATTATTATTGCAACGAATAATTGTTACTACAACAGAAAAAATATTAATAAATAATCGTTTTTTGGTTATCCCAATAATTTACAACCGAAGATTGGTTGCTAATACATGACAAACAAAAAATAAATTTACTCGACATAAATAAATCTTCAACATTTTGTTCAAAAGCGGTGTATGTATTCAAAAATAATCTCGTGTGGATAAAAATGTGTGGAATGCAGAATATGTTGTGCAAAATGTTTTACATAAATAAAAGCAATATTTGCATAAAAGTTTTGTGTTATTTTTCGTGTACTAAAATTTGAGTCAAATATTTCCACATCTCATAATAGTGATGAATTTGTAATATGGGATTTTTAATTTTGCTAAGACTTGTTTGGTTTTTTGTTCAATAAATTAAATAAAAATTAATGAAAACTGTTTTTTATTTATTGTATATGACTGACAAATTGCCAGAACAACCAATTTTTTTACCATTTTCGTAGTTGGCGCAACCAAATATGATTGTTGTCAACATGGAAGCAGAAGTATACCACAACCAAAATGTTAGTTGGCCTGATGGAACCGCATGATAGTAGACAGAACTACCAAAATTCGGTTGAGGCAACCAAACTGTATTCTGTGCGTTTCCATTTCAGACAGACTTCACATGATTTTTATTATTGTGTGGACTTACCATACTTGCATATTGTCTACTGGATTTAGAATATTTCCATACCACTGCAAAACAAAGGGGGGAAAACAACATACCGCTCTCTTCTTTTCTCCGGATAATGTATTTTTTATTGTTCTTTCATTCTATAAGAAAATCTCAATTTTCATATAGATGGACTTAGCCTATTTTCATGCGTAGCTAACGATATGTTTCTTTGTATTTTCCTTCTCTCCCCACAAGTTAATACACCCGATGAGAAGAGATACATATTCTATCCTGCTCACAATAATGAATTCAAATTTAAAGTCTGCTGTGGCAATGATTGTCATGTGGCATTGTCAAATGAACCCCACGAGAACACACCCATGTACGAGATAGCCATTGGAGGATGGAGAAATACAAAATCCATTATTCGTCTCATTGGAAAAGCGCCCGACCTTGCAGCCGCCGCAACCCCGGGCATTGTGGACAATAATGAATTACGCGGTTTTTGGGTTCGTTGGAATGACGACACTATTTCTGTGGGGCGTGAGGGTGAAAATGTCCCTTTTATGTCCCATGGAGGTCCGAAGTTATTCGCAGTCGAATATGTGGGCATATGTACTGCGTTCGGATCGTCTGGCTCATGGCTTTTCGACGGTAAGTAGAGAAATGTAACTATTATGTATGTATTTCTTGTACATTAACATGTCCAATACTGCGTTCTTATTTTATAGATCCCAATGTCAACGGTGCAATACCGCACATTCCAACATCAACGAATTTTAATATTACCAAAAATATGAAATTTGGTAAGTTGAACATAAATGAAATTACTAATTATAATATTTTTCGCCAACAAAAAAGTTTATGAACTGACACCACATATGTATGTAAATGTTATAATGTTTGTTTCCGTTCTATACAGTAAAGACTCCTAATGACTACAGATTCAAATATTATCCTGCTCGCGGTGAAATATTCAGATTTTATGTTTGCTGTGCCAATGATTGCCACGTATCCTTGTCGACACGTCCTTACTGGGTACAACCTATTTACGACATGACAATTGGCGGCTGGACTAATACAAAGTCTGTGATAAGCTTTATAGGAAAGGAGAACTATCCCGCGGCTGCATCAACGCCTGGAATTGTCAATGCAAATGAAATGCGAGGTTTTTGGGTTAGTTGGAACAACAACATGATCCATGTGGGTCGCGTAGGTGAAACTGTTTCGTTTATGTCTTATAGAGATGAGAACCTTTTCGCTGTAAAATATGTTGGAATATGCACGTCCGCTGGATCTAGTGGAACTTGGCTGATTAATGGTAAGCTTTTAGTATATTCGTTAATTTGTCAATGATTACTAATTAAATTGTTGCTTATTCAGAGACGCCTGCGCCTATTGCAGATGTTCCAGCTACTCCCAATATAATCGGCACAAATTTGAAGAAGGGTAAGTTGAATTGAAAGTACAAACAATCCATACTATTAATGCACAGTAGTACGAAAGGCAAACCGTCAACTGAAATTCAAAATGACGTAACCAACATGTTCATACTTTTTCAGGAGAAGCAAAACACAAAGAAAAGTAAAATTGAAGAAAGTAAAGATTTTGACCAGATTTATAGATTTCCAGACTATTAAGGCGAAATCAAATAACAAATCGAGTTCAATTAGTTGTTGTGTACATTCTGAATAAAAAAAATTTACGAATCTTTCCGCTTTTTTTATGACCTTGTTTGTTGTTACGTCATTTTGAATTTCACTCATAAAATGGTCAATTTTAGATATTGAACTCTGAAATTTTTTAGGAATGTTTAGTTTAATCTAATATACTATAATCAATCATAAAATTAATTTTGATTTTTTTGATGTTACGTCATTTTGGATTTCAGATGACGAAACACTTTGCTTTCACTAATGTATTATAAATATGTACCAATATGTATATGGCATTTTCCTTTAATTCCTTAGCACTCAAAGTTACATAAAAACCATGACCAATATTATTGTAAACGTATTCTAAAATTTTAAGACTTCAAATTGTCGCTTAAAATTGTTTGGTTGGTACCATATGATCGCGATAAACATTGAGTAATGATCCACGCCATGATCCGGACCATGGCGGTTAATAGTAGAAGGTGGAATACCAGGTACAGAATATATATCAAAGTATTTACGGCCTGTTTCTGCATTTCTAACGAAAGTCTCTGCGAAGGAAAACCAGTCACTCACTTTCGTCAGGAATTTGGTTTCTCTAAGGTTCGTTCGTTCGCATGGCCTTACGTCCATGACGTTAGCAATTTACCAATTGGAAAATAATGTAATTGTCAGATCAATAATTTATAATTTTTTGTATGGTAGACCTTAGACAATACACCTCTGTGCTCCTTACACTAGCTGTGGCCAAAAAATCAACCCTCAGCTGAGCTGAACCAAGATTCTCATTTCTTTCTTTGCCACTCTAGTCCTGGTATATGAACAATAAATCTTCAACCAACCCCACAACGACGTGGATTTAAAACAAAAAAAAATAATAAAAAATACGAGTATGTATATTAATATCTACTTATTTTTGCTTTTAATAACGTTTTTTTTGTCATTGCTCCTATCAGCCGACAAATAAAATAAAGTGACTCGCTCTGACATTTGTGTTCGCCCAGGTGACAGCAAAGAGAGAGAAACTAAAATTTACACTGAAATGATTGTCGTTGCGATGGTAGTTAGTGAAACCCAAATCAGCTGTTTGTCGTCTGGCAGAAACAGAAGACAGGCTGTAAATTTTTGGTTAAGGGTGATTCTACGTAAAATGACCCCATCACACTAAAAATAAAACTAATTTTAGAAAAACAAAAAAAAACTTACTAGAGTTCGGACGGAATCGTACATTCCCTAAAACTAAAATAATAAATAAGTGGAAGAGTAGTAAATCAAAGAGCGGTATGGTTCTTTTTGCAGCGAATGCTTTTAAAAATAAAACAAATACTGCAAGATTTCTGCCAAATTGGTTAGAAAATGCATCATCTATGTACTCGTATCGCGTAACTAAAGATATTTCAGAGGGATCTCTACGTGGGGACTAAATCAAAACTTGGACCGATATGGCACATTTTCTTTGTGCATAATTTTGGTATAAATAAAACTTAAGCTACAAAATTTCAGACAAATCGACTGGAAAATGTACATTTATGGCTTAAATAAAACTATTTAAAATCGACCCCTACATGTGGGGACTATAGCAAAGTATGAACTGATTTGGGTACCTTTTGTTGAGACGAAATCTTGTCAAAATATAATACGAGCTACAAAGTTTCAGCTAAATTGCTTAGAAAATGTGGTGTTTGTGTGACTTTTTGGCGCGACATCTATAGTTGCACTATGTATAACAAAATAAGAACGGATTTAAAAATGGTTACAGTGATGAATTCTTCTCGAAACAAAAAACAAACCTGCAAAGATTCAGTTAAAATGCTTAGAAAATGTGTTATTTGTGGCTTAAATAATCGTATTTTGGAGCGACCTCTATAGGGTGACTATAACTAAATATGAAACGATTTGTAAAAGTTTTATTATCAAAATAGAATACAAACTGCAACGTTTCAGCTAACTGCCGTAAAAAATGTGGTATCTATGGATCAAACCCCGTATGTTGGAGCGACCTCTATGGCTGAAATTTAGTATCGATACTTCTTATAGATGCAGGTAACTTGTGATTGAAATAGCCCCCATATATAGCATCTCCCCGATTTGGCTTCTTAGCGTCATAGAGACCACAAATGTCAACTGATCGGGCTGAAAATTGGTAACTGTGCTTTATTTACACCCGGATCTTTCACACGAACAACGATAGTCGTAGGTCCATGTTTTGATATAGCCCCCATACAAAGTTCCTCTAGACTTGACTTCGTGACGCCACAAAAACCTCAAGTTTCAACGAATTAGGCTGAAATTTGGTATAATGAGTTTATTAGTAGTCATAACCATTCACATGTGATCCATGGTGGAGGGTATATAAGATTCGGCATGGCCGAACTTAATCCGTCTTTACTTGATATTTTCTCACATTTCTGTTTTCACAACAAGAAAGTACATATTCTTTAGGGTATTTTAGGGTTAATTCGTAACTTTTGTAACATGGAGTGTGTGTCACACCCGATACGGAAAATATACAAAAAGTTAAATTTAATACATTTTATTTTAGGTCAGGGCTCTATAGTATAAAGTAAATTAACGTGTTTCAGTATCATTTGAATATTTAAGCTAGAATTTACATTTTAAGATTTGTCACACCCATTACGTAAGCACCCTAAATAATTGTTAATCGATTACAAAATAATGCCATTTTATTAATTTTATATCCGTGGCATATTTTCCCCAACAAATAATTCCCTTTCCCGGAATTGCGATCATGAAAATTTTCGCAAAATTTAGCAACTTCGAAAAATAAATCCCCTTATAGAGTGTGCCGTTTTTGGGATTTTTTGTTCACAAAAAACAGCTGTTTTATTCCCTTACAATAAAGAAGGGAATGAAATAAAACGGTAATGTAATTATTGAGTTATAAATTAATTAATAACACTGTGCAAGTCGAAAAATGTATCTTCACGGGGACTACAACCAAATATAAACTTTTGTATATACTTTATTGAGATAAATCCTTGCCAAAATAGAATGTAAACTGCAAAGTTTCAGCTAAGTTGCTTAGAAAATGTGGTATTTATGGTTTAAAGAAGCCTTTTTGGGAGCGACATCTATAGGTAGACTATAACAAAATATAAAATTCAGGGTGGTTTTTTTAGACGTGTGGCTTTCTAGAAGAAATAAAACGCATATAATTTAATGTTATGACCAAGAAATTAGCTGTATTATAAAGATAAGGGTTTGCCATTATGTTTTGGGCAATTGGCCGCCGCGTCTGGCTCGAATAAATTCCAGCTGAGAGGCCCAATTTTCGACTACTTTTTGCAGCATTAGGGGCTGTATGTCAGCAAAAGCGCGCCGAATATTCTCTTCCAAGGCGTCAATCGTGTCGGGCTTATCTGCGTAGACAAGCGACTTCACATAACCCCACAAAAAATAGTTCAGCGGTTTTAAATCGCAACAATCTTGGAGGCCACGCCACAGTCCTACGGCGCGAGATAATGCCATTACCAAAAGTTTCCTTCAATAAATTGATTCCGTCTTGTTGGAACCAAAGATCGTTCACATCAACATCCTCCAATTCAGGCACGAACAAGTTTCTATAGCGTTCCCCATTGATTGTAACATTATGACCGGCTTCATTTTTTAAGAAATGCGGACCAATGATTCCCTCTGCCCATAGAGCACACCAAACAGTGACTTTTTGTGGATGTAACGGCGTCTGAACAAGGCTTGTTGATTATCATTACTCCAAATGTGACAATTTTGTTTATTAACGTACTCATTCATCCAAAAGTACCAATATTTTTGTAATAAATTTGCACGATTTCGAACGTTGTTCTGGATTAAGTCTTTTCATTCATATTCATTGAAATGGCACTCCAAACTGAGCATAAATCAAGTGACAGCTCTCAAAAAGAAAACCACACATCTGAAAACACCCTGTACAAACTGCAAAGATTGCTGAGAAAATGTGGTATTTATGGATTAAATAAACGTGTTTTGGGGCGACCTCTATATAATGACTATTTATAAACTTTTCTTTAAATGATTTACCATTTATGGTTTTTATACCCTCCACTCCGTTTGTAACACCTCTAAATATTGATCTGAGACCCTATAAAGTATATATATTCTTAATCGACGTAAAATTCTAAGGCGAATTAGCCATGTCCGTCTTTCCGTCCGTCTGTTGTAATCACGCTACAGTCCGTTATAATGGAGCTAGGTTGATCAAATTTGGTAGAAATATTTCTTATAGTTGCAGGTTGTTTGGGATTGCAAATGGGCCATATCGGTCAATGTTTTGATATACACGCAAAGAAATAATTCGTTTCTGAGAAACGAAATATTAGACAACTACAATTCTCGTTTACGACGACTGAAATTCTTTTGGTCAGAACAAAAAATTGCTTACGCGAAATAAATTTCTGTCACAGCAAACGAAATTTCAGTTCCGACAAACGAGAATTGTAGTTGTCTAATATTTCGTTTCGCAGAAACGAATTTTTTCTTTGCGTGTAGCTCCCCTATAGAGGTCGCTCCAAAATACGGGTTTTGAGCCATATATACCACATTTTTAACACCTCTAAATATTGATCTGAGACCCCATACAGTATATATATTCTTAATCGTCGTAAAATTCTAAGACGATTTAGCCATGTCGGTCTTTCCGTCGAGGTCGCTCCTAAATATACGTATTTAAGCCATAAATACCACATTTTCTAAGCATTTTGACTGAATCTTTGCAGTATGTACTTAATGAAGACAATAATTCAGTTCATATTTTGTTATAGTAAACCTAGATATGTCGCTCCCAAAAATGTTTATTTACGCCATAAACACCACATTTTCTAAGAAAATTAACAGAAACTTTGCAGTCTGTACTGTATTTTGGCAAGAATTCATCTCAATACATTTTATACAAATCAGCTTTTTATAGACGTGTTTTCGTTACACCATAGGTGCTTAATTTGTATGGGGAGCTAAGCACTTTTAAGCATTATTAGTTCCCGATGAAGTTTGGTGCTTGTGTTCCTGTCTTAATCGAGTATGGTGTTGCCAGATTGGGCATCCTATATTTCGCAGTATGGCATCTCATTTTGGAGAGATTATTGTCAATTATTGTGAATTAGCGGGAAGAAGAAGAACAGAAATGGAAAATTATTTCAATATTTGTAAACAATTGAACATAGAATAGTAAATATATGTTTTATAAATACATTTCAAGCGTGGGGGTAAATGCTTATTTTGCAGCTTCTTGTATGCTTGAGTGGAAGCACTTTTCTCCAATGACATGTACGTGTACAAATAATTCGAAGAGACGCCAAATTATAAGCAGTTACTAGTCTTGAATTTAGCTTACCCGTCAGGTTATTTGGTAAAGGAAAATTTTGCTGGGAATAATCCCGAAACTCCGCGGCCTGCGCTATTTCCTATATGTTAACTACCTTTCTAAAATAGATTTATTCATATTTCTCAAATTTTACAAGTCGTTAAAAGTGTTTTCTAAAATATTTGACTTTTTTTTTTCTTTTTTCAAGTAAATACTCCCAATGAGAAGAGATACATATTCTATCCCGCTCATGGGACATCATTCCTATTTAAAGTTCGATGTGACAATGACTGTCACGTGGCCCTGACCACCAACCCTCGGCAGCAACTTCCCATGTATGAGATTGTCATCGGTGGCTGGGCCAACACAAAGTCGGTAATACGGCAAATTGGAAAAACCCCGGACCTTATAGAGGTCTCTACAATATCCATTGTGAATCCACGTGAGATGCGCACCTTTTGGGTTCGCTGGCAGGACAATGTCATCCAAGTAGGTCGCGGAGGAGAAGATGTTGCATTTATGACCTACAAAGATCCGAACTTATTCCACGTTCAATATGTGGGAGTGTGCACGGCGTTTGGATCTACCGGTTCTTGGTTGATTGACGGTGAGTTGGATTTGGAATTGAATGTATGTATACTAAAAGATAACCTTCATTATATTTAAATCGTTACTGAATTATTATATAAGTACAACTTCTTTGTTAAAAAAAAGTGTTGCAGATAGGGTTATATAGCTACGGCAAAAAGTCGACTTTAGACATTTCGACTTTTTAGTATAAAAAAGTCGATTAAAGTCGACTTTATAAATAAAAATGCGAATATTTCAAGTTTTCTTCATTAATTTTGTAGTAAATTACAGGAAAAGATAAAAAATAATAATAATGATCAGGTTATTAGAAATTCGCAAAAGTCGTTCTATATACAATTTAAACATATCTATAACGAAAAAAAAAAACAAAATACTATTGTCAAGTCCAATTACATTTAAAATGTCATACCTTCTTAACGGAACATGTCCAAATCAATTGGCCTTAAAAATAAACTTATTTAAACTGTTTATAGAGATTTGGCTCCGAATTTTTATTAATATTTTTTCTGTTGTGGTAACCCATTATTCGTTGCAATAATAATCATTGGTCTATTGATACAATTTCTGTTGTCAAGAAAAAAACATTGGTTGTCACAACCAAATATCTATCATATGGTACTATAATGACAATTTAAAATTGGTTACCACAACTAACCGAGTGTCAATGAAAAAACAATCTTAATTCGATTGATACAACCATCGATTTAGTTGCAAGCATTTTCATTTGATCGTATCCATGTTATTATTGTTGTTTCAACTAATTATATATAAATACAACCGACAGACGGTGTAGGAATATACTTTTTGTAACTAGTACTATTTTTTATTGTTACAATCGAATTCCAACCAATTATTTTCCTGGGTGTGTCTTAAAGTATTGGGTTTTCCAACAAGAGGTGTTATTTGAATCACCCGGTATTTCGGTACTTTTGAAGCTTTTATTCTTTGACATTTGACAAATAGAAACTACGTTATTACTAAAAATGGAACGATACACGATGATCGAACGATACAAAACGATCCAAAAACGACCGAACAAAAAAACGATACGAACGATACAAAATCATCTTGACTGAGCAAAATTGTCGCATCTGGGGCTCGGAAAACCCAAGAGTTATTGTTGATTAATGATTTTTTATGGTCGGAGTTGGATGGTATTGATCTGGACAACGTTTACTTTCAACAAGACGGTGAAAGATAAGGTCTACGCCAACAGCACAGTGTCGATTCAAGACCTCAAAGATAGAATTCGTGAGGCTATCGAGGACATAGGGCAGCCACTTTGCGATTTGGTTATGGAAAATTTCATGAAAAGGATATGGTCCTGTAAGCGTGATCGTGTTTGCCATTTGGCTAATGTTGTTTTTCATTATTAACGGCATACCTTCCTCTCTATTATGAAATAAACATCCGATCATTTATCTAAAAAAATTGAATTTTTCTTTGAATACCAAAATAACACCTCTTGTTGGAAAAACCATTAATTTTATATATGGGTCAGAATATTTAGTATCGAGCTATGTAGTTTATTTTTGGCTAAAATGTTTATAAGCAGTTAGAAATAGGTAAAATACGATCACGCAATCATTTTTTTTTTTTTGAAAAAATTTTGTGGGCATTTTAATTTTTGTGTTTTACGAAATGTGTAATTGCTCTCGAACGGCTGAACCGATTTTTGCAAAGTTTACATTGTTTTAAAGAGGACACAAGACGCCAATTTTTTGTGAACATTTTTGAAAAAAAAAATTATACGAAAGTTTTTTTTTGAAAACCCTTTGTGAATAATAATAAAAATAGGAAATTTTGTTGCCCATCCAGACATGGTAATACGAATGATATCGGTGCATATTGTGCTCCGATATTTACAAAATACTAGCACACGGTAAGGGAAAAAATTAAAAATTAAATTTTTAATTGCAGATATCTAGGTAACTATACGAGATAATTCTTAGGTGTAAACAGCTAGTCTTGGTATTTCGTCCATAACTAAATATTGATAATTTTTTTTTTTTAATTTTCTAAAAAAATTTTTTTTCCAAAAATGTCGCATTGTGTCCTCTTTAAAAAAGTAAACTTTGCAAAAATCGGTTCAGCCGTTCGAGAGCAATTACAAATTTCGTAAAACTCAAAAACTATTTTTTTAATTTTTTCAAAAATTAAAATACACACAAAATGTTTTCTAAAAAATTTTTTTAAACAAGTAAGAAAGTTTCAGTCGAGTAAACCGACTAAGGTATACCCTCACTTTGTGAGTAATGTAATATGGAATATTAAACGAATTATTCTGTCAATATGTGTGGGAGGTACCAAAAGGTTTTTAACAAATCCACCTATTTTTCGCTGAATAGTAGATACTTAAAATACATTGCACTGTGCCGAATTATAAGCGTTTATTTGCACTGGTATATTAACGTTATGAGATATTAAATTTTGGTATGATTTGGCCATTTTGTGTGGGAGGTATAAAAAGGGGCGTGGTGATAACGGCCAATTTTTACAGGGCTATAGGCACTTCAAAAGCGTTACACTGTGCAAAATGGTGTTGCATTTTCGTGCATTGGTACTCATTCTGTGAGCTCTTAACTTTTTGTGCAAAATGGTACCTTTGTGTGGGAGGTACAAAAAGGGGCGTGGCAATAGCGACCATTTTTCACAGGGCTATAGACACTATAAAAGCATTACACTGTACAAAATTTCAAGTATTTTTATACACTGGTTTTAATGTTATAAGCTGTTAACTTTTGGTGCAAAATGGTACCTTTGTGTGGAAGGTACCAAAAGGGGAGTGAATATAACACCCATTTTTCACTGTACTGTAGGCACTATAAAAGCATTACACTGTACAAATTTTCAAGTATTTTTATACACTGGTATTAATATTAAAAGCTGTTAACGTTTGGTGCAAAATGGTGCATTTGTGTGGGAGGTACCAAAAGGAGCGTAGCAACATGGCCCATTTTTCTCGAATTGATAGCGACTAATAAACTAATGCTATGTGTGGAATTTCAGAAGATTCGAATAAGTAGTATAGCAATTATTAAAGATTCAATATTTCACAACATTTTAACACTTTGTGGGGGAGGTACTAGATGGATTGGACCAATATGGCCCATCTTCGAACTTAGCCGCAGATAGAAAAAATATTACCACGTACCAAATTTTAAGTCAATCGGTTACAGACAGACAGACGGACGGACATTGCTCATTCGACTAAAAATGACCCAAAACGAATATCCGCCGAACATACTTAGGGTCTTAGATCACTCCTTCGATGTGTTACACTTTTTTTCGTAGCAAATGATATATACCCTCGTCACACTAAAGTGAGGGTATAAAAATCATAGCGAGATCTTATTTTACCTTTTTGTAACTGCTTATAAACATTTTAGCCGAAAATAAACTACATAGGTCGATACTAAATATTCTGAGCAATATATAAAAAAATACACATTTCGTAACTTCACTAAGCGGGATCCCACTTTCCCGGGAATTGAAAATTGTATTAGAATATAGTAAAATAATTCTAAAAATAATTGAATTAACCACAAACGAAACGTCATGTATTGGTTGGTGTTGGATTTCAAGGTCGTTTTCTTTTTCACTTGACTATTCAAAATACCTTCCTTCACTTTGATCTTCAGCTCAACTCCACAGTGAGATAGCCATCAAATTAAACGCCGGACGCTCGATGTCGAATTTTAACGTTCGCATGAATTCTATGCGAAAATCAGCTGTTTTGCGCCCGACCAACCAACAGGCATCAGGCAGAATGCTTTCGTTCGCATTGTCGTTCTGATGCCTTTTAGTAGATCGCACGAAAATCAGGTGTTTGTGGCATAGAAGTCATGCGAACATTAACGTTCGACATCGTGGGTCAGGCAGTTAATGTTGTTTGTTCGACATCATAAAATGCAAATATGTATAACAACTATGTATATAACATTCACTATATTTTTTTTAATTTGGCGATGTAAGTTTTTTTTATAGATTACAAAAATTAATGTTTTTGGTTTTGAACTTGAATAATTTTTAAATGGAATAGATTTAAAAAAAAATCACATAATAATAATTGTTAGCTTAGGTTGAGAGTGACAGCCTGAATAACAGACTCACTTAGACTATACAGTCCACTGTGATGCCACAGGGACGTAAGAAAAAACATAAGTTATCGATAACCCCTCCCGTTGATCCAATTTGATTGCTAAATTTGTCGGATTCCAAAATCATCAAAATCATTATACAAGACCTTAAATATATCAGCGTGCCGTCCAATAAGGCAGTGACCCGTCATGACACACACGATAAGAGAGTCGTCCGGTCTCGACAAAGACGCAGTGCGCTGGTACGTTTTGAGTTTAGGGCGGACTACATTAGCCTGGAATGTATGCAGTTCCTGACTAGAAACCACCTGCAATTTGTTGCCGTAATGGCGATATCTCTCAAGAGAAGAAGAAACAAGAGCTTGCAGGTCACTAGAGGCATGTCCACATTTTCTAGTTCCACTGGAGCGTGCAAGGTATTTTCTAGTCTTGCAAGTTCATCTACCTTGCAGTTCCCTGGTATGTCCCTGTGGCCCGGCACCCATATCAGGTGTATATTTTAAACATTGCAGGCATTTCGTTAAGAGATCTGAGACTGTCGAGGGCAATTTTTGAATTCAGGAGTATAGTTTCTGAAAACTTCATAGCAGGCTGAATATCAGAAAAAATATTTTTACCGACTTTGGTCATAATATTAATTTTCAGTCATTCCGCTCGCTACCTCTTTAGTAGCTAAGATTTCTGCCTGGTAAACACTACAGTGATCTCTGATCAGGCAACCTTTTTGCAATGAATAGCTCAAGTTCCTCAGAAAATTCACCAAAGCCCACTTGGTTGTTGAGTTTGGAAACCGACTGTATAGATGTTAACGAATCTCCTATGCCTTGGGATCTTCCTATGTCCTTTCTGATTTATCAAGTATAAGAGTGAGATACTTATTGTCAAAAGTTGGTTTAGTTATAGTATATTCAACAGTGTCCGAAGGCCAGCCTAGTGTCTAGAATGAAAATATGTCCGTAACCATTTCCTGACCATAGTGACGGTGCCCTAAGCCATATTACGCAGATATAATGTCTATGTTAGGTTAGGTTAAGGACGCGCGGCACACAACCATTGCTGGCGGGCACCACTTCACTCGGAGACCATTTGGTCCTTTGTGTTCGTCCTGAGAAGATGATTAAAAGAAGAGGGAGAGATTGAAGAATATAAAGGAGGTGATAAGTATAGATAAAAAAGAGGAGATATCTTTTCAGGAGAGGGGAAGTATCAAAAACCTCGCATGTTGATGCAGATGAACGAGTTGATATCAAACCATCCATCTCAAGCAACCTACGGAGCCCATGATTCTATCAATATCGTGGGATGATAGAGATTCCAGATTTTGTATCGTGTAATCACCTAGGTAGCGATGTCTTCGTCTTGATAGAGAAGGGCATTGGCAGTGAAGGTGTTCGATTGTCTCCAGTTCCTCCTCTTCCTCACAGAGTTGACAGTAGTCGGCAGAACCACTCTCCCACCACACTCTTGATGTTAAAGATCCAACATTACAGCGGCCAGTCAGCGTGCCTATCATTAAACGAATGTCCCTCTTTGTGAGGTTAAGAAGATCTTTGGTCCTAGATTTTGATATGGCTGGCCATAGAGATTTAGTGATTTTACAGTCAGATCTGCTCGACCATTTCAGGTTTGCCAGGTCTTTGTAGAAACTCTCTATGTTACTGAAGAAATCGCTGAGCGGGGATATAGTGATGGCTCAACCCTTGCAGCGTCCATCGCTGATCCATTTCGCGCGAGATCGTCAGCCTTCTCGTTCTCCGCGATATCATAGAGTCCGGGGAACCAACAATCAACAGTGCCCGAAGGCACTGTGTCTAGAATGACACTATGTCCGTAACCATTTCCTGACCACAGTGCCCTAAGACTAATCGCATGCTGTATATTGCACTGCTGTAATATCTAGCGGCATTAAATGTAGTATACAATTTAGGGCCTCTGTTGGTGTCGTTCTTAGCGCACCTACCAGTGATACATATTGCAGCCTTGGTTAGAATCGCACAGAAGATGGATTTCTGCAGAGCTGTCCACCAGACGACACAGGTCTTCGTAGCGCAGTGGTTAACGTGTTACACTTGGATTCCCAAAATGCTGGGCTCGATTTCCAGCCAGGGCACTGGAAAAATTTAACATAAACAATTCATGTTTTCAACATAATTCGAGTTTCTGCAGCTACTCATCCTACACACTACCACTAAAACAACATCTGATTGCCCAAGACGACAGGGAAGCTAATAATAGACATAAAACCATGACGACTATTAACAGAAAATGCATCGTTCCTAGTGGAGAATAGAAACGGTAAAATCAAATAAGATTAGCAGAAAAATGTTAATTAACATCCGGACAACATTGAGTAAGGGAAAACAACTTAAGGATCCCGCGACAATCGGATATATGACGGAACGAAGTCTATGACAAGAATAGACTTAAATATTATCATCTCAGTGTCTCCAAGCTGATTTATTACAACAAGATATTTTCGAGAACTAATTTTCTCAAATAAAATAAGTGTTTAAATACAAATAAAATTATTATTTAGAAATTTCGCCAAAAATATTTTTTTTTAAGAAAGATTTGCAAAGCTTTGTTGACTTTTCCGATATTCAAGTATCCTGGATTTCGAATTATATCGTTCAGTTGAAAATGGTGTATGTCGCATTAACTTTTGTTAAAAGAACCTATTTTTTTATTTTAGTTATCAGTTCTTGTCAATTTATCGTTATTCAAGATTATACGATTTAAATTATAAAGGACTTTTGAGAACATTAACAATTTCTTAAAAGTTGACTTTGAATTACTGAAAAACTTAAAGGAAATTTTACTAAAATTTAAATTTTTTAATTAAATTACTGAAAAACTTTAAACTTGGCACACAATCAATGTACGAATCTTTTCTGAATGCAAATAAATCTCTGTTTCGGAAATAATAGTCCCAAATAAAAAAATATTAGGACGGAAACAAGGATTTGCTTAGAACATCAACTTCCCAAATATATATTATTTGTGTGTTAAATATTATATATTTCGAATGTATCCTAAACATATATATGTTTCAAGCAGAATATATTTGGGACAATATACTACAGAAGCGATTTTTTTTCAGCGTGTAGGCAACAGAGCTAAAACCCATCCTATCCAGGAAAGCAGAATATTTTTCCTGGAGAGATTCCAAAGCAGAGGAGACAGAACACCCCCTTGGGTCGTGGTAATTCGAATTTCTGCAATTTTCAGAATATAATATAATACATTTCGGAATTAATAGTTTAAACATTTCGCTCTTAGTTTTAGAAATATATAGAAGCTTAAACTCAATTTTGTGTCAATTCAGAATTAAATGTAGGTAGTACTTAGCGCCTTATTATTCCCTTCTACTTAGGCAATTTGCGGATTTAGCTCGCTCGCGCATCACCCTGCAGACTATTGGAAATTATATAACGTACAAATTTTATTCAAAACCAATGCATTTTCATCTCATCTTTTGACATACATCACAAAGTCAATTTTCATCAAATGTGATAAATCGTGATAAATTACTTAAAACTCCCAAAGATAAAATTTACAAATACTACCCCATTCGTGATGGTATTTTCAACTTTAAAGTTAGGTTAGGTTGAAGAGAGGAGACGTTTAAACGTCTCATGTCCATGGACATACACTTAAGCCAGTGGTTCGGCCTTTCATTCATAACCAATGTGTTTTCCTCACATCTTTTGACATACATCACAAAGTCTATTTTCATCAAATGTGATAAATCGAACGTCAGCGTACGAGTATGTATTTTAAAACAAGATTTGTATTTTTTCTCAATTTTTCCAGAGACCAGAGCTGTTGCTGTAGATCAAACTCCTTCAATGATTTTGGAGAGTAAGTGGTAAAATATACGTAATTAAATCATCATGACTCAATACCATATGTTTATTTAAATATGTTCTATTTCAAAATACATTAAATTCTCAAAACAAACAGTAAAATATTGTATACCATTTTTTAGTTAAAACTCCCAAAGAGAAAATTTACAAATACTACCCCATTCGTGATGGTATTTTCAACTTTAAAGTAAAATGTTCCAATGATTGTTACGTGGCTCTGTCAGCTCAGCCTTTGGAGGGTTTGCCCATGTATGAGATTGTCATTGGCGGTTGGGACAATATCAAATCTGTTATTCGCGAAATTGGTAAGGAACCAGCAGAGGTTGTAGAAATATCTACACATAATATAGTGAACTCAGATGAATTTCGAGGTTTTTGGATTCGTTGGAAAGATAACAACATTGCGGTGGGACGAGAAGGAGAAGATAATGCTTTTATGTCCCATAAAGATCCTAAATTATTCCCTATTACATATGTGGGAATATCTACGGGTTTTGGCTCCATCGGAACTTGGTTGTTCCAAGGTAAGGAATGAGTGTCATAACTTCTTATATAAAATGATATTTCTAAACGATATCTGTCTATTGTAGATAACCCTACTGCATGCTCAATCTAATGGCGCATATACACTTGAATATAAAAAATGGAACATAATATCCATTTGTATTTTGTAAAAATTATAATAAAATGTCAAATTTTGTTATTGCTTCAGTGCAAAACTACCAATTTTTTTTAAGTTATAGACCAGCTAAAGGCCCAGTTAGGCAAACTTAACCGTAACGCCCCCGTAGCGTAACGAATCAGCTGATTCAATCTGTCATATGGAAGTCGGTGTAAACGATTAGCCAACGGAAACGAAACGTAAACGGACGGCTGAATCTGTTGAAATTAGAATTGGACGTTCCGTTTACGTACAATTTGACAACAGCTGATACTACATGTTGTTTACAATTACAATTGTATGTTCACCGAGAAAAGCAACGAAAATAATTGATTAATTATTTGTTGTTTAAAAATGCAAATAAACATGAAAGACGAAGATTTGATTCATTGCTGCAGTTGCACGAGCATTTATACAATAAATATAACCCAGCAATTCGGCATATCCCACATTCGTTGAAAATCATTGGCAATGTGTTTGTACTGCTGTGTAGTTGGTTCACTTAATTAAATCGGAGAAAGCAAGCGCCACAAAACTTCACTGTATTCTAAAACAATATTTCGCATTGTTGTTTTCCCCAGCCTGTGACTCCATGCAATCGATTGTATGGAACAACCGTGACCCAAATATCTACAATTTTAAAGAATAGAATGTTAATATTTCCCAACTTGGAATCATAGGATAAAGCAATATTTGACATACAGTATTGTTATTGTTATATCTCTGCCGGTCTAATCCGTTGCTTTGGCGTAGTTAACTCAGTCATTGTTTATAGGACGATATTTTCTTGATTTACTTTAATTGTAAATTCTGCACAGATTTAAAAACACACAAATTTATAAACAATCTTTTTAACTTAATTTTTAATAAACCTAAACAAAAAGAAATCGCGGCTTTTTTGTTTACTTATGTGTTGTTGTTGTCAGACCATATGCCTCGTTATCTCAACGTTGGCTAATCGCTCAAACGGGCAACGTTATGGCAACGGTAAAGATAAATTACGGTTACGTATGCCTAACCCGGCCTTTACTCTTCTCTGAAACACGGACTGAAATGCTCCTCATCGAAACCAACCTGTTTGATATACAAATTTATCGATAGTACGAATACCGGTACCTGAAAGATCTGTAAGACAGCCTAGAAAGGCCGACCCCAGTATGTCCAGTCGTCGTTTACTCAAAGCGGAACAGTCGCATAACAAGTGCTCAATGTTCTCTACTTCCTCATTTCCACAGCTTCTGCAGAAGTCATTGGAGTCAATACCCAATCTTCTGGCGTGTTCGCCGATCAGGCTGTGTCCCTTCAGAACTGATACAAACGTAGACAGTGTTTTCCTCTCTAGTGCGAGGAGATATTTTGACCTTTTCAGGTCATTCTTTGGCCAGATTTGTCTAGCTACCCTACAGGTGCCGATTACTGTCCATCTTTCGTTGGACTGCCTGATTGCTTTTTGCCTAGCCAATATATGCAAATTCTTCGAGAATTTGAAATGTCGCCCCTTTCCTAGCAAGTTCATTGGCTTTGCAGTTCCCCGGGATATCCCTATGCCCAGGCACCCATATGATGTGTATATTAAACTGCTCTGCCATCTCGTTAAGAGATCTGCTGGCCTGATAAATGACGTCTGCTGGTTGTCAGTAATTATCTACATAATTCTCTCTATCGACCGATGTGAAGGTAGGTCCTTAAGTTAGAGCGGCAAGGAGAGTACCAGCTCTTTTCAATCTCATCACTGATACTAAAGAGCAACAAACACCTCATTGCAAAAAGTTTGTGCTACTTATGAATTTTTTAATGTTATTACTACTACTGACGCATCATTGTGAATTTGTACGATTGCAATTCCATCAACATGGAATGTCTCTCGAATCTTCATAAAAGATTCGCGACGGTATCGGGCTGTTCTATACTCAGACATATTTTGTCCACGCATTTAATGGCGGCTCGACTATTTCAGTAGGTTATGACTTCTGCGTTTGTCAGGACATTATGTCTAAGCCACTCCGAAACGTTTTTGATTGCCAAATACTCAGCTTGGCACTCGTAGACATATCACGTGTCAGGACCCAACTCTTCTATCGACATTAGAGTCATCCTTTTAAACATGCAAGTTTAGGTTAGGGTGGCAGCCGAATTTTTTTATACAATCTCACATAGACCAGTTTAGGTCCCTAGTGTTCCCAAGGGCTGAAATGCCCCTCATCGAAACCAACCTGTTTGATATACAAATTTGTCGATAGTACGAATATCGGTACTGGAAAGATCTGTTAGGCTGCCTAGAAAAGCCGACCCCAGTATGTCCAGTCGTCGTTTACTCAGAGCGGGGCAGTCGCATAGCAAGTGCTCTCCACTTCTTCCTCATCTCCACAGCTTCTGCAGAAGTCATTAGAGTCAATACCCAATCTTTTGGCGTGTTCGCCGATCAAGCAGTGTCCCGTCAGAACTGATACTAACGTAGACGATATTTGCCTCTCTAGTGCGAGGAGATATTTTGATCTTCTTAGGTCATACCTTGGCCAGATTTGTCTAGCTACCCTGCAGGTGCCGATTTCTGTCCATCTTTCGTTGGACTGCCTTATTACCTCTTGCCTAAGCCAAAGCTTGCACGTGGATAGTGGCGCACCATCCGTATAGAAGTGGCGATGGTTTCTATTTCCGGGTATTCTGCCATCCCATTCATCCCTGGCTGGTATCGTGTGATGTAGTTCCTCTCAAAGGTGTACACAGTTGGTATATAGTCCACTCGGTCGGTTACCATAGCACTACACTTTGATATCCTCATGTGATCGTAGTTCTTGTACCTCCACATTGATAGGCAGTTTAATCTTATTGCAGCTTTGGTTGCAACTTCTCTCGCCACAATATTAATCTGCAGTATATTGATTAGGGCTTGTAGAGACTCGGTCGCTATAGTCATTAAGGCTCCGCTTATGCTCAGACAGACTGTTCTCTGAACCTTTGCTAGTAGGTTGGTGATAGTTAGTTTGTCAGTTGTCGTCCACCATACCACAATGCCGTATAACAGTATTGGACCAACTACTGCTTTATATATCCAAGGGACGATTTTAGTAGAGAGGCCCCACCGCGCCTTAAAGCCTTCCTGCAGGAATAAGGCGACGTTGGCCTTCCTAACACGTTCAGTACGTTAAGTCTAAATAACAGCTTCCTACCTAGAATTATTACTAGAATATTTGCACTTTCAGAAAAGACTAGATCTGTTCCATTTATCCGAGGAGGAGGGTCCACGTGTGGGGCATTATTTATCCTAGTAAAGAGAACGTATTCTGTCTTGTTTGGGTTAACTCCCAAAGCGCTGCTTCTGGCCCATCTAGCCTGAGGAGGTTTTCGAATTTCCACTCACTGACTATCAATTTATGTGTGTGATAAAATTTAGCACAGCGCTCTTTTTTGGCCGAAGGACGATCCCTATTGAAATTGGTCAAAATCGGTTCAGGTTTAGATATATATCCCACATATGTTTCACCAGATTTAACATGTAAGCGCTGTAAAAACTGTATTTTATATCCGATAAGCACGAAATTCGGCAGAGAAAGTTTTCTTATTTCACACTGCCAAATTCGGGCAAAATCGGTTCAGATTTAGAAATAGACCCATATATATGTTTCACCCGATTTGACATGTAAGCGCTTTAGAAACCGTATTTTACGTCCGATCTGTACTAAATTCGGCAGAGAGTATTTTATTATTATATGTATGAACACTGCCAAATTCGTGGAAAATCGGTTCAGATTTAAACAAAGTCCCAATATATACATATGTTACACCTGATTTGACATGAAAGCGCTGTAGAAACCGCATTTTAAATCGATAAGCACGAAAAATAAAGAACAAACAATAGAGGATCCAAAATTGAGCCTTGTGGTACATCTCTAAATAGATACTTTATTTGTGATGCCTTTTCATCAGAGTTCGGAAAAAAACACTATGGAACGGTTCCTTAGCGTTCTGTACCGTTCCTTTGTCGCGAACGGAACAATATCGCAACCCTTACAGTTCTCGTTTAATTATACTTGGCTGTGCGTATATATTCTAATAATTTCGACTGAAGTAATCGTTGTAATAAGGATATTGACAATGGGAGTTTGGCGGCTCCCGAAACAGATCTGTCTATCCACTTCTTCTTTAATTTTTAACAAAGTTGTTTTCATATACTGAAAACAACAATAACGATATTGAGCCTGAGGAAAGACAAATAGAATATAAGAAGACATTCCTTCAGGCCGAAACGTCAAAATCTATCAGTTACGAACGAATAGGAATGAATTGTAACACGCGAAAAAACAGTAATCTGCCAACATTGATTGAACTTTTTTTGCACTTATCGATTAATATTAATTTTTTAATTGTGACAATTACAAAAAATTCGGGAAAAACTGTCTGAAAATCCGCGAAAAACCTCACTCGTTGGAATCAAATTCCTATTCGTTCATAACTGACAATTACTCGCTACAAGAAGGAATGTCTTCTTAATTTATATTGTCTTTGACTTTGACAAACAATAATTGTTCCCAAAGAGAAAGAGGCAAGCTGAAAGAGCTCTCTGCCTCTCTCCCACAAACTTTGACACTTGCTTGGAAAAAAATTGTCGCATGTGAATCAAGACAAAGCATAGTGCTGGATCACACGAGGCAATTTTTTCCAAGCAGGTGTCAACATTTGTATGAGTAGCGGCAAAAATCTCTCAGCCTACAGACGTCGTGCGGCAACGCCGGGTATTTAACTAGTAAACGTATTTTTTCGGGTGATGGGGGCTATGTGTTTGCTTGGTGGAACACATTGAGCGTTCAGGGCTTAATATTTGTTTACCATAGTAATAAGGCGTTCACACCAACCCGTTTTGGCTCATTTGTTTTGGGAAAACATCTCACCGTTCACACATGTTGCCTGCTTAATTATGACATTTATTATGTTTTCAAATGGCATATGTCAAACATGGAAAGTACCAAAAAAGCATTGTTAAATTATTTGGTGCTCACAAATCAATGATTCCAATCAATGAGATTCCATTTCAATTGTTGCTTCCATTTTTATTGTTGACAAAATTTGAAATGTATATGTTCAGTGTGCGACAGATTGACAACTTAAGGGGGTTCACATACTTCATCATGCAGTTTTGGGACGTGTTATTGAGAAAAACATGCCGATTGAGACGGTTTCAATTGACATTTCTATAAGGGGAAAGCAACTCGTTTTGGCTCGAAAACATCTCAATGAGCCAAAACGGGTTGGTGTGAACGCCTTATAACATTCTCTCTTGATATATTTTTCGAACTTTTGGTCTAGTGGGTAACCTTAAATATATTTGTCTTGTCACACAAAATAAATGGCAATACTACAATTGTGTTATCGACATGTCGGATATTTTCGATATGTATACAAAATCGAAATCGATATTTCGATACGCCTTCCTTTTTTGTCATAATAAACACGAAGAAAAGTGCAAAGCGTATTCGAAAGAAGTGCATATTTTATTTTTCAACATAACTAAAGGTTTTTCTCATAAAAAAAGATTGCTAAAGATTGCCAATAGCGCGGGGAAACATATCCAGTGAATTATTAATAAAAACATAGAAAACGATCGAAGGACCTATGCCTTATGCAAGTTTGAAAACGCAATGAGAAAAAGAAAAACAAATAAACTGTACTTTGATGGTGGTTGTTGGTTGCAGCATTGCTAGTCAAAAAAAAGTAGTGAGTACGGAGTACGACAAAAACCAAAGGGCCGCTCTTGTGAAATAGAGATAAAGACACGATAAACAGGACACAGCATTTCTAAGCAGATAATGGAATGACGACCCGGTCTTCTCAGTGAAGGCCATGTAATTTTCTCAAAAAAAAAAATAGAGACAATAATAGAAGAAGCGATGGCTCCTAAAGCCCCAGAAAAATCTCCGCAACAACAATCAACACATCGGCAAGCGCCTCTCAATAACAATAATACGGCGTACACTAATAATACAGTACCAAAACATTCCAATCCCTTTTACATATCAGCCCATACTCTATGCCACAATAGGCGTTTGAAGCAAAAACGCTCCAAATTTGTAGAGTGCATACGGAATGCTTGTAGAAACAAGACTGAACATCCCCTACGGCAAAAGTTATGCATTCTGAGACCCGAAGTGACCATAGACTTGTTGTCAGATGACGACGATAATGCTAACGATGCGACAAGACAGATGCAACACAAAAGATCAGTCTTTCGCGGGAAAATGTGTTTGGAAAGAGCGGCCATACTAGGTCTGATGCCAGTGGAACGCTTGACAAATGTACCAACACCTCAACATCCTCCTCCACCTTTAGTACCTTTAAGCAGTAATAGGCAAAAGAAAGCGAGACAGCAAAACAATAAACAAACGCTTCACAGAAAATCGCTGCATGTAACTCAACCACCACAGCAACAACACACGCCTCACAAACGTAAATCCCGGCCACACCGTCATTCGTTGCCGATTTTACTCAATAGCGAAAGTATTGTCTTAAGCGATGACAGTGATACAGAACAAACAAACGGTGTATTGGCGGTCCCCACAATCGCACAACAACCTCATTTGATTTCAATACGTTCCGATTTGGCTGTAATATATCCTACCAATCAATCATCGCCCTGCTACCAGACTGTTGTTCCATCCCCTATTCATCCAGCTTCTTCTATTCGTACTCATCCTAAGCCTACTTTCATAAACGAAAACACAATGCAAGTCGACGAAGATGTAACAATATCATTGGTGCCACGTTCTCTTACCGCCACATCGTGTGCTCGTACCTCACGTTCCTCTCTGAATACTTCATCTACAACACAATGCCACAGCAGTAGCGGCAATATTGCTGGCGATGCCGCAGCAGCATCCTCCGGTCAGCTGCAACAGCCAACGTCGCCACCATTCCCCATGCTACCGGACGAGACAACCGTTCATACAGTCATAGCCAATCGTATTTACGAATTATCACTGACAAAGCTGCGTGAGGGTTTGGCCTCTTGTGGTATACCAGAATTCAATGGGGGCCAACAGAAAATATCACCACCTAGGCGAAAAGGTGCCGTACAGGTACCACCCATAGTAACGCAGCCGCAAGCTCCGATATCTTTAAAGTTGTCCAGTGATTTGAGCATATCGTTGATCTCAGACGATGAAGATGATGTGAGACATCATCAAAAAAATGAACCATTACTCAGTCCCGCCTTTCTTCAGAAGTTACCTGTGAATGTTTCTATTGCCCCCGTCGTAACCATCACACCGCATCAGCACACATCACCCGCCACCATGGTGGGAAATGTAGATCCGAGAAAACTTAAATTTGGTTAGATTATACTATTAGATTTTTAGACATCTACCCCTTCACCTTATAGAAAGCTAAATCATAAACATATTTTGCTCAAGAAGATAATGCGATAATTTGAGCTGGTTAGATGCTTTGGAAAAAAAGTTGTTGATGAATTTCAAAAAAAAAAGTTGCTTGCAAAGTGTTTTTATAAAACTTTTTTTTACAAAACCACTTTTATTGGCAGTCTGTGGTTAAGACTTATCCATTGTAACATTGTTCGATAACATTAGCAAACACTCTAGTTTCTATGTGGCCTCGAGTCCAAGAAACTGCGTTGTAAACAGAAATCGTAATAATTATAAAATGTTTGGACGTTTTTATAGTATATTTTTCAAACATTTTCAATTGAAAAAGGTTTCCATTAGGCTGTCATAAAATATCCCGAATACATTCCCTTGCCTTGGAGTACAGTGTATGATAGATGATTTCTCACCCAGATCTATTAATGCATTTTTCTAAGGCAGAGAGGAAAAAATTAAAATATATCTTGATCCTGAAGAAGTAATGACGTTTTCAGACGTAGTTAAGTTCCCTAAAATATAAACGAATATTATGTAAAGTAGTGTTTATTTTTAAAGTTTTTTTTTTTTAATAAAAATGTATCATTCTTCTGGCTTTAAACCCTTTAATTGCCTATATACTGATATAGAATGCTGTTTTCGGCTTCAAAACGGTATGGCAGATACAATTACCTGACGGCATAATTACTTGTATCGCAATTTCATGAATACTAGATTTATTTTCAGCAAGTTCTGCTTATAGAGCTGCGTTTTGAAACACAGCAGAACCTTGTTAAAACTTGAAGTAGCATTCACAAGGAGCTGTGCTATCAGGAAATTGTATTTGCCATAGCATTCTGAAAAACTTGGCATTTTAAAGCAGTATACCGGCAAAAATAGTCTAAAGGCAGAAGAATACTCTAGTTGCAAATCGAAAAATTTACATTTTAAAGAATCTTTAAAAATAAACACTACCTTACAAAATCTTTGTCTACCTTTTAGGAACGGAACTACATTTTAAATATACATTAGGTGTTCAGCACCATAATATATTTTGTTACATATTGCTAATGTTCGTTCTTTACAATATTTATTATTTCTTTTACAGACCAACAAAATCGCATTCATTCCTTTATGAGACCATATTTTATGATTTGAGCAATAACATTTTCATTCCCATCTTTATATTCCCATAAACATTATTCCGTACAAGCATTTTTTGTATTTAAAACACAATTGGACATGATTTTAAAGAATTAAGGAAAAAATATACGTGGAATAGGAGTTTATCTTTTATACAAAAATAAATGGGAATAATTTAAATGAAAAAGTGATTTTTAAAACTAAAAAAACGGTTAATTTTTAACTACATTTGATTTTGCATTACCTACAGCTGCACTATGAATTCTTGATGAAAGCAACGTACTCCGCAAAAATGTTGACACGCTAATTCGAATGGCATTGACCGATTTTGCGGTGACATCACGTTTTCGAGATATTTAGCCATTAAGTTTAAACAGAGAGGTTAGTAAATTGATACACAATTTTAGTATAGAAAACTTAGAAATAGATGTTCCGTGTCAAAGAATGAATGAAAGGGGACACCTGAAGAAGTATTTCTCCTAAAACAACATACATCCCCGCTCATCCCCCTAACCCTGAAAATCTCCCTCGATTCGACAAAAATATTCCTTGTGAAAAATCATTATAGGTCCTCACATTACATTTTAATGTCAACCCACTGGTCTTTAAATATATCGTATTTATCCACAAAGTTTTCTGGGTAAAATCCATCAATTTTTATGACTTTTGGTAAATCATTATTTTTGGAGTTAGTTTTTTAGTGGCAAGGTGGTGAGAGGGATAATCGGGCGTTTTGGGAGAAATACTTATTGAAGTGTCTCCTTTATTTTGTTCTTTGACATGGAACATCTATTCTGAAGCCTTCTATACTAAAATTGTGCTTGAATTTACTAACCTCTTTGCATTGGGTTATACAACTTTTTAATACTGAATTTTATTTATGACCTTTTCCTTTCCACTCTTTTTCGTTAGTTCAATCTAGTTTTAATGTGTATATGTTTTAAAATTTTTTTATTACTCTCATCTATTTAGGATGCAATAACAGTTGTTTTAAATAGTAATTTGTTTAAATCCCATATCTTTACTTTCCTTCTAAATTTGTGTAATAATTTGTAAGGAAATAAAGTTTGCTTCTTTTATATAGTATATATATCATATTTATAACTTCTACTATATATATACACACACATAGATTGTCGCAAGTATTTTTCTCGATTTAGGATTCATATCGAATAATTTGGAGTAGAAATTTTGTCGTTACAATTTTCCTAATTTATGTATGTCTTTGAATTAAAGTAAACAATTTTTTTTTTCTTTTGGATATGCAAAATACGAAAAACCTATCGTACAAAACATTATTGCAAATACCTTTTTTTTATTTTTGAAACCCGAAAACATATTCGTATGTATGTATTAAGTGATATATGTAGTATATAAATAATATATTTATGAAATAAATTGAAATTTACTTATACATTCTCTAAAAACATGTGTTTCTGTGTTCGTGGGTATTTCATATATAGTATGTAGAAATGAAAAACATTTTACGATTTAAAACAGCACGCAATAAAATCTATAAAATCTTGGAATAGAAAAAGGCAGCGTTTACAATAACAACGCAAAATAATAACAGCGAATATTTAAATCGGAAGGGGCTTTATATTTTCATTTCATTTCATTTATTCTCCTTAACATGTAATAAAAAGCCATCAGGCCAATTAAAAATAAATATTGGGGCTGTATAAAAACCTGACCTTGCTGGGAATTGTTTGGGGTAAAATAGAAGTAATTCCTATAAAAAGAAATTATAACAAGTAGACCGGAGGCCTAAAACAACACCAATGCATCCGAAGATCGGATTTACCACCAGTGAAACATAATGCAGTGGTAGGTGTTGGGTTTCAAGGTCGTTTTCCTTTTGACTTGACTATTCAAATACCTTCTTCACTTAGAAGGAAACCTCATTTCCAAAGCGAGAAAACTCCAAAATAAAAAATAGTTTTCAACTAGAAAAGTTAGGGGTGAAACGAGGTTATATCAAAACAAATGTCATTGTAGAAAAAAAATATAATAACAATTTAATACAAAGCGGTTGACAAATTTTTAATCTAGAGCGTCATAAAGTCAAATCCGAGAGAACCATTGGATTTTTTAAAAACATGGTAAATGTTTTTGGAATAGCATTGCACGAACTAAAATTCCCGTAGGTTCGATTGTAAAATGTAGCTTAAACATTCGAATCGTAGAGGTCCCTGTATAGGGGTTATATCAAATTTTGAACGATAAAGTATTTTTTTTAATTTGCGACCTGTACAGCTATGTATAAAGCTATATACACACGGTTGTCAGATTTTTTTGTTTTAAATATGTGATTTTTGTACTTTAAATATAAAAAAATGTATGGGAGCTACATATATCTATGGGCCGATTTTCTTAAAAAAGATGGATAGATTTTCTTGAAATTTCGACAAAATTGGATAATAAATACGTGCGGTACTGAATGAAGAATATATGGATTTATTCCCGGCTGCAAATTTGTAGCGTCCTACGATCAAAAATAGTGATCTTATTAAGATTATATTTAATTTTTAAAGTTATTTTTCTATAAAAACTTTAAAAATAAATAAGGTTGAACATTTCTGCAGTTTATGTACACTAGGGAGTACCGTTCATTTTGATTTGACTTTTCCTTTATTATAAGTCGACGAACCATAGTGTTAAATTTATTAATGCAAAACTTCAGCTTTCAAAATATTTCAAACAACAACAGATGTTTTTGAAGATTTTTATCGCAATGTTGACAAAAATATTGTTTAACTTCAATGGTATTTGAAATGCAGCAACACACAATCAAGCAGCTCAAATAGATTTTAAACTAAATTTTGTCAGCTTTATGGGTCGATTATGGATTGCAACCCAACTTCAACACTTCGTTAACTAAAAATATTGTAAGTTTGCTTTAAAATGAATCTGCACTCTTTGCCATTCAACAAAATGATTCACCGAAGGAGATGCCTGGCGGACATTGACCGCAATGATCAAACAATGAACGAGCTAGATTTGGGTTTGCTTCCATTTTCTCTATTAACATCACAAATTGTTGTTTTGTGCTGATTTTAACCATTATGGAACCTACAAACACGCGAAAAAATATGTAATGTTGAAAATATGATAAAAAATATAACTACCATCTAATTTCACGTTTTATTTCTTTAAACGAAATACACAGCAATCACAAATAAATGGTTGCCGAAAATTCCCCATTTAACAACTGAAGTTGTCGGTAGTTGTCATCCTTAATGTAATTTTGGCAACACAATTAAACGTTGGTTGCAATCCATAATCGACCCATTAATTTAATATCAGGACCACCGAAGTTGGTCCGAAATTGCGGTTTTTAAATTAATTTCCACAACGTCGCATTTGCTATCCCACTGTGCGATGAACTAAAACAGTAAAAAAAAATTGATTCTCTTGAAGATGTTCCAAACCGTAGGACTCTACATCTAACGCTATAGTCACGAGATAAATCCTTTTATCCATTGTGTGTCGGTGAAATTAAAGTGAATTCACCTACGGTGATATGCAAATGTGTTTATTTAAAAATAGTATTCCAATTATTGCTGCTTCAGATAATAATTCAAATGAAACATGAAGTGTAATTAGATGTAAAGTATGACCATACGGGCCTGTTCTGTAATCACGCGATTTGATATCACGGTGATTTCAAAACACCATCGATTTTGAAATCATTATTGGTGCTCGGAAATGGTACGATTTGTTGTTTAAAGTAAACAACAATCAATTTAAACCAACTATACCAAATTCGGACGATTTTCGAACCCTCCAAGAGTGATTTTAAAATCGGTGATAATACTAAACCACCGTGATATCAAATCGCGTGATTTCAGAACAGGCCCGATAATATGTATTCGAAGTTTTTTTAATTTGATGCCTATTTTACTCTTTGCTTTCATTTCCTTTGTATTTTATATACTTACTTGGGTTTCTTTGTAATATGAGTTATAAATTAAATGACAACTTCTCTTTGTCTTTCTTCTTTTTGCACATTACATGTAACTCATTTCCATTACTTGTAATGGAACATCGACCAAAAAATTAATTTTAAACTATTATTCCTAATGCCTATTTATTTATATTTTTATAAATTATTAACTATCAATAACAATGTCTACCATATATTTACGCCGTCGTTTATTTACGTCGCCTGTTGCCACCTGGCTTTTTACCAAAATCGATTTCACTACATAGCAAAGGGTTGCTCGATTTACTTTCATATGCAACGTTTGCCGAGGAGTTGAAATAACGAGTTTTTTTTGGAATTGTTCGATGACGATGATGAGATGGGCGTAGCAGAGATACGCTTCAAAGCCTTGGGCACAATATACTCGGGAACATGAGATAGATGGGGTTGAACTTTTATCGTCTTCAAACGCTTATCATGTCGTAAAACTTGCAAATCGGGGGTATTCTCACTACAGAATCCCTTCAGCTTTTCACTATTGAATATTTCCATTTTTATTTCACGTACACGGGCCTCGTGGACGGCAGTACGAGTAATGGCCTGCCAAGCGTCCTTGGCACGGTAGCGGAAAGCTTCAACCTCTTCCATTTTGAATTGATAGTTTCTGCAGGCGAGAAATTTGGAAACAATAGCTTCGTATGATTATATAAAACTGTTAAGATAATACTCACTTAATGATCTGTTCTTCACTCATATAACCAGCTTGTAGACGCTCTTCCCCCTCGTCGTTAATGGTTTCATCTTTTATGCTAACAATAGAAAGTACTGTGCCTTTGTTGTTTCCTCTAGCAGTACGTCCCGCTCGATGGATATATGAGCTGACATCTTTGGGGAAATCGAAATTTATGACATTAGTAACACACTGGAAATCAATGCCTCTAGAAGCACACGATTCACGATCCGATTTATTTCGTCCTGGATTCTCCAACATATGCTCATCGGAGGCTATAATAAAATCATAGATGCCCTGATTAATAGTATGAATGCGAATTTTTGCTGGCAATTCAGAATTGAGCACACAAGACTTTATGCTGAACTGTTCAAGGAAAAGTTTTAACCTGCAAAAAATAAGAATTGTTAGTATATGTTTTGTGTGGAACCACATATGTTTATATTTTTAACAAGTAATCAGAGAGAAGATTAGATGTGCAACTCATCTAGAAGCCAACTGTGGACGAGAAGTACACTTCTTCCTCAGATGCTTCTTCATTATTACGATAGCAAATGCTCATCATTTCACTTTCAAAGGCAATGTAGATAAATAAAGTAAAACAAGACAAACTTACTTGTAACAGCGATCCACACAATTGACAAAGATAATCTTTTTGCCTCGTACCAAACGCAACTTCAACAAAGCATACAAAATGGCCGGTTTGTCAGCCTCTTCGGCCAGTATGCGCTGATGTGACAATTGGCTTTCTGGCACCAATTCTGGCTCTTCCAATTTTAATATCACCGGATTATTCAAAATTATGCTTTTCATATTCATCACATCGTCGGTAATGGTGGCCGACACCAAAACCGACTGATAGGTGGTAAATATTCCACCAGTTTCTTAAAGTCCTTTTCAAAGCCGAATGAAAATACCAAATCCGCTTCATCCACTACTAATGTTTCCATAGCTGCCGACTGCAAATGGGATAATACCTTAGCTGGTGTGGTTACGACTATGTCAGGTCTTTCCAAGAGGACATGAAAGATCCACAACTTTACCGCATTTCTCGCTCATTTGTGCCATGGCTTTGCGTGTCTGCTGGCAAAGTTCTTTGCTGGGAGCCAACAAAAGAACTGATGCATTGTTCAGCAGCGTTCAATTTTGAATTGAGAATTTTCTGCAGGAGAGGCAAGCCAAAGGCAGCTGTTTTGCCTGAACCTTGTGCTGGCTTTTACTATAACATCTTTGCCCTCAGCAGCAAATGAATTGCAGCTTCTTGTATCTTCTTGCTCAATCCAGCCCAGAATCTAACTCCATTTC
Organism: Eudasyphora cyanicolor; assembly: GCA_963930755.1. Taxonomy (NCBI): domain Eukaryota; kingdom Metazoa; phylum Arthropoda; class Insecta; order Diptera; family Muscidae; genus Eudasyphora; species Eudasyphora cyanicolor. The sequence continues at coordinate 146,063,685 of OZ005736.1, forward strand.
AAGGAATTGTTTAATTTTACGTTTCTCCGTCATTACAAAATTCAAATTATTTTCCTTTTTCTATGAAAAATCTGAAAACGCAAACCCACATCAATGCACGTTTTTAGATGCTTCTTCTTTTTCACAAATTTGACATCTGCTGTAAAATGGTAAGTGGCGAATTCAAAGCAGAATCAAAGATGCCGGATCATTTGTCTAGATTCATACTTGCAATTTTTTTCTGCAATTCTCTTTTGAAGTTGCATTTGCGTTCAGACAACGTATTATGTTTCGACAATTTTATTTTCGTCGTTCATTAAAATTTATTAAATTCATTAAATTTCATTAAAATGTATGTCGCACAAATTTACATACATATGTTGAACCGAGCACAAAACTACGAATATTAAATAAAAAGGAATGCGGAAATGCCAAAAAAAATCACCACTTCACAGCGAAAGAAAACACAAAACGCATTGCAAAAAAATTGCAAGTACCACTGCCTTTATACGATGCCATTTTTTAGCCATGCAACTGGCGTTTGTTGATAAGGGGTGTAGAGAAGCAAGAATGGAGGAAAAAGTGGCACGTAGTGGCACCGCACTGGGTTTCATGGCAATGGCATGAAATTCTCTTTTGTGCTCTTTTCGCTTTTCTTATGATTTTGACATTTGATATTATTGTTTCTTTCATTTTCTAGTTTTTCGTGTGTTGTGTGTTGTTTTGAGTTGAAAATAGATTAAATTAACAGAAGTTAAAAAAGAAAAATAAAAGGAAATAAAATAAAAAATAATAAACAAAAATAATAAAACAAAAAGAACACTCACTAAAGAGAAATGTCAGAACAAATGACAAGTACTAATATCATGATAATATCATATCATGGCAACGTGTAAAGGCACGAAGATTTACGCTGCAACTTTAAAAGAGAATTGATAAAATTGGCAGCTAAAAATGGCATCGTATAAAGATGGTGTACGAAAGACTTTTTTCTCCCCCCTTACCGACTGCGTCCCTCTCCCACAAGCACTGTAATTCAGCGGGGAAAAATTGCATGTGTGACGTTCACATTGAAAGGCTTTTAGAAGATGATATTTACAAATTCTTAAGCTAAGTATACACGTTTGGCTGATCGGACAACGTTAAAGTGCCGCAAATGTACGGACAATGACAGATTGTTAGGCCAAGTTGAATTGACAGTTCAGACGATTGCAAGAAAATCTTACAATTTCATTTATATACAATATATTTGGTAAATATTTATATGTAGGATTGCCAATAAAAATATTATATAGTCCAGATTCACACTTGCAATTTTTTTATGCAATTCTCTTTTGAAGTTGCATTTGCGTTCAGACAACGTATTATGTTTCGACAATTTTATTTTCGTCGTTCATTAAAATTTATTAAATTCATTAAAATGTATGTCGCACAAATTTACATATGTTGAACCGAGCACAAAACTACGAATATTAAAAAAAATGAATGCGGAAATGTCAAAAAAAATCACCACCTCACAGCGAAAGAAAACACAAAACGCATTGCAAGTACGGAAGACTTTTTTCTCCCCCCTTACCGACTGCGTCCCTCTCCCACAAGCACTGCAATTCAGCGGGAAAAAATTGCAAGTGTGAATACGGACATAGTCAGTGTTGCACATAAAATGTTTTTCTGTCAATGGCGCCGTTGTCACATGCATAAACTTCGCACATCTAACAATCTGCAAATTATCTCACCATTACTTTTCTGCCAACATTACGAGACAAAAATTGTATGTTCACACGGTTGTACGTGCACAGGGTTGCATTTTTTCGCCATTTTACTGACAATATTGCCTGATCTGGCAATCGTGTGTACTTACCTTCTCAGTATAAGCACATCGCATAACTCTGTACAATAATGTTGTTGTTGTTGTAGCAGTATATGTGTTTGTTATCAATTACTTGTTTTCATTCGCCTTGTATAGTGGGTTTGGTATTGGTTTCCAGGCCGAGGAAGATGGCTGCTTTCACTGGTTGGGTCCAAAGAGACCTGGGAACAGGTTGAGTAGGTTTGGTAGGGCAGTTAAAGAGGTGTAGTGTATCGTGTGGTCCCTGGTTACAGGCGGGACATATGTTCGACGTAGTGCCGTCAATCCTTGCCCAGTATGAATTGAGGTGACTACATCAGCCAGATCTTAATTGGGCCAAAAGTACTCTTGTCTGTTGTGGTAATTCCTCTTCCTCTGAGGCCACTGATGGAGGGTGGTCTCCTAGTACGACATTGACTCTGTAATTATTCATGGCTTCAGCAACTGCGTCAAAGTGTATGTCAGCCAGACCTGCCTTGTAAGCTCTTTGATCTAGAGGTTCTATCTTGTAGCGTTGGACCTCGCGCTCTAGATCATGAAGGTCTTTCCTGATCTGCCTGGGAGGTGGGCGCCTATCCACTAGATGGTGATTGGGATGGCTGGGACGGTAGAAACCAAGCAGATACTGCTTCGACAGCAAAAAATTGTGTCGTAGCACGGTTATAATCTTCGTCTCATGTAAGTGGTCCACAGAAGACATGAGGAGGCACCCTGTCTCAGCTCTCAGGGCGGCATTTTGGCAGGTCTGTATATTCTTCCACTGCGTCTCGCTCACATTCGGTGACCACAGACCGACCTATCGCTTTGTAAGAGGTCAACAAATGTGACACCAAGAACCTTAGGGTAGTTGGTTGTCGGAATTCTTGTGCCATCGACTATCACATTAAGTTGCTCATTCACTTGCGCTGTCCATGCAGTAAACAGTGTGGCCGATAATTTGGTGGTGGATATTTTTAGGTTCCTCGCACCGAAGACCTTGGCAATCTCAGCCAGGTAGATATTCAGCCTTTCACATCGATTAAAGGGCCCGACGCCAAAATCGTACAGTCATCAGCATATGATGCGATTTCAACGCCGTCAGTTGGGGGTGGAATTGCAGAAAAGTAGAGGTTAAACAGTGCCGGAGATATCACCCCACCTTGGGGAACTCCCTGTTTCACTATACTGGGTTTGGACTTCTTGTTTCTGAATTCCACATACGACTGGCGTCCACACATGTAATTGACGGTCCAACGTTTCAAACTATTCGGGAGGGACGTGTTGGCAATGTCCTCAAAAAGCGTGGCATGGCTGACGGTATCGAAGGCCTTCGATAGGTCTAGCGCCACGAGGACGGTCCTGCCACCGGGCTTGTTCTGGTTAAGACCGCAGCTCACATGCGTGGATATGGCGTGTAAAGCAGTAGTCGTACTAAGCTGCTTTCGGAATCCGTGCTGATCATCAGTAATTGGAAAATGTCCAATAAGGCTCGGGAGGAGTAACGCCTCAAGCGTCTTTGCAACTGGCGAGAGAAGGGAGATAGGCCTGTACGATTCTCCCTTGCTCGGGACCACTAACGCGCGCACCTCTTCGGGTCAGTCACAGTGGTGTCACCAAATGTGACTGCCGTCCTGTGTCTTTCCTGCCTGGATTCGAGAGTGACTTAACCGTTGCCCACAATTTACCAATACGGGAACATAAGTTGCACTGCTTCAGTTGATCTATCCATTTATTCCGCTTTAATTCGTCGACTTTCCTATTGATTTCTAGATTCAGTTCCCTGATTCTAGGATCAGCAGGGTTAGGTTAGGTTAGGGTGGCAGCCGTATTTTTTATACAAGCTCACATAGACCAGTTTAGGTCCCTAGTGTTACCACGGGCTGAAATGCCCCTCATCGAAACCAACCTGTTTGATATACAAATTTGATATTACGAATATCGTTACTGGAAAGATCTGTTAGGCTGCCTAGAAAAGCCGACCCCAGTATGTCCATTCGTCGTTTACTCAGAGCGGGACAGTCGCATAGCAAGTGCTCAATGCTCTCCACTTCTTCCTCATGTCCAAAGCTTCTGCAGAAGTCATTAGAGTCAATACCCAATCTTTTGTCGTGTTCGCCGATCAAGCAGTGTCCCGTCAGAACTGATACTAACGTAGACAATCTTTGCCTCTCTAGTGCGAGGAGATATTTTGATCTTCTCAGGTCATACCTTGGCCAGATTTGTCTAGCTACTCTGCAGGTGCCGATTTCTGTCCATCTTTCGTTGGACTGCCTGATTGCCTCTTGCCTAAGCCAAAGCTTGCACGTGGATAGTGGCGCACCAATATATATAAATTCTTCGAGAATTTGTAATGTCGTCCCTTTCCTAACAAGTTCATCGGCTTTGCAGTTCCCCGGGATATCCCTATACCAGGCACCCATATGAGGTGTATGTTAAACTGCTCAGCCATCTCGAGGGCTGTTTGTGAATTTAGGGATGTTGCCTCCAGAGAATTGATGGCAGCCTGGTGTCCGAGTAAATGACAACGCCAGTGTTGGTTACTATGTTGCGACTCAGCCACTTGGCTACTTCCCATATTGCCATTATTTCGGCTTGATAGACACTGCAGGTATCTGGTAGTCTGTGAGATATATCCAATCTAAGCTCTGCACGGTGTACTCCGAAGCCAACATTTTCATCAAGCTTCGAACCATCCGTGTAAAAGTGGAGATGGTTTCTATTACCTGGTTTTCTTCCAACCCATTCATCTCTCGCGGGAACCATAGTGATGTAATTTCTCTCGAAGGTGTACACCGTTGGTATATAGTCCACTCGGTCGGTTACCATAGCACTACACTTTGATATTCTCATGTGACCGTAGTTTTTGTACCTTCACATTGATAGGCAGTTTAATCTTATCGCCGCTTTGGTTGCAACTTCTCTCGCCACAATATTAATCGGCAGTATATGGAGTAGGGCTTGTAGAGACTCGATCGCTGTTGTCCTTAAGGCTCCGCTTATGCTCAGGCAGGCAGTTCTCTGAACCTTTGTTAGTAGGTTGGTGATGGTTAGTTTGTCAGTTGCCGTCCACCATACCACAATGCCGTATAGCAGTATAGGACGAACTACTGCTATATATATCCAGTGGACGATTTTAGGAGAGAGGCCCCACCGCGACCCTACCGCCTTTTTGGAGGAATATAAGGCGACGTTAGCCTTCCTTACACGTTCCAATACATTAAGTCTAAATAACAGTTTTCTATCTAGAATTATTCCTAAAAAATTTGCACTTTCAGAAAAGACTAGATCTGTTCCATTTATCCGAGGTGGAGGGTGCACATGTGGGACTTTATTCATCCTAGTAAAGAGAACCAATTCTGTATTGTTTGGGTTTATGCCCAAACCGCTGCTTCTGGCCCATCTAGCCAATTTGTTCAGAGCCACCTGTAGAATGTCTCGGAGGACGTTTTCGAATTTGCCACTCACTGCGATTGCAACGTCATCCGCATATGCCACGACCTTGCAGCCACAACGTTCTAGATCTAGCAGATTTCATTCGCCGCTAGGTTCCAAATTAGTGGAGACAGTACTCCTCCTTGTGGGGTCCCTCTGTTTACAAAACTTGTTAGAGTTGTGGACCCAAGACATGCTGTTACGCGTCTTCTGTTGAGCAGACTTTGAATTAGTCTAATCAAACTAGAGTTAACATTAAGATGTGACAGTGCCGCAATTACTGCATCTGAGTGAATGTTGTTAAAAGCCCCTTCTATGTCAAGAAATGCCACCATGGTAAATTCCTTGAAATGCAGGGACGATTCGATAGTGCTCACAAGTTCGTGCAGGGCTGATTCTGTAGACTTCCCCTTATTGTAAGCATGTTGGTTCACTGACAGGAGTTTTGTATCCAGGTTTTCCCTAATGAAATAATCTAAAAGTCTTTCCAGACCTTTCAATAGGAAGGAGGATAGGCTAATTGGTCTGAAGTCTTTTGGCCTAGTGTGTGATATCTTCCCCGCTTTTGGTATGAATACCACTTTGGTACCCCTCCATCGATTCGGGATGTATGAAAGCCTGATACAGCCTACATAAATTTTCTCCAGCCAGGGGATAATGTATTTCAACATTTTCTGCATTTCTGCTAGAGTGATGCCGTCTGGTCCAGGTGACTTGAAGGGCTCAAAGCTATTAATAGCCCAGCTTATTCTGGATCTCTCAGTCAACAAGCTAGCGACGCTCGCAGTCCACTCGCACTCTTGTTGGTCCTGCTGATCCTCTGGTTCTGTTAGAGAGTTCCCCGGGAAATGTGTGTCGAGCAGTACATTGAGCGACTGCTCGCTGTTTTTGGTCCAATTATTTGCCTCATCCTGCAAGTAACCCACTGTACAGGGTGAAGCTGATAATATTTTCCTCAGCCTTGCGGCGTCGGAGACCTTTTCCACTTCGCCACAGAAGGTATACCAAGAGCGTCTTTGCGCCTTTCTAAGCTCCTTCTTATAGATCTTGAGTTGCTCTTTATAGGCATCCCAAACATTAGCGACCCCTGTAGATTTAGCCTTGTTGAATAGCTTGTTGCAGGTCTTTTTCATAGCCGTTAGCTCAGAAGTCCACCATTGGGGTTTAGTTTTACCCTTGTACCGTGTTTTTGGACAGGCTTCTTCAAGGGAACTATTGAATGATGTAGTGATAGCTCGACCAGATGATCCAGACCGGCTTTGTCATTCGGTTCGTACAGAAGTTTGGAGTTGAGGAGTTTCTTGAAATTCTTTTCATACAGGTGCCACTTTGTCTTTCTCACATTTCTGTGGACGGCAGGTTCAGGCGCTTTTTCAGCGAGTTTGAACTCAATATAATGGTGATCTGAGAATGAGTGGTCGTCCAGTACATTCCATCCAATAATTTTGTCTGACAGCCGGTCAGTAGCAAACGTTACGTCGAGTACTTCTTGTCTGTCTTTAATTGTAAAGGTCGGTTTATTACCTATGTTACAAATACTAAGGTTGGTAGTTCGAATAAAGTCAAGAAGCGAATCACCCCTATTGTTTATATCCGTACTACCCCAGATAGTATGATGAGCGTTCGTGTCTGCGCCAATAATCAGCTCGAGCTCGTCAGACGTTGCTTCTTCTACTACTTCCCTGAATAGAGCAGTCGGTACTACAGATTCATAAGGCAAGTAGCTGGAGACCACCCAATATATGCGATTACCGATCTCCAGGCTAGCAGCTTTTTGGTCTTTACCACTCAGCAGGGTTAGAACGACGAATTTCATCACGCTCGTCTGCTAGTCCCGCTGCATCTGCTGGAAAAGTAGGTCGTATCTCGGGTATTCGACCAGCAGGGATAAAGCGAGCGGCTGCTGCGTTGATGATGCCTCGGAATTTCTTCTCAGCTACCCGAACATCTGAGGGGATGGGTAGTTGACTGAAGCTGCGGTTGGTAAATTCTCTGAACCCGTTCCAGTCCGCTTTCCTTTGATTCAGGAAAGTACGGCGTTCAGAGATAATAAAACCGGATGGTCTGTCTATGGAGAGGATTATGGGGAGGTGGTCTGATCCCAAAGCTCATGATGGGCATTAAAGTCTCCTAGGACCACGTGATTATTGCCCTGCAGTAACGGACTGATGTCCGGCAAATAACGCGGAGAACAGCTACCAATCGGCGGTATATATACGTTGTACAGCTCTATCTCGGCAGTCCCGGACTTAACTGCTACCCCCATACATTCAATGTATGGGTCTCTAGAGTCAAGCTCAGGCGAGATAGGTCTGTAAGAGTATTGCACATAATGGTGTAATATGAAAGACTGTCCCCCACCTCCACTTCTAGTGCGATCCTTACGTAGCACATTGTAACCCTGAAAACTGTGCAAGATGCATGTGTCGCTCAGCTTTGTTTCCTGGATCGCAGCGACCTTAATGTTCTTCCGATTCATAAAATCTACAATCTCTTTGATTTTGCCGCGGAGACCATTGCAATTAAATTGCAAGAAGGATGCATGTTCGGGGGTTGGTACAGCAATGTGTGGGGTTTAGTTGTGGTGTTGATTGCTGTACATGTTGCTGTAGGGGAGATTGCGGCGGTGTCCCATAAACCGAAGGTGTCGATGACGTAGACGACGAGGCCGACGACTGCGATACTTGAGGCACACTGAGGGGTATGGAGGCACAGCAGGCTCAAACATAGCTCCCTATGCGGCGATACTCCCTGGCGTTCCTAAACCAAACACTTTCTTGAAAATATATTGTTTTTGAGCCATTTTTTAACGAGTATTTTCTATAATTACTAAATCTGAACTTTGTATTTAAAAATAGTACGAGTCTTTCCACTATTAGGTATAAATTGCCATCAAATGAAATTCTAATAAAAAATTATTACAAAACCATTTACAATATATATGAGACTTGGGGTATTCATGGTGATGCTCAAGTATATAAACTTTTAAATGACTAAAATTTATTACTACATTGCAATATATATAGATGGCATGCATAACTACTTTAAATGTTTAGAAGTTATACCAGTCCGACCGACGAATATAAAATGCTATATAAAGAAGTACAAGTACATTAAATATTATTTATAATACAATGTTAACAAGTGGTATTTTTAGAAAAAAACCTGAGATCTGTACCATAAAAATACAACGAAATTTGAAAATTAAAACTTTATTAAAATTAAAACTTGTATAAAACTTTATTTATTATTTATAATACAATGTTAACAAGTGGTATTTTTAGAAAAAAACCTGAGATCTGTACCATAAAAAATACAACGAATTTGAAAATTAAAACTTTATTAAAATCAAAAGAGGTAATTTTTAAAATGTGTGTTTTTTATTCTATTCGATTCTGCAGTTTTTTATATGCTTGACTTGTTTTCAATAAAAATAGTTTTATGTGGGGTTAAGTTGGGGATTTTCTTGTGATTATTTGGGGATAACAGCAATTTTTTTCTGACAACGCTGCTCCCATGGCGAAAAAATTGACGAACATAAAACACGTAGTACTGAGGTGGCAGCCTCTAGCCGATGAATTGCTGCTTCGGGTCAATCCGGTACAAAGAACCGGCTGCCGTGGTATAATCTTACCTTCCGCATAACCTACACGTCCAGAAAATAGTTCAAGACCATACAAAAAAATAGACATTAACAGAGTATGAACAGAATCTTAACACTAAGAGGAAGTACCAAATCCAGGTTATATAATTTCGTAAAATAAATAAAGTTAACTCAAGCATTACACACAGTGCTACAGATTGAAATATATAAAGCACCTTCTGGTATATTGCCAAAAACATAGCTTTGGTCTTAGAGGCATTATTCGACAAGCCATTATCACTCATCCAACTGACTGATAAGTTAACAGTAAAGTCAATTGTATTCTGCAATACATCTAAAAACACAAAATCGCCATTAAATAAGATCTGTAGATCATCCGGAAACGCATTAACGAGGCTGTTTCTGCTAACTACAGGATTTAACAAGTCATTAATATGCATAATAAACAATAAGGGACCCAAAGCTTTAAAATGTCAGATAGTGGGTATAGAGCACAGGCAAGACTACTAATATGTAGACCAATATGATCTGTTTTAAGCGTGGTACTATGTTCATTTTTCGCGTTGAAATCCCATATAAAAACAAAGTCGCGAAAAAAACTGCGAAATTTTTTCGTTTGTGGTACTATGTTTATTTCAACGCGAAAAAGTAACATTTTGCGCCACCACAAATTTAACGCCGTTACAAATTGAACGCTGCAACAAATTTAATTCCGCCACCGTCACACTCCCATTTGTTTATATTTGTTTTTGTCCGCAAGAAACTCAACTGTTGTAAATATTAGAAAAAAAAATTCCTAATAAAGAATAATAAATTAAATTATCTTCCGAAATAAAGAAAAATAATTATGTTTATGGAATAAACCAGAAGAGCGAAATTCCAATTGGATTACAGTACAAAAGCAAACAAAATGTGCAAAACACTGGAAGGACATGTAACTAAATGTAATCATGTGGAATTTGTCATGTATGTAATTAGATATGCACATTTATGTTTGTATGTTTAGAACAATTGTATGCAAAAGCCTGGAGAAACATTATGGACAGCTAACGCTACCAAAGCAGTAGGACAATGGAATTGGACTGTGCCTGTCATCTCGATTTGGAAATGGTTGTAAAGAACATACATACGAGTAGTTATGAAAGTTGGAAGAAGATATTCCGTTTATGGATGGAAGTATAATTTATATACATATGTCAACAAATATAATGTAAATCTTTAAATATAATAATAAAAAATCTGTTTCGGTTCATCAAAACATCTTTTTATTTATTTATATTCGTACAACATTAGGAAATTATTTTGTTATTTATAACATTACCCCGGCTTTTGATGCCTCACGAACATCGCCACCGCAACAACACAAAATAAATAATTAGCACAATGATCTCCAACAATATTTCCTTTCTGAAATTTAAATTAACTATTTTCTAAGTCGGCATTATTCCAAGTAATTGTTTATTGATTAGAATGTTAACTTTTGTTTGGTTTCAAGAATATTAGCAAAAAGAAAAAATGCACATGCATATAAAGACATACATACATTCCAAACTGCAATGCGACTTTAGTAAAAAAGCGTTCCATTTTTCAACTCGAAATAACATTTTGCGAAATTTTTTCGTGCCGAAAAAACATAGTACCCACCTTTAACTGGGAATGAACACCCAGGCTTGAATTAACAGAAAAAGTGACGCTATTTGTCGAAACCTACATCTTTGTTTGACTAGTCGCTTGGTGTAAATGAGGATCGCATGACTTCGGTAAAGGATCTCACAAACTAGAATCAGCGCAATCTCTTTCCAAAAACGCATAAAATGTAAACCCCGCCATGGTAATGTAATTTGTGCATATTCATTTTTTTCCGAGTGCACAGAAATTATACGTTGACATGCTTTGTCGTTCCTACGTAGTTAAATAAGTCGCGCTCTTGTTTCTTATTTTCTTATTATTTTCATACGTTTTATTTAAATTACTATTATTGCTTCACATATTCATACATTATTCAACAGTGTTTACTGAATGGATGAACATTGAAATATTGCCATAAAATCGTCCAAAAGACGATTTTATGGCAATATTGTTTGTGATAGTTGTATAAAGATCTCACCAACGGAGGCAATCACCGAGGCAGTGCGTGCATTGTGAATAGTTGGGTAAGTTCAGAATTATTTCAACTCAATATGTAGGCTACATCCTACACAAATTGACCGATTCATTGATTACTTCTGTAACAAACGTCTGAATGTTTTTATTTCTGTATTTTTGACAACTTTTAGAATGAATATATAAGTACATATGTATGTATACTGAGCAGTGTTTCAACTTTTTTGGCTCCCACATAAAGTACGATCTCACTTTCGCGAAACCGCAATTTTTTAATGTTACCGATTTCGCTCCATGAAATTTCCGACTTATAACGGGTGGCTCATCGTGAGGTTTGAGTTATAAATAGAGCCCGATCGAAAGTTCGGCTACGGCCAAAACTCGACATTCGGCCAATATTCGGCATTCGGCCACAAAATCTGCCGAAGTCCGATTTTTTGTTCAAAAAGTACAAAAAAATAAAATTATATAAATTGTTATTTACTGTTGGTCTGTGCTTTTGCTATTCAGTCAGAATTTATTTTGGTTTGAAAAAAAGTAATAGAAACAAATACAAAAATTGGTAGAGAGTTTTAATTGCATGGTAGAATTGACTGCAGTTTCGATAGACACCACTCTATCATTTTCAGAATTCAGTAGCAATAGTGTATGTCTTTAACTTAAATCAGCTGAAATACTTATGGAAGCAGTAAATTGAATTTAACAAGAACTGCTAACCAAGCCCGTATTTTGCCGAGCTAAGTCAACATACTAAAACTCTCATACCAATACATTTTTGTTTTTTTGCTTGGGTTCGCATTGCGAACCACGAAAACAAATGTAGTTTTGTCAACGGCTAATGCCGACAACAACACATACAAACACATGAGGTACGATGACGTAACCGTCAATGGCGACCGTTATCGTGCCATGATAACCGACTATTTGATGCCTGAAATTGAAGCTCGTGATCTCGGGACATTTGGTTTCAACAAGACGGCGCCACTTCCCACACATCGCATCAATCAATGATTTATTGAGAGAACACTTCGGTGAACAGATAATTTCACGTTTTGGGCCACTCGATTGGCCACCAAGATCGTGTGATATCATACCGTTAGACTTTTCCTGTGGGGATATGTAAAGTCTAAGCAAAACATCACGCGTGTCATTCGCCAGTTACCAGTCGAAATGCTCGAACGAGTCATCGAAAATTGGACTCAACGGATGGACCATCTGAGATGTAGCCGCGGCCAACATTTGATAGACATAATCTTCAAAAAATAAATGCCAAAGAATGTTATTTCAAATGATAATAAACATTCCCCATTCAATTTGAATTTTCTGTGTTTTTTTCTTTAAAAAAGTAGGGAACCTCGAAATGTATCACGCTATATATACATATTTTCAATTTTGACAAATCTTCTAAAACATCTTAGGTATTTTTGATCTCATCTGAAATCTGCCAAATAGAAAAAAACATTTTGAAATGTGAATGGTTCTTCAATTGATGTATTTTAATTATGTCTGGTACACTCAAAGAATTTTGTGAGTATCATTAGCAAAAATGTTTGTTGTTTCAACAGTCTGTGTCTGCTGAAAAAATGAAAGCAGACTTCGTCTGTTATTTTAGCAACCCTATGGTTGTTATTTTAGCATATAAATTTGCCTGCTACTGTAGCAAACTAGAACAGTCATTTTAGTAAACAATTTTGCTATTATTTAACAGAAAAAAGCGGCTGCGAGAACAAACTATTTTTGTTATTCTAGCATACGTTTCTTTCTTTTTTATTTTAATAAAAGAAATACAAATTTTATATTTTCCTGATATTTGAGAAGAGTATATCAACCAGGACTCCAACCTGAAGTTATTCAGCCCATGTGTTGATAAGCGTTTCGAACTGTGAAATCTGTATGTATGCTTGATCTAAAAATATAAATGAAAAATAAATCATTTAATAAAATTGAATAGCAATAGGAGTATCTACAAACAATACTTACCGGTCACTGGCATTAACAATTATCTTCTTTTTTCCGAAGGATAAATATAAAGAACATAAATCGTACGACATCGACGCGAACTCTGTCAATATTGGCCAATGTGTTGGGTTTACCCTATGGACACGGTATCTAATTCTACATGTCCAGAGCCATATCATTGGGCAAAATGATCTTATCCATGGATTACATCCAAATTAGACTAAATTATCCTGAGATTTTTGGAGCCAAAAGGTTGCTTCGTGATTCGGATATTAGCGACCATCGTTGGAACATATAGAGTAAATAATCAATGTTGCCATTTCGGTAAACAAATCACAAAAAGGAAAAAATACTTACGAGTTGTTGCAGGTATTATCATTAAGGTCACACTTCCAAGAGTTGTATGCGATTTGGAAAAGTAGACAAGGAAATAAATGGTTAGTCCATCCATGACACAAGTTATCTGAATTTATACATTGTAGTTGCTACGAAATTTCAGATCATATTTTATACCCGTATTGTAATAGGACACTGCTTGGTGAGAATCTTGAAAACAAACAGAATTAAGTCTTATAATCATAGTACATTTAATTTTCAATTTGTGTACACTTACCTGTTGCGTCTTGATTAATTGATAACATGGTCCTTTATGTGCATTTGTGTACGCTTGATCAAAAAATATAATCATTTAGAAAATTAAATAGGAGCATCTACACACAATACTTACCGGTCACTGGCATTATAACATCTTCTTTTTGTCCGAATGATAACAATAAAGAACATACATCGTACGACCTTTGGTTATATTTGATGTTCTCCAAGACCGTATGATGATCAGTTACTCCTACGCGTTAGCCAATTGGGTTCACCCTATACACACGGTAATTGTACATGTCCAGAGCCATAGAGCTTGCTGAGAATCATGAAAACAACCAGAAATAAGACTTACACAATCATAGAGAAATTTCCAATTTGTGTACGCTTACCTGTTGCAACTTGATTAATTGATCCTCCAAGGCATACACAATTTCGCCTTTTTTTCTTTAGCCATTTGTAAGTGTTGTCGAAGCTGTCCCGGAACCGTTTTACTTATTAAAATCATTTGCATTATCTTCGCGGAATGCTTTTTTAATGCGAATTAACAAACAGAACGAAAATTTCAATCCAATTCATTTTTTTTTGTTTGTTTTGGGGTTACTTCAAACGCAATTGCGCTAGAAGAATTATTTGGCCGGTCCTAAAAAAAACGCCAAGACAAAATCCAATTCAATTTGTTCGGCGTAAAATATTTTATTCTTCAAAGGGCGTTACTTAAATAGCCGTCGTCGGCGCACGATGTCTGTCAAAGAGGCAATCTTGAATGCTAGTGAAAGCATATTACGTCTGTCAATATTTTTTGATAAGCGAAATAAACATTTTATATGACATTTTGTCATCTGCACAAATATGAATATATGTGTAACTTATCGCAAGCACATTTTAATGGAAAAAATTGGTTTCAGTGGTAAGGAATATAAATTAAATGACGCTTTTTTAATTTTCTTTTTTCCGTCATAAAGCATGTCTATGTCCCGATTCACACGCAGCAAAGTGCGAATGAAAAACACAAAACGGATTGCCAGTACAAGAAACTACTTTCCCCATTGTCCATATTCACACTCCGCAACTTTTCCAAGCAAGTGTCAAAGTTTGTTGGAGAGAGCTCTTTCCGCCCGCCTCTCTCTCCATCAAACTTTGACACTTGCTTGGAAAAAGTTGCCGAGTGTGAATCTGAACATTATCTTCCGTATGCCTTTATGTCCAGATTTACACCCGGCAACTTTTTCCAAGCAAGTGTCAAAGTTTGACAGAGAGAGACGCCGAATTACCGGGTGTGTTGAGGTGTCTATGTTCGTCCCAATTTACACGAGGCAATTTTATCAGCGGTTTAATGGCGTTTGTAGGGGAGGCAGTTGGAAAGGGAGGGGAAAAAACTCTCGTACTCGATTTTGTTTTTTATTCGCACTTTGAAACAACAACAATACACACAGGAATAGCCGTGGAAACCGTATAAAAATCGTCTTTGCACAGAATGATACAATCTTGCGAAATTTTCTCTTAATACTCACCCTAAGCCTTCAGGAATTCTCTCGTTTTTTAACTTTTTTTGCATACACAATACTTAGTCCTAGATCACACGAGGCAATTTCTTCCAAGCGGAAAGTGCTCTCTGTATCTTTCCTACAAACTTTGACACTTGCTTGAAATAAAATTGCGTTGTGTGAATCAGACTTTATAAACATTTTTACAAATCGCACATAAAATATTAATGTTTAGCTTTGGTTTATTAGAATATGTATAAAAAATTAGAAACTAAAATCTAAACACAATAGATTAATTTTAATTGTATGTCCGGAACTAAGATTTTGAAATCGTCAAATCATATTCGTTATCGATTTGTGTTTTACTTTTTGCAGTTTTAATCGACTCCTATTTCCAATATTTTTAAAATCTAATGAAAAAATAAAAATATTGAGAACCGTAACTCTAAAACAGATATCGCCGAATAATTATTTAATTTTTTTTTAAATATACTTGTCTTATCTCACGATTGACCTTAACCTTTTTGATTTTCAATGGTAGTTGAACTTTGTCATGTAAATTATTGCAACTTTTGTCTTATTTTCACATATTTTGATTAACAGCAAAAATTTTCAGCAAACTGCAAATTTTTCAGCAGTGCGTTTGCTAATGCAAAACTGCAAACTTTTTGCTATTACAGCAGAAAATGTGCTGTATTAGCAGAAAAAATGGTTGCTAAAAATTAGCAGACGTTGTTTGTTATTAACAGCAAACAATTTTTTTTGGGTGTAGGATTTGTAAGTGAGTGTTATTTTCATGCTTCACCACGAACGCTTCGAAACTGAAATATGAGATAATAAAAAGCAATATTTCAAACTTGCCACTAACGTTTATTTTTTTAAACACATTTGTTCTTGGTAGGTGAACAAGGAATAGAAAATCGTATTTGCTTATACCCTCACTTAAGTGGAGGAGTGTATATATAGCATTTTCAAATTAAGAGAAACCTTTTCCAAATAAAATGAAACCATTTTCAAATGGAATGAAACTTTTTTCAGCTGAATTGAAACTATTTTCAAATGATATGAAACTTTTTACACTTTTAATGAAACCTTTTGCAAATGAAATGATTCAAATTGAATGAAACTTGATTTTATTTAATTATTTAAATCCATAAATAAGGTATATATATATCAGAAAAACTTTAACTTATGACTTAATTATAAAGTAAAATGTTCATCAGGTGTTTTTTAACATAATTAGTATTGTCGCCCTAATATTGTTATTTGAGATCAGATTTAGGTTAGTGAAGTGGTCCGCGACGTGCTGCTTGCGGAATTTTCAAAACAATATCCATTACGTAGTTGGAACAGCCACTTTGAGTCAGTTTTTGAACTCTTTGATTTATAATATCCACTATATTGTATTCCGTAATAAGGTCATTCAGCACTGCTCGAGTATAAAATTTAATTTTTGACATAATTGGGGGCTAATTTTCTCCAATACCCCTCAATAAATAATTTTAATCGGTCCCCATTTACAGTAGAATTGGCTATTACCTCTATTATTTATCGCAGCAATCAAAGTAACATTAAGTCCTCTCAATATGGGTACAACGATGTTTGCTCTGGTGCGCACTCTGGATCGGGCTTGACGCAAATCTAAAATACGAGACTCATTCATTCTATCCACTTCCACCGATGCCATTTTTAATGTAATGTTCAATTCGCGTAGTGAATTGTCTATAGAGGTTATTGAAACGTTAACATTTTTTGGCGAAACAATTTTTTCTTAATATTTTTAGAATTCCCGGGTCTCTTTCTACGTACTGTTCGATCCGTTGAAGAATTTCTGCTTTTATTTTTTTTTGTTATATTACCAACTCGTCTTTTTTCTACCAAGACGTCTCCGTTCTTTTTATATTTTGATATTAACGTTTCAGCAGTATTTAGTTTGATTGATGTAATTTGGGCAGCTTCGGCAATGGGTTTTCCCTCCTCGTACAGAGAACATCTGTGTACGCTATTGATCCAATGTTAAGAAGATCATTCAGAGTTATGTATTCAATTAAGTGATGAATATGGTACTACCAAGCTCGCAGAAGTTCAAATACAGAAATGGTTGACATTTGTTGTTAGTTTTGTTTTTATAAATTCGAAATCTATGAATAAAGTTTCATTAATTTTGAAAAAAGTTTCATTTCATTTGAAATTAGTTTCAATTCCGCTGAAAAAAGTTTCATTCCATTTGAAAACCAGTAAGGAAAGGCTAAAGTCGGGCGGTGCCGACTATATAATACCCTACACCACTCTCGTAATATTGAATAACTCTGATATATTAATTTTGTAATTCATGTATAAATTGTTTACATAAATTTACTTTTGGGACATTTTATACTTAAATAATACCCTGTACCACAGTGTGGTGTAGGGTATAAAAACGATTGGATCTAAAGAGCCAAATCGGACGAAACACATATATGGGAGCTATAGCTAAATCTTAACCGATTTTCTTCAAATTCGGCAGTGTTGGTTCATGGATCAAGAAACTCTACCATTCTAAATTTCAAAACGATTGGATGTAAAATACAGCTTCTATAGAACTAAAGGGCCAAATCGGACGAAACATATATATGGGAGCTATAGCTAAATCTCAACCGATTTTCTTCAAATTCGGTAGTGTTGGTTCATGGATCAAGAAACTCTACCATTCTAAATTTCAAAATGATTGGATGTAAAATACAGCTTATTCAGGACTAAAGAGCAAAATCGGACGAAACATATAAATGGGAGCTATAGCTAAATCTTAAACGATTTTCTTCAAATTCGGTAATGTTGGTTCATGGATCAAGAAACTCTACCATTCTAAATTTCAAAACGATTGGATGTAAAATACAGCTTTTATAGGACTAAATAGCCTAATCGGATGAAACATATATATGGGAGCTAAAGCTAAATCTTAACCGATTTTCTTCAAATTCGGCAATGTTGGTTCATGGATCAAGAAACTCTACCATTCTAAATTTCAAAACGATCGGATGTAAAATACAGCTTCTATAGGACTAAAGTGCCAAATCGGACGAAACATATATATGGGAGCTATAGCTAAATCTTAACCGATTTTCTTCAAATTCGGTAGTGTTGATTCATGGATCAAGAAACTCTACCATTCTAAATTTCAAAATGATTGGATGTAAAATACAGCTTCTAGAGGACTAAAGAGCAAAATCGGACGAAACATATATATGGGAGCTATAGCTAAATCTTAACCGATTTTCTTCAAATTAGGCAATGTTGGTTCATGGATCAAGAAACTCTACCATTCTAAATTTTAAAACGATCGGATGTAAAATACAGCTTCTATAGGACTAAAGGGCCAAATCGGACGAAAGATATATATGGGAGCTATATCTAAATCTGAACCGATTTCAACCAAATTCAATAGCGATCTTAACAGCCGCGAAATACTCTAAACTGCAAAATTTCAGAACGATCGGAGTGAAATTGCGACCTGTAGTCGACGAACAACTTTACATGGACAGACGGACGGACATCGTTAAATCGACTCAGCTAGTGATTCTGAGTCGATCAGTATACTTTAAGGTGGGTCTAGCTGTGTTATTTTCAGGTGTTACAAACATCTGCCGTGAAACAAACTTATAATACCCTGTACCACAGTGTGGTGTAGGGTATAAAGATTTCATTTCATTTGAAAATAGTTTCATTTCATTTGGAAATAGATTCAATTCAGCTGAAAAAGGTTTCATTTCATTTGGAAAAGTTTTCGTTTAATTTGAAAATGGTTTCATTTAATCTGAAAATGCTATATATACCATTTGCTAAGTGCCAAAAGTGTAACACACCAGATGAGTTTTTAGAACATCTAAATGTATTTAAGCAATATGCGTCTATTCTTTCACAGGTAAATGTAGTAGCTCATTAAAAAATTTGAAAAGTGGCACATGTAGTATCATAAAAATAAAGGGAGGCAAAAGTGAACCTTTAAGTATCCAGTATCCGCCTGAAACAATATAATTTGGCAACCCTCCGAACCGGCAAATGTGCTAATAAATTACGGCGAATTCTCGTATCGCACAGCTCCAAAAAGTTGTCAATTGTTATAAATTTTTACAAAAAGTCGTCCGCTCTAAGATGCCTCCAAGATTTCGACATGTATCTTATGTAGCCGAAGGTATGAGGGCCGCAGCAATTATGGGCACTGGCGATA
Source organism: Eudasyphora cyanicolor (assembly GCA_963930755.1). NCBI lineage: Eukaryota > Metazoa > Arthropoda > Insecta > Diptera > Muscidae > Eudasyphora > Eudasyphora cyanicolor. The sequence continues at coordinate 146,082,878 of OZ005736.1, forward strand.
TCCTAGCACAGACTGTGGTAGAGAAGAAGGAATTAAAAGACATCGACCTAATACGAACCATGAAATATGGATCATTAGGCATGTTGTTTGTTGGTCCAGTTTTAAAATATTGGTTTGGACTCCTCGATAGAACGATCAAAGGAAAACAGGGCAGTGTATCGCGTACGCTAAAGAAGATGGTGGTGGATCAGTCCATAATGGCTCCTGCTTTAAATTTAGCCATTGCCGGTATGGTAGGATTGATAAACAATGAAAAACCATTGCAGATTACTGAACGTATTAAGACTCAGTATCCTGATATAATGAAAACTAACTACATGATTTGGCCAGCAGTGCAAATTATTAATTTTGGTTTAGTACCACTCCGCTATCAAGTGGTATTTGTACAAACAATTGCCGTATTTTGGAATTGTTTTGTGTCTCAAATGCTGAATGAGAAATTGGCCAGTGTTCATGAGGTAGATGAACAAAAATAAGCTCTGTAATTTAAAGATGTGTAATAATTTGATATCTATAATTAAGAAGCGACTATTAAATAGGTATATGTATGTGTATGTATAATTTAGTTAAGTTTATTAAATTATCATGTACAGAAATCTTTTAAACTATATAAGTTCGCCGTTTTACTTCGGAAGGCTAAGGACCTTATTCATAAAAAGTTAAAGAAGGTTTGAGGAACGCTTTAGCAGTGTTTAAGCGTTCTTCAAACCTTCATTTAATTTTTATGAATATGGGCCTATGTGTATAGGGTCTTTGAATATTCTTCGTATTTAAATCGGTTTTAGAAGTAAAATTCTTAATAAAATTAGATCTACAGAAACATGAAGAATAAAAACTGCGGCGTCAATTCCAATTCGCCGCATACTAAACATTGTTTATTTTAAACAGCTGCATTTGCCATATGGCCTTTGTTTACAAAATCAAAGGCAAGTTCATTTGTTTTTGGACAAAAAGAAGCAAGAAGCGCGTTTTAGTGGAAGTATCTAAAACCAAAATAATGACAAATATTCGTGAAATATTAACATTGCAGTTTGGCAATTATGCAAATTATGTGGGAACCCACTGGTGGAACATACAGGTGAGTCATTATTTATTAATGTTGCAAAGCTAAACAGATGTTTCTCTAAATTGTATGTGAATATCTAACAGGAATCGGGATTTTCCTACGACAGCTGTGAAGAACCTTCCGAAATATGTCACGACATTTTATATCGGCAGGGAGTCAATCATAATGTAAGTTAATTCTACCTTTATACAGTCAATATTTTATTTGGTAAATCAATGCTATCGCATCTATGTAGAGACAAACTACTTACACACCTCGTTTGCTTTTGGTCGACCTGGATGGCTCACTGAAGCATTTACCTCGTGAGGGAGAACTTTACGGTAACAGCTTAAAAAGAGGTAGTCACCTAAATCTAAGTCGCAACGCGGAAGAACCAGACGAAGAACCGGAAGCTGTTAAGAGATTAAAGGAAGATTTAGCATGGCAACCTTCACAAGTTGAGATTGTGGCCGAGAAGGAGGCCAATAAACATGAATTTCAAGCAGATCTTGATAAAGCCGCCTCCAGCATTGCAGAAAAAGACTATAATTTAGCTGATAATGTTGACTCATGGGCTGATTTTCTATACGGTCGTTACCATCCTCGTACCGTCCATGTGGTAAAGCAGTATCGTCATGACGCAGAGAAACAAACGTTTGACACTTACACTAGTGGTGTTCAATTATGGCGATCGGAACAATTTGAAGAAGACTTTTGTGATCGCATACGTCAGTATGTTGAAGAATGCGATTTTCTACAGGGCTTTCAAACATTGTTTGATTCGTTTAACGGTTTTGCGGGTTTGGCTACTCAGTGTATGGAACATTTAAATGATGAATATGGGAAAGCAAATTTAGCAGTTCCGGTATATTCACCCAAGAATATGTTGTATGAAAATGCGGGTAAGCCAAGAAGATGGTTCAGAATTTTTAATGTCGACCTTGTTTTTACAAAAGTTTGTAGATCGTTTCCTGATGTTCGTAGGAGTGAGCTTTCCACGCCTTTTTTAAGTTTATAGATCGTTGTGCTTAGGTGTGAGCGTTCCACGCCTTTTTTAATGAACTATTTTTTTGTTTATTGAAAATCTTGTCATTTTTGAAGGAGTTAATTTAAAGTGTTTTCCAACAAGAGGTGTTATTTTGGTATTCAAAGAAAAATGTCATTTTTTGAGATAAATGATCGGATGTTTATTACATAATAAAGATTAGGGAAATTTTCCATAACCAAATCGCAAAGTGGCTGCTTTGAGGTCTTGAATCGACGCTGGGCTGTTGGCGTAGACCTTATCTTTCACGTGGCCCCAAAGGAAGAAGTCGCAAGGTGTTAAATCACAAGATCTCGGTGGCCAATTGTGATCATCTCTTCGAGAGATAACCTGGTCCGGAAACTTTTCCCGTAACAGAGCAATGGTTTCGTTGCTTGTGTGTCACGTAGCGCCGTCTTGTTGAAAGTAAATGTTGTCCAGATCAATACCATCCAACTCCGACCATAAAAAATAATTAATCATCTCTCGATAGCGCAATCCATTCACGGTAACTGTTGATCCAAACTCATTTTCGAAAAAGTAAGGTCCAATAACCCCGCCGGACCATAAACCGAACCAAACAGTCACACGTTGAGGATGGAGAGGCTTCTCAACAATAACACTTGGGTTTTCCGAGCCCCAAATGCAACAATTTTGCTTGTTGACGGAGCCACCGAGGTGGAAATGGGCCACATCAGTCAAAATGATTTTTCGAATTTTAATAATTTCAATGCGTTGTTGAATCGTGTATCGTTCCATTTTTAGAAATGGCGTAGTTTCTACTTGTCAAATGTCAAAGAATAAAAGCTTCAAAAGTGACAGCTACCAAAATACCGGGTGATTCAAAATAACACCTCTTGTTGGAAAACCCTGTATTAGCGAAATTTGTTATTGAATGGTGCTGGGAGCTGCAAGTCAAATGTTGACTTTAACAGTGGTTCAGAGATGAGTTTAAGATTCAAGAACGAATTAAGAGGTACTCGAGGACTGATCCTTGTCAGTGTACTCGGCCTCAAAGTTCGCCAAGAAAACATGTCAAATGTTTTTGTGAGAAAATGTTTCAAACGTGTAAGTTACATACATACATATGTATGTATGTATTTCGAATAAAAAAATAAAAATTCTTTTTAATATAAAGTCGTTAACAAAGGTGTCGTTCTTTAAACACACAATGGAGCGTCGACTGAAGATCATTTAGGCTTTCCATTCTCTAGTTCGCACCCCGGATTTAAAAGCACGACGCAATTCAAAATCCAATTAAGGACACATGTCGATATAGTCAATATACTCAAATAAAGAAGACCACGAATAGTAGTAAATCCTTGCAAAATTAACAAAGCCGGGTTCCACCTAGTCGTCATTATGGTCTCATGAAAGGAACAAAAATTAAAAATGGTCGGAAAAACAAAATTTGAAATGTTTTATAAGATAATGTATAATAAGTATAAGTATAAAGTGCTTGTTGTTGTGGCAGCTTGGAGACGCTGAGTTGATAATCCTTAAGTCTATTTCTATTACAGACTTCGTTCCGGCATATATCGGATTATCGCGGGAACCTTATGTTGTTTTCATCCACTCAATGTTGTCCGGTTGTAAATTAACATTCGTCTGTTAATATCAGGGAATGGATGTTATTTGAGTTTTTTTTTTCTATTCTCCACTAGAAGCGCTGCATATCTGTTAATAGTCGTCATGGTGTTGTCTTTTTTTAGCTTCCCTGGTGACTTGTGTGATCAGATGTTGTTGTAGTGCGCCCTGTGAGTTATTTTTAGCTGCAGAAACTCGAATTATGATGAAAACATGAAATGTTGATGTTAAATTTTTCCGGTGCCATGGCTGGGAGTTGAACCCAGCACCTACGGGATCCAAGTCTAACGCACTAACCACTAAGCTACTAAGCTAAAGTGCTTAGCACCCGTCGCTGTCGTAGCAAAAATAGCTATGTGTTCGTTCCTGTTTTTTCAGGAGAGGAAATAAACTGTTTAATTTTGTTATATCGCGAACTTTTTAATATATACCATCGAATTACTAATTCACATCATATTAAAATTATCGCGATACTATAAAATTAAACAGTTTATTTCCTCTCCTGAAAATGAGAAACAAACACATAGCTAATTTTGCCACAACGGCGAAATTTGGGGGCAAGGAGTCAAATTTTTTGCAAATAGGTAAAATTAAAACAACATTTCCAACCGATCGGTGAAAAATTTTAAATAGTGAAAAATAAATAGAAAAAAATTGAAACTTAGTTTAGAGCCGAATTAAAACAAAATCTCCAGAGATGTTCTAATTATCATCCCTACAACTCACATAGTTAAAATAGGTGGACATTAAAAATTCTCTCCCATAAGTAATTAATGAACTGTAATTATCTTATTTTATGTACATTTTCCAGATGAACGCATGTCCGATTCAATACGTGTTGTAAATAGTGCTTTAGTTTTTAGTAAACTTATCGAACAAGCATCGCTTTTTATTCCGCTCAGTACCCAAGATCGTGTATGGCGTCAATTGGGTTCTCCTCGCAAATTTCCCTCAATACAGTACAGAAATAATAATCCGTATCAAACGTCCGCTATTTTGGCATCATATCTCGACACTATATCCCTGCGTTATCGCCTCAAAGATTCACTATCATCCAATACTTTAGCTGGATTCTGTGGAGATATGAATAATTATGGACGTAAATTTGCAGCTGCTGCAGTCTCTTTACCCTTTTCCATGCAATACAATATGGATTTAATCGATTGTTTGGATAAATCCGAAGGACCATTGTTGTCGCAATTAACACCGAATTGTAAGGTGGGAAGTAACTATGTGATACAATCTTTGTGTGTGCGTGGAATTCCCTCAGATCGTTTGAAGAGACCAAGAGAACAATGTAACAAAGATCAAATGCGTATGCCTGCCTATCGTTGCGAAAGTGTATCGGAAATGTTTCAACTATATCTGCAATGTGCAAATCACGCTAGTATGGCTCACGTAACTTCGGTGAAAACACCAATGCCAACACGTATACCATTCCCCGACGATATTTTCGCCGACAATTTAACGTCCTCTGGATTTGTACATCCATATGAAAAACGTAGTAGGAATCAAAAGGTCAACACAGTGCCTTGTGTTGCTTCCATACAATCCTCAAGTGAGCTGGGTGATACATTGGAAACCTTGCACCGCGAAGCAAAACGGGTAAAAGTAGCCAAACTTCATCGATATAAAGCGGCTGGTTTGGAGGATGACGATTACGCCGATGTTTTGGAGAGTCTTTTATTGTTTAAAGATAATTATGAGGATAATTTTGAGTTATAGTCTTTAAAATGATTATTGGATATGGATTGAGACGGCATTGAAGTTTTAAATAACAACTGTGCACGTAAAAACTAAAAATAAGTTTAAATTATTGATTGAACAACAATAAAACATGGTTTAAACAAACAGTTGGTTAAAAATGTCTTTATTTGTATATTGAATGTAATTGCTCACTCAGTGTTTATTGGATACATACAGTGATGCATTGGAAAACTTGCTCCGCGAAGCAAAATGAGTGAACGTAGCCAAACTTCATCAATTTAAGCGGCCGGTTTGGAGGATGGCTATTACGCCGAAGTTTTGGTGTCTCTTATTGTTTAAAGATAATTATGAGGATAATTTTGAGTAATAGTCTTTAAAATGATCTATGGATGTGGATTGGGACGGCATTGAAGTTTTAAATAACAACTGTGCACGTAAAAACTAAGATTAAATTTAATTTATTGATTGAACAACAATAAAACATGGTTTAAACAAACAGTTGGTTAAAAATGTCTTTATTTGTATATTGAGTGTAATTTCTCACTCAGTGTTTACATAGACAGTCAGCAACACAGCCAGAAATTTATGACAGTACAACGAAAAAAGCGTTGTTAAAGCGCTGTTTTGGAACACTTTCACAACGCTTGCTGAAAATGCCTTTAAAGAGCTGTTTCATGATGGACTTACAATGCTCTGAGAACAAATTATTTGAGAAAATATAAGGAAGGAATAGTTTTTGCCCAAAGTATAGCTGTATTAAATGGTAACTTTTTAACTCGACAATTCAAATTTCTGATAATACAGTGCGATAAAATAAAACCCAAGTTGAGAAGCAAATGACGAGATACTATTTTTCCTGTAGGTCTTGTCGAGTAAAACACGATCCGTTTTTTGGAATTCCCCGGACTTGCCTTTTTTCACTTGAGCGCCTTTAACTTTGTTAATTACACTATGCAACAAATGAACACTTTGAAAAATACACGGCCATGATAGTATAGTTCGATTCGACTACCAAAGGGTAGTAGAACCCTATACTCGGTTTAGCGAAGTTGGTGACCATTTTTTTTATGGGCCTCCAAAGTTTCTGAAAATCAGTGGGCCTCTCGAAAAAGGGGTCATCAGCTTTTGTCGAACAACTAATTCAGACTTGGTGATACCGCTTAACTATATTTGGCAATAATGTAGTTAAGAATATGCTGAACAAAGCTTCTTAACAAATTCAGCGAAAAAAAATTTTCCGGTATTTTTTTTTGAAAAATTGAAGGAAAAAATATTTTTGTCACTTTTTTCAGCATATCTTTCAGGGACTCTTAATTTTTCACTAACAATGTTTGGCAAAATTGTAGCCAACGTAAATATGAACAACTAGGCACGCTAAATAGCTCAAAAAACCACATTGTAACTCAAAAATGTTAGTGTTTCACTATTATGTAAAAAGTTAGCTGTGTGGCAAGTGGCACCGTCCTGTTAAAACCACATATTGTCCACATCCATATCTTCCAATTCGGGCCATAAAAAGTTCGTTATCATCACACGATAGCGAACACCATTCACATTAACTGCCTGACCGGCCTCATTTCGAAGAAGTATGGCCCGATGACGTCGCCAGCCCATAAGCCGCACCAAACGAACTGGGCGAGCATGCACAGGTGTTTTCACATCTCCTACAGACCCGGTTTTCCGAAAATTGCGCACAATGCTGATCATAAAACATCACGAAGTGCACGAAATGCATTTTGATTGGAACGCCCGTTTTCGTAAAAGTCTTAAAAAACTTTAACGCGTTGCTCGATTGTGTATCTTTTCATGTTTCAAATTGAGTTAGTCTGAAATTGAGAAATGTCAAATGAAATGCAGAAAAAACTTGATGTTTAGGTGTGGTTCACATTCAACATCGGCCCTTACAATTTAACCACCCTTTATAAATTATTAATTACAAATTTCTATATTGCCGTTAATAATATTACAGTTATTTTTAATAAATGTATAATTCGATTAAAATAAATGTGTTTTGTTAATTTTGTAATTGTTTATTTCAGGAATATAATATTATTTTTCACGTATCTAAACATTTCCTTATTGTCTCATCAAGTATTACAGAAAATGTTACCCGCATTTTTTTCGGGTACGGACTAATAAGATCATCTCCCTCATAAATGTAGGTATACGGGTCTGTTCTGTAATCTCGCCGATTTAATATCACGCTGATTTTAAAATCACCGCCGACTTAACATCACTTTTGGAGTTCGAAATCACCCGAACATATTTCATACAATCTTTTTTGGGAGGCTATGAATAATAAATCGGGCGATTTCGAACTCCAACAGTGATTGTAAGTCGCCGGTGATTTTAAAATCACCTTGCTACAGAACAGACCCGATAGTACAGCCAAATAACTAAAACGCACACTCTCCGTCAATTCCCTGCATTTCGTGAGACTAGTACTAAACTGGCGATTTTACCGATCCCTAAGAACCTGTACAGGGCCCTTAACTACAGATATTACCGGCGATTTTAACACGTCGATGTCCTAGGAAAGGTTCAATTTACCTGTCTATAAGTAACCTTATACCGGTTTATTCATCCGTAACATTAAAAAATTGCGGATTTGCGAAAGAGAAATCCAGTACAGGGGCTAATATTAAATGTTCATTCGGCTGGCATAACAAACATTTCGATAAAAAAATACATGTAAATTTCTTTTTTTCAGATCTGGCCCACAGTGCGTCGTGGCTCCGCACATATGAAATCATTATTCAAAACGAAATATATGGATAACCATTGCACGCATTGCCTAGCAATTCACCATTTGAAAGAAAATGAGTGGCATTTTATAAGCAAAATCGGAAACTGACCCATATTCTTCAAAGTTTTCCTTATTTTTGTAATACGTCGAAAACAATATAGTGGTCGGTGGAACTAAAATTTGTTGTTGCATAGTTTAATTAAAGATTTTATTTCCATTTTCTTTGGTTTTTTGCGAAACAATTGATTTTTATGTCCACCGCATCTTAACCACTCATCAGATGCAAAAGCAATGTTATGATGTGGGCTAAACAGATTGGAACGAGAAATGGCCAACTGTGCTTGGAGCCAAAAATTAAAGATAAAAATAAAAGAAACCATATATAAATAACTAAAAGAAGAAAATTAATACACATATTCCTTCTAGAATCAGTAAAAAGTTTTTACTTGTCCATTAAAAACAATTTTGCTTTAAATGACCCCACATTGAAGGACTTTAACCTCGGATTAAAAGTCATTGAACCCTAACAAAGGTAAAATATACTATATTAAATATAGGCATTGACTTCCGATTTAAGTCACTGAGTTTAATTAGCGATTTTATTTATTTTTTTACTTATTGCAAAACAATCGATTTTCTGCCCACCACTGATCAGATGTATAAACAATATTTAGGTCATTTAAGCATTCGTAGTTATCTTCAAATTGGTATCATTCACAAAAAGTAAGATTCTATAATTAACCTATTCAAACTAATTTAATTTCACCTTGATGTTCATATCAGGCGTCTTTTTTATTGCATTGTCATCAAATTAACCTCCTCCTGACTTGCTCGTAATTTAGAAATAATATTCAAAATCAAATCTTTCAAAGACAATTTTATTCATTTAGTTTTAGACGATTTATACTCATAACATTATATTTTAAATATTTAATTTCAAGATACTTATACTTATGTATCTGTTATTTTTTCTATTTAAACTTTATCTACATCTTCTAAAGCCTCATCCATAACTTTAGTTGTTGTAAAACGTTTATTTGGACGATTAGACGGAGACGTCGAAGCACTACCGGTCTCACTGCTTGACGAATTATGGGCTGCTGGTGCTTGAGCGGGAACTAAGAGAAATTCATTGAAAAGAAAATCCGCATCCATTGATTGGGTTTTGCCATGAAAACTTCGTGTTATTCGCTTTGGCGGCTCTATAAATTTCTCTTTTACAATTAAAGCGCCCGGACGAGGACTAGCAGGACCACTGGCCGTGCCCATTTCAGAGGGCATGGTGACAGGACGAAATACGGTTGAACCACATGCCTTGTGCTGAGGGGAACTATTAGCTGAGGGTGGATTCGATGATGTTGCCACACCAGATGATTTGAGATTTATGCAAGACTGTGTTAAATTTACATCTACAAAATCCTCCACGTTATTGGGTACTCTTTTTAGGGTATTGCTTTCAAAGGGGAAATTGGAGTTCGATGTGGATTGGGTTAAGTTTTCAAATTTTCTTAGGCGTGCATCTTGTCGAAGTTGTAGGCTATTAGGTTGGGGTATATTAATCGAGGCATGTAGAGCCGCATAATCCTTTTGGCGTTCGATGTCGCCACTTTCAAAGAGACTTATCTGTTTTTGTATTTTGGGTGAAATAGTATCTGAAGCTTTGCGTATGCTAAGTAAAGGCGGATCGGTGGATCCTAGGCCAGCACTCGAGGAGGGCTGTTCCTCAAGGTGACAGTAACAAGGATGCCTGCGTTCATTTTCATCCAAACGTTTGTTTCGCATGCTATTAAAAAGTTCATGTGATTGTTCGGTATCATCATCAGGTGGCTGATCGGAAGCGGCATGTCCCTCACAGCAATAACACAGCTCCAGCAGGGGGGGTTCATCATGAGGCAAAGAGGGTGTGGTGGCAGCAGAAGGTGTAGCATCTTCATCGTCTTCAAACCCCTGTTTTTGTGAAGATTTATATATTTATAATTTTAAAATATTATTTTAAAACAATGCTTATTATTGATAAATAGTTTTACTTACATCCACTGACAATGTGAGTGACCCCTTATTTGCCACAATGCTCAAGTCCATATTGAAACTCACCGGTGTTAGGCAAGCGCTCTTTCCACCACCACCAATTGCACCCATATTAAATTCCGTATCATTGCAATCCAGACTATCCAAATTCATAGGCGTATAAACACTCACTGTATTCAAATCACCATCCAAGCGAGGAAAGAATCGAGCCAATTTAGCCGCCGTAGCCGAAGAAGGTGGTAGACTGTATGTGCCTCCTTCGTTGCTGGTCAAACTAATGGACATCTCACAACTGGGCGTCTCCTGCGAGTATGTATCAGAGATGGCCGGCGATGAGGGCTCCGTTATACTACTGGCTATACTGGATTGTTTACTCCATACTTGTTGGTGTAAAATTAATTGGCAAAAAAATAATGAGGCATACAAAATGTATTTTATAAATCTGTCTTGCGCATATATCGGACATAATGGGAAATCATACTCATACCATTTTGTAGAAACATATAGATATTGTAAAAAGGTATTTTAGATTATTTTCTTTTATTATTTTTGCTTTGGTTATACAGATGGAAACCAGAAACGGGCAACAGTGCTTAGAACCAAAATTTAAAGATTTTTATATTGAACATGCAAATAAAAGAAACCAAATATGAATAATTAAAATCATAAAAGTCCTTCCTATAAAATAATTTACAAGTTTGTTGAAGTTGAAAGGTATTTATTTTCATACATATCGTAATTATAGAATCAATAAATAGTTATTATCTGCCCACTAAATACAATTTTGCTTTCAATTAGGGGAAATTGCCAAATTCCATTAACTTTGGATTCAAATTAATTTAAAGATGACACCTGACAAATGCCATTGTCCTCAACAAGTCATGCCCAAGGTCATGGCACAAATTTAAAGGTCACCGACTGCCATCAAATCATTTGCCATCCACTAAAGGCAATTGTCCCGAATTAAAAGTCATTGAACCGCACCAAAGGTAACTGATCCATATTAACATATACATTGACCTCCGACTCATAGCGATGAACTCTACTGTCCTTTAATTCCGATTTAAGATCTTGAGATCTGTTAAAGTTAATTTAGGCGTATCATTGACCAAAAAATCATTAATTCCTACAAAATATCAATGACGCTCGATCCTCCGATCCGGATGGTTGTTTGACCATTATCGACGAAAAAGAATCTAGCCATTTAGATTTGGAGACGGTACTATATTTAATTACCCCATGTACGAATTTCAACAAATCGCTTTTTGCAACTGGTTTAAGTCACAAGGGCTTATATTTGGGATTGATGCAATATTTATACCTTATTGTCACACCTTACTACCTAAAATCATTTCTTATCCCTAGACTATAAGTTATTTATTTATTTGATTCATTTTAATCAATCAATGCCCTTAAGCGCAACGTGTTGAAGGAGATAATGAACAAAGCAGAGTATTTATAATATAACAATTACAAATAACTTGAAACTAAAACCCATTTATTCCTTTTTATTACATTGTATATAAGTACGAGTTTCGAAAAAAATCCCTATTATCCAGGGAGTACGTCCCAAGGGCTACCGAAGAATCAAATTTCATGATTCCAGTCTTTGCCATTTGTGTTGGTCGGTGATCAGTTCGTCTGCCACACAACAATTTTAAATATGTCTGCAACAGTATTGTCGTACAACGAATTGTACAATTTTGATGCCTAAAATAGTTTTGATTCTTAAGTATCCCATTTTAATGTTAACGGAAAAAATATCTTATTATTTAGGCAGCGACATAATGAAATATTGCGAATGAGAAAAAGCTGGTTCCCATATTAGCAAAACATAGATAAAAATAAAAAAATGTTTAAATAAAAATAATTTGCATTAAATCGTTATATTTTTTATTTTAAAAAAATTCAATAATTTTAAATTGAACCAAAAGAAAATATATAATAACAATTTTAAATTTAACTTTACACCAATTAGTTAAAAAATCTTGCAATTGTTTCCATTAAACATTCGATAATATTCATATTTTTTTTTTTGAAAAAATACTAGAATTTAGTTTGAACTTAAAGTTTTGTTAATTATAACTTACAACTTGGCCCATTTGATGCAGCATTCGAAAAACTATTCGTTTGAAAACGTTGTTGCTGATCCGTTGGAGCTACCGGGGTTGATTCGGCATCTGGAGCCGAAGGCCGTATTTGATGGCCACACAGGCCACACCTTTCTGGATTCCTTTCGTTTAGTATACTGTTGTCGTTGCAACGACAAATATTATTTGTTGGCGTACTGGCCGATGCCGCTGTTGCGGTGGCGGCGCACGCATCCTCGTCTGTTATCGTTGTCATCATTGAGAGAGGCGTTGATGGATTCTTGGGAGGAGTACATGTGGGTGTTTTGAATAGTGGTGCCGATGTCATTCTCTCAAGGAAATGATCAAGTTGTTTGAGCGACAAAGCATTGTGCAACGTTTCTAAAGGACGTATGGGTGGAACACCGCCAAAACCATCCAGAACTGTTAAGGGGAAGACTTTTTAAATGAATAATAGACTTTATAAACATTAAATTGAAATGTGATGTGTGGTAAGTGGATAAAGAGGAATAGAGGAATTGCATATGAGATATTAACGAAGTTGTCTATGGAAAATTAAAAGTATATTATTGGTTTAATAAATATATCGATGGCTTATATCCAAAAGTGGCTATAATAAAAAAACAATTTTTCAGGAGAGCAAAAAAACTGTTCAATTTTATTATTTCGCGATAATTTTTATACGATATGAAATATGTATACGTACGTATAAATAATATTCCTTCGAATTCCGATTTCATATCATATCAAAATTATCGCGAAATAATAAAATTCAACAGTTTTTTTTGCTCTCCTGAAAAATTGAGTTTTTTAATATAGACACTTTTGTATATGCCATCGATATCTACATACTACCCAGCTAGAAAAATACCAATGTCGAAGCGCTGTTAAGGCGCTGAACCTTCGCCAGATTATGTCAATATTGTTTGGTTTTTATATACAACTACAATAAAGTTTACGGAAATTTATCTCAGGATTATCAATGACGACGACCACCAACATTAGGCGTGTTTTCGCTATCAATCCGCTTATATCCCCGCTGGTGGTTTCCTAAGATACATCTTTATAAGATGTAGAACGGTTGGTCAGATTTGTATATACGTATCGTATCGTATATCGTATTCAATATTATAACAGGAAAAACATTAGAAATTATGTGAAAAAGCCAAATCGGATGAGAAAATTGAAGAAACGGGTTTTAAACGGATTTAAAACCAGTTCAGCTGAACCGTTTGAAATTTATGCATTTGTATGTACATATGTGTATGTATTGGAGAAAGGCACTGTGCGGTTTCTAAATAAGATTTTAGAAAGGCACTGTGCTGTTTCTAAATAAGATTTTAGACAATGCTTTTTATTTGGTGTTATCGACAATTTCTGGCTGTGTAGTTTTGTTTAAAAGAATTCGAGAATGAGTCTCTCTCTATATATGTATATATATATAGAGAGAGAATTATTAAATTTTTTAGACACGATTCATTCGCGATTATAGCAACCCGGAATCTAGCAAGTAGTACATTTTTTAATGTATACATAAGTATTATTGATTACAGAGGAAAAATCAACTTGTTATATATGTAGTTTAGCGATTTTATTCAAGAACTTACCCGATGATGAGACTGGTATCATATCCCTCAAATTGGGAGCCGATGAACTTCCGCTTATAACCGCTGTACTGAATAGACTATTGGCGCTTGTGGTCATCTTTTTACTAAAACCACCGAATCCCAACATTTTCATATAAGACATCTGGCCGGCAATACTGTGTCTTTGGCGTCTGGACGATACCGATGACGAGGACGATGTCGAAGTGACAGTATTATCTGTAGTGGTATCAGTAATAGGGTTGTTGATAATGGAGGATATGACAGGGGAGGTGTTTGTGGTGGTATTGTTTGTGTCATTGTCCAAGGAAGTGGTTTTATGGAGCGTTTTAGAGTGGTGACGTTGGTGTATTGTTATTGTTGGTTGATGGATACGATACGGATTAGTGGTGGTATTAGAAGTATTGAAGGAAGCAGAGGAATAGGTTGTGGCGGTTGGGATATTTTGATTAAATTCATCATTAGTTGTAGTATCGGTAGTATCATAAAGCATATCAGTTAAATTATCATCAGAGGATGAATTGGTTAAAGTAACAACAACATTTGGAAAATTATGTGAATGTGGCGTCGTCAAATGAGACGACGACGACAACGACGACGAATTATGAATGTGCGAATTCAAGTGATGCAAATTATGATATGGATGTGCATGAATATGTGAAAGATAGTGATGATGGTGATGATGATGATGAAGATGAAGATGTGGTGTTGGTGGTGGTGCTGTTTGTTTGTGGGTAAAGGAGGACGTGGTGTCAGAAGATTTAGTGTTAATGTCCTCCATACTATGGTCAGAAGTTGTGGTGTTGGTAGTATTGGTGTTAGTAATGTTGTATGTATTAGTTACTGCATTTTCAGCAATTGCATCGAATTGTCTAAAACTAAGTGCGGGAAATTTAAAATGACTTGAAGAGGACAATTCAGCTATAACTGGTGCCGATTGCGAGGAAGGTAAATTGGCCTTCTTTGTTAATGTATTACTTAAGGCATGCTTGTTGATGCTACTTTGTGCCGCTGAAGGTTGTTTTTGTTGTTGTTGATGTTTTTCTTCTAAAGCCTGGCAAAGTTGCAATGTTGAGGCCGTTGGTGAATTAGAAGGTGAGGAGGAGGGCTTTAAACCACCTTCTGCTTGCTTTGAGGGAAAAATAAACTCTCCACTTAGCAGCGAGGCCGGAGCTGAGGAGGACATTTGGAATTCTTCTTCAAATGAAGAGCCTCCATAGGACGAAACACTGCTGATGGCCACGGGAGGACTAGACACTTTTGAATAGGGCATAATCATCGAGGACATATCACTCAAGTCGGCTTCGCTCTTCGAGTGTGAATGTGGTACAGCGATGTCTTCATGATTTGTAGTGAAATGACCAGAACAATTGCAAGTTAAAGGCCTTTCATTGGTGGCCAATGGAGACATACGCCGCAGTTCTCTTAATTTATGCACAAAATCCCCCTCATCGCCACTTTCCATGCGACGCATTGTCAGCAATTGAGCCTGTTTCTTTTGCAAATTACTGCAGGGAGACTGCGATTTGTGGGCCGTGCACATAGTATGTTGGCCCTCAGGAGTGCTGGGTGTTAAAGAGAAATCAATATCCGACAGCGGCAATTCATTGGTCGATGAATCAATTTTGAAGAAAGTTAGATTGTCAGTTATGCGCATTTGAAAATACGAACGACTGGGATTAGTAGTAGGACGTGAGGTTAGAATCTCTTGAAAATCTCTATCGCTATGATGATGGGATACAACAATATTGGGCAGAGGCGGGGGCGAAGGCGGTGATGGCGTTTTAACGTCTTTAGTTTAATTTAAGCCATAACAAGAAGCAAAACGTATTGAATTGATTTGAATATTAATAAGGATAAAACGAACACACACACACAGAGAGAGAGAGAGCGAAATCGAGATAGGGACATTTTATTTTGATCAGAATGTTTCAATGTATAGGTTGTGTTGTTGAAAATAAATAAAAAAGTAGAGTTCTTTATTGTTTAATAAGTAACATAACATAACATAATCTAAATAGATAGATAGGTATGTGGTATAAACTTAAATGTATATATGTATATGTCATCTGGTATATGGAATACATTTGTTATACACATTATTAGAACGAGGGTACTAGAGTACGAGGGTGGTTTTGTTTTATTTTTTTTAGTTTTTGTTGTTTTTGTTTATTAGATAAGAGACAGCACACACAACAATGAACGAGGAACAACTAAATAACAGGCAGGCGGCAAGCAAGTTTGTTTAATTTGTTTAAATGGCTTTATATGTATTTTTGCTGTAGATTAAGGTTAAGAGCCTGCTGAATAGCTTAAGAAGTGTTAACTTAACAAAAATCAACAAGAAACACAACATGTTACAAGCATGCAAAAAGTTTAGAGGATTTTCTTTTTCTTGGCTTTTTCCAGTTTGAGCTTTCGAGATTCCAGCGAAGATTCGAATTTCGCTTCGTTTTTATTAGACTTCAGAAGTGTTTGAATTTTGGATTTATATTTAGTTTATTTGTAACAATATTAGTATTGATAGGATTCGAAATATTGGAGTTTGAAGAAAAAAAATTATATATTGAAGTGACTGTTGTACATCATAAAAATAGGTATCTGTTACTATGAACTGATGAATAAGTTCTCGTATATAAGTGTATTTTTATTGAAAATGTTGTTGATTTTTTTATTGAAGAGCAAATTTCACGTTGATGTTATCTCAAAACATTATCAGAGAATTGTACTTTCGTTTGTTTTTATTTCGGTCTTTAAATCGTTATTGATTTGTCACTAGGATATTTTCCTAGCTTAAGACCATCTTTGTCTCTATAAAAGTTTGGATGATACAGGCCTTGAAAGGTTAAATTTTAGAAAAAATTATTTTACAAAAGCTAAAATTATCTTTGCGTTTCCTTCAGATATAAATTTGTTCCTCATTATGAAAACAATTTGAAATATCTTCGGCATACTGCATAAACTGGTCAAGTCTAAACGTTGTCGATAAATTTTGATATAAAAAAGCCATGATTTACACGGTAGGTTTAGGGTTCACTTAGACCAGATAAGGACACTAGTGTTACCACGTGTTGAAATGCCACTCATCGACACCTACATGTTTAATATACAAAACTCTCGATAGTACGAAAATCGGTACGGAAAAGATCAGTTAGACTGCCTAGAAAGGCCGAGCCAGTATGTTCAGACGTCGTTTACTGAAAGTGGGACAGTCGAATTGCAAGTGCGCAATGCTCTCAACTTCTTCCTCTTCTTCACAGCTTCTGCAGAATTCATTGGAGTCAATTCCAAAACTTCCGGCGTGTCTCGTTAAGAGATCTGCTGTTTGCGAATTTATGGATATGGCATCCCGAGAATTGATGGCAGCCTGGCTGTCCTAGTAATTGACAACGCCAGTATTGGTTACTATGTTGCGACTCAGCCACTTGGCGACTTCCATATTGCCATTATTTCGGCTTGATTATATCCAGATTATGTTCTTTATAATGTACTCCGCAGCCAACCATTTCATCAAGCTTCGCACTATCGGTATAGGTGCACACAAGCAATGATTGCGTGCCACGCGTCCTTAACCTAACCTAACCTATCCGTATAGAAGTGTAGATGGTTTCTATTACCTGGTATTCTGCCAAACCATTCATAACAGGCTGATATCATAGTGATGTAGTTCGTCTCAAAGGTGTACTCCGTTGGTATATAGTCCACTCGGTCGGTTACCATAGCACTACACTTTGATACTCGTATCATCATGTTAACGTATTTCTTCTACCTCCACATTAATAGGGCAGATTAATCTTAATGCCGCTGTGTTTCCAAAGTCTCTCGCCACAATATTAATCGACAGTATATGGAGTAGGGCTTGTAGAGACTCAGTCGCTGGCAGACATTTATCCGATGCTTTGATAGTTGGTTGGTGATGGTTAGTCTGACAGTTGCCACCATACCACAATGCTGTATAACAACATTGGACGAACTACTGAGAGACCCAACCGCGACCCTACGGCCAACGAATATAAAGCGAAGTTGGCCTTCCTTACACGTTCCAGAACGTTAAGTCAGTTTCCTATCAAGAATTTTTACTAGAAATTTTGCTCTTTCAGAAAAGACTAGATCTGTTCCACTTATCCGAGGGGGACACTTTATTCATCCTAGTAAAGAGAACCAATTCTGTCTTGTTTAGGTTAACGTCCAAACCGCTGCTTCTGGCCCATCTAGCCAACTTGTTCAGAGCTATCTGTAGTATGTCGCTGAGGACGTTTTCGAATTTGCCACTTACTGCGATTTCCACGTCATCCGCATATGACACGAGCTTGTAGGTACAACGTTCTAGATCGAGCAGGATATCATACACCGCTAGGTTCCAAATTAGTGGAAACAGTACTACTCTTTGTGGGGTCCCTCTGTTTACATATCTTGTTTGAATGGTGGACCCAAGACAGGCTTTGAATTAGAGCAGGTTTTAAAAAAATGGAATTAAGCTAGAGTTCACCTTTAGATGTGACAGCGCTGCAATACCGCATCTGAGTGAATGTTGTTTAACGCCCCTTTTCTGTGTATAAATGCGTCTATAGAGAATTCCTTGAAATTTGGGGACGATTCAATAGTGCTCACAAATTCGTGCGGGCAGATTCTTTTGTCTTTCCCTTATTGTAATCATGTTGGTTCCCAGAAAGACGTTTTGTATCCAGGTTCTCCCTAATGAAAGAAAAAGTCTTTACACACCTTTCAATAGGGAGCAGGATAGGGTAATTGGTCTGCAGTCTTTTGGCCTAGTGTGCGACATCTTTCCCGCTTTGGGTATGAATACCACTTTGGTATTCCTCCATCGATTAGGTGTGTATGAGAGCCTGATACAGCCTTCATAAATTTTCTCCAGCCAGGGTATAATGTACTTAAACATTTTCTGCCTTTCAGCTGGAATGATGCCGTCTGGTCCAGGTGATTTGAAGGGCTCGAAGCTGTTAATCGCCCAACTTAATCTGGATTTCTCAGTCGACAAGCTAACGACGCTAGCAGTCCACTCGCTCTCCTGTTGGTCATGCTGATCCTCGGATTCTATTGGTGAGAGTGTGTGTCGAGCATTACATTTAGGGACTGCTAGCTGCTTTTTGTACAGTTATTTGCTTCATCCTGCAAATAGCCCGCTGTACAGTGTGCAGTGGATTATATCTTACGCAGCCTTGCAGCATCTGAGACCTTTTCCCTTCTACACAGAATGTGTGCAAAGAACGCCTATGCGCTTTTCTAATCCCCTTCTTACAGATTTTGAGTTGCTCTTTATAGGCATTCCAAGCATTGTCATACAGTTCGTAAAGAATTTTATAGTCGAAGACTTTTTTGAAATTGCGACTTTTTCTTCCTCACATTTTTGTTGAAAGCAGGTTAAGGTGTTTTTCAGCGAGTTTGAACTAGTGATCTGAGAATGAGTGGTCGTCCAGTACATTCCACCCAATAATTTTGTCTGACAGCCGGTCAGTAGCAAACGTTACATCGAGTATTTCTTGTCTGTCTTTAATTGTAAAGGTTGGTCTATTGCCTATGTTACAAATAGTTAGTCACCCCTACTGTTTATATCAGTACTAACCCAGATAGTGTCTGCGCCAATGATCAGCTTGCTCTGATCAGACGTTGCGCCTTCTACAAATTCCCTGAAAAGAGCTGTCGGTACTACAGCTTCAAAAGGTATGTAACTGATTTTATTCGGAATAGTCTCATTTTATTCATGACCAATCAGATAAAAATATAATAAAGATGAATTTGTCGGTGTTTTTTTTTGGTTTAAATTAATGAATTATTAAAATTTTCCCAAACAAATTGAAAATATCTTTGAAACCGCTGATGGGATGTATAAATGATTGATAAGAAGATGAATGCTACTTAATTTAGGATTCATTAAAGCTTTCCTGAACCAATTAGGGTATGGTTCTCGAGTTATGCTAAAATATGTGTCTCAACCTCTAGTTTTTAGATGTTTATCTTTATTTTGATAGATAAACAATTCTCATCCCACTAATAGATTGAAAAGCTTTTAAAAGTAATGACCTAAGCTTTCGTTTAAACAAAAGAAAAACGCCAAAAAAATTTTAATTTCGCAAAAAAATCAACGAAAAAACATTTTTGCGATTTTTTTAAAGATTGAAGAAATGTTGTCGAATACACCTTGTGCAAAATTTTCTAAATACAGTAGGTAATATGATATAGAGATGGGAAAACAGGACCATTTAACCAAAGTGTCAAAATTCAACACACTTAACCTATCTCGTTGAAATTTTGTGTCATAACTAGAGATGTCAAACGGGATTGGTTTCCACAAATCCCGGGAATCCGGATTTTTTTCGGGATTTTTCGGGATCCCGAAATTGTTCGATATCCAGATTTCGGGATAAATCGGGATTTTTCATACTTAATAATGTGATATTTCGAATACAAACATTTTAGTTAAGTTTTGATTTAATTTGAATAAGGATAAAAACAGCTTAACCATAAATTTACTTTTGTTAAAAAATACTAATTTTTATTAAAATATTTCACAACATATTAGCTATGGAATAATTTTGGTCCATTTTCAGTTCGTCGTCTGAATTATTATTGATGTTATAATTTTCTATCATTAAACCACTAAAAATATTTTGTTGAACTTGAGAAATCAGTTTGACTAATTCCGTTTTTATGAGTACCAAATCGATGTGTCGATCCAAATCAGATTTTATATTTATATTTTTTCATAAATTTGAATATGATAAATTTTGTAATTCTTCTCCAAATTTCTAATTTTTTCACCGGATTTTGTCAATGTTTTTTGATGTTAACAATTTACTTAATTAGTTTACATTTTCGACAGAGTGTATCTATCTTTCACTCAATATTTTATACGAGACAGCTTCATATATAATTATTAAAATATCCCGGGACTCGGGATTTTTCGCGATCGGGATTTCCCGTTTGACATCACTAGTCATAACTACTATCCAATAGGACTAAACTTTGTGCAAATTTCATCCCGATCAGAACACTCACTTGGCATGAAATCCCTCATATACATATTACTCGTATATTGAACATCAAATATCAATGTTCTGAAAAAATAAAGGTGCTAGTTTCGGCAGAAAAATGAAATATATCTAAGGAATTAAATATTTTACAGATTTACAGTTAATGTTATATAGGCTCTTAAAAGAATGCTGATATTATCAACATTTTTGAAGATAATTTAATTCCAATATACACACTAAAATAATGCACACAAATAGACCAAATTTAAAATCCAAAACTAAGCTAATCTACATCGGAAAAAAGAGAGAAATAGAGGAGTGCAGATAGATGGAGAGAGATATGTTAATTTAACTACTGACAATACACTTGTTCCAAATAAAAGTTCCCATACAACTCTTATTTGGATTACGCTGTCATCTATGTACATCAGACTACATCACTTTTTTCAATAAGAAATTACCCTCTGAGTATTCGCAGTAGTTAACTTAACATACACGTACAGTTGTATGTAGATACAATAGGTTTCAGCCAAATACACGGAATTTCCCGACCAGATGCTTATATAAACTCATATTAGTTATAGAATATTTATTGGTTTTGTTTTTTGTTGTTGTTTGGAATGAAAACAGACAAAACGCAGGGTGGAGTTAAAAGTTTTCAATTGTTTTGTGTTTGTAGAGACTCGTTTACGATACAAAACACAAGAGAAGACGTTTGTATGCATATACATATATATATAAAAAATAAAAGAAAAAATCCATTAGAAAAACATAAAAAATAATTAAAAATTGCCCTTGTAACCTTAACTCGGTTTAGTAGTAAAGCTTTTTTGTTGAGAAAAATTAATTCACAAAAGTTAAAGTTAATTGGTAATAGAAAGAATTTTAAAATACTCTCGAATAATTTTCCAATGCCAACAAAATCTTATTTAACCCCCCATCCATATCCAGTTAACAACAATTGTTGTGAGTTCGTTTTTTCAACTGAGAGCGATTGTTAAATTACATATACATATTTATATGTATATAAACTCAATTAAACCCATACATATACGAGTATATCATGCAAATTATAGAAAAGTATTTAGTTTAACCCGCCCGATGACAAAAAACCGAATATAGTTAAGAGAAGACAAAGTTGTAAAAAATCTAAATGATAAAAAAAGTAATCAAAGCATAACGACTATGCAAGAAAAAGGCAAATAACAAAAGTAGACGAGTGAGAAACATACCTTTTGATTTTTGTGACCTCTGTTCGAAGCTACGAGAACGTGGTTCACCGTCTGGACTTATGGGTCGATTAGCCTCCAACGATCCTGTTTGCTTCGTTTGCTGCTGCTGCGAAGCCAATTCTTTGTTTAGGCGTTTTGCTAAATCCATAGCCTCATGACCGGCCACAGTGTGATGGGAGCCAATTGGTATGGGTTTTGATTTGGAATGCCGTATTTCACAATCGAAGCCATCGGGTGATATCTTTGGAGAGGAAGAAAGTGCATAGTTATTAACAATGCTATGGACTTAAACATAAAAAGCGTAAAAGAGAATTACTTACAACGTGAGTTTTGACGGGACTTTCATCGGTATCATTTTCTTCGTCAATACGTGAAGGGTTGCTGGAACATTCTTCATGCGTCTGTAAAAAAAAGCAAATAATAAAATTCATCATATTTGCTAAATAAACAAGTCATGTAAATTTTCGATATTAGTTTTTCTATTAAAATGTCAACATAGATAGTTTTGTGCCCGTCGTCCAGTGGTTTAGGGTCGATTTCAATCGTTTTAGTTTTAGTAGATATTTTTGAATTCGGAAAAAACCCTATTGCAAATAGGTGCACCAACAGTATTTTTTTGAGATTTCACAATGGGCAACATTTTTTAAAATTTGCCGAAAGTTTAAACGAATTTGTTTGGTATACAGGGTGGCTGATATGCATTGCAACCAACTTCAGGTTGCTATCATTTCTAAACCGCTAGTCTGATAGTTGACATATTTATTTCAGTGACAGTTCATTTTATTGTTTACAAGCTTACAAAAGCATTTTGATCTATTGCATTCAGAAAAAAAGTTATTCGTGATGGAATTCAAGCGTGATAGTGTGATTGCTTTATATTTGGGTGGAAAAACACAAGTGGCTATCGTTAGAGCCCTCCAGCATTTAAATGTGAATAAATCTTTTGTTTCTCGTACCATTGCTCGTTACCGTGGTACTGGCAGTGTTGCATCGCGTCCAAAAAGTGGACGAAAAAAAACGGTAACAACACCAGAAATGATCCGAAAAGTGAAGTAGAAAAATTTCTCGTGAGCTGAACATATCGCGAGAACGCATACAACACATATTAAAAAATGAGCTTGGACTAAAGCCATTGAAGTTCCAAAAAGTGCAAGAGCTCACCGATGCACAAAAAAAGTTCGACTGGAAAGAGCCAAGGAGTTGCTTCGCTTGCACGAAAGTGGCCTGTTACCGAATTTGGGTTTCTCCGATGAGAAGCCATTCCAAATTGAGCAGTTTGTGAACAAACAAAATGATCGGGTTTACTTGCCAAAGAGGTCAGCTGAAAATTTACACCTTCGATTGGCCACCAGAACTCAAGCGCCGCCGATTGTAATGGTGTGGGCCGCCGTAACGGCCGATGGTCGCTCCCAGCTCGTATTCATCGACCATGGGGTCAAAATAAATGCCGAATATTATCGGGAAAATGTCCTAAAGACAGTATTGATGCCCTGGGCAGACAAACATTTCGGCCGCAGACCATGGACATTCCAACAGGACTCAGCACCATCGCACTCAGCACGCGTCAACCAAGAATGGCTTAAAAAGGAGGTTCCTGGCTTCATTTCTACCGCACAATGGCCACCAAGATCTCCGGATCTCAATCCGTTAGACTTTTGCGCCTGGGGCATTTTAGAGAGTAAGGTTCGCACTAAAAAATACCAAAGTATCGATCATCTCAAGACGGCGTTTCGTCGGGAATGGGCCAAAATACCGCAGAGCCACTTTCGTGCAGCGTGTGATGGCTTTGTCGGCCGTTTGAAGGCCATAATTCGTGCCAAAGGTGGCTAATTCGAACAAATCTAAACTGTTTCTAAAATTTTATGTTATTTCCGACATTTTTTGCTTTTGAACAATAAAATTTAAAAAAAAAAATAAAAAAATATAGCGCTTTACTTTGTTGCATTACATATCAGCCACCCTGTATTTTTAAATATTTTGTCTTAATTATTACGATTTTCAACAAAAAATTTAATTTTTGCTTTTATTAAAAAAAATACTTTGTCTATATGGAAAATATTTGTTTTCATTTTTGTACTTTTCTGAACGCTATCTCCAATTGTTTTAAAGATATCCGCTCGGATTTCTTACTGCTATGTGTGGTTTCTTAGCTTTAATGTCATAAATAATTTATTAACATTGTTTTTGAAACAAAGCGTCGCCTGTGTACAGATATAATACTTTTGCTTTAAAATTGTATACATTTATTGAAAGCTGAGAGAATACCTTTTATTTCAAGAACAATAGTTATAACATGTAAGAAATAACGGGTGCTCAAAGTAGAGATACTTTTTTCTATAGCCTTTTTTGACAGATCACGCGTGAGTCGTGTCATGCTATTTTTATCCATTCACCTTAGAGAGGAGGGTATATATCAATTGCTACTAACCAAAAGTGTAACACACCGAAGGAGTGTCCTAAGACCCTAAGTATGTTCGGCGGATATCCGTTTTGGGTCATTTTAAGTCGAATGAGCAATGTCCGTCCGTCCGTCTGTCTGCTGGCTGGTGCGCACGATAACTCTCGAAAGGAGTAACCGATTGACTTCAAATTTGGTATTTGGTAACATTTTCTTCTATCCCCGGCTAAGTTCGAAGATGGGCCATATTGGTCCACTCCTTCTAGTACCTCCCCCACAAAGGGTTAACATTTAGTGAAATATTGATTACTTAATAACTTCTATACTACTTATTTGAATCCTCTGAAATTCTACACATAGTATTAGTTTATTAGTCACTATTACCTCGAGAAAAATGGGCGAAGTTGCCACGCCCCTTTTGGTACCTCCCACACAAATGGACGATTTTGAACAAAAAGTTAATAGCTTATAACTTCATTACCAGTGCATACAAAGACTTGAGATTTTGTACAGTGTAGTGGCTTAATAGTACCTACAATACAATGAAACATGGGCATTATTGACACGCTCCTCTAGTACCTCCCACACAAATGGACAATTTTGTACCAAAAGTTACCAGCTTATAACTTTAATACAAATAATATTAATATTAATACTTTAATACATTTTACACCAAAAGTTAACAGCTTAGTACCTAGAGTCCAGAGAAACGTGACCGTTATTGGGTCGCCCCTTTTGGTGCCTCTCACACAAATGGACCATTTTGTACCAAAAGTAAACAGCTTTTAACTTTAATACCAGTACATACATAGTTATTAAATGCAATTTAAATTGATAATAATTTAAATAAACCAAAAAATTAATAAATTTATTAATATTTTTTCAGACTCAAGGTGAGGGGAATCATTAGTCGGTTTACCCGACTGAACTTTCTTACTTGTTGTTAAGTATTGTTTGGCATTTCATCATGGAAAGACTTACGCCTGAACAACGTTTACAAATCGTTAAACTTTATTAAGAAAATTCACGTTCTGTGAGGAAAGTGTTTCGTGCACTTCGCTCAACTTATGGTCAACATAATTGGCCTACTGAGCGTACTATTCGAAACACCTTCACCCATCTTGAGACCCAGCATTCATTATTGGATAATATTCGACCGAATAGACCACGTCCAGCACGCAGTGAAGAAAATGTAGCGGCCGTAGCTGAGAGTGTACACGAAGACCGTGGAGAGTCGATTCGACGCCGTTCGCAGCAACTCGGACTGACGTATGGAACGACTTGGCGCATTTTACGTCGAGATCTTAAATTGAAATCATACAAAATACAGCTTGTGCAAGAACTGAAGCCGCCCGACCTTCCGAAGCGACATCGCTTCGCTCTAAGGGCTCTTGAAAAGTTCCAAGAAGATCCGACGTTTTCGAGCCAAATTTTGCTCAGCAATGAGGCCCATTTCTGGCTCAATGGGTATGTAAACAAGCAAAATTGCCGCATTTGGTACGAAGAGCAACCTGAAGAGATTCAAGAGCTGCCATTTAATCTAGAAAAAACAACGGTTTTGTGTGGTTTGTGGGCCGGTGGAATCATCGGTCCATATTTCTTCAACAATTATGCCGGTGAGAACGTAACCGTCAATGGCGACCGTTATCGTGCCATGATAACCGACTATTTGATGCCTGAAATTGAAGCTTGTGATCTCGGCGACATTTGGTTTCAACAAGTCGGCGCCATTTCCCACACATCTCATCAATCAATGGATTTATTGGGAGAACACTTCGGTGAGCAGATAATTTTACGTTTAGGGCCGGTCGATTGGCCACCAAGATCGTGTGATATCACACCGTCAGACATTTTCCTTTGGAGATATGTAAAGTCTATAGTTTATGCGGTCAAACCCGCTTCGATTCAGGGCTTGGAGCAAAACATCACACGTGTCATTCGCCAGTTATCAGTCGATATGCTCGAACGAGTCATCGAAAATTAGACTCAACGGATGGGCCATCTGAGACGTAGCTGCGGCCAACATTTGGTAGACATAATCTTCAAAAAATAAATGCCAAAGAATGTTCTTTCAAATGATAATAAACATTCCCCATTCAATTTGAATTTCGAAATGGATCACGCTATATATTGACGTTGTGAGCTATTAAATGTTGGTATGATGATGATTTTTTATGGGAGGAGCGTATCTTTATCTTTAATAAAGATATACTACAAAAAGTTTAAATAGGAGCGGGCTATCTTTAAACTTTTGTAGTATTTTCGTGCATTGATACTGGCGCTATAAGGTGATAACTTTTTGTACAAAATGGTACCTTGGTCTGGGAGGTACCAAAAGGTGCGTGGCAATAACGCCGATTTTCAATGGACCTTAAGCTGTTAAATTTTGGTGCAAAATGGTTACCCCTTTCAATTGGTTACCCCTTTCGAGTGTTATTGTGAGCACTAGCAGACAGACAGGCTGACGGACGGATATTGCTCAAATGACACATAATACCAAAGGTCACTCTCCGATGTGTTACACTTTTGGCCCGTTGCAAATGATATTTACCCCCGTAACACTAAAGTGAGGGTATAAAAAGATAAGAAATAACGAGGACGCAGATAAAAATAGTGAAGTATTTTTGTAATATATACCCCTATTCTCAACCGAATGACAAGGAAATTTTTGTGATAGTAAATACTTTTGTGATAAGAACTATTATTTGCTATTCTGGGTTTCAAATAGAAGCCTTGTTTGTTATAATTTTCAATGATAGTTGTCACTACCCTAATAGCACATGATAATGAATATTTCCAAAAAAAAATTTCTTAAGGCGAAATCAACTTTAACCCCCAATTTCAAAACCTCCGGTTAGAGCTAACTCACAGTTAAAAAATAAAAATTTCATACAATTTGACAGCTATAACTGTAGGTTAGCTCTAACTGTAGGATAACTGGAGATTGTGGAATTGACCGTAAGAAATATTTGTATTAGCCTTATTAGAAAATTGTGTTTCGGACAATCTAAGTACAACAAATGCAAATGGCCTGCATTAAAACATCCTTTAAAGAAGCATGCAAACTAGTTTTTTATCCAACATGGGGATACACAAGATGGTGATTAATTATACATAGAAAATAAGATCACAAATCTTCAAATGTCTTCCATGTAATTACATACATACATATGTAGATATTTTTAGCCTGAAAACATTTACATTTTTTTTATTTTCAAAACATGTTTTCAATTTTAGCTGTCGATTATAAAAATATTATGCCATATTGAAAAATTGTGAATTTCAATAGTTTTCTTCATGCTCACAAGCTCTCATTAATGCATTTAATTCGTTGGGCAACAATATCACAATTTTTCAAATTGAAAGGCTTTCATATTGCCACAGGAATTCCAGAATAGGTATTTAAAATTCCAGTGACAAGAAATTTGATAGTAAAAACTCGTGAATGATTATTGTTATGAATTCCAGAGTAGCACCATTGTGTAATCTTTTAGCGAAATTAACATTATTAGTTTATCCAGCATATCTACGAAATAAAAACTTACTGATGTTTTCAAAGTTCCCGAATCATTGCGTGAATGTGGCCTAAATCCTGGTCCTGGTGGTAGGTTCTTCTGAACACAGCAATTTACACCAGGACTAAAGTGTAACTCCACATGAAATCTCTCCTCTGACGTAGGATCTTTTGTAGGATCCTCATATAGCATTATAACAATTTGTGACATATAATTGAGTTCGGATACCATAGAGATATAATCCATAGCGCGACGCCATTGTTCATCAGTTAGAACATTGAGCAGACCTCCGTATCTCAAAACCGTTAGCAATGAATGCACATGACTTTCACTGGTGAAATACAGACGAGTGCGTACATGTCTACCGGGACTGGCCACACCATGACTGTATTGTGGATTTAAACGATTCACGGACTCGTCCTCCACCTCCTCAATGTTACGTTGTAAATCAGATTTAACTTTCTTCAACAATGGTGTACATATACCCTGGCCAATTGTTAGCTTCTCCTGCATTGTCAGGCCATATTCCTGAGGTATAACAATATCCGCCAAGTATTTTGCATAAATATACAATTCTTCAGCTTGATCATACTGCAAAGTATGTTGATTATGTTGCAAATCATATTTGATACAATCATAGATATCTGGAATCTTGGATATATCATATAATTTTGATTTCGTGCTGAAATCTTTTTCGATTTTCTCCCAACGACAGCGCATTAAATCCCAAGTCTCACCATGATAGAGAATGGCGTCCTTAGTCTTAGGATCGTCTTTCTTAACGCTGATGATAATCAAAAGTTCCTTAATCAAGCTATGCACATGATTGCAACACTCAACGGGATTTTTAACAAAATCCAAAGCCTGATTTATAGAAATGCTATTGTTGGGATTAATGGCCGCACGATCATCCACCGTGAATTCCCGATCAACTTGCATTAGTTCATGTAAACGATTTTTTGCCCTTAAAAAGAAAATGTACATACATATATTAAAATAACCAATAAATATAAAAAAGAACTTACATATTCTGATATTTGCTCGAATCGCAATCATTGTCGAGCAAACCATTCGTATTTGCACTCTTAACCATTTGCACTAAAATCGGCGTAAGTTCACCCTCCAAAGCCAATAGACCTTTGGCGAAGGCGGCCGCAGTCATTTGAACTCTTCCTTCGTCGGAAGCATAAATTTTTAAATCATGACGAAAAGTTGAATGCAGTCTAAAGTGGGGGAGGGATACAATACACTTTGTTTTATTTTTCACACATTTCGTTCTTACCTCAGCAAACCCAAGCCTTGAGTCCCGGAATAGTCTTGTCGCCCCTGACCCCCAGGATACATACAACGAAATATACGTCCTAATTCTTCGGCTTGTATGCGACCAGCGGGTGTTAATTCACCACCCCATTTTAGAATCAATACCAGAGATGGGTCCGATGGTGCTTCCACTTTGTTCCAAAAAAAAAGAAAATACAGAAATGTTAAATATCTACTGTTGTAGAAAATTTCGAAAAACCATTTGAAAGGTTTGTTAGTTTGTTGGATTTGGTTACGGTTATCAAGTTTTTGTATTCATGGGCGAGGGTAATAATATATTCATAGTAACACTGACATCGTTGAATGGTTGTATTAAGCAGCAAAATTAATCATATCGGAATTAAAGTCTTATATTTTACGGATACTATTTAAAAAACACAGCTTGCAAATTCTCAAACCCAAAGCTTTGATACTTTGATCTATACCAAAAATTATAGCACACAGAAATTGAAATATTCACTATCTTTAATTAAAAAATTATCTATATCCTTAAGGCGCCCATACACGAGTACTGCCGCAGTTCATGCCGATGAACCCCTTGTGTACGTGTGTGATTGACATTTTCGATACACACATATCAATCAAAATGTAATTTATCCATTTTTTTCACTTTTCACACAAAACTATTTTAAATTTTCGTTGTTTACATACTTATAATAAAATTTCCAATAATCTGGCATATAATGATGAACAAAATTCATCTGATTGATATGTGTTCATTTTGAAAATCAAAAGTATTTTGATTTTCATACTGCAACCAATACATTCTCATGTTGTGTCAAATTCACCAATACACACATATTGCCGTTCCTGCGGCAGTACTCGTGTATGGGGGGCTTTACATTTGAAAAATGTTTAATTTACATGTTGACAAAATGTTCAATTACAAAATTGATTTATATTTAATTTTTTGATCAAAGTTTTACAATTTTTTAATTAAACAAGTAAAAGCGTTAAGTTCGGTCATGCCGAATCTTATATACCCTCCACCATGGATTGCATTCAATTCTATTACTGAAAAAATCTTTTGATATGGAGCAAATCTTGGAACCACCCTTTTTGTTTAAGCAAATAATTAAAAAAAACGAACGCTGCAATTTTTAGCCAAATTCTAGGCCTCAAATTCTTTAGCCAAACTCTTCAACTGAAAAATGTGAAATGTGTTTATGGCTTAAATTAGCATATTTGAGGGCTACCTCTACACGGGGACTACAACAAAATACAAACTGACTTGTGTACATTTTACTGAGATGAATTCTTGCCAAAATAGAATACAAACTGCAAAGTTTCAGCTAAATTGCTTAGAAAATGCGGTGTTTATGGCTTAAACAAGCCTTTTTGGAAGTGACATCTATAGGTAGACTACAGCAAAATATGAACTGCTTTAAAAAAAATTTACTGTGATAAATTCTTGCTAAATAAAATACAAACTGCTAAGCTTTTATTAAAATGGGAAATGTGGTGTTTATGTCTTAAATAAGCGTATTATATATATGTATATCTGGAATCTTGGATATATCATAGAAAATGGGGTGTTTATGGCTTAAACAAGCCTTATTGGAAGTGACATCTATAGGTAGTCTATAAGAAAATATGAACTGCTTCAAAACAATTTTACTGTGATGAGTTCTTGTCTTAATAAAATAAAAACTGCAAAGCTTCAATTAAAATGGGATATGTGGTATTTATGTTTTATATAAGCATATTTTGGAGCGACCTCTATAAGGCGACTATAACAAAATATGAATCGATTTGTAAAATTGTTGCTATGGTGAATTGTTGTTAAAATAGAATACAAACTTTAAGCTAAATTGCTTTAAAAATGAGTTATCTATGACTCAAACCCGTATTTTGGAGCGACATCTATAGTGGACCTTTTTTTTTATCAAAACATTGACCGATATGGCCCATTTGTAATCCCAGCTAAAACAAGTATTTCTACCAAATTGGATCAACCTAGCTCGATTATTACGGACTGTATCGTGATTTCAACGGACAGACAGACAGACTTGGCTAAATCGTCTTAGAATTTCACTACGATCAAGAATTATATACTTAATGGGGTTGCAGAACAATATTTCAAGGTTTTGCAAACGGAATGGCAAAGTTGGTATACCCCCATCCTATGGTGGAGGGGACAATAATTATTGACATTTGAAAATGTTTTCAGTTAAAAGAATAATTGAAATTTTAAACTGTCTTAAAATAAAAAAAATGAATGAATCCTTTAATCAGAATTGAAAAAAACCGATAAAAAAATAAAAGTTCGGAGAAGCCGATGGAGCAGAGTAAGCGCAAATAGAGATGCTCTACATGTGAACTGATTATCTTCAAATTTCATAAAGATCGGTTGGATAATATTATCTCAAAAACGCCAGAATGCTACATCAGGAGGTGCATATTAGTATATGTAGGCTGAATATGAGTCGATTTTCTGTCATTTAACTATTTAATCAATTAAGAAAATTAATTAAGTCATGAAAAACAAAAATCAATTATCTTTATGAATTATTGTGCAAAATTTTAATAATAATCAAAATGGATAATTTTTTGCGTTATTTAAATCGCTTTGGATTTATCGAATTGAAAAATTTTTCAATCTGCTTTACAAAAAAAAGTTATTGGTTCGGTTAATTTCGTGATTATAATTACTCAAAATAATCGCCTCAATTAATTTAGTGATCGTATAGGAGGATAATTTTCTTCTTTATATGATATGAGTATTATTTTAAGATTTGAAAACATTGGAAAAATTGCAACAATTTGTATCTCAAAATTTTAAAATATTTTTTGATTGAAACTGATCTAAACCTAATCTAGAGATCTCTCGCTGGATGTAAACGAGGATGGTACATTTCGAGAGAGGATCAGAAGATTTCGGTAAATGATCGCTCAAGTGAGAGATAATACAGTGTGACAGTCCAAAAACCGCGATACTATTTTTCTTGTAGGTCTTGGCGAGTAAAACAACCTTTGTTCTGTGAAATTTGACGATCACCCCCAAAATCCGAATTTACGGGTGAAACCCCGATTATCTTGACTTTTTCACTTAATCGCCTATAACTTTGTTAATTATTAACCGATTTGTTAATTACACTATGCAACAAATGAACACTTTTTGAAAAATACACGGACTTGACAGTATAGGTTCGATTCTGCTATCAAAGGGTATAACCCTTTACTCGGTTTGGCGAAATTGGTGACCAATATTTTTTTTATGGGCCTCGAAAGTTTCTGAAAATCAGTGGGCCTTTCGAAAAAGGTGTAGTCTGCTTTTGTCCAACAACTAATTCAGACTTGGTGATACCGCTTAAGTATATTTAGCAATAATGTAGCTACGAATATGCTAAACAAAGTTACTTAAAATTTTCGGCGAAAAAAAATTTTTCTGGTAAAAGATTTGAAAAAGTGAAGGAAAAAATATTTTTTTCACTTTTTTCAGCATAACTTCCAGGGACTCATATTTTTTTACTAACAAAGCATGGCAAAATTGTAGCCAATGTAAATCTGAACAACTTTTGTGAATATATCAATACAATCTAAATGTGTCTAGGCACCCTAAATAGCTCAAAAAACCACATTGTACCCTAAAAATGTGTATTTTACTATTATGTAACAAAAACATATTTTTTTCGTATAGGGTTCAGCAATTTTATATAAAATATCAAGGCCAATATTTTTGTTAATTATTTGTTAACCCTCTAGCTCCCCCACATAGCTGTAATGGTTGGCCCTAGTTTAACAAATCGTAAAAAACACCCATTAAAATGGGAGGGCGGGGATGAAATGTTCTACAAAAATGTTGGCCATAAAATGTGTTAAGTTTTGGGCTTATGGCCAACATTTTTGCGAGGGGCCTACTGATTTTCAGAAACTTTGGAGGCCCATAAAAAAATTGGTCGCCAATTTCGCCAAACCCAGTATAGGGTTATACTACCCTTTGATAGCAGAATCGAACCTATACTGTCAAGTCCGTGTATTTTACAAAAAGTGTTCATTTGTTGCATAGTGTAATTAACAAATCGGTTAATAATTAACAAAGTTAAAGGAGTTTAAGTGCAAAAAGGCAAGAAAATCGGTTTTTTTACCTTTAAATCCGGATTTTGGGGGTGTGGTGTCCGATGAATTTCGAAAAAAGATTGTGGTTTTACTCGACAGCACTTACAGGAAAAATATCGCGTCAATTGATTTTCAACTTGAGTTTATGTTGTCGCAGTGTGCAATCAAATGCAATTTATCTCTCAGAAATCGCATGGCAAGGCATGACAAAAATTTTTTTTTACCGTTTTCGATTGTTTCTAAAGTATTTAAAAAATATTTAAATATTATTATTATAATTATTCTATTAATTTCTTGAAATAAACCTAATTAATAAAATGATTAGAAATTTCCAAACATATTTAATCAAGTCTCTATCTATTAAAAATAATTTTAAATCCAATAACAAAAAATTATCACTTGTATTATTTTTTAATTAAAAAAATGTTCAATCACCTAAAAATTAATTTATTTATTCATTTCGTGATTGAAATCGATACTTTTTGCCCAAATCACAATGTTATCGTTAAACGGAAAAACTAAATTCAAAAGTGTTCAGTGCTAAATTACATAAGAAAAAACTCTCGCTTTGTGTTTGTTTATCTTTGTGCGTGTGTGTGCGGGATGTGCAGGAGAATACAGGAATATAAACAAAAATTATACATACAATTTTTAACATTATTACCGTCATCTGAACTAGAACCTCTTGGACGACCTTTGGGTTGATATTTCATTTGTACTTTGCGGTTTATACCAGAAAAATGGCCATACCTTCAAAACGAAAATACAAAAGCAATACATATAACACTTTATAAATCATATTATATATAAATGATCCCCTGCGTGTGCATGTTATTTTCTCATGTCGTTTGATGACCCTTTGCATTTGGTTCACGCAATTTTTAGTTTTGAACAAAATATATAGAGTAGATTTTTGTATACAAAAAAATTCAAGTAATTATGACATATTAATAAACGAATAACTTATGGTGCCCATAGGCGTGTACTGCCGCAGTTCATGCCAATCATCATCATCAATCGCAGATTTTCCATTTTATTATTTAATTTTTCACACAAAACCAATTTTGAATTTCGTTGGTTGTATAAACATTCATAACACAACTTTCAAATATGCCTGATATAAAATAAACAACGTTCATCTGATTTATAGGTGTTAATTTTAAAAATCAAAAGTGTTTTAATTTTTATACTGCAACAAATACATTCTCATGTTGTGTAACACGTATACACACATATTGCCGTTCCTGCGGCAGTACTATGGAAGACAAAAATGTTTGTAAATGTTCGTGATTAGGGGAAATCAAACCTACTTTATAAAATAACACACAAAGCTCAGGGGACAAATAATTACGTTACAAGTTTAAGACATACATTTCCAAAACACTCTTCAGTTGTTCCAGTTTACTCTTCTTTTCTTCAATTTCTGCATTGTCCTTCGTCTCGATTTCCGCCAAAAGGAAACGTGCAATATCCAAAATCTCCTGCAGTTGCTTTGGACGTTTCAATTTAACGTGACCATTTTTAAAGCCATCATATTTCTCAAAAATTTCAAAAAATCTAATATTAAAAATAAATGAATAAATCAAGTTCTATATAATTGATAGCTGCAAAATAATTTTATATGTTCAACACTTACTTGGGATGTCTCACTTCAACTTTCATCTTTTGTTTAGGGGTACGATCACCATGTCTTATAACAGCCACAACACAGCGCAATTCCATCATTTTTCCAAATGTAGTGGGTACAATGGGAGGATCATCCAATTGAAATGGCACAGACCAGGGGATATGTAGAGTTGGCGTTAACTCTCTTAATATCATATTGCCCAAAATCTTGGCACAATCGTCGTAATACTTGTTGGAATTTTTAACAAAACTAAAGCCATTGACATCGCATACAAATGATTTACCATTTGCCCTATTTATGAAAAAAAAAACAAAACAAATCGATTTGCTTATGTAAAGGAAAAGATAGAATCAAATAGGAAATATTGAGTTGAATAAATCGATTTAGATAAATCACTACTCTCCGATACCAGTTTCATTATGTCCTCTAAAAATATGATAAAAGTCTAAGAGTGGTGACAGCATTAGCTGGTATTTTTCAAAAAATAATATCTGTAAAAAATAAAAATATACTTGGGGTACGACTACGCCTTGTCCCGTTCAAATATAAAACAGTTTTTTAATAACGGGTTTTCCAATATTGTAATATGTCATGATCTGTCATTTGTTTTTCATTATATTCAGTAGTTATTACAATTTCATCATTTAGTGATATACGCAAGAACAACGTTTAAAAATTATTCAGTTTTATTATCAAAATAATCGTTCTCCAATTGCAACTTTTCCATTTTTTTAAAATCCAAAACAATTTCCAGTCCAACTACGACCTTGACACCCATGAGCAATATTTTAGCTCTCGTTAAGAGCTATCGTTTTTCCATTGACCGATTCCCGATGCACGTACCGTTAAGGAGCTAGAGCAAAAATTAACTTTCCGTTCACATTTGAAAATGATGCTAAGTTCATTTTTTTCAAATCCAAAAAAAAACACTTTCCAGTCGACCTTGACACCCATGAGCAATATTTTAGCTCTCGTTAAGAGCTATCTTTTTGCCATTGACCGATTGTGGCTACGTGCCACACAGCAAATGAAACAATTGAATTGTTGCGAGAAACGTTTGGAGATTCGATTATTTCAAGAAATTGTGATATTGAATGGACTCCAAGAATTTGTGATTTAACACAATTAGACTATTTCTTGTGGGGTTATTTGAAGTCATTGATCTTTCGAAATAAAACAGACTCTCTTTGAGCTTTACAAGTCAATATTGAACGTTCCATTCATGACATACGACTTGATTTAGTGGAGAAGAAGTCGTGGAGGCCATTTGAATGACGTTTTATTTCGAACTTAATTGTATCGATTGTACTTCACATTAAATAAATAAAAATTTCCTTAACAATAAGTGTGTTTTTTCAAAGAAATCATATCACTCTTATTAGAAACCCCTGTATTTGAAAAGGAAATACAATTATTTTAGCATATAAAATGCTATAGTCATCGTATTTTTTAATTTTAAATACTCTAAATTATATTCAGTCAAATTTGGTGTTTATCGTTCAACCCAATCAAATGTTACGCACAAAACAATACTTAATATTCATACGGACTGGCGGTCAGTATGGTGTTTGGTTTGTGTTTGTGTTAACTTTTGGGCTTTGGTGTTTTCTGACATATGTATATAGAAAAATTTCATGGCCGACATTTTTGTAGAACATGTGTCCATGGTCTTGAGAACGTCTTCTCCCTTGGCCCAACCTATATAAAAGAGAATGTTTGTTTGTTACGTATATATGTACGTCATTTCAGTCCATTTTGGAAATTGAGATTTCTGGAGCAATTTTGTAGCGAGATTGTTTTTTCATCTTAACATATGCATTTGGTGTCAGTCTACGCGATTGGTCAAAATGGGCGGGATGAAACATTTTTTGAAAGGGTTTAACTAGAGTGACACTGCACTAGGGATGTAACGAATATTCGCATTCGCATATGCGAACGCGAATTATTCGCATCATTTTAATATTCGCATTCGCAAAAACCATCTTTGGATTATTCGCATTCGCTTTCTCAAAAATATATTCCAGTATTCGCTTCCATTTGTTAAAAATGTTAAAACTCCTTATTCCCTTCACACAATTTAAAGATAATAAAACCAATGAAAACCTCTGCCACTTCTCTTCAAAACAGTTGAAAAAATATGTTTGTCCTTGTAGTAACAGGAGGTAAAAATATAGAAAACATTCTTAATACTTGAATATCCTGGAAACGTATCAATTCGGTTCCTTAAATTTGTAGGTACTAAAGGGTCAAACGATTATTCGCATTCGCTTTCGCAAAAATGCATATTTACTATTCGCTTTCGCATTCGCAAGAAATATATTTCAATATTCGCTTTCGCTAAAGTCACTTTCGTTACATCCCTACACTGCACCAAGAATCTTGAAATTTGGCAAGGCTGTTCTTGACAGCAATATGTGTGACTTAACATACAATTGGCGATATCGGAAAGTTGGACGTGGCCTTCATTTATGGAAAATTAAATATCTTCAGAATAATTTCACCAATTGCCTTGAAATTTGGCATGTGGACATTTGAGATCAATATGGGTGACACCAAAAAATTGTCGCGTGCACCCGTTCCCATGACTCTATTTGTATACCTTCCACCATAGGATGGGGGTATACTCATTTTGTCACTCCGTTTTTAATACATTGAAATACTGATTAGAGACCGCATAAAGTACTTATACGAGGTATGTTCAAAGAATATCGCGAATTTTTAATTTCCGCGGGCTACGTGTATTTGATTTTTGATATTTTTGTAGCGTTATGTTGGTACTCACGTCCCTTACTTATCCCGACAAGGTCGGCCATTTTGAATGTTTACTTAATTTTTGACAGCTGTTGTGCTTGGATGTGTTTTAACTTGTCTTCGATTTTTATCTATTTCAGAAAATGGATCAAAGAATTTGCATCAAATTTTGTGTGAAAAAAGCAACGTTTATCGGTGGTACAAAATGTTCTTAGAGCGCCGAGAAGATGCGAAGGACGAAAGGCGTGCCGGACGCCCGAGCTCACAGTTTTCTTTGATTGCAGGGGCGTGGTGCATTATGAGTTCGTGCCACAGGGTAGTACGGTCAATAAATAATATTACCTGCAAGTTATGCGCAAATTGCGCGAAGCAATCCGCCAAAAACGCCCGGATTTGTGGAAGAACAAAAACTGGCTTTTGCACCATGATAACGCCCCATCATACATCGTTGCTTGTGCGCGAATATTTGGCCAAAAAAACACAGTAATGGTGCCACAGCCACCGTATTACCCTGTCCTAGCCCACTGTGTCAAAACTGAAAGGGCCCATGAAAGGACGACGCTACGCCACGATTGAGGAGATAAAGACGGCATCGAAGGAGGAGCTAAACAAGATCACAAAAAATGATTATTTGAAGTGCTTCGAGGATTGGAAAAAAACTTTGGCAGAAGTGTATTATATCCGAGGGGAATTACTTTGAAGGGGACAAAATAGATATTCATGAATAAATAAATACTTTTTGAAAAAATACAAAATTCGCAAATTTTTTTGAACATACTACAGGGTTGCCCATATTCGACGGACCCATGTTTTTTTTGGGCCCATTCCAATCGACGAGGCTTGTCCGCAGGCAACAATCTTTGCGTCAATTGAATTTTGTACGGGAACAAATGCAAATCAACGCGAATAATCCGTTGTAAAGTGGACCGAGCCATGCCCAACTGCTGAGAACGGCGTTTTTGGGATGTTCTTGGGGACCTCTCAACACTGGCTCGTACGGCAGCGATATTCTCGGCCGATCGCCTTGGTCGACTTTTATTTGGCCTCTTCGGATTAGAAAGAGCATCACCAGTCGAAAATTTTTCGTGTAAACGCTTAATGGTGTTCTTAGAAGGCGCACTTCTCACATTTTTTAATATTTTAAAAGCACGTTGAGTTTTCACAATTGACTTCTTCTGTTGAATGTAAATTTCAACTATTTCGCGTGGCGTGTATTGTTCCATGGTAAAAATCTGCTTGGACTGACGCTTCAAACGCGGTATGTCATTAAGCGATCTGACATCTCTGTCAAAAGTTATGGCGTTGCCAGATGGGTCCGTCGAATATGGGAGACCCTGTATGTATATGGATAATTCCAAAGCCCAGACGTTACGAAATTGTAGATCCTTTTCAATCATTGATAAATAATATAATTTAATATTATATAGGGTGATCCATTTCGAGGTTCCCTACTTTTTTAAAGAAAAAAAAACAGACAATTAAAATAAGACTACATATCCCTACAGGAAAAAGTCTAACGGTGTGATATCACACGATCTTGGCCAATCGACCGGCCCAAAACGTGAAATTATCTGCTCACCGAAGTGTTCTCTCAATAAATCCATTGATTGATGCGATGTGTGGATTGACGGTTACGTTCTCACCGGCATCATTTTTAAAGAAATATGAACCGATGATTCCGGTACGTCGGATCGGGAATCGGTCAATGGCAAAAAGATAGCTCTTAACGAGAGCTAAAATATTGCTCATGGGTGTCAAGATCGTGGGTCGGCTGGAACGTGTTTTTTTTTTGACTTAAAAAAATGGACTTAGCGCAATTGGCGAACGATTATTTTGATAATAAAACTGAATAATTTGTAAACGTTGTTCAGGCGTAAGTCGTTCCATGATGAAATGCCAAACAATACTTAACAAAAATAACATGACAGCATGACACGACTCACACGTGATCTGTCAAAAAAAAGGCTATTGGGTGATCTAAGTATCTCTACTTAGATCACCCCTTATAAGCAAATCAAAACTTGTTCGGACGCTACCTATTTTTGGAAAATGTTGTAACATCCGAACAAGATTTGCTATGGGCCAAAAGTGTAACACATCGAAGGAGTGACCTAAGACCCCAATTATGTTTGGCGGAAATCCGTTTTGGGTAATTTTAAGTTATTTGAGCAATGTCCGTCTGCTGGCTGGTGCGCACGATAACTCTCGAAAGGAGTAACCGATTGACTTCAAATTTGGTATGTGGTAATATTTTTCCTATCTCCGGCTAAGTTCGAAGATGGACCATATTGGTCCACTTCTTCTAGTACTTCCCCACAGAGGGTTTAAAATTATTGAAATATTGATTCTCTAATACTATAATACTTGTTAGTCGCTACCACCACGAGAAAAATGGGTGAATTTACCGCTCCCCTTTTGGTACCTCCCACACAAAAGGACCATTTTGTACCATAAATCATCTTATAACTTTTATACCAGTGATTAGGTTAGGTTGGTTTGAGAAGAGGAGGCGGTTGAAATTTCGCCTCATGTCCTTGGACATACACATAAGCCAGTATTCGGCCTATTGTGCGCTCTAATTGTTAATAAATGGTCCTTGGAAAGTTATTTTAGGAACTCGGTACTATCGACATAGTCCTTAATCTTTTTCCAGTCTACGCCCCTAAGTTGGGTCAAGTCTGGTATAGTGTCATTACCTAAGAAACGGGATCTATTGTTAGCGAACGCTGGGCACTGGCAGAGGAAATACACCAACGTTTAGTCATCCTACCCGCATGCCCTGCATACGCTGTCATCTACAACTACTATCCTATGTAGATGTGCTTGCAAGCATGTGTGTCCTGTAAGGACACCGATGATCTTACTGGTTTCTATCTTGCTCAATCTCAGCAAGGTCTTGGTCTTGTCCTCGTTTGGGTCACCCCACAAGACTTTCGTTGTCTTCCCAACGTTTTCACTATTCCATAGCGTGATATGGGTGTTCCTTGCCCATATTTTTAGTTCAGAACGCGTAACTCCGAAGGGTTTTGCGGTCTCTAGGGTTGTTGTTTGCAAGTCTCTGGCTCTAGATGCCAAGGCATTTGCTTTCTAGTTACCCCTTACTCCGCAATGACCAGGCACCCATATGATGCATATTGTGCCGTGTTCGGAGTAGGCGTTAATCGCCATTTTACATAGGATGGGGGGTATATTCATTTTATAACTCAGTTTGTAACACCTCTAAATATTGATATGAGACCCCATAAAGTATATATATTCTTAATCGTCGTAAAATTCTAAGACGATTTTGCCAAGTCCGTCTATCCATCCGTCCGTCCGTCAGTTGTAATTACGCTACAGTCCGTAATAATAGAGCTAGGTGGCTGAAATTTGGTATAGATACTTCTAATAGCTGCAAGTAACTTGAATTGAAAATGGGCGATATCGGTCCATATTTAGATATAGCTCCCATATATAGCATCTAACTTGTTGTGATTCCTACTGTTCTCATCTACTTTTTGTGTTTTTCGGTGTTACTTTCTTTAGGTTTGAGTTATTTTGTTTGGTCACATACTGTCCATGGTGGAGGGTATATAAGATTCGGCATGGCCCAACTTAACGCTTTTACTTGTTTATGTTTAACTTTATTTTGATAGATAAATAAGTCCCGTCCCACTGAAAGACCATTTGAGCAAAAAAATTAAAAATATGGTTTTGAAATAAAAAATTTATTTAAATTAATTAGTTATATGGATGGCAATAAAGGGCAGTTTGACCTACATATATAGTCAAAATTGGCAGCCTCCAACTCGGAGAGTCCTTAACCGATCACGTTGAAATTTTGTTTCGTAACTACTACCCAATAGGACTACACATGGTGCAAGTTTCATCCCGATCAGAAGAAATCGGTTTCAAAAGTTCACCCACTTGAGATGAAATCACCCATATATTAAAATTTTGTCACTAAAATGTTTAAGGAAATAGTTTTTTTTACTTAATACATTGTAAAATAATAAAATAAATTAAAAATACTAAGTGCGAGGCTTGTCTGAATTAATCCAAAGTTTTGATACCAAATATGCCAGTGTGCGGCGGTTGGCTATTGACCACATTTTCTTTTTTTATGTTTTTCATTATGAAAACACTTACCTAAAAATTCAGAACAAATACAGGCATATTCTTAGATCGATTCTAAACAAACCCTGAAAATTTCAGCGTAGAATAATGACGGGTTATATTTAAATTAAAAAAAAACATTTTCTAACTGTAGTCGCCAGAAAACAGTATTTATGAACTACACCATTTTCAATTGTAATTCGAAAAAAGTCAATTGAAATTCGAAGATGTCATTTGAAATTCAAAAAATATCAATTGAAATTCGGATATTCCATTTGAAATTCGAAGAAGGTCAATTGAAATTCGAAAAACATCAATTGAAATTCGAAAACCATCAGTTGAAATTCGAAACACATCACTTGATATTCGAAGAACATCAATTGAAATTCGAAAAACCTCAATTGAAATTCGAAACACATCATTTGAAATTCGTAAAATTGCAATTAAATATCGGAATACGTCAATTGAAATTCGAATTTTTCCATTTGAAATTCGTAATACACCAATTGAAATTCGGAAAACATCAATTGAAATTCGAAATTCATCATTTGAAATTCGAAAAATGTAAACAAAATCAATGCTGTATATTAGATGGGGTAGATTTTAAGTGATACAATTTGTCTGTGTTAAACCTTTAATATAGGAGATAGGATCATCTACATGTTCGTCACATTTAGTCAGCAAATGTGTTTAAATAAATTCTACCCAATCTAAAGTACAGATTTGTTTACATCTTCGAATTTCAATTGATGTATTTCGAATATCAAGTGATGTTTTTCCAATTTCAATTGGTGTATTACGAATTTCAAATGGAAAAATTCGAATTTCAATTGATGTATTTCGTATTTCAATTGATGTTTATCGAATTTCAATTGATGTGTTTCGAATTTCAATTGATGTTTTTCGAATTTCAATTGATGTGCTTCGAAATTCAATTGATGTGTTTCAAATTTAAATTGATGTATTTCGAATTTCAATTGATTTTTTTCGAATTTCAAATGGAATCTTCGAATTTCAATTGACATTTTTCAAATTTCAAATGGAATCTTCGAATTTCAATTGATCTTATTCGAAATTGAATTGATTTTTTTCGAATTACAGTTGTAAATGGTGTAGTGTTCAAACAAGTAAGAAATTTCATTCGACTAAGGTATAATACACCCTCACTTTGTGAGCAATGTAAATATGCACAGGTATATGTACTAATATTATGATCTATTTAATTTTGTTATGTATGGTTCTTTTTGTACGGGAGGTACTAAAACGGGTGTGGTCATAATGCAAAAATTTTGAGTATATATATGTATTGATATTCGGGTATACGAGTATAAGCTGTTAACTTGTTGTACAAAATGGTACTTTTGTGTGGGAGGTACCAAAAGGGGCGTGATAATAACGCGCATTTTTCGACAGACTATAGATACTATTAAAACATTACACTGTACAAATTTATGTACAAAGTATTTGTAGGCTCTAGTATTAAAGTTATAAGCTGTAAACTCTTCATAGAAAATGGTACCTTTGTGTGGGAGGTACCGATAACGGGAAGGCTATAACGCCCATTTTTCACTGGATTGTAGGTACTATAAAACCACTACACTGTTTAAAATTTCAAGTCGTTGTATGCACTGGCATTCAAGTTATAAGCTGTTAACTTTTGTTGCAAAATAGTACATTTGTGTGGGAGGTACCAAAAGGGGCGTGCCAATTACGCCCACCGTTCACTGGACTCTAGGTACTATAAAAGCATTACACTGTACAAAATTTTAAGTATTTGCATGAAGTGATATTAAAGATATAAGGAATTAACTTTTGGTGCAAAATGGTCCATTTGTGGGGGAGGTACCAAAAGGGGCGTGGCAACTTCGCTTATTTTTCTCGAGGTGATAGTGACTAATAAAGTAACAATATGTGTAGAATTTCAGAGGATTTAAATAAGTAGTATAGAAGTTATTAAATAATCAATACTTCACTTAATATTAACCTTTTGTGGAGGAGGTACGTACTAGATTCAGTGGACCAATATGGCCCATCTTCGAAGTTAGCCGGAGATAGAAAAAAATTACCACATACCAAATTTGAAGTCAATCGGTTTCTCCTTTCGAGAGTTATCGTGCGCACCAACCAGCAGACAGACAGACGGACGGACGGACATTTCTCATTCGACTTGAAATGACCCAAAACAGATATCCGCCGAACATACGTCCGTATGTCTATCTGCTGGCTGGTGTGCACGATATCTCTCGAAAGGAATAACCGATTGACTTCAAGTTTGGTATGTGGCAATATTTTTTTCTATCTCCGGCTAAGTTCGATGGGCCATATTGGTCCACTCTCTCTAGTACTTGATTTTTTTATAACTTC
This sequence comes from Eudasyphora cyanicolor, assembly GCA_963930755.1. NCBI lineage: Eukaryota > Metazoa > Arthropoda > Insecta > Diptera > Muscidae > Eudasyphora > Eudasyphora cyanicolor. The sequence goes on from OZ005736.1 coordinate 146,127,062, forward strand.
TATACTACTTATTCGAATCTTCTGAAATTCCACCCATAGTATTAGTTTATTAGTCGCCACCACCTCGAGAAAAATTGGCGAAGTTGCCACACCCCCTTTGGTACCTCCCACACAAATGAACCATTTTGTACCAAAAGTTAACAGCGTATAACATTTACACAAGTGCATAAAAATACTTAGATTTTGTCCAGTGTAATGCTTTCATGGTATCTGCAGTCTAGTAAAAAATTTGCGTTATTGCCACGCCCCTTTTGGTACATCCCACACAAAGGTACCATTTTGCACCAAAAATGAACAGCTTATAACATTAATACCAGTGTATAAAAATACTTGAAATTTTGTACAGTGTAATGCTTTTATAGTGCCTACAGTCCAGTGAAAATTTACGTTATTGCCACGCCCCTTTTGGTAACTCCCACACAAGAGCTCAATTTCGTACAAAAAAATTAACAGCTTTTAACTTTAATACTAGTGCCAACAAATACTTTAAATTGTGTACAGAGTAATGTTTCTATAATACATATGGTCTGGGCGTTATTATCACGCCCTTTTTGGTACCTCCCACACAAACGTACCATTTTGTACACAAAGTTAATTTCAATACATATATATTTACTCAAAATTTTTGCACAGTGTATAGTTTTTAAAATTCCTACAGTCCTGTGAAAAATGGGAGTTATGACCACACCCATTTTAGTACCTCCCACACAAAAAGTGCCAAGACATACCAAAATTATATAGCTCATAATATTAGTATGTATGTATGTATGTATACCAGTGTATATTTACATTGCACAAAGTGAGGTTCTACCTTAGTCAGTTTACCCGACTGACATTTTTTACGTGTCTAAAACAATATTTATTAAAAAATGTCAAGATTTTTATTTATAAACTAGAAGAAGAAGATGTGTAAACATATGTGTTTCTCTAGATCGAAATTGATTCCATCTACATTTAGTCTTCTTGGTTCCAATTTAGAAACTGTTGAATCCTTTGTGGTATATAAATGGATCCTAAACTTAACTTCAATAATCACATAATTAGAATGGTGAACAAAGCTTATGGTGTCCTTGGCTTCATTAAGCGAAACAGTATACTTCACTTGTTAGACCTATTCTAGAATATGGATCTGTTGTATGGGACCCCCAATATGGGAGTTATGTTGATAAAATTGAATCCGTTCAGAAACAATTTTTATTATTCGCTTTGAGGCACCTGCATTGGAGTAGTGATTTTGTTCTTCCACCCTATACTATGAGGCTTGCTATATATATTTCTGACCATCTGACATTTCCATTGGAAAGTTTGGCATTTTTTAGCATAAACGTACTCGGAACGTTTTGACGTACGACCATCATTTGTGTTGTTTACAGTGACTTGAAAAAATCAATTTGGCAAAAAAAACTGATTTAACTCGTGAACATTTTCGTGCGATCATTTTTCACAACTTTCGACGTGAATTATCACGACAAGAGAGCATCCATGTACTTAAATCATTGTATGGCGACGAAGCACCATCCTATAGCACTGTGATAAACTTGTTTAATGAATTCAATCGTGGCCGACGCTCGCTCAAAGACGAAGGTCGTCCAAAAACGGCCGTTGTGCCAGAGAACATTAATGCCGTGCGTGAACTGATCAAAGTTCGAGGCAGAGTGAGTTTATTAATCGAAGAACGAACGCTGTCAAATTTGGAGAAAATCAGCTCATATCGACACCCTATGCAAAAAAAAATCTTTCAATGTTGTGACTTGAGAATGATAGTATTCGTAGTTTGAAAAGCAGAAAATGTAAACGAAAGTGTTATGAGTACTTATTCTGCTCCATCAAAGTGGTGTAGCGTATCATATAGTGGGATCCGGTCTACCTTAGGATTTCCTTACTCTAATAAGTTACGATTACACAACAAACACAATATAGAATAAATCAAATATTACCTCAATAGATCAAATCCGCATACCGTCTGTTTGAAAGCCAAGCACACTTTGCGTGAAATAAGTTTTTCCGCATGATTAAGAATTACCGGATATCGAATCTCTTTGCCTTCACTGTCACGCTCAACTTTGCCATCCAAGGCTGGACTCTTGCGTGCCTCTGCATGCGCATAGTCTGGACCAACAGTATAAACCTTGACATCGGTACCTGGAAAATATACTACATTTTAAAAGTAATACCGGGTTGTTATACAAATCTCATTTATTCTTAGAGGATTTTGTTTTTGTGATCTTTGATTTGTTTGGTTAAGAATATTTAGAAGAAGGTGGGGTGGTGTTCTATATATTTGGGAAATTTATATTTTTGTTTGCAAAAAAAAAACCAAAAGTTTACATAGTATAGTTGTTTTTTTTTTCATTTTCGTTACGAACATCAAGAACGAGAACAACAAGGTGTACAAACTGTAAACAGTATCGCAACTTATGTATTCGAATACGAACGAACGATCAGGCAGGACTTTTCGCAAATGATTATTTAGTTTGATTATAAGTTTTATTGGTTTTTTTTCGGTTAAGTGTGAATGAGATTTGGTTTTGTTTTTTTTTTCAGCCGCTGATATGGGAAAAAAATAATTTTGATTTTTGTGATTATTAAGAATTGTTCAAAATATGGTTTGAAAGAAGTACTGTTATGAAAAAATGATTGTTAAAAAGCTATTACGAAAAACAATGTTTAAGACGAAATTTTCGTACATGCAAATTAATAAAAAAGGAAACGTTCTAATGAAATACATAATAATTTAAATGTAAGATTAACTAGTTGTAATATAAAATTAACAAACTGAAAAAAAATCTCGAGAAATTGATGGATTACATGAACTAATAGATCCTTCGATGGAAAGTTAGAAATGGTGAAAACAGAAAAGCGAGGAGGGGATTGAAGGGATGGAAACAAAATGGACGTTTCCATGCCGTTTAAGCAGATGAATGAGTAGTTGTCATCCCTAGCCATTCCAGGCATCTAATGAAGTAAAGGATTCTGTCGATGTTGTGCGATGACAGAGCTTCGAGATTACCAATCATAAAGTCAGCCAATATTGACAGAGTAGTTTGCCCAAAGTGCCGATGAGGTTGCTTGGAAGCTTCCGAAACGATATCGTACACCAGCCAGTGACCACCCTTAATACATTTCACACATTTCTTATTCTTCTTTTTCAAAGAAGGTTTGTGTTTCTGTTTTAAGGGAAACAAAAACAACGATCTCGAACTCAATATTCAAAAACAAAGCTATGAAAAGTCATAACAGATCGAACAACAAAAACAATGGTTTCCATAACCTTTTAAGTCATTTGAACAATGTCCGACCGTCTGTCTGTCTATGTGTCTGTCTGCTGGCTGGTGCGCACGATGACTCTCGAAAGGATTAACCGATTGACTTATTAACCGAAAATTTGGTATGCGGTAATATGTTTCTCTATATCCGGCTATGTTCGAAGATGGGCCATTTTGGTCCACTCCTTCTAGTACCTCCCCCACAAAGGGTTAAAATTTAGTCAAATTTTGAATCTTTAATAACGTCTATATTACTTACTCGTATCTCCTGAAATTTCACACATACTCGTAGTATTATAGTTTATTAGTCGCTAACACCCCTAGAAAAAGGAGCGAAGTTGCCATGCCCCTTTTGGTACCTCCCACACAAACATACCATTTTGCACCAAAAGTAATTGCTATTCGCTTTAATATCAATTCATACAAATACTTTCAATTTTGTACAGTGTAATGCTTTTATAGTACCTAGAGACCAGAGAAAAGTGGGCGTTATTGGTAGCTCCCTTTTGGTACCTCCCACATAAATGGACCATTTTGTACCAAAAGTTAATAGCTTACAAACATAAAAATACTTTAAACTTTGTACAGTGTAATGCTCCCACACAAATGCATTATTTTGCACCAAAAGTTAACAGGTCATATATAATTTTAATACCAGTATAAGTTATTAACTGCTATTTGAATTGAAAATAATTTAATTAAAACAAAAAATAAAGAAATTTAAGATATTTTTTTGGGACTGAAGGTGAGGGGATTCTTAAGTCGGTTTACCCGACTGAACTTTCTTGTTACTAACATTTAGCTTTGTATGTATGAAATGTGGGATAATCCAATTAATCTTCTGTAACTTCGTCTTTTTGCACCGATCTAGATCATATTGGGCACAAAATGTTCGTATTGAAATAAACTAATACCGCAAATGATATAATTTTAAAAAAATATTGTTTTTTGGGTTTAAAAAATAAGTTGAAAAGAGAAAAATTGCAAAAATCAGTAACATTTTTTGAAATTTGAGCTTTGGCCCACTGTAACTCAGTCATATCTTGACCAATTTTTACAAACGATACATGGTTATTTTAGTAATTTCATTACCTTTCAATAAAAAATCAATCGAATATCTTCGAAAATACTTTTATTAAAGAGACATCATCTTTTTTAACAACGGAAAAACGGTAATTTCGGATATTCGGATTCAGCGGACAATTTTACATAAAGATTAGGTGTCATTTGGTCACGTCTTTGTTGAAAATTTGTGACAACGTGTTATTAGCAACTTTTAGGTTAGGCTAGGTTAAAAATAACGGGTGATCCAAGTAGAGATACTTTTTCAATAGCTTTTTTTTGACAGATCACGTGTGAGTCGTGTCATGCTGTCATTTTATTTTTGTTAAGTATTGTTTGGCATTTCATCCTGGAAAGACTTACGCCTGAACAACGTTTACAAATCGTTCAACTTTATTAAGAAAATTCACGTTCTGTGAGGAATGTGTTTCGTGCACTTCGCTCAACTTATGGTCAACATAATCGGTCTACTGAGCGTACTATTCGAAACACCATCACCCATCTTGAGACCCAGCATTCATTATTGGATAATATTCCACCGAATAGACCACGTCCAACACGCAGTGAAGAAAATGTAGCGGCCGTAGCTGAGAGTGTACGCGAAGACCGTTCGCAGCAACTCGGACTGACGTATGGAACGACTTGGCGCATTTTACGTCGATATCTTAAATTGAAAGCATACAAAATACAGCTTGTGCAAGAACTGAAGCCGCCCAACCTTCCCAAGCGACATCGCTTCGCTCTATGGGCTCTTGAAAAGTTCCAAGAAGATCCGACGTTTTCGAGCCAAATTTTGTTCAGCGATTCTGGCTCAATGTAAACAAGCAAAATTTCCGCATTTGGGACGAAGAGCAACCTGAAGAGATTCATGAGCTGCCACTTCATCCAGAAAAAACAACGGTTTGGTGTGGTTTGTGGGCCGGTGGAATCATCGGTCCATATTTCTTCAAAAATGATGCCGGTGAAAAAGTAACCGTCAATGGCGACCGTTGATGCCTGAAATTGAAGCTCGTGATCTCGGCGACATTTGCTTTCAACAAGGCGGCGCCACTTCCCACACATCGCATCAATCAATGGATTTATTGGATTTATATCACACCGTTAGGCTTTTTCCTGTGGGGATATGTAAAGTCCGCTTCGATTCAAGCCTTGTAGAAAACATCACGCGAGTCATTCGCCAGTTACCAGTCGAAATGCTCAAACGAGTCATCGAAAATTGGACTCAACGGATGGACCATCCGAGACATAGCCGCGGCCAACATTTGATGGACATAATCTTCAAAAAATAAATGCCAAAGAATATTCTTTCAAATGATAATCAACATTCCCCATTCAATTTGAATGGTTCGAGGGTCCCTACAAATTCAATTTGTAGGGAACCTCGAAATGGATCACGCTATATAACAGACTCACATAGACTATATAGTCCATTGCGCTACCACAGTGACGTAAGGGAAAACATAAGTTAATCCTAGCCCCTCCCGTTGAACCAATTTGATTGCTTCAAAAAGTTGACGGATTTTAGCATCAGCCAATATAGGTAGGATAGGTTAAATGATGAATGAAAGGACAGTAGTCGGTGATATTATGTTGCCACTTTGATGTCACTGATCTGATGTCGCAGTAAGCCGCCAGAACGCCTATCATCAGTCGCATGTCGGTTTTCCTACCTTTAGAAGGATTTCTGTCCTGATACGTGACTTGGTTGCCCACAGACAACGAAATATCCTGCACCCGAGTAAATCTTGGCGGTTGTGGATATCCTGATTTCTTAACCAGGTGTTGGGATTTTGCCGAAGAGTTCGCACATGGTAGGTCCTCAAAGAAATGAGAGCAAAAATCGTCTCTCTGCGTGCCATCCAATAAGGCAGTGACCCATCATGACAGACACGATAAGTGTGACGTCCGTCGATAACGACAGCAGTGCCGTTTGGAGTTTAGACAGGGCCACATCTGTTTGAAATGTATGCATTTTCTGACTAGTTACCACCTGTCATTTGTAAGCGCAAGGGCACTATCTGTCAAGAAGATATAGTGGTGAATATTGAACCTTCAGCCATCTCGTTCAGAGATTTGCGACATTCGAGGGCAGTTTTTTAATTCGGGAAAGTAGTTTCCAGGGACTTGATCGTAGCATGACTATCAGAGAAAATATTGATACAGACTTTGATCAGAACATTAATTTTCTATTTCTGTCTGGCAAACACTACAGTGGAAGTCTTTTTATAATGTATAGCTCAAGTTCCTTAGAAAAACATCAATGCCAACTTGGTTGAGTTTGGACCGTCTGTATAAAAGTTAACGAATCTCCCATGTCCTGGAATACGACAATTCCATTCTGATCTATCAGAAATAAGAGTTAGATGGTTCTTGTCAAAAAGTTGTTAAGTCGTAGTGTAATCAACAATGCCCGGAAGGTCAGGTACTGTGTCTACTGTGATACTATAGAGTGACAGTTCTCTAAGTCTAATAGAAGTATTAAATGTAGCATAACATTTAGGGCCTCAGTCGATGTCGTTCTCGTCGCACCAGTGACACAAATTGCAGTCATTAGCTGGACTTTCTTTAGTATCGACAAAGGGTTGAAACCGGCAAAGCTGTTCAAGAAGTAGTTCCGTCTGGGTCGGGTTAACACAAAGATCATTATCCGAAGCCAGTTAGTTTTAATAACTATCGCAAGTCTTTTCTAGTTTTTTTTTAACGGCATTTTAAAACCTTGTAAAATAAAGTAGTACCGTATATCGTGTAAGGACGGTGCGCAGCGCTTTGATGGTGGAACCAAATCCCATATAAGTGGTTTTCTGGAATAACAACACACTTAAATTAGTCTTGCCTAAGCTGAATACATTTATGCTAATTCATACAGGGTTTTCCAACAAGAGGTGTTATTTTGAATCGCCCTGTATTTCGGTAGCTGTCACTTTTGAAACTTTTATTCTTTGACATTTACGCCATTACTGAAAATGGAACGATAAACGATCATCGAACGATACAAAACGATCAAAAAACGATACGAACGATACAAAACGATCTTGACTGATGAGGCCCATTTCCACCTCGGTGGCTACGTCAACAAGCAAAATTGTCGCATCTGGGGCTCGGAAAACCCAAGAGTTATTGTTGAGAAGCCTCTCCATCCTCAACGTGTGACTGTTTGGTGCGGTTTATGGTCCGGCGGGGTCTTTGGACCTTACTTTTTCGAAAATGAGGTTGGATCAACAGTTACGGTGAATGGATTGCGCTATCGAGATATGATTAATGATTTTTTATGGTCGGAATTGGATGGTATTGATCTGGACAACGTTTACTTTCAACAAGACGGCGCTACGTGCCACACAAGCAACGAAACTATTGATCTGTTACGGGATAAGTTTCCGGACCGTGTTATCTCTCGAAGAGGTGATCACAATTGGCCACCGAGATCTTGTGATTTAACACCTTGCGACTTCTTCCTTTGAGGCCACGTGAAAGATGAGGTCTACGCCAACAGCCCAGCGTCGATTCAAGACCTCAAAGATAGAACTCGTGAGGCCATCGAGGACATAGGGCAGCCACTTTGCGATTTGGTTATGGAAAATTTCATGAAAAGGATATGGTCCTGTAAGCGTGGTCGTGGTGGCCATTTGGCTGATGTTGTTTTTCATTATCAACGGCATACCTTCCTCTTTATTATGAAATAAACATCCGATCATTTATCTCAAAAAATGGCATTTTTCTTTGAATACCAAAATAACACCTCTTGTTGGAAAACCCTTTATAACTAAATCGATCTTTTATTCCAGAAAACCACAGATATATACTCGAATATTGTTATGATTGGAGGAATGACAAGTGATGTATTGGACGACAAATTTCGGGAATCTTTAGAAACGAGATACATGATAGACGAAATCGTGGTGGGACGAATAAAACTATTTAGCAAATTGATACAAACTATACGTCACCCTGGCCAAAGGGTTAAAGTGGCGTATGATAAATATTACTAATTGTCATTGTAACACATATGTTTACTAGCAACAACAATTGGTGGCGAAAATATATGTAGATGTGTAAGAAGTTTCATCCATCTAGTAGGCTTTTTGGCATTTGATGACATTGTCGTCAATGATCATGTCATGCAAGACCTAAATCACATAAACTTTTCTTCAATGACATCATAAGGGAAAATTTCATTCATGACCCTTTGCAAGGCAAGTTCCATGACAAAATGGTGCATAGAACATGATAAAGACACACTGCAAGACAAAGTTCAAGATTGTCGGGCATGACATTCTGTTTGCGACAAGTTCGGCGACAGCATTGTTCATCGTGTTCTTTAATGAAAATATAAGCGTTACTGTTATTCATAATTTAGACGCCAGTAAGCGCAATGTTCTAGCATTGCCGACGTAGCCTATTGGAAGCACGCGAAATTTGCAATTCGAGGGTTCGAGTTCGAGGACAGATCAAGACATTTCCAAATTATAACAGCGTAAATTCAAAAATCAAATTAACTTATGAGAATTAGAAGAGACAATGACTTTAATATAAGATATGTGACATTAAACATTGACATCAGCTTGATGAAAAAAAATATTTTTTGAATATTTTATGATTGAAGACATTGTCCATTAATTTGTCGTCAATGATTTGCTACAAGACAGTGCCCATTAATTAATCGTCAATGATTTGCTACAAGACGGTGCCTTGCATGACATTTGAAAATGTCGTCGAGGATTCTCTTTGCCTGTCCTCTAAGTATCTTCAACGATTTATAAATGGTCTTGCACCCGCTTCAGGGATGTCTTTAAAAGACATTCCCTACTGGGCATTTACCAATCACAACTACAAAGTATCCATCCAATGAGGATAGGTCTAGGAGAAAATATATACAATTTTGTATACAATTTTAAGACTATGTAATTCGCGTTAGTTAAATTTTGAGAATATGCGTTTTTGTTAGCATGAATTATGGGTATGTGAAAAAAATTACGAAAATAATTGAAACTGCAAACCAAGGGAACGAAATTAATGTTTATAATATGATAACAATGAATCAAAGCTTTTAATGTTACGATTATAAAAAGGAACTACAATGACTTTAAATCTAATATATGAAAATACGTACACAATTGTTGAATTAAACTTCACATTTATTGTGATTTGTTTCTTGTTAACTAATTATTTAATCATGAACAATACGGGATTCAAACATTTTTATGTTAGTTAAAAGCGTTTTCGAATTAAAAAAGGAACAAAGATATTAACCAAAAAAAAGAAAACAGGCAATTCGAACTAATAACTAGGTCATTAATTGGAAAGCCACAGTAAAAAACATACATAACAAATTCATATAAAAGAACACAAAAAGTAACTTACAAAAAAAAATTGGCCAAGAACAAAAATAACAAAAAAAAACTTCTTAAAAAACAGACTTTTGCCACAAAAAAGAAAATAAAGGTCATATTAAAGTAATATTTTTTCTTCAATTGCTTTTTCAAAAACATGTTCAATATATAGCTAATAAATTTGTTTCTTTTTCTTCAAAGAAAAGAACAGAAGAACACAATCGTTTAAATGACTTTTAATACGTACCATCGGTAGGCATAAAATCTTCATAAATAAATGAGCCCGTTTTACGAACACGAGATTCGGGAGAATAAACACTACTACGACTACCAATCTGCAAAAAAAAATAAAATAAAGAATAGATAAGATTTGCAGAAATAATCAGACACATATGGCCTTTACAAACCTTTCGGAATAAACGTTGACTACCGCCACCAGCTGATGTTGGATAATATATGTATATATTATGATCTTCGGCCGAAACAGGTTTCTCAACAAAAGGTTTATTGAATATGATGCCGTTAACCTCAACATGATCCTCGGATTCAATAAGTTCATGCTCTGCGTAAAGAAATAGAATACAAATCAAAGTCATATTATTTATAAGTTGCAAAAATGGCTAAAATTAAAAATTAATTTAATTGTGACATTTATTTTATGTAGGATTAGAAATTGAACGATTAATCGGTTTCGGCCTCAAGAATAAACTGACAATCGGCCCTGAGGCAAAAAAAAAAAACGATTAGCCAGACACTGTTTCTTCTTACTTAAAAAAGTATTACATTCAACCCTCGTTTTAATTCGTTCCGCATAAAACGATACACTAGCTCCATACAAAAACTTCTGATTCGATCCTTAAAAAAAATCATATAAAATCGCATTGAAAAAGAAAACAAAAATGTATTTCATTTTATAAAACAATAAAAACTAAAATTAAAGAAAAACAAATTTGGATAAAAATTAAAGTTAATATTTGTATATCAGATTCTAAATCGACAAATACTTGTCTGCACCGTTTCTGGATTGGTTCAATGTAACTTTTAATCAATATGTATCTTGAATAAGAATAATGTTTAGTGCTTAGTTTTGTTCCAGAAATTACGGATTTTTTTATGGAATTGTTTAAATAATTTTTTTTTTGTAAAAATGCAAAAAAAACGCATAATTTTGAATTAGCATAAAACGCGGTTTGAGTGTATTTTGTATTTCATTGTTCTTAATTATTAAGTGGTATTTTATTTGTTTTCAGGAAAATTTTGTATAACTTATCAAAAATCTACGAATTTAGCGCTTTATAATTATCACATAGACATACAGAATACCTGATTCATATAAGTACTCATATTATCTGTCTTTTTCCATAAAAGCAGTGCGTTTTAGCCGGATGTATCAACTGATGTCACTCAATAATATCTGACTTCATACAAGACCCAGAAGTAAATATCATTTCATAGGTGTTCTCATTTGTATAACTTATCAAAAAATCTACGTATTTAGCGCTTTATAATTATCACTTAAACATACAGAATACTTGATTAATATAAGTACTCATAATCGCCCCTGTTCTGGCTTTCACATCCACAAGAATTTTGAGGATTCGGATTTCCAATTGCCCTTTTACTCGCAGAAAATCATGCAGATTTCGGATTTCAGTTTCTTTTGTAATAACACCTGAAGAAACTGAAGTCCGATATCAACGTGATTTACGAGAAAAAGGGCAATTGGCAAATCCGAATCCACAAAATTTTTGTGGATGTGAAAGCCAGCACAGGGGCGATTATGAGTACTTAGTCAGTTTCCATAATATCTCACTTCTTACACGACCCAGAAGTAAATTTAATTTCATAGGTGTCCTCCATGTATAGAAGTACTAGCTGAACCCAGCAGACGTTGTCCTGCCCGTTCTGCTTGGGATTAATTGGTTTGTTATTTATTAAAAAATGCATACATTCCGAGTTTCAGGAAAAACCCACCTTAAAAATGTGTATTGGACAAAAATCCACTAAAGCGCCAACTACCAGAATCATACATTCAAAATATTATCAAGACAAACCACACATATATTTTCAGTTTCAGTCAAATCGATCTGGAAATGCGGATTTTGCAAATAACTTGACCACTCCGGCAATTTTCGCGGTTAAAATATTTCTAAAACACAGATGACCCCGTACTGAACCTCATATGTAATTTTTAGCTCATTGGCTCTTATGGTTTCGGAGATCATGCGTTACTAACAAACGTACAAGGGATTTTATATATAAAGATTTATTTTTATATATCCTTTTTCTGTTATCTTGAAATTTTGTGCTTAAAGGCTTGCTGTCTCGCACACATTGCTATTTAACAATTCGTTAAAGTAGGGCTATTTCCCATCTACAACATTGAAGAAATGTTAACATATGTGTTTCTATAGATAGAAAACGATTACATCTAGGCTTAGTCTTTGTGGTTCTAATTTAAACACATTAATGGATTCCAATTTCAATTTCAATAACCATATAATTACAATTGTGAACAAGGCTTATGGCGTCCTTAGCTTTATTAAGCGATGAACAGTCACTACAGTCACTTGTCGACCGATAAATCAAGACTAAGCTGGGCGATTAACAGCTTTGAACCTTTCAAATCACCTGAACCAGATGGCATTTCTGCAATAGAAATGCAGAAAATGATGAAGTACATCAGGCCCTGGCAGGAGAAGATATATGCGGGTTGCACTAAGCTCTTGTATATCCACAATCGATGGAGGGACACCCAAAGCCCAAAGAACATCAGGCCGATTAGTCTGTCCTCGTTTCTATTAAGAGGTCTAGAAAGGCTCTTAGACACTTTCATTAGTGAAAACCTGGATACGCAACTCTTGTCGGGAAACAAACAACTAGGAAATATATCACACACTAGCCCAAATGACTTCAAGCCGATTAGTCTGTCCGAGGTCACAACTCTAGCGAGATTTGTAAACAGGGTACTCCACAGGTAGGGGTATCCACTAATTTGGATCTAGCGGTGAATAGCATCCTGTTGGATCAGAAACTGTGGCTGCAACATTGTGACATATATGGACGACGCAGTAACCTGCAAATTCCCCAACGTCCTCAGAGACATTATAAATTGGCTTCAGACTTAATGTATTGAAACAGGTAAATAAGACCAAGGTCGCCTTATATTCCTGTAGGAAAGCTGTAGGGGCACGTTGGGGCCTCTTTCGTTCGTTCAATACTGCACGGCATTGTTGTGTGGTGGACGGCAATTGATAAGCGATCCATCACCAGTCGATCAATGAGAGGTCAGAGCTGCTTTCAAAAGCATTTCGCGGGGCTTTAAGGACTACTCCATCTATTGCCGATTGATATTGTGTTTTGAGAAGTTGTAACCAGTGCGACATTAAGATTAAACTGTCTATCAATGTGGAGGTATAAGAACTATGGCCACATGATGATATCAGAATGTAATGCTATCGTAACCGACCGAGTGGACTATATGTATATATGTACCACTTCCAAATGAACTTTGCCAGAGAGGACTGGGTTGGCGGAATACCAGGACATATAAACTCTCTCCTCTTCTATACAGATGATTCGTAGCTTGATGAGAAGGTTGGATTCGGTTTACACTGTAAAGAACTTAAGACTTGATATAGCCTACCGACTACCAGATACTATAAGCTGAAATTATGGCAATAAGGGAAGTCGCCAAGTGGTGTCATAATTTACTCCGACAGTCAGGTTGTCATTTAATCTCTGAAGGCTACATCTCTAAATTGACAAACAGCCCTCGACTGCCGAAGATCTCTCAAGAAGATGAAGCTTAACATATACCTCATATAGGTACCTAGGCGTAGGGATATCTCGGAAAGGGACGAAAGGGGGAAAGGGACGAAATTACAAATTCTCGAAGAATTTGCATGTATTGGTGCGCAACTGCCCACATGCAAGCTTTGGCTTAGGCAAGAGGCAGTCCAATAAAAGATGAACAGATATCGACACCGGTAGGTAGAAAAATTGGGCCTTATATTCGATCTTAGAAGTTCAGAGTATCTCCTCGCACTAGAGAGGAAAAGACTATTTACATTAGTGTCAGTTCTGAGGGGACATTGCCTGATCGGCAAACACGACAGGAGGTAACGAATTTAGTCCAATGACTTCTGCAGGAGCTGTGGAGATAGGAGGAAGTGGGGAGAATTGAGCAACTGCTTCGTTACTGTCCCGACAGAGTTATTGTCGAGCAACTGCTTTGTTACTGTCCCGACAGAGTTATTGTCGGCCTTTCTAGGAATACGGTTTTCCCAAAATAGTTTTCCCAGTGCAAAGTTTCAGTTAAAATACTTAAAAAATGTGGTATTTATGGCTTAAATAAGCGTATTTTATATAGGGTGACTATTAGAAAATATGAACCGACTTGTAAAATTTTTTGCTGTGATGAATTCGTTTTAAAATAGAAAATGCAAAGTTTCAGCGAAATTTCTTAAAAAATTTGGTATCTATGGCTCAAAACCGTATTTTGGAGCGACCTTTATAAGGGAGCTATATCAAAACTTTGACCTATATAGCCCATTTACAATCCCAAACGACCTACAACTATAAGAAGCATTTCTACCAAATTTAATTTAATTTAACCTAGCTTTATTATTACGGATGTAGCGTGATTTCAACAGACGGACATGGCTAAATCGTTTTAGAATTTCACGACGATCAAAAATATTTAAACTTTATGCGGTCGCAGATCAATATTTCAAGGTGTTGTAAACGGAATGACAAAATTAGTATACCCCCATCCTATGGTGGAGGGTATAAAAAATAGTCCAGAGTAAACTAAATAACCCGTTTTGGAAGTTTGTATTTTGAACTCTGTTCAAAATGGCACATCCAATAACCGCTTTCGGCTCTTCCTTAGTCTTTATGGTCGAAAAATTACGTAACATAACTGCTCCAGTGAAAATTTTAAATTTAATTTTTAGCTGTCTTATTCGCAAAAGAAATTGACGTTCGAAATACTGAGTAGGGTATGATATAGACCGCTTAGACTGACTTTAAACTATTCTACTTAATCGATTTTATCCATTTTTATATGTGAACTCACGTTTTGGATCTGGCGAATCACGATCTAATACCGCATATCGTGGTATTTCAATGCCTTCCTTTTCCAATATCGCATAGACGCGACGTCGATCTTGGATATCATATTGCATATGAAGATTATTTAGAACATACGGCTTACGTAACTGAGCGTATTGTATGGCTTTCTCCAGGGGAAACCCCTTCGAATGGAAGGAAACTAAACAGTCACAAATGGGCCAATTTTCCACGGGCTCCTAATAAAAGTTGGAACATGAAATATTATTACTTCCAAAAAAAAACATGGTATGTTTAGCGATTGTCTTACCTTTAAAATAACGTCTTCTTCGAATATCACCATTTTAATGAATTCGAATTCCTGCAGACGTGTGAGAATCTCCTTCATCGGCTTCGATTGGGTCTTTTTGGCCATGGCACATATGCCCACAATCACTTGCTTGCCAGTATTGGAAGAGGTACTGGCATCTGAATCCATGCCGTCAGTACTTTCACAGAAATCGGTGTCGCCCTGAAACAAATAATTGGGAAATTATGATGAAATTTTTTGCGGGTGAGTTGAAAATGAAAATACATATGTATTTGCAAACGAGACATGCTTTAGATCTATTTTAACATTGAACAATTTTGAATATGAATGCAAGAAATCAAAAAAAAGTTTTCATTTCAAACAGTTTTCTGGATTTAGCTCTATTTTCAGCAAAAATAATGAATAATAAGATATGTCATCCCGGAGCGAGTAAGTTGTCAGTTACGAACGAATAGAAATTTCAACGAGTAGGTGTTCAAAGAGTGAGTTTTTCCGCGGATTTCGGACCGATTTTCCCGAATTTTTTGTAATTGTCATAATTAATAAATTAATATCAATCGATTAGTGGAAAAAAAGTTGAAATTACCTTCGCGGAAAACTGTTTTTTCGCGTGTGACATTTCATTCCTATTCGTCCGTAACTGATAGATTTTGACGTTTCTGGCTGATGGCACATCTGTATAATTTAAGGTCTGTGATTTTCAGCACAGACCTTAAATTATACAGATGTGCCATCAGCCAGAAACGTCAAAATCTATCAGTTACGGACGAATAGGAATGAAATGTCACACGCGAAAAAACAGTTTTCCGCGAAGGTAATTTCAACTTTTTTTCCACTAATCGATTGATATTAATTTATTAATTATGACAATTACAAAAAATTCGGGAAAATCGGTCCGAAATCCGCGGAAAAACTCACTCTTTGAACACCTACTCGTTGAAATTTCTATTCGTTCGTAACTGACAACTTACTCGCTCCGGGATGACATATCTTATTATTCATTATTTTTGACACAGATACTAATAAAAAATAATATGAAAATGTACTACCAAACTTCTATGTGCCTTTCTATACTCTACACCAAACTGTGGTACAGGGTATTATGTGTTACGATTAGTTCATTTGTTTTTAACACGCAAAAAGATAAAATATAGAATGCAGAGCGATTCCGATTTAAAAACTTTATACGAGGTTATTGACATCGATGTAGTAAGAACTCGAATTATCTCTTTTTTAAATACTTAGTAGGGACATAAATACTGTTACACACATTTTATGCTATAACATTAAAAGTTATGAATCCTTTTGGACCAAATTTATTGTATATATATTAACTGACATATGTATATTGTATACAAAAAGCAAGCACTCATTCGAAATGTCCGCCTTTGGCCTTCATACATGCCTTAAGTCACACTGACCAATCATCAATAGCCGCACGCGCCTCGTCCCTTAGGGAAAGTGGCCACAGCACGAAATGAGAGAATCGATGCTGGGGTATTTTTTTGTGCAGACCTTGTCCTCTAAAACTGTCCACAATTTGTAATCCAGGGAGTCATTCATCAGAAGGAATGAAAGCTGACAAATTGTTTTAAAGTCATGTCTGGGTCATTTTAGCCAAATGTGTCGGCGCAGGATCATTTCATTCCAAGTCCATGCCTGGTTTTGGAATAGGGGATGGTTAAGTGGTTTTACAACAGCTTCCAAAACTGTTTCTCGGTAATTTTTGGCCAATGTCAGTGACCCCATCGTAGAAGACACCCCATCAAACCTTGATTTAAGTTTTATGATGGACCATTCCAACCCGTGGAATCACTTGAGATGCTTAGATGACCGGGCATAAACAATATCATTTTGTTTGTTAAGTTTTTCTTGCAGGGTAAAATTTGTTTCATTTGTGAACAAGATTTTTTTGTGAGAGTTATTAGCGTGCTTCGCCAAAAGACGTTTGCATTTTTCTTTCCTATCTTTATATATAAAATCCTTTGTACGTTTGTTAGTAACGCATGAAACCATAAAAGCGAATTGGCTGAAAATTGAACAAAATATTCAGTTTGGGGTCATTTGTGTTTTAGAATTATTTTTACCGCGATAAATTGCGGAGTGGTCATGTTATTTGAAAAATTCGTATTTCCAGAGCGATTTTACTGAAATTTATTATGTATGTATGGTTTGTCTTGATAATAGTTTGTTTGTATGATTCTAACCGGTAGATGGCGCTGTAGTGGACATATGGTCAATATAATTTTTATACCCTATACCACACTGTGGTACAGGGTATTATGACTTTGTGCATTTGTTTGTAACACCTAAAAGGAGAAGAGATAGACCCATTGTTTATTATACCGATCGACTCAGAATCACTTTCTGAGTCGATTTAGCCATGTCCGTCTGTCTGTCCGTATGTCCATGTATTCTTGTAATCAAAGTGCAGGTCGTATTTATGGTCCGATTGTGATGAAATTTAGCATAGTGGTATTTTTTGGTCCAAGGACGATCCCTATTGAAATTGGTAAAAATCGGTTCACATTTAGATATAGCCACCATATATATGTTACCCCCGATTTTACATGTAAGCGCTGTAGAAACTGTATTTTATATCAGATCAGTACGAAATTTTGCAGAGAGAGTTCTCTTATTACATGAGTGAACACTGCCAAATTCGGGGAAAATCGGTTCAGATTTAGATATAGTCCCCATATATATGTTTCACCCGATTTGACATGTAAGCGCTGTAGAAACCGCATTTTACATCCGATCTTTATGAAATTCGGCAGAGAGAGTTTTCTTATTACGTGAATAAACACTACCAAATTCGGAGAAAATCTGTTCAGATTTAGATATAGCCCCCATATATATGTTTTACCCGATTTGACATGTAAGCGCTGTAGAAATTGTATTTTATTTCAGATCAGTACGATATTTGGCAGAGAGAGTTCTCTTATTACATGAATAAACACTGCCAAATTCGGGGAAAATCGGTTCAGATTTAGATATAGTTCCCATATACATGTTTTACCCGATTTGACATGTAAGCGTTGTAGAAACTGTATTTTATATCAGATCAGTACGATATTTGGCAGAGAGAGTTCTTTTATTACATGAATAAACACTGCCAAATTCGGGGAAAATCTGTTCAGATTTAGATATAGTTCCCATATATATGTTTCACCCGATTTGACGTGTAAGCGCTGTAGACACCATATTTTATATCCGATAAGTACGAAAATCGGCAGAGAGAGTTTTCTTATTACATGTATGAACACTGCCAAATTCTTACCGCAATTCCCATTTTCGCATTGATAGGTAGGTGTAGGGTATTATATAGTCGGCTCCGCCCGACTTTCTGTCTTTCCTTACTGGTTTTTTGATGATTTTTTCCTGAAACTCTGGATGTATGAATTTTTGAATGAAATATCAATGAATAATATAACAATACATCCCAAACAGGACGAGCAGGACAACGTCTGCTGGGGTCAGCTAGTTTTTTATAATGCTGAAGTCAACAAATGGCTATTGCGACCTTTGAAAGCCCCAAGTTTTAAGTCTTTTTTGATAATTCGACTCATGGACTTTTGCCCAATATATTCATCTCGGTTCTCATTATCTAATCACTCCACGGTGAAAACTGACGCAATTTTGAATTCCAGTTACAAACTAACGCTACAGAGGTTAGGTTTTATTATCCACGTGGTAAGGGTAGGTTATGTTCAATTCCACTATTGTAACACACAATATATCTGTGGTCACAAGGCATAACAATATAACTCGAGTTATGCTCAAATTGCGTTTTCGATGCCACGATGTTCCCCTTATTCGATTACATATTGTGACAAATTTTGGTGGTGATACCTTGTTCAGTTGTTTAGATATAAGGCAAGACTTATTAGCATATCTCGCTGTATCACTACATTTCATAACGTACATAACAGCATATCTCACATTTTTTCCTTTGAAAACTATACTTGTGTTTTTATTCCCCAGTTATCTTTGGACTATTGAAGAAGTAAATTAAATGAAGTCGTAACAGCATATCTGAGTTGTGTTATTAGTCCAAGTTGAACTAAGACCTAGTACAAAAGCATAACTCAACTTATGCTGTTATTCCAAAATCTAATATTGACTACTGAATGTTGTAAATTTCGAAATCATCCTTTGATTTATCAGCATAAGTCGATATATTCTACAATATATAATAAAATTCATTTTGTAAGAACGAGACAACTCGAGTTGTGTGTTTTGTAACTTAATTTATTTTAAAAGGGAATAACAGCATAAAACAGTTTTTAGCCTATAACATTTATAATTAAAGTAATTATATAAATGTGTTCGTATAAATTCATTTCACTTCCAAGGCCTGAGAAATTCCAGGCGTAAAATTCAATATAAGTTTATAAATATTTTTGCTATATCGATTCAAACCTTTAAAATGCTCTCCTGAAAACTTGCAAAAACACACATATGCTGTTATGCCTTGTGACCACAGATATGTCCCTACTAATTATGTAATGTATTGTAGTTGTATTTTGTAAAAGCTGTTTATGTGCCTATACAACAAGAAATATTTGCATGTGCCGGCTATTGATAATTTTTGTGTAGCTGGTGTTTCCACTCTATAATATTAACCCATGGTCCGGATCATGGTGTGTACGCAATCCTTACATTATGGGACCGTTGGGACCGTTCGTAAAAAAAAGTAATACCTTTCTGAATCGATTTAACTCTGTCCTTTCGTTCGCCTGTATACGTGTCTTTGTAACACTAGTTTACAATATTTTTGTGGAAGGGATGTACAAAACATTTTCTGGTGTAATTATGTATCCTAAACACGAAAAAAATATGAAAGATTGTTTGTGAAATTTTTTTTTTAAATTACAATTTTCTTGGATGTTGCCTCTATAGAGAAGCAGTCTAAAATTACACCAGAAAATATTTTGTACATCCCTTGTAAAGTCTATCGCGTGACGTTTGAGAAATATGAAAGCTTAACCGGATATTTGATTGCTGTGCCTAAATTTATGTCCATGACTGTATATTGTGTTAGCCTGCCTTTATTCTTCGAAATGGAATACAAGTAATCGCTTATCTCAAGAAACGCAAATATAAAATTTATATTTGCACAACAATGCCCGATACGATAGATAAGTTATATTTTGTTTATAAGTTATTTTCAAAACTTTGTAAGTTTAGAAAACACCTCAAGTTTTTAAACAATTAATTATAACTAAATTAAATGTCAGAAACGAAGGACAGAGAGTTTGTGTGTGTGACTAGATAGATATTCAGATACAAAGATACGCAGCAAATTGACAATGATACTACTTATTTGTAATAATTTATAGAGAAACAGTTGCAAGGAAAATTAAATACATGGCTGAGGTGGGTAAGTGGGTATGTAGCTTATAGTACAACATGCATATTTGCAACGACTAATTAAGAAATATATGTATACAAATCGCACATATCGTGAAAGAGTGCCATATAACAAAATTTCGAAATTTTGAGGTGGTGACACAAAAATAATCAGATCTTCAAAATATTCCAACTATTTCATGACTGAAATGAATCCAGGAAAATCGATATATTCCTCATACTTTACAACATATTTCATCCCATTCACCTTGCTGCAGCATGCTTTAACATTTAAATCGCCTATATGTAATATTTCCAATTTTGAGATGTGACACTCTTGCAGGCAACGAGCGATATGTAGCTATTTTTTCTTGTTGGCGGCAAATATTATGTAGAAGAGAACAAAAAACACAAATATCAACGGCAACAAAGAAAATGTCAACTAAATAAGAAATTGAATATGTATTGGAAATAGTCAGTGCCAATGTGCAATGATCCCTCCCAGCCAGCGTTTGTTGCTGCTGCATCAGTATCAGCTTGTTTGCCCGCCTACTTGGTGAGTCCGTGATAAAAATTTGAATAGCATTAAACTACCATCCATGGACGTGGTGTTTTTGTATATAAACCAAAAATTAAACCGAATGCAGTAATCAAAATAGAGACGAACAAAAACGTTTTAAGTGTACAAAACAAAAACCCACATTTAAACATTCATCACAATAGCAAAAGTCATCGACATCATCATCGTCATCATCTTCGTCCAAATCATCATCATAATCATCGGCTTCTTCTTCGCCGGCATCGACAGAGACCGACTCTTCATTATTGTTCTCAACCACGTCATTGTTGGCATTGTTATTATCAGTATTTTTGGTATTCGCCCTCGAAATCAGACGTCTTCTTCGTCGCATTCTTTGCCTCCTACGATAATCATAATCTTGCAGCTTACATTGCGAACTACGACGATCACATTTGATATCGCCCAAATTTGCTTCATTATTATCCATATCATCGTCACAATCATCATCGCCATTTGGATCACGTTTGTCATCGACATGCCGCGGTGACGACGTCATTGGGTCATCCAAATGGGAATGTTTCAGTTTGCGATGCCGGTGTTGTGAACGATATTTTTTCAAGCGCCACCAGTCTTTTAACCACGTCCACTCCATTGTCACAACAACGTTTCAAAAAAATAAAGAGACACCAAGAAATGCACGCACAGAATTGCAAAAACCGACAAAAGCTGAGGAAAATTAATTTCCAATAATTTTAAACATTTACGACTGTTACGAAATCGTTTCAAGTTGTTTCGAACGCTTTTAAACAACGACTGATACTGCCCTCCGACGGATGATGACTGTCATACAACAATGCGGCGCTCTCGCCAACAACTTTGTCGTCGTCTTCGTTGACTCCCGAGTACAACAAAGGCTATTTTGAAATAATACCTCAAATCATTTGCCGAGTATAAATACATAGTGTGTAATTGTATTATTAAATAATATTTTAAATAATTTGCATTTATTGTTTTCTCAGCAACGAGATAAAACAAATACATATTCATATACTCTTTCTCTGGCAACTGCACTGCTGGTATAACAGTTGACAAACACTCGCAACGACGACTAACGACTACAGAGTGTTTGGTGTTTGTGTGATTGTTTTCTAAAGTTAAGGTGAGAATTAACTGTCAAAAGAAGGTGAGAATTAACTTTTTGGGGGCGCTGAGCGGATTTTGTTTTCTTCAGCATTTTGTCAATTAAATTTTTGAACTCATTTATCTTAATTGAATTATCACAATTGTTTTGATGGTATACGTCACACTACTTATTACTTGTTGTACTCACCAAGATAAGCCATCAATATTGATGGACATATCAGTTGTACATATGTCTGTACGAATGAACTGAATACAATGAGTTTTATCTGCTGTCATTTTATTTGTATTATAATTAATTTTGGCCATACGATTGACGTGATATACAGTCATGGACGAAAATATACCAAGCCATAAATTTTCCATGGTTCCACTTACAAAAATATTTGTCAAAACGGTGATCTGGGGGACGCTTTACTAAATCTGATCTTAAAAAATGTGAATGATTACTTTCAAGGTGAGTACCAATGCACGAAAATATTACAAAATTTTGCACATTGTAATGTGGACCATTTTTCACCAAATGTTAACAGCTTATAACTTTAATACCAGTACATTAGTCAGTGAAAAATGGGCGTTATTGCCACGCCCCTTTTGGTATATACCACACAGATTAATTCGTAAAATATTCCATATTACATTACATTACCATAGCATGAAACCTAAACATTTCCACTTGATATACACCGCGATCGTTCGACCAATTGCCAGGTATGGATGTCATGTCTGGTGGCCGATAAAGAAAAAAAACAAACTTACACTATTAAACTAAGTAGGATAAATAGAGTGTCACTGCTTCATCTTACGGGAGCAATGAGAACATTGTCGTGAATATTTTCCCCTTGGATATTTTTTTACAAGAAATCGCAGAAATTACTTTATTAGGACTAAATGAACAAAACCAAATCGGCAGGGCACCTGTCCGACACACAAACATACTTGAAGATGTTGTTGACCTTCCACACACGGATTACTCACTGTATCAGACCTTCATAGAAGAGGATATCATCACGGCTACACAAATGAACCATTCTGCACCAAAAGTTAATAGCTTATAATACAGGGTTTTCCAACAAGAGGTGTTATTTTTAATCACCCGGTGTTTCGGTAGCTGTAACTTTTGAAGCTTTCATTCTTTGACATTTGACAAGTAGAATCTACGCCATTACTAAAAATGGAACGATACACGATTCAAAAAAGCATTGAAATTATTAAAATTCGAAAATCCTTGAAAAATCATCTTGACTGATGAGGCCCATTTCCACCTCGATGGCTACGTCAACAAGGAAAATTGTCGCATCTGGGGCTCGGAAAACCCAAGAGTTATTGTTGAGAAGCCTCTCCATCCTCAACGTGTGACTGTTTGGTGTGGTTTTTGGTCCGGCGGGGTCATTGGACCTTACTTTTTCGAAAATAAGGTTGGATCACCAGTTGCAGTGAATGGATTGCGCTATCGAGAGATGAATAATGATTTTTTATGGTCGGAGTTGGATGGTATTGATCTGGACAACGTTTACTTTCAACAAGACGGCGCTACGTGCCACACAAGCAACGAAAACATTGCTCTGTTACGGGAAAAGTTTCCGGACCGTGTTATCTTTCGAAGAGGTGAACACAATTGGCCAACGAGATCATGTGATTTAACACCTTGCGACTTCTTCCTTTGGGGCCACGATAAGGTCTACGCCAACAGCCCAGCGTCGATTCAGGACCTCAAAGATAGAATTCGTGAGGCTATCGAGGACATAGGGCAGCCACTTTGCGATTTGGTTATGGAAAATTTCATGAAAAGGATATGGTCCTGTAAGCGTGGTCGTGGTGGCCATTTGGCTGATGTTGTTTTCAATTATCAACGGCATACCTTCCTCTTTATTATGAAATAAATATCCGATCATTTATCTCAAAAAATGAAATTTTTCTTTGAATACCAAAATAACACCTCTTGTTGGAAAACCCTTTAATAAAGTTATAAGCTGTTTACGTTTGGTGCAAAATGGACCATTTCTGTTGGAGGTACCAAAAGGGGCTTTCCAGGAACGTACCTAGAGTCTCTGGATTCTAGGTACTATAAAAGCATTACACTGTACATAATTTCAAGTATTTGTACTCGTATGTACTGGTATTAGAGATAATAGTTGTTAACTCTTAACTTTTGGTGCAAAATGGTCCATTTGTGTGGGAGGTACCAAAAGGGCGTTATCTTTTGATGCAAAATAGTAAATTTTTGTGGGAGGTACCAAATGTACAAAATTTCAAGTATTTGTATGCACTGGTATTATAGATATAAGCAGTTCAATTTTGGTAGAAAATGGTCCCTTTGTGTGGGAGGTACCAAAAGGGGTGGCGACACTTCCCCATTTTCTGAAGGTAGCGACGGATAAAATATTACTATGTGAGGAATTACAGATGATTCTGATAAGTAGATAGTAAAGTTATTGATAAGATAAGCAGTAAAGTTATTAGCGAATCAATATTTCACTAAATGTTAACCCTATGTGAAGAAGGTACTCGAAGGAGTGGACCAACATGACCCATCTTCGAACTTAACCTGAGATAGAAAAAAATATTATCACACACCAAATTTGAAGTCAATCCGTTTCTCCGTTCGAAAGTTATTGTGCGCTCCAGCCAGCCAGGCGGACGGACATTGCTCAAAAGACTTAAAATTTCCTAAAATGGATTTACGCTGCACATACTGAGGGTCATAGGTCCCTCCGTCGATGTGTTACACTTTTGGCTCATAGCAAATGATATATAGCCCCCTCTGCAAGGTGAGGCAATAAAATCATTTTCGTTGCTGTGCCTATATTTATGTCCATAACTGTACATAATATATGTTTGCCATTATCCGCGTTAGACAGGCTAACGAGTTTTGTTCGATTTTTTTAATTAGCAAGCGGCTAGACAGCAATGAACTCCAAATCACAATAATTTATAAATAAATGCAATAACAACAAAATAAGACGAATTTATCAAGAGATGAATAAATCGTTAAAAATCTCTCAGTATAGCAGAGATTGCCGATAGTCCCAAATAAAAAGAGTTGTCACTGCTCTGATCTTGGACGCTTGATTAAAATGTTAGTAAATCAAGTATTAAGCGGTATTTATAAAAAACATTCAATATAAAATGTAAATTTGTTCTATCGAAAAGTTTTAATATGAGATCAATTACACTGAATATACTAAAAAAAGAAACAAATATCCCATGAATGCCTGCCCAATGACTTTTCGCAGAACAAGAAAATAGAGGAAACTTTGCATTCTAATTTTACTAATATTATAAGTGTGAATATCGACAAACTGTTATAATTTGATATTTTGAATAGTATTATATCGCGGCCTAAGAGTGTAAAGGCGCTAAGTCTAATATTTAAAATTTAACAGGAGCGCCAAAATACTTACTGTATATTTATGTTTTTACAACTGGTATATGGACTTAGCGCATTTACGATTCTGATATTAAAAATGACAGAGCATGATTTTTTAGACTTTTTGCTTCCAAATCGATGTATATTCAACTCATTTTGCATTTCGCTCCAAGAAATACATTTTGACAAAAAGTGGACTTAGCTCGTTTTCTCTCTTAGGTCGCGATATATGTCTGTATGTGTGAGGCATTAAATGTTATACTACAAACTCGCTGGAAAAGTACCTAAACCTGCCGTCCACAGAAATTCACAAAAAGCCCTCGATCGACACAGCTCTCTCTAAGATCAAAATATATCCTCGCAATAGAGAGAATAAGACTGTCTACCTCAGTGTAAGTTCCGACGGGACAGTGCCTGATCGGCAAACATTCCTGGAGGTTGAGAATTAAATACAATAAGTTTTGCAGAAGCTGTGGAGTTGAGGAGGAAGAGCAGAGCATTTAGCACCTGCTTTGATACTGTCCTGCATTGGAAGTCCGACAGATCTTTCCGCCACCGATGTTCGTATAATTGATTACTTTGTGTATCAAACAGGAGGGGCAACTGGGCCGGTGGTATCACTAGGGACCTCTATTGGTCTATGTGAGCTGCTAAAATCGGCTGCCACCCTAACCTAACCTATACTACATTTAACATTCCGGACAAAGCAAAAAAATATGTCTCATCTACTGCTATTAGACTTAGGGAATTGTCACTCTGGTAAGGAAATGGCTAGGAACATAATGTAATTCTAGACACAAAGCCTGACCTTCCAGGAACTGGAATATGGCCATGCCTCTAGCGACCTGTAAGCTCTTCTTGAGAGAAAGAGCCCTTTCGGCAACAAATGACCGGTGGTTACTAGTCAGAAACTGCATATTTTCCATGTTGAAACTCCAAACACATCAACGACCTGCTGACGTTATCGAGACCGGATGTCTGACTTATCGTGTCTGTTATGACGGGTCACTGCTTTATTGGAATGACTATTGCAGAAGCTGCGGAGACGAAGAGGGGCGTGATTTTTAAATCGGTCATCTTTTCACCTTTACAAAGCAATCAATGGGAGGGATTAGGAAATCTACCAAAGGTTGATAATATCCATTATTTATTAATTTAATGTGTAGAGCAGATTGTCAAATATGTGAGCTTTTTGCCCGATCTTCGATAATACCTTAAGATGATCTCTTTTCTAATGTAAGTTGGGATCACAAACTATATTTCATTAATTCCAAGCATTTGTTCCAGGGATTTTTTACCATATTTTACTTTTGATTCGAATTACTGAAAAATTACTTTTTATCCCTACCCAGCCAGAAATTTCCGATGGTAATAATTAAGAAGCGTTGTTAAGGGGCGTTTTATTAACGTCATAATTCGAAATCATAAAAACGTTGAGAAATATTTTTGTCGAAGACATCAACAATTGGAAAATCATTTTAGATTTTGTTTTACGGGCACCAACATTACTGTAAATCGACGTTATCATGTTTCCAATTGAATGTTTCCAATTTTGTTTTTTACGTAAGTAAACAACATAATACCTGGAAAGCGCTTCATCATACCGTCTGACGATCGAGCAAAACGCTCTGAGGGTAGTACTTTTCAGGCTGCGTATATTTAATTCACTCCAACTATCTTGATTTTAACTCCAGCCATTAGAATTAGTGGTTGTACTAAATTAAAGGTAATAACCTTTGTCTTATTTTGCTATTTTAATTCAAAGGCCCACACTCACAAGTTCCACTTGGATTTTGTCTCTGTTATCCCACGTATCGTACAAATTTCGACTTTGTGACAATCGCTTCATGCCCCTGACACTATATTTGTCATTTTCCAAGAACTACCGTCACACTAAATTTCACGATTCCAACTCGAGCCACATTCAGTTGCCCAAAACACTATCCAAAAGCGGATTACACATACATACATACTTACATAGTTCTTAAAGACATTATACATTTTTGTCTTGGTACTTACGTCGTCGTCATAACAAAACATTTTGTTATTAATTTCTATAGTATTTTCAAAAAAAAGAATAGTATTATCGATCTTTGAACCAGCAAAGAAGCACCTGTTGACACGAGTTACTCCAGAAAACAAATGAATGAAAATTCAGACCTATATAAAGCGTGCTTAGAATAACAAAAGCCAACAAAGCCCGTAAACATGCTGCTGCTATTGCGGCTGATTAAAAAATGAGATATATTTACAAGCAAAAAAATGAGAAGAACAAAAACTAATATAGCAACAATATTGGCTGAAGAAGATAAGACACAAAAACAAACCAATATGTGTGAAAGCTAGATTCGAAGAGAATAGTTACAACTACAATGGTGAGAAGGGTGAAACAATATAAAAATGGATTATTTAGAAAGTGGTATAACTTTAACAATTTTTGAAGAAATTGGAAGTGACAAACAAATTAGTTCGCGAAGAGTTGCTAAAATGGCCATAGTTGTTTACGTTATTCCTAGATTTTGGTTGGATATAGCTTATTCTATAAATAGACCATTAGCAAATCTTATATCTAATATTCTTTTGTGTTTTCAATTTTTCATGCGATTATGTAATAAAAAAAATTGATTTTCTTAAAACAGTATTTTTTTTATTAAATATCTCCTAAACAGTTTAACAGATTAAACAACATATTTCACACAAACTTCTTTAATACTTATTTTGAACTACACTGTACACATATTATATGCATCTTTAAGGAAACCAACCTAGTTGACTTAAATATATGTATATGTATATTAAAGAGAATGAATGAATGAATTCACAGACCTTAAATTATACATATGTGCCGTCAGCCAGAAACCTCAAAATCGATCAGTTACGAACGAATAGGAATGAAATGCCACACGCGAAAAAAACAGGTTTCCGCGAACATAGTTTGAACTTTTTTTTGCACTAATCGATTGATATTAATTTTTTAATTGTGAAAATTACAAAAAATTCGGGAAAATCGGTCCGAAATCCGCGGAAAAACTCACTCTTTGAACACCTACTCGTTGAAATTTCTATTCGTTCGTAACTGACAACTTACTCGCTCCGGGATGACATATCTTATCATTCATTATTTTTGAATGAATTAACCACAGACCTTAGATTGTATAGATGTGCCGTCCCCGAGCGAGTAAGTTATCAGTTACGAACGAATAAAAATTTCAACGAGTAGGACTTCAAAGAGTGATGTTTTACGAGGATTTCGGACCGATTTTCCCGAATTTTTGTAATTGTCACAATTAAAAAATTAATATCAATCGATTAGTGCAAAAAAAGTTCAAACTTTGTTCGCGGAAACCTGTTTTTTCGCGTGTGACAATTCATTCCTATTCGTTCGTAACTGATAGATTTTGACAGTTCTTGGGATGCACCATCTTTATATATCAATTGTTTTTGGAATTAACCATTTTCGTTGTTACTTCATGATTTTGAGATATCTGTCCAGTTTGCTGGGACATAAAAAGGTTAGTCGCCTTTGTATACAAATATCAGGACATACATATATTTGAAATGAAATGTCAACAACAAAATATTTAAATTTGGTAAAATATATCGAAAATTACCAAATTGTAGCTCAATCGATAGATTTCTAAGGTGTCAATAAGTCAAATCAGGTGGCACCTTTGTATGGGGGACTATGTACATACATATGGGTAAATCCGAAAAACTGTATACCAAATGTGTAAAAAAAATGCAAGGTGTGTGTAATGAAATCATTATGTTGCGGTACATTCTAATGACATCACCATTGAAATGACACATTCAACAGCTTGGAGACGCTTGATGATGATCCTTAAGTCTATTTTTGTAACAGATTTCGTTCCGGCATGTATCCGATTGTCGCGGGAACCTCATGTTGTTTTCATCTTACTAAATGTTGTCCGGATGCTAATTAACATTTTTCTGCTAATCTTTGGGAATTGGTGTTATTTGAGTTTACCGTTTCCATTCTCCACCAGAAATGCTGTATTAGTCGTCATGATGTTGTGTCAATTTTAAACTTCCCTATTGTCTTGAGCAATCAGATGTTGTTGTAGTGGTAGTGCGTCCGGTGAGTTGGTTTTAGCTGCAGAAATTCGAATTATGATGAAAACATGAATTGTTGATAATAAATTCCAGTGCTCTGGCTAGGAATCGAACCCAGGATCTTTGGAATTAAAGACTAACGCACTAAACACTGCGCTACGAAGTCCACATCTGCAAAAGTCATTACGTGTGCCTTACAATTAGGCAGTGACCCGTCATGACAGATACGATAAGTGAGATTTCCGGTCTCAATAACGACAGCAGTGCTTTGTTGCGTTTGGAATGTACGCACTTTCATATTCCAGTTCCCTTGTAGCGTGTAAGGCATTTCCAAGTCATGCAAGTTCATCCGCTTTTCAGTTCTCTGGTATGTCCCTGTGACCCGGCACCCATATCAGGTGAATATTGGACTATTCAGCCATCTCGTTAAGAGATCTGCCACAGTCTGGGTTAGTTCTTGAATTCAGGAATATAGTTTCCAGGGACTTGGTAGCTACCTGACCACCAGAGAAAATATTGATACCGACTTTAGTCAGAACATTAGTTTTCCGCCATTCCACTACCTTTTTAATAGCTAAGATTTCAGCCTGATAAACACTATAGTGATCAGACAGTCTTTGGCAATGGATAGCTCAAGTTCCTCAGAAAAGACACCAAAGCCCTATTGCTTGCTCATTTTGGAATGGTATGTATGTATATAAAGGGTTTTCCAACAAGAGGTGTTATTTTGGTATTCAAAGAAAAATGCAATTTTTTGAGATAAATGATCGGATGTTTATTTCATAATAAAGAGGAAGGTTTACGGCATAATATTGAAAAACAACATCAGCCAAATGGCCACCACGACCAAGCTTACAGAACCATATCCTTTTCATGAAATTTTCCATAACAAAATCGCAAAGTGACTGACTGCCCTATGTCCTCGATAGCCTCACAAATTCTATCTTTGAGGTCTTGAATCGAAGCTGGGCTGTTGGCGTATACGTTATCTTTCACGTGGCCCCAAAGGAAGAAGTCGCAAAGTGTTAAATCACAAGATCTCAATTGTGATTACCTCTTCGAGAGATAACACGGTCCGGAAACTTTTCCCGTAACAGAGCAATCGTTTCGTTGCTTGAGTGGCACGTAGCGCCGTCTTGTTGAAAGTAAACGTTCTCCAGATCAATACCATCCAACTCCGACCATAAAAAATCATTAATCATCTCTCGATAGCGCAATCCATTCACCGTAACTGTTGATCCAACCTCATTTTCGAAAAAGTAAGGTCCAATGACCCCGCCGGACCATAAACCGCACAAAACAGTGACACGTTGAGGATGGAGAGGCTTCTCAACAATAACTCTTGGGTTTTCCGAGCCCCAGATGCGACAATTTTGCTTGTTGACGTAGACACCGAGGTGGAAATGGGCCTCATCAGTCAAGATGATTTTTCGATGATTTTCGAATTTTAATAATTTCAATGCGTTGTTGAATCGTGTATCGTTCCATTTTTAGTAATGGCGTAGTTTCTACTTGTCAAATTTCAAAGAATAAAAGCTTCAAAAGTGACAGCTACCAAAATACCGGGTGATTCAAAATAACACCTCTTGTTGGAAAACCCTGACATACATAAGTTTCATTTCATTCTGATCTATCAGGTACGATGAGAAAATTGGTTCCAAAAATTATTTACTACGAAGATATTCCTTCAGGCCGAATTGTCAAAATCCGTCAGTTACGAACGAATAAGAATGAATTGTCGCAGGCGAACAGTTTTCCGTGAACATAGCTTGAACTGTTTTTGCACTTATCGATAAATATAGCGTGATCCATTTCGAGGTTCCCTACTTTTTTAAAGAAAAAAACACAGAAAATTCAAATTGAATGGGGAATGTTTATTATCATTTGAAAGAACATTCTTTGGCATTTATTTTTTGAAGATTATGTCGATGATCAGTCCAATTTTCGATGACTTGTTCGAGCATTTCGACTGGTAACTGGCGAATGACACGCGTGATGTTTTGTTGAAACCAAATGTCGCCGAGATCACGAGCTTCAATTTCAGGCATCAAATAGTCGGTAGTTATGGCACGATAACGGTCGCCATTGACGGTTACGTTCTCACCGGCATCATTTTTATGAAATATGGACCGATGATTCCGGTACGTCGGATCGGGAATCGGTCAATGGCAAAAAGATAGCTCTTAACGAGAGCTAAAATACTGCTCATGTGTGTCAAGGTCGTGGGTCGACAGGAAAGTGTTTTTTTTTATTTAAAAAAATGGACTTAGCGCAATTGGCGAACGAGTATTTTGATAATAAAACTGAATAATTTGTAAACGGTGTTCAGGTGTTCAAATTCTTGAAAATCGGTCTGAAATCCGCGAAAAACCACACTCGTTGAAATCAAATTCCTATTCGTTCGTAACTAACACTTACTCGCTACAGAAAGGAATGTCTTCTTAAATTATATTTTTTTTGATTGGTTTTGATTGTGACAGTTCCCTATGTCTAATCGCAGTACATGAGGCATATTGCATTTAGGCAGTATAACATTTAGTGCCAGAATGTTGGGTTTGAAGTTCAATTTCCTGTCTAGTAAAATATCTAAGTATTTTGCGCTTTCAGAGAAGGGAATTTCGGATAAATGGCTCCTGAGTTATGCTAAAATATGTGGTTCAACATCAATTTTTTTAGATGTTTATCTTTATTTTGATAGATAAACAAGTCCAATCTCACTAATAGACCCCAAAGCAAAAATAATGAATAATAAGATATGTCATCCCAGAGCGAGTAAGTTGTCAGTTACGAACGAATAGAAATTTCAACGAGTAGGACTTCAAAAAGTGAGGTTTTCCGCGGATTTCGGACCGATTTGTCACAATTAAAAAATTAATATTAATTGATTAGTGCAAAGAAAGTTCTAACTATATTCGCGGAAAAGTGTTTTTTCGCGTTTGACATTTCATTCCTATTCGTTCGTAACTGATAGACTTTGACGTTTCGTCCGGACGGCACATCTGTCTAATTTAAGGTCTGTGCCCCAAAGCTCTTAAAGCTTTCATAAGCTTTAGTTTGAGTTTGATAAAACAAAAATGTCAAAACAACGTTTGATTCGCAAAAAAATGGAAACATTTTGGTTGTATTTCCAATACTTTTTTAAAATATTGAAGAAAAAGCTATCAAAAACGCTATTATAGATAGGAAAAAACGGTCGTTTGAACAAAATGTCAAAATGCAACACCCTTCAATTCGGATAGTCCTTAACCGATCATGTTGAAATGTTGCGTCACAACTACTATCCAATAGGACTAAACTTGGCGCAAGTTTCTTCCCTATCAGAAGACATCGGTTTAAAAATTCACTCACTGGATTCCCCATATTTATTTTTTAATAAATTGACTAAGACCACTTTCATAATAAACTGTTTGTATAAAATTTTCAATGTATTAGTTGAGAGATGAATGAATTTTATGAAATGAAGAAGACTTATTGTATCTCCTCCCATTGTAGTGAAAAAAGCAGAGCAAATGAAATGCGTGTTACACACTGCTCTAGGTGAACAAGTGTCTGTCTGATCTTCATGCATTGTTTGCCAAATTAATTAATAAATTCTAAAAGAAAAAAGTAAACAAAACAAAATTAACAGCTTATAAAAGTAAACAAAAACACACAATACGTAATATTATGGATGCAAAATGCCAAACAAAAGGAAACAAATATTTAACAGCGCCGGAAAAGGAAACCAACAACTAATTCAAAATAACAATTTGAAGAACGAAAAAATGTAACAACAGAATAGTCAAAGTAAAGCTATAGAAATGAAATTACACCCACCCCATAAGAAAATGAAGAAGAACGTAAATCCATGGTGGGTGCAGTAGAAGAATTCGAGTCTAAAATTAAAATACAGAAAGAAAAAGAAGAAAGGAAACATCCCAGGCAGGGCGGGGGAAATACGACGAAGAAACGGAAAAGAGAAAAAGATATGGAAAATAATGACATGATATGTGCTATGTATACCCACCCCCTAGATTAGGTGTCGAACTGACATGTAACAATGTTGTCGCCGCACCAGCAGCTCCTCCAGCATTGGCGCATGAATTACAACTGCAGTCATGGCACTGTTGTTGCTGCATCTGATATTGTTTGCATATCTGACATTGCATATGATTTTGGCGGCAATAATTGTGAGCATTATTATTTCGCCTATTTTGTGAACTGCGTCGATATTGTGAC
Organism: Eudasyphora cyanicolor; assembly: GCA_963930755.1. Taxonomy (NCBI): domain Eukaryota; kingdom Metazoa; phylum Arthropoda; class Insecta; order Diptera; family Muscidae; genus Eudasyphora; species Eudasyphora cyanicolor. The sequence goes on from OZ005736.1 coordinate 146,160,774, forward strand.
CAATTGTTGGTGGCGTCGTTGCCACCAACAATTTTGTCCAAACTATTTCCCATACTGCACAGACGGTCGCAGTAATAAACAAAATTCCTAATGTAATATTTGTTATTTATTGTTTATAATATTTACTTTACGGGGTCTTATTATTATTATGTTTTTTTTTAGATATTCGACTTTTTTGGTCTGTAACGATATAAACGTATTTTGAATATAAATACACTGACAGCAAAATTGTGACTTTTGGTTAAAGGTCCCCATAGACGAGTACTGCCGCAGTTCATGCCGTGAACCCCTTATGTGCGTGTGTGAATGACCGTTTCCATACACACATATCAATCATAATTTCTATTAATCTGACATATTTAACAGATAAACAAAATAAACAAAGTTCATCTGATTAAAGGTGTTAATTTTGAGAATCAAAAGTATTTTGATATTCATACAATACATTATCATGTTGTTTCAAATTCACCAATACCGTCTCTTTGGGGCGCACAAGTCTCTATATTTCTAATAGTAAAGGCTATAACCTAATATGATATTAAAAGAAAATGTTCGTCAATCTCCTCGTTATTGAAATATGTAAGTTTCTAACTACACGTATGTAGTTCTACCAAAATATGTTATGCAAATGATAACATAGTACAACACATGATTTTGGGACTCAATTCTGAGAATTGGACATGAAAGTAGCCACAAAAATAAGAAATTCTGCATCATTCGTTTAGTCAAGTTGGCTCAATTAATAATTTAATGGCCATACGAATTTTTATACCCTCCACCATAGGATGGGGGGTATATTCATTTTGTCACTCCGTTTGTAACACCTCTAAATATTGATCGGAGACCCCATAAAGTATATATATTATAGTATATATATATATATATATATATATATATATGCACAGCGCTTAGTTTGGGGACAGGAAAAAACACACTTTTTGATTGGTTAATAATATTTTCCATAGCATATTTCAACAATATCAACCGACTTCTCGGGATATATATGAACATATCGGTATATATACCTCTTTTAGCATACAACGTCTATTTTGGGGACAGTCATATACTTAGAGTTTATTTTGGAACCATGTACCCAAATTAAACACTATGTATGTGAAAATTATTGTTGCCACATTTTTTTCATTTTTGGTCGCGTTCACTAATATCGCTTGGCCGGCTTTGATAAACGGCAAACCGTCATCTGTGTTAGCTCATAAAATGCAAAACGTCGTTGGTGACTAGGAAGAGGTGGTGGTATCGTACTAGTACGCTGGACTGCGAATCGGGCGGTCGTGGGTTCGGACCACGACTCGCGCATGAAAGTTTTTTTGACGCACACTTTTTTTTTTTGGCGAACGCAATGCCTATTTTGCTTCTATAAGTGAGGAAAGCAAAAAGCACAAAAAATAATATTTGCCTGATGCGGGATTCGAACCCACGACCACAGTGGGTGAAAAAAAATTGTACAACAGCCAAATCCAAACGGTTAGAGCTACAATCGCGATATTCGTGAGGGTAGCCATTAGAATGTAGACTCAGGATAAGACGGGATTTTTCGACATTTGAATATATACGCGCACAGTGGGGCATAGCAAAATCGAAATAGCAAGAGCTGTAAACGTGAAATATTGTGTGAGGGACGTGGTCTAGACACAAGGAGTTTTTTTAAATTTCTAGGGGCACAGTGGGATAGTTTGGCATAAATATGATACCACGCCAAATTATTACTAGAGTTTGCAAAATTTCAGCGAGCATTGTCCTTAGGGTAATTTGTCGGGATAGGATGCCATTCTTCGAATTTCGTACCTTTTGGAGAATAGTGGGAAAAAAAGTTCAAAATATGGTACAGTCAGGTAAAATTGGTTAAACATGATCCCGTGGTGCTCTTGGAACATAAACTAGAGATCAGAAACGTTTTTTTAATTCATACTTTAAGAGGTACAGTGGTCCAAACTGGGTAAATTATGTATGGTACATTGGGGCACAAATAGAACAATGTGGCAAAATTTTGGAAAATAAACTTGTGATATTAAGTATCTTTCATTTTAGGAGAACAGTTGCTCAAAAATTTTCAAAATAATGTACAGTGGGCAAAAATAGTTAAATATGTTGCAGGGGGATAAAAATGGATACTGTGGTACAGTGCAATATAGGAAATTTGACTCCTTTTTTTGGTCTTAATTATTTACAGCCAAACGGCTGTACCGATTTAATGACTTTTTGGATAAGAGAAAGTAAAAGTAAAATTATTTCATACAATCAAAGAAAAAATTTTTTTTTCGAGTCGACATCAATTTTCTATATTACTAGTTCTACTTCTGTGTACTTTTAATAATACTAAATTTGACAACTGCAAAAAATCATTTTTTAAAAAAGTTTGCACAGATCCGCCGCTGTAGTATATTAGAATTGGAAGGGGAATGATTGTCCTATGGAACTGTTATGGGGTTGAGTCTAGCAAGTGCTAGAATTTTTCTGTAAGTCTAAATAAAATTCCAATTCATAATTCCATTAGCTCGTCTTAAGGTCACTTAATTTTTTTGCAATTTAATCGTTTTTTAAAAACTGTGAATTATTAATATGAAAAATTTAATTTGAAAATACTACAAAATTCACTGTAATTATTAATTGCTATGTGATAACTCATTTAGAAATCCCACATAAAACTGCTGATAAAGTCGCGGTAAATCAAAAATTCAAAAATATATGTTTATATTGTTAATATATTTTCATATTAAAGCAAAAAATAATAATTTTTGTAAAATTTTAATTTTGAATTTTGGCCAAAAAAATAAATGCACTATAGGAAATTAGGCTATTTCCTATAGTGCATTGGGGCAAATATGGTTAAATATTCACTGTACTTAATTGTTATTTGATAAATCATTTAGAAATCGCACACAAAACAGCTGATAAAGTCGCTGTAAATCAATGTTGCAAAAAATTCAAATGTTGATGTTTACAGTGTTAATTTCTTTTCATATTAGCAAACAAAATGGTGAATTTAAGTCTCGCTTAAAGCTTTGGCTGTGTGACTTGTACGCTTTCTTCGTAGGTATATAATTCCCATATGCAAATTTCTTTGTAGATTGGTATATATACAAGTGATGATCGCCACAACTACAAGCTCACACTGTGTGTCATGTATAAGACCCTCTGATGATATCCCCGCACAGGATTGAAATACGTATAAGGGTATGTGTTTACATGGCTTTCAGAGCGCAGTGTCTTATCTTTTCCAATACACCACAAAAACCTCTCTTTCGAAAGGAAGAGTTGATCGAAAAAGCTGAACAATTCGAATGTGAAAACATTCAATAAATAAATCTAATTAAAAAAAATTAAATCGATCATTAACAAAAAACTTCTAAAAACATTTAAATAATAGGATCAGCCCGCCTAAATACAATTAGAAAGAAGCTTGCTCATCTTCAACACGTAGTGTTAATGAATTCTAAATAATAACATAAAATATTTGATATTCAACAAAAAATACTATGCTTACTGAAATGTAGTAAAGTCTTTCCAATCGTCCAACTAATCTCAGAATCCACGCCATCTACCTGGCGATTGGTGTAGAGACAACTGTGTCGAACTGGCAACCCTTACCAGTCACATGGGTGGTGAAAATGGTGAATTTAAGTCTCGCTTAAAGCTTTGGCTGTGTGACTTGTACGCTTTCTTCGTAGGTATATAATTCCCATATGCAAATTTCTTTGTAGATTGGTATATATACAAGTGATGATCGCCACAACTACAAGCTCACACTGTGTGTCATGTATAAGACCCTCTGATGATATCCCCGCACAGGATTGAAATACGTATAAGGGTATGTGTTTACATGGCTTTCAGAGCGCAGTGTCTTATCTTTTCCAATACACCACAAAAACCTCTCTTTCGAAAGGAAGAGTTGATCGAAAAAGCTGAACAATTCGAATGTGAAAACATTCAATAAATAAATCTAATTAAACAAAATAATTTTGGTTAAATTAAAATATTGAAATTTGGCCAAAAAAAACTAGTCAAATTTCCTATAGTGCAGTTTCCTATACTGCATGTCGGTCCGTGTGTTGATATAGAAGATATATATGTTATGTATTCCTATATATCAGTGGAAATCTCTTCGAGAGCTACTAAATGGTGAAATAAAATTGCCAAAAATTCTACAGGAAAGATGTAGTGGACTCAACATTTCAATCGGTGACTCTTTTCGAGAGTTATCGTGCGCACCAGCCAGCAGTCAGACAGACGGGCGCACATTGCTCATTCGACTTAAAATGATCCAAAACGAATATCCGCCGAACATACTTAGGGTCTTAGATCACTCCTTCGATGTGTTACACTTTTGGCCCGTAGCAAATGATATATACCCTCGTATAACTAAAGTGAGGGTATAATTAAAATAAAACCCCGGTCTAGTGTATAATCGTAGTCTCTTGTTTATGCTCAAATTAGGATACAAGGTACTTGCATTTATAATGTATAATAAAAAAATGTAGAGGAAATAAATATATTAAGATTTAAAATTATATTTAAGGAACTTTTATCTTGCTGTCAAATTCAACGTTTTTAAAGCTTTTGAGGTTCAGCAGTTATTTTATGTTTGTAATTGTTTTTTTTTTACAAATAGAGAGTGTATCTTATATTTTAGGTAAGTCCTATGGATTTGTGATAATTTTTGTTTTTCAAACCCATAAAAACAAAATCATAAAAATTATAATAAAACCAAAGTGCATTCTGTACCATAATATTAATCATGTTGAATTTGAAAGGTTAACTATTATTGAAGTAACTAAATAGATGACATACATATCTATTCCCATGTATAACATATAGAACAGATTATTTTAATCTCACCGATAATTTTTCAACAGAATTTCGGTGAAATAGCTTTTTCTTCCAAATTATATAAACATTTATTTTTTACTAAAATTTCAAAATGGTTGAACAATATTTTGAAACAAAAATTCGTTAAAACTAATTTTTTAAATTTCTTAAAATTGGATGCTACCTTTTTTAGTTTTTGTAGATGTAAGATTTTCTTAAAATTCCATCAAAAAAACATTTTTTCTACAAAACTTCGTTGACATTTTATTATCCCCTCACCTTAGAGAGGAGGCTATATATCATTTTCTACGATCCAAAAGTGCCACGCATTGAAAGAGTGACCTAAGACCCCAAGTATGTTCGGCGGAAATCAGTTTTAGTCAATGCCGATCGTTATCGGGCCATGTTGAACGAATTTTTGTTCACAAAAATTGAAGAGGAGGATATTGGCAACATTTGGTTTCAACAGGACGGCGCTACGTGCCACACAGGCGAAGCTACAGCCGACGTTTTGCGCGATGTTTTCAAAAAAAAAAAAGTTATTTGGCGGACCCTTTAGTACCTCCCTCACAAAGAGTTAAAATTTAGTGAAATATTGATTCGCTATAACTTCTATACTACTTATCCGAATCTCATGTAATTCCAAACATAGTAATAGTTTATCTGTCGCTGTCAGCTGGAGCAAAAATGGGGAAGTGGCCCCCGCCCCTTTTGGTACCTCTCACACAAAGGGACCATTTTTTACAAAAAGTTAACTAATAATAACTTTAATACCAGTGCATACAAACACTTGCATTTTAGTACAGTATAATGTTTTTATAGGACCTACAATCCATTAAAAAGTGGGCGTTATTGTCACGCCCCTTTTGATACGTGCCACCTGAATGAACTTTTTATCCCCTCACCTTAGAGAGGAGGTTATATATCATTTCCTACGAGCCAAAAGTGTAACACACCGAACGAGTGGCCTAATACCCTAAGTATGTTCGGCGGATATCCGTTTTGGGTCATTTTAAGTCGAATGAGCAATGTCCGTCCGGCTGCGTGTCTGTCTGTTGGCTGGTGCGCACGATAACTCTCGCAAGGTTTAACCGATTGACCTCAAATTCGATATGTGGTAATATTTTTCTCTATCTCCGGCTAACTTCGAAGATGGGCCATATTGGTCCACTCCTTGTAGTACCTCTCCCACAAAGGGTTAATATTTTGTGAAATATTGATTCTTTAATAACTTCTATACTACTTACTCGAATCTTCTGAAATTCCACACATAGTATTAGTTTATTAGTCGCTAACACCTCAAGAAAAATGGGTGAAGTTGTCAGCCCCTTTTGGTACCTCCCACACAAATTGACCATTTTGAACGAAAAATTAACTGTTTATAGCTTTAATATCACTTCATACAAATAGCTGCAATTTTGTACAGTGTAATGCTTTTATAGTACCTAGAATCCAGAGAAAAGTGGGCGTTATTGACACGCCCCTTTTTGTACCTCCCACACAAATGGACCATTTTGCACCAAAAGTTAGCTTATAACGTTAATACCAGTACATACTTTGAAGTTATTAAATGCAATTTAATTACCCGACAGAACTTTCTTACTTGTTTAAATTTAAGAATGCTAATTTAAAAATTAACTAAATGGAAATTTTCTAAAAAAAATTTTGACAATTACGTTTTTCATTTAAACTGATTTTATCTTAAAAATTTCGTCGAAATAATATTTTTGTACTAAATTTTTCTACAAAACTTTGTTGAAATAACATTTTTCTTTAAATTTTCATAAAAATTCAATCCTTTAAAAAATTAATTTTTTTTTGAAAAATGGTTAAAATGTAATTTTTCTTGAAAATTTACAATTCTAAAATTCTTCGTTAAAATAAAATTAAAAAATAAAATAAATTAATTAAATATAAATTAATTTTTTTTACAAAATTTATAACACTGTATATTTTTTTTAAATTTTTCGGTATATAATTTCATCATCAAAAATTCGTTCTTCTACAAAATTAGGTTAAATTGAATTTGTCATCAAAATGTAAATTTTCTAAAAAAAATGTTAAAAATTATTTTTTTTAGAAAAATAATAATATATAATTTTTCTTGCAAATTTACATTTTCTAAAAAACTAGTGGTTGATGGTTATTTCGATATATTTCTAGTGCTCCCCAAGCTTAAACGAAAAGTTCCGACCCATGACTTTTTGGGCATACAAATCCAAAATTCACAAACGTTCATAATTTGTGGATTAAGCAAAAAGGTGTAAAGAGCTGATCCCAGCTAGGGCAGAAACAAATTTTATTTACTTGTTTTTTCAAGAATAAATATTTTTTAATTAAATACAATATAAATTAATTAGAAATGAACAATTAAAGACTTACTTTTTTGTAATTTTTCTATCAAATTCACATTTTTTGAATTGTGCCTTTATTATTTGGACCATATTTTTTGAATTATATGCCCGATAATGACACTTTCACGTGGAAACAGAATTTTAGTAAAAGTCATTAAAACGCTTTTGTTGCCACGAAAACTACCATAAAAAATAGAAAAAATGCAAAAAATTAGTTTGTTCCACTTTTTGAAATCCAGCATCCTAAAGAAGAAGGCAATGCCTAGTTGGATAAATGTAGAAATTATTTGTATTTTAGTAGAAATGAAAAAGGGTATATATCAAATGATGCGGGTTAAAAGGGTAACACATCAATGGATTGACCTAAGAGACTATTTGGCGGAAATCAGTTTTGGGTCTTTTTAAGTCATCTCAGCAATGTCCGTCTGTCTGGTTGGTGCGCACGATATCTTTCGACAGGATTAACCGATTAACTTCAAATTTGGTATTTGCCAATATTTCTTTACATCTCAGGCTAAGGTAAAATATTAACTATGTTGGTCCACTGCTTCGAGTACCTCCCCAACGAAGGGTCAACATTTAGTGAAATTGTGATAATCTCATAACTTCTATACAATTACCCAGAATCACATAGTTGTAGTTTCCTGGTCGTTATAATCTTGAAAATGCGAAGATGCCACGCCCTCTTGGTTCTTCCCATACAAATGTACCATTTTGCACAAACATTTAACTGCTTATAACTTTATAACTCCAGTCCATACAAATACTTGAAATTTTGTGCAGTGTAATGTTTTTTAAAGTACCGATAATATATTAAAAATGGGCGTTATTTCAACGCCCCTTTTGGTACCTCCCAAACAAAGTTGCCAAAATAAAAAACCATGAACATTTATTTTGTGAATTTCCCTATTTTTACAATCTGGGACACAATTTATACATAGACTTTTTTCAAATAGGCATTGTTTTATTCGTTATAGAATCCTAACGAAGAATACAATGCGTATTTAAATTAATGTTTGTTTGTAAGATTTTTTGAAATCGGTATTTTTGCGTTTTTTTTTGTACCAACACAAAACTTTTTTTTGGAAGAAAACAAAATTTGTGTCCCCTCCACCATATAATAGGGGGTATATTCATTATGTCCCTCCGGGTGTATTAATTTTTTGTCATCTGAGACCCCATAAAGTATACATATTCTTAATCGTCGTAAAATTCTAAGACGATTAAGCCATGTCCGTCTGCTGTAATCACGATTCAGTCCGTAATAATAAAGCTAGGTCCATCAAATTTAAAATATAAATAAAAATGACTCCTAATTACATACTTAAAAACACATAAATTGACATATAAATAAAAAATAAATATGAAAAAATTAATATGTAAACAAACACAGCGCCCAGGGATCGAACCAGGGACTCCCTAGCCTTAGTCGGATGTTCTAACCACCCGACCACCTTTCAGGAGAGCATATACACTTTTTATTTATTTCATTTCGCGATAAATGAAAGATAGAAAGTAAAGTACAACTTCTATAGCGCTTTAATCGGGGGAACATATGTATATATGAGGGCTATATCCAAATCTGGACCGATTATCCCCGAATTTGGCATGTAATAAAAAACTCTGCCGAATTTCGGAAATAAAATATGGTTTCTACAGCGATTACATGTCACATTGGGTGCAACATATATATGGGGACTATATTTGAATCTGAACCGATTTCCCCCGAATTTGGCATGTAATAAAAACTCTCTGCCGAATTTCTTACTGATCGGATATAAAATACGGTTTTACAGCGCTTACATATCTAAATCTGAACCGATATTCCCCGAATTTGGCTATGTTCATTCATGTAATAACCAAAACAATCAGACCATAAATACGACCTGTACTTTGATTACAACGATACATCTACAGACGGACCTGGTTAAATCGACTCAGGAAGTGAGTCTTGAGGAAGGTAATGCGGTACAACGTGCGAACCGCGGAAAATATTCTAATAATACTTCACACAGAAATGGTCCAAGGAGTTCAGATACAAAAAATATATGTCGCAGGTCGGAGTTGCAATATCGACTTTTGGGCCATTTATCCCGGTTTCCAGCTCACAGTTGACCATATTGAAAATAAGACACATCGGTTCATGTTTTGATATAACCCACATATAAAAGTCCCCTCCGATTAGAATTTTTACTCTACGTAGGTAGGTATGTATATAATGATGCGTGTCAAGATAAATTTCGAATTTAACTAGCAGAGACACTTTTAACTATACTTTATCACATATGATAAACAATTTTTATTATTAAAAATAGGAAAAATTGTTTAATTTCAAATCATTTTGCTGGTGAGTGGAGGTTTCAACGCCTAAAACCAACCCCCGCGCACGGGCCTGACACACCATATATCGTTACCTTAGTATAGAGCGGCCCCAACTAACAATTTTTGGAAATCGCGTTTTTTGTTGATTCAAATGAACCAGCACTTAATACACCTCCCAGAGAAAATTCAGATACATTTTATGAAAACTCGCAATGTTAACCCTAACTCATACCCCAGAAAAAATTAAAACAGAAAGTCCTCAACTCATATTCAAAAAAGAAAAAGCCCGTAATCATTCGTTCACACAAGTAGTGTGCTCAGATTGATTTGTTGATTTTTCGTGCATTTTTCATATTTTGTCATTTCGAATATAATTTTAATATTAAAAAACCAGTAAGGAAAGGCTAAAGTCGGGCGGGACCGACTATATAATACCCTACACCACTCTTGTAATATTGAATAACTCTGATATATAAATTTTGTAATTCATGTATAAATTGTTTACATAAATTTACTTTTGGGACATTTTATACTTAAATAATACCCTGTACCACAGTGAGGTGTAGGGTATAAAAACGATTGGATCTAAAGAGCCAAATCGGATGAAACATATATATGGGAGCTATAGCTAAATCTTTACCGATTTTCTTCAAATTCGGCAATGTTGGTTCATGAATCAAGAAACTCTACCATTCTAAATTTCAAAACGATTGGATGTAAAATAAAGCTTCTATAGAACTAAAGGGCCAAATCGGACGAAACATATATATGGGAGCTATAGCTAACTCATAACCGATTTTCTTAAAATTCGGTAGTGTTGGTTCATGGATCAAGAAACTCTACCATTCTAAATTTCAAAACGATTGGATGTAAAATACAGCTTTTATAGGACTAGGGCCAAATCGGACGAAACATATATATGGGAGCTATAGCTAAATCTTAACCGATTTTCTTCAAATTCGGCAGTGTTGGTTCATGGATCAAGAAACTCTACCATTCTAAATTTCAAAACGATTGGATGTAAAATACAGCTTCTATAGAACTAAAGGGCCAAATCGGACGAAACATATATATGGGAGCTATAGCTAAATCTTAACCGATTTTCTTCAAATTCGGTAGTGTTGGTTCATGGATCAAGAAACTCTACCATTCTATATTTCAAAATGATTGGATGTAAAATACAGCTTCTTCAGGACTAAAGAGCAAAATCGGACGAAACATATATATGGGAGCTATTTAGCTATACCGATTTTCTTCAAATTCGCAATGTTGGTTCATGGATCAAGAAACTCTACCATTCTAAATTTCAAAACGATTGGATGTAAAATACAGCTTCTATAGGACTAAAGGGCCAAATCGGACGAAAGATATATATGGGAGCTATATCTAAATCTGAACCGATTTTAACCAAATTCAATAGCGATCTTAACAGCCGCAAAATACTCTAAACTGCAAAATTTCAGAACGACCGGAGTGAAATTGCGACCTGTAGTCGACGAACAACTTTACATGGACGGACGGACATCGTTAAATCGACTCAGCTAGTGATTCTGAGTCGATCGGTACACTTTAAGGTGGGTCTAGCGGTTACATGCTGGAACAGGGTTATGTGCTGTTTTTTTGCATAGATATGCAAGCGGTGAAACTAATACCGCAATTAAATGCAAACGCCACATATTAGGCATGTTTTCGTTACAAGCTAGCACTTTTAGTTTAGCACTTTGCAACGAAAACAACTGACTTCCACTAACTGGCACATAAGCAATAAGTGGCGGATTTTCACTATCTGGTAGCAATGGTGTCATGAGTTGCGAAGAAAGAACAGTGCGAAACAGACAAAAAATTCGTGAAAAGTATTTTTAAAACATATATTTACTATTCTATGTTCAATTGTTTACACTCTTTTTGCAAATATTAAAATAATTTCCCATTTTTGTTCTTCTTCTTCCCGTTAATTCACAATAATTGATAAAATCTCTCCAAAAATGGGATGCCATATTGCTAAATATAGGGTGCCCAATCTGGCAACATCATACTCGATTAAGACATGAACACAAGCACCAAACTTCATCGGGAACTAATAGTGCTTAGCTCCCCATACAAATTAAGCACTTCTGGTGTAACGAAAACACGCCTATTATAAAATTAAATTAAAGGTTCATAATTTTACCATACATAATATGATAACTCATTAATCTGAAAAGTACGTGTGGGATGAGACTGATGGAGGCTTTGTAGCTTTAGTTAAGTAAGGATTGTCATTCTTTTTACGACAATTTACCTTATAAATACCCGTAATACATGTTATGTCATAGCATTCACTTATTTTCTTATTATTTAGACATATTTGCGCTTTCTAAACTAGAAAACCCATGTTTTTCCATCAAAATATAATGTTAACAAGTAAGAAAGTTTCAGTCGGGTATACCGACTAAGGTATACCCTCACTTTGTGAGTAATGTAATATGGAATATTAAACGAATTATTCTGTCAATTTGTATGGGAGGTACCAAAATTGTTTTTAACAAATACACCTATTTTTCGCTGAATAGTAGATTCTGTAAATACATTACACTGCGCCGAATTATAAACGTTTTTTGCACTGGTATATTAACGTTATGAAATATTAAATTTTGGTATGATTTGGCCATTTTGTGTGGGAGGTACAAAAAGGGGCGTGGTGATAACGGCCATTTTTTACAGGGCTATAGGGACTTCAAAAGCGTTACACTGTGCAAAATGTTGTTGCATTTTCGTGCATTGGTACTCATGCTATGAGCTCTTAACTTTTTGTGCAAAATGGTACCTTTGTGTGGGAGGTACAAAAAGGGGCGTGGAAATAGCGTCCATTTTTCACAGTGCAAAAGACACTATAAAAGCATTACACTGTAAAAAATTTCAAGTATTTTTATACACTGGTATTAATGTTATAAGCTGTTATCTTTTGGTGCAAAATGGCACCTTTGTGTAAGAGGTACCAAAAGGGGCGTGAATATGACACCCATTTTTCACTGGACTGTAGGCACTATGAAAGCATTACACTGTACAAAATTTCAAGTATTTTTATGCACTGGTATTAATGTTATAAGCTGTTAACTTTTGGTGCAAAATGGTGCATTTGTGTGGGAGGTACCAAAAGGGGCGTAGCAACATGGCCCATTTTTCTCGAGTTGATAGCGACTAATAAACTAATGCTATGTGTGGAATTTCAGAAGATTCGAATAAGTAGTATAGCAGTTATTAAAGATTCAATATTTCACAACATTTTAACACTTTGTGGGGGAGGTACTAGAAGGAGTGGACCAATATGGCCCATCTTCGAACTTAGCCGGAGATAGAAAAAAATATTACCACGTACCAAATTTGAAGTCAATCGGTTACTCCTTTCGAGAGTTATCGTGCGCACCAGCCAGCAGACACACAGACAGAAAGACAGACAGACAGATAGACAGACAGACAGACAGACAGACGGACGGACATTGCTCATTCGTCTTAAAATGACCCAAAACGAATATCCGCCGAACATACTTAGGGTCTTAGATCACTCCTTCGATGTGTTACACTTTTTTTCGTAGCAAATGATATATACCCTCGTCACACTAAAGTGAGGGTATAAAAAAAGCCCCAACACATTTTTTCGATGTGTTACACTTTTTGTCCGTAGCAAATGATATATACCCTCGTATCAGTGGGGGTATAATTGCCAAGAACCGGTGTTGGGCATGCTCAGTAAAGAGCTGAGATCAAATCCATACCGATGCCTTTTGCAAATACTTATTTAAATAGTATTAACACATTGTTAAATAGTATTAACAATAGTTAAAAATACGAAATTCACATATAAATAATAAGTAAATACGAAAAAGTAAACATGTAAGAGAAACGGGACGACCGGGGATTGAACCCGGGACACTGGTCGGATGCTCTAACCAACCGACCATGACCAGCGCGTATGCCGATGCAGCAAAGAAATGCCTTGTTTTTTCTTGAGACTGCTAGAAGTGACGGAGTACAAACAAATGTTGAGTACACATACCTACATATATGTAACTGTTGTTTTGCAGAAATGTGATTCGTTGATATTGCTGTTCAGATATTTTTTGTCTGTACCTAAAAACTGTGGTGGTGGAATACGTTGATATTGATGAAAACGCCAAAGGCCATATTTTATACAATTGTGTTGCCGTTTATCGGTGGTGCACTGTGGGCAAAAGTCTAAAAAGAGCCAAGCCGAATTCAATATATTTCCTATAAATTGCTAAAGGCGAACTATGTAGAGGAATAAATCGTAAAAATATCGAATATCGAAAAATTATGAAAGGATAATTAATAATACGTGTGTATATATATACCGCATATATTTTTTCAACCTTTACTAATTTGTTCCAGAAAAAATAATTTTTTTAAAAACAATACAACTTTAAACAATTTTGCGGGAAAAAATAAATTACAACAAACATTTCTGGATAAATGGATTTTTTTAAATCATATAATTTTAGGTTTTGTAGAAATTTTCTACAAAATTGCTATTAAGAATTTTTTTATAGAACAATTTTAATTTTTTAAGGAATGTTAAATTTATGAAAAATAAATTTAGAAACAGCTTTCATGAAAAAAAAAATATTTTAATCATTTAATGAATTTAAAAATCAAAGACCTAAGAATTTTTTTTAAAAAAGTTAACTTTCAGTATTAGGCATTTTGTAGAAAAAATGTGGTACTCGAGAACAACATTGAGGTACAAACAAAAAATACGATAAAAAACGATTTTTGGCCGATTCCACGAGCTCGGAAATTCAAATATGTTTTTGGTATTGTCTCGAGGCAGGGATGATAATTGAGAGTAAACAAATTGTACAAAAATCGTTCTAAAAAGGTACTTTTTCGACCCAAAAAGTACCAATTTTAAAATTCTTCTTGAGATACAAATTAGTAAGATCCAGTAATCAATTTCTTGATAACAAGTTACTAAAATCGTATTAACGCAAATATAAACCGATATTTACGGAAATTGATACAAACTCCTTTTTGATCCCTATTGAAAATGGGGCACTTCGGTCCATGTTTTGATTTAGACTCTACATATATAGTGGTACCTTTCGATTAGAATTCTTGACTCTCTAGAGAACGAATTTTTAGTCGATTATGATGAAAGAAGTTTCATATTGCATAAAATCATCAGTTTTAATATAAAATTAATTGACTTTACATTTTATTTTATCCAGTATCTCTCCTTGTTAGAATTGCTTCACGTTTTGATATACGATTATATATGATGGTTCCAGACGAATATGAGTTTTTGGTGTTGATGCCACATTTTAATCTTTTCTTATAGGTTTTTTGTTTCCTTAAAAATGCAAAATTTGTCAAATCGCAAATTATTTCACTTTTGAAACTGGAAAGGCGCGAATTCATACTATAAGAAACTGAATTTTGTTGTAATACAAGAGACAAACATATTTCTTGGCGTTGCGTAGCTATGTCGAAAGAGCATGTGTACTACATATATAATTTTTTTTGAAAAAGTGTATTTTACTTTCGTGCAAAGACATGTTTGATGAAAAAAGTATCAAATGTGTCGCGGGAGTATCACGGTACTTTGAGGGTCTTAAAAGTACCAAAAAAAGTACTAAAGTATCAAATTTATCATCCCTGTCTCGAGGTAAACTTTAATTCCGCCTCACATTTGGTTTTTGTTTTTTAAATTATAATAAAACTAAAATCCATTCTGTATTATAATATTAATCATGTTGAATTTGTAGGGTTAACTATTATTGGTGTATCTATTCACATGTATAAAATATATATATTTCCTTTCAACCAAAAGTGTAACACATCGAAGGATGACCTAAGACCCCAAGTATATTGAAAAAATATTGATTCTTTAATAACTTCTGTACTACTTACTCGAATCTTCTTAAAATCCACATTAGTATTAGTTTATTACTCCCTAATTTTGTACAGAGTAGTGTTTTTATAGTACATACAGTCTACATACGATTTTTTGGGAATGAAAGGTGAGGGGATAATTAAGTCTGTTTACCTTACCCGACTGAACTTTCTTACTTGTTTTTAATCTCATCGATAATTTTTCAACAAAATTTCTATTTTTCACAAAATGTCTTAAAACTAGATGTTACATTTTTTAGTTTTTGTCGATGTAACATTTTCTTAAAATTTCAAAAACTCATTTTTTCTACAAAACGTCACTGAAATTTTATTTTTCTTTAAAATTTAAAAAGGTTAATTTAAAAGTAAATGAAAAGAATTTTTTTAAAAAAATCTTTAACAATTCACCAAAAAAATTTCACGGAAACTACGTTTTTTGCAAAATTATTTTTAAATTGATTATATCTTAAAAATCCCGTAGAATAAATATTTTTCTATAAAATTTTGTTATGCTGACTTTTTGTACAAAAAGCATTTTTCTTGAAAATTTCCTAAAAATTCAATTCTTTTGCAAAAATTTTAATTTTTTTAATAGAAAAATGGGTAAAATGTAATTTTTCTTGTACAATTACAATTCTAAAATCGCGCGATTTTTTGAAAAAAATTTTCGCCGGCGGCGCTTTTCCAAGCAGAAAACAAATACAACCATTCATAATTATACAGCTTCATTGCTAAGTTTCCATTTGTCCAACTTTTATTTTCGCATGGGACGGAGTTTTCTTTTTTGAAATTGTACATAATTTATTTAAATATACAAAATAATTTTTTTTTTGTTATATTATTCCATAAAAATCGTTCATTTATTTAAAAAGGATAGTACAAAACATTACTTTACAATTTTATAGCGTCATTGGTAAATTTACTTTTGTCCAACTTTTATTTTTGCATGGATAACATTTTGCATGCATAAACATTTCCAAGTTTATTCTTACATATTCGTAATGTACGGAAAATTTCCTTTAATTTGAGGGGTCGCATGCTATATGGACCCAAGGGTAATTTTTCAAGGCCCTCTAGGGCCTTTCCTAGAGGGCGCTTGACATTTGGAATCTACGGACAATTTCCTTTAATTTGACTATAATATTGACCCTGTCCGGGACCGGGTCCATTTTTTGGGTCTTGAGGGCCCCCCCAGGGTCCGTCCGACAAATTTTGACCTCATTTTTGTGTTTTTGGGAAAATTTTGATGACATTTATTTTTTTCCCGCAAAATGTTTTGAAATAGAATTGTTTTTAGAAAATTAAATTTTTATGGAGAAAGTGGTAAAGGTGCATTTTTCGTTTAATTATTCTACAAAATTTCGTTTGTTATATAAATATATTACATGCAGTGACGGAATAAAAAAATATCAACAATCCATATCCATATTCGGCGGTATACACTGATCATTTTTATTTATTGTTAATTATCGTTTGAATATTATCGATATTTTTACGATGTGTTGCCATACCTACATACTATTGCGGTTTATAAGAAATATATTTAATTCTGCTTGGCTCTTTTTATACTTTTACCCACAGTACACCACCGATACACGGTAACACAATTGTATAAAATAAAGTCTTTCTCTTTGTCATCAATATCAATGTATTTTTCCACCACCACAGATTTTTTGAAACAAACAACAAATTATGTGAACAGCAATGTCAACGAATCACATTTCTGCTAAAAAAAAAAACAGTTACATATGAGTAGGTATGTGTAGTCAACATTTGTTTGTGTTTAGTCACTCCTATCAGTCTCAGCAAAATAGCAACCCATTTTTTGCTGAGGCGCAGCACGGAGTGGATGTGGTCGGTTGGTTAGAACATCCGAGTTAGACTGCAGAGTCCCCTGGTTCGATCCCCGGCTCGATGCGTTTTTATTTTTTATTTATATGTCAATTTATGTATTTTTAATTGTTTTTTACCATTCAGTAGCTCTCGAAGAGTGCTTTCCGCTGATACTGAATATCTAACAGAATTTTCCTTACGGCCACAGTGGCCAGTGGACGCGCTTCAGTTAATTCTAGCGAAGAAATATTAAGCCCATTACATCTTTTCTGGTAGACTTTTTGGTAATTTTATGATACCATATGATTATTTGCTTATTGTATGCTCAGTCAAATTTCAGCATTTCTGTATTATTTACTACCCTTGGCATCCCAAAAATCAAAAAGTCATGGGTCGAAACTTTTTGTTTAAGCTTGGGGGCAATAGAAATATGTATGTATATCGAAATAACCATCAACCACGTATTGGTCGGTTTGGTGACTTGTTTGCTTAAGTAATTTGTTTTCTTAATTATTTAGATGTTTGCCCAATTGTTTATTTTTAATGTATTTATTATTTTTTAAATTAAAACATATTTTCTTAAAAAAATAAGTAAATAGAAAACATACTTTTTCTTCCCTTGCTAAGATTCGAATTGTTCACCACTGTGCTTAATTATAAATACTTTTTTATACCCTACACCACACTGTGGTACAGGGTATTATAACGTTGTGCATTTGTTTATAACACCCAAAAGGAGATGAGATAGACCAATCGTTTATTATACCGATCGACTTAGAATCACTTCCTGAGTAGATTTAGCTATATCCGTCTGTGTATGTATTCTTGTAATCAAAGTACAGGTCGCAATTATGGTCCGATCTTAACGAAACCTTGCACAAGGACGATCCCTATTGAATTTAGTTTATATCGGTTCAGATTTACATATAGCTCCCATATATATGCACCTCCGATTTGGCATGTTTGCACTGTATAAACAACATTTTTGAACCGATCTGTATAAAAATTGACGGAGAGAAGTCTCCTGATATACTTAGAGACATTACTAAATTTGAGGAAAATCGGTACGGCTATATCTACGCCCCCTTATATACGTTACCCCGATTTGATATGTAAGCGCTGTAGAAACTGTATATCTTGATCTATGAAAGAATGTGCATTTAACTGAAACAAAACCAATTATTCCAAGTTATTATCGCAATGCCCCTTTTTGCATTGTTAGGAAGATGTAGGTTATTATATAGTCGGCCTCGTTCCGACTTATATACGTTTAAACAACCTTCTTATCCCGGTAATGAAAATGGGGCTAAAAAGTTGTTACGGATAAAAATTTTAACTAAGCAAAATTGTTTGTGATTGACATTTTGAAAGAAAATAAACAAAAACAATATATTATTACATTATTAACTAGCATTTAAATACCCGGCGATGCCCGGGTTGCCTTCGAAAACAGTGATCCAAACATTAGTATTATTTTTGATTTTGAATCATTAAAAATTTGTTTAACATCCAGGATCAGTCTACTTGAAAGTCTATCAAACTCCAGATGCTCTCAAAAACTCAAACAAATTCACTGACAACAGTAAAAAATTCTGTAAATATGAAAGCACAACCTCAAATGTACGATATGTGTGCAAACTTTCAAATTAATACTTTTATGGGGTCAGTGGTCAAGAGGTCACCAAATAAATGGCTGAGAAACAAATGCATAATATGCTATGTATTTTTCAAATTTCGATATACTCGTATACATTTTTGTTTAAATATTACCGGTGTATATAGCGAGCGATATATTTCGAAAAGACTTTTAAACATTATGTTTTTGTGTACCTCTTGTCCTCAAGTCGGACGACGCATTTTCTTGAAGATCGTTTTATGCACACATATGTACAGCTCCACAGATCTTTATGGGATTTTTATTGGAAGAATGAAAAAATCTTAAAGAATTTTGAAATGTAGTATAAGAATGAAAATTGCTTTGGTCACTACTGACAACAATCTTAGAATTCAAAATTGTTTTTTTCCTGTGTATACTACATATTATTTTATCTTAGTATAATTTAAGGGCGAGAGTTGACCACTGGCCAAAAAACGACTATGCTAATAGTCCGTAGGCTATACCACACTGGAGTTTCTAGCGTTCTACCTGTTATATGAGCCGCAACGGTCAAGCGGCCAAAAGTCGCTTGAGTTAGTATTAACATTGCCAGTTTGGACCCTTTAAAGTACAGAAAGGGTGGAAATTGCATTGGTCACTGCTACACTGGCCACAGTCTGAGATTTGACCGAATTGACAACGTTATATATGTATATCTTACCACATTAAGTGGCGAGAGATATATTTTGAACAGGGGTTAGAAGTTTTACAATCTGTAAAATAGTGAACATTGTTTTGGCCGCTTCTTCACTGACCACAGTCAGAGAATTCAAAATTATTATATTCACAAAGTTTTAACTTTGTGTCCTATAAGAGGCTTCAGAAAGGACAACAACAATTGATAGCGCTATAACTGACCACTGGCCGAAAAATGTCTACGTGAGTAGCCCGTGGTTTATACAACACTCATGTCTATGAGAGTGCAATTTATGGGATTTTTAATGTATTGAAAGAATGAAAAACTCTTAAAGAATCTTGAAATCCAGTAAAGATTGAAAATGGTTTTGGTCATTGCTTAACTTGCTTGTTTTCGCATCTCCATTGAGATCAGTCTGTACATATAAATTTGTAAATCATTGGCTCTTAGGGAACTTTTAAAATCAGAGAAATAATGAAAATTGTTAGGGCCACAGTTAAGCTGACCATATTCAGTTAATTCAAAATAATTTTTCGTGCATTTATTTGCGGTTGATAGTACTTCATATATACAAAGTTTTAACATTGTATCTTATAAGAGGATTCCGAAACGACAAAAACAAAACGCTAGTTTTTGATAGCGCTACAACTGACCACTGGCCGAAATATGATTAAGCGAGTAGTCCGTAGTTTATACAACACTCCAGTCTATGTGTGTGCAAAATTTCAGCTCTCTAAATTTCAGCTCTCTAGCTTTAACAGGAGCCTCTGTGGTCAAGTGGTCGAAAATCACTTGGCGGAAAATCGAAAATCAAAGTAGTCTATGGCACTTCCCAGGCATTGGTCTATCTGTCCACCAAGTTTCAAGAAAATCGGTTCAACCGTTTAGGCGTGATGCTGGAACAAACAAACAAACAGACAAACAAACGATTTTATAATATTAATAGGATTGTATACCCTTCACCATGGATAGCATGTGAATGGTTTCGGGCACAAATAAAGTCATCTTACCAAATTTCATCCCGATTCGTTGAAATTTGTGGTTTTGTGGCGTTAGGAAGTCAAATTTAGAGGGACCTTTGTATGGGGGTATATCAAAACTTGGACCTATGGCTACCGTTGTTCGTGTGAAGGGTTCCGGGCAGTGTTGCCAGAAATTACGATTTATCACCATTTTGACGATTTTTAGAGCCAAAAAATAGGATATGACGATTTGACGATTTTTGCACCGAAATTACGATTTTTTGTGATATGAAAAAAAGTAAGGAAAACTTATCAAATGTTTCTTTAACTAAGGATTTTTCATAACTCCTCCCACATATAAGTTACACTCTCATTTATCTTTTTAAAATTAAAATTAGAAATGTTAGAAATAAGAATCAAATATAATTCGATCGCATTCAATGACATAACAGGAAAAGTCTCTGGAATTTTGTTATGTGTCAAAAATCGGTTGAGGAAATTGCAGTGGACATTTTAAGTAAAGTAAAGGCTATATCCAAACTTGCACTTAGGAGGTATTTATTCCAACAAATAGTTTCAGTTAAAATAAATCGCATAATATAATTCTTTCAACCCAAATGGGAATATTTTATTTTTGTCCAAAAAGTAAAGTCGAATGCGGCCTTTGTCAAAATATGTCACTTACACCTTAAAATGGTTCTGGGTAAACTCAATCGATACGTATCTGTGGTTTCTACGTTGCTAAAACAGAAAATCGGGTGAGGGCAATATGAATGATTTTATGTAAAATTAAATGAAAATGTCCAATCGGTTATGTGGTTTCTATATAAAAATGTGGGCAAAATTATATATATATTGTCAAAATTCAGCCTAATCAACTTGTGGTTTCTAATGCGTCAAGAAGTCGCATTTAGTCAGGGTTACCATAACCTTTTTTCGGAAAGGAGGACTTTTGTGTCAGAAAAGGAGGACATTTGTAACATTTACAAAGATAGTTTGAAACTTTCGGAGGACATTTAAAAAATATAATTTCCTATGATAATGATTTGTACAACAATTTGTATTTTGTAGCGCTTAGATGCCAAATCGGAGGACAATATCTAAATCTGAAAAAATTTTCTTCAAATTCGGCAAGGTTTGTTCTTGGGTGCTACATTTAAATCTGTGCAGATTTACACCAAATTCGGCAATGTGGGCCCTTGGATCAAGAAACTCCATCCTGCTTAATTTCAAAGTGATTGGATATGAAAAAGCTTCTGTGGCTATAAAAGGCCAAATCGGAAAGAAAATTTATATAGCGCCTATATCTTAATCTGAAACGACTTTGACCAATTTCTTCCCAGTTATGAAATAGCCCTTATTGTCAAATTTCAGCAAGATCGGAATGAAAGTGCGACCTGTACTTAAGGAACAATTTTAAATAGTCAGACAGACAATCGGTGTACTTTAAAATGGGTCTAGCTCCAGTATTTTTAGGTGTTAATTATAATAAATTAGTGAAGCGGCGTTAAGATCTGAAAAGCCGATTTTTGCATACCCTACACCATAGATTGCATGTCAACTGTTTGTGGATTCTTTGAAATTTGTTGCGTTAAGAAGTAAAATCTTGAGGTACCTTCGTGTGGACCTATATTAAAACATGGACCTATAACGACCAGTGTTCGTCTGAAGGATTCTGGATATACATACTCCGCAATTACCAATTTTGACCAGTTGAAATTTGCAGTCTATATGGCGTTAATAAGTCAAATCGGACAGATGCTAAAAATTTTGCTCATTTCAATCCCAACTTACCTGCATCTATAAGAAGTATATGTACCAAATTTCAGTCATCGAGCTCAATTATTGTAGTACCAACTTTGTACTAAAAGTAGTTGCGGGTATAATTCATGTGGAGGTTTACTATTTGTGAGAAATTTTAATTTGTAACAAAAGGAGGACAAATCCATCATTTTTGAAAAAGGAGGAAGGACGGGAGGACACTGGTTAAAAAGGAGGACATGTCCTCCCAAAGGAGGACGTATGGTAACCCTGCATTTAGTGGATCCTTTGTATGGGGGCTAAAACAATGAATGGTTCTATTTATTTTGTCAACTTTCGTACCAATCGAATGAAGTTTGCGGCTTTTATGACGTAAATAAATAAAATCGACTGGGATATATCGAAATATGGACCATTCTCAATCCTAAGAAACTGATATGTATAAAATATGTTTCCGCAAAATTTGATTATTATTGCAGTTCAAGAATATGAGATCGGCTCACAATTTTTTTAAGCTCACTTTGAGGATCCGCATAAGCATTTGAGAGTACCTTTAAAGACATATCTGTCTCTGAAATATGCCCTTCACCCGAAAAAAATCTAAAACTGTATGTGACTGGTAGTGTTGACGATTTCGAAAATTTTGACGATTTTTCTGCCCCTATTTTGACAATTTTCGGTCTAATTCTGACAGCACTGGTTGCTGGTATAAATAAATCCCAGTTACCAATTTTCAGCCCGATCCGTTGACATTTGTGGTCTCTATGGCAGAAAGGAAAGTCAGATAGTCGGGCGGGGCTGACTATATAATACGCTGCACCTCCCTTACAATGCAAAAAGCGATAATAATTTGGAAGAATTGGTTACGTTTCAGTTAAAATGCGCAGTGTTCTTATATATAATGTGTTCTTATAAACGGATGTGATTATATATAATCTAAACAGATTTTCATAAACTTAGATCAAAAACCTAATTTCTGCCAAATTACATATATAATAGCACTTAAATACTAAGTAGGAAGGAACAAGTATATGGGAGCTACATATAAATCTGGACCGATTTCCCCCAAATTTTGCAGTATTCGTTCTTTCTGTCAAATTTTTTAATGATCGGAAGTAAAGTGCAACTTCTATAGCGCTTTGATGCCATATATATGGGCATATGAGGAACATATGTGTGTATGTGTTCATTGAAGTAATAAGAAACCCCTTTCTGCCGAATTTCGTACTGGTCGGATATAAAATACAGCTTCTACAGCGCTTACATATCAAATCGGGGGTTACGTATATATGAGGACTATATCTAAATCTGTATCGATTTTCCCCAAATTTGGCTGTGTTCATTCATGTAATAAGAAGCCTCTTTCAGCCCAATTTCGTACTGATCGGATGTGAAATACAGTTTCTACATCACTTAAATGTCAAATCGGGGGTAATATATATATTGGGGCTATACCTAAATCTGAACCAATTTCCCCCAAAATTAGCGGTGTTAATTCATGTAATAGGAAACCTCTTCCTGCCGAGTTTCCTAACGATCTACAGTTTCTACAGCGCTTACATTGCAAATCGGGGGTAACATATATATGCGGGCTATATCTTACATACATACGGACATAGCTAAATTAACTCAAAAAGTGATTCTAAGTCGATCGGTATAATAATCGATGGGTCTATCTCATCTCCTTTTGGGTGTTACAAACAAATGCACAAAGTTATAATACCCTGTACCAGTGTAATGTTGGGTATAAAAATAGGGAAATTCACAAAAATAAATGTTAATATTTTTTTGGGCAATTTTTTTTCGGGCGTGGCAGAAACGACCCTATAGTATTTGTATAGGTGGAATCAAAGTTATAAGCAGTTAACTTTTTGTGCAAAATGGCCCATTTGTATGGAAGGTACCAAATGGGCTATGGCTATAACGTTATTTTTTTTACGGGACTGTAGGTACTGTACACTGCACAAAATGTTAAATATTTTTATGGACTGGAATCCAAGTTATAAGCCGTTTACTTTTTGTGCAAAATGGTCCATTTGTATGGGAAGTACCAAAAGGAGCGTGGCAACTTCGCCCATTTTTCTCATGATTATAACGACCAAGAGTAGTACCCTTGGTTAAAAAGCTTAGTTATATATATGCATATTGTAATTTATGTTTAATTGGCCAGACGGCTTTTAATTACAAGATTGTACGAAATAAATGAAATGAAATACTTTGTGTGGAATTGTGAAAGATTCTGGGTAGTAGTATAGAAGTCATGAGATAATCACTATTTCACTAAATTTTGACCCTTCGTGGGGGATATACTCGAAGGAGTGCACCAACATAGTCCATCTTCGACCTTAGCCTGAGATAGAAAAAAATATTGACACATACTAAATTGAAGTCAATCGGTTAATCCTGTCGAAAGTTATCGTGCGCACAAACTAGACAGACAGACGGACATTGTTGAAACGACTTCAAATGACCCAAAATGGATTTTCGCCAAATATTCTTAGGCTCTCTTAGATCAGTCCATCGATGTGTTACCCTTTTGGCCCGCAGCATTTGATATACCCTTGTTCATAATGGTGGGAGTATAAACAACGGATTATATTGAAATTCACTTATTTCTTCCAAAAGTAAAATAATTTCTACATTTATTCAACTAGGCATTGTTTTCTTCGTTAGGAAGCTAGATTTTCAATGTTTTTTCTTAAAAAAATCTTTTTTCTAATAGTTTTAACGACAGTTACTAAAATTCTGTTTCCACGTGAATGTATCATTATCGAGCATATACTTACAAAAATGTGGTCCAAATATTAATGCCACTTTCCAAGAAAATGGGAATTTGAAAAAAATATTAAAAAATACCATTTTTTTAAATATTTTTTTTTCGTGTTTAGAACACCATATTACATCAGAAAATGTTATGCATAGCCATTCGACAAAAAAATTGTTGCATAGAGTTAAATATCTTTTTAATAAGTCTTTAATTGTTCATTTTTGATTAATTTAGATTGTATTTAATTAAAAAATATATATTATTCGAAAAATAATTAAATAAAAATTGTTTTTGTCCTAGCTGGGATTCGATCGGGTCACCATTTTGCTTAATCCAGAAATTAGTCAAGCCGCATATGATTCTTTGCTTATTGTATGCTCAGACCAAAATTTTAGAATTTCGGATTTTTAAGCCCAAAAATTCATAAAGTCGGTCGGAACTTTTCGTTTAAGCTTGGGGGCAGTAGAAATAACCATCAACCACGAATTTTTCGGTTTGGTGTGTAATTTGCTTAATTAATTAGTTTTCCTAATTATTCATATTTTTGCTCAGTTGTTTATTTCTAATATATTTAATTAAAATATATTTTCTTAAAAAAATAAGTAAATAAAAAACATATTTTTTTATTTAGGTTTTTACTAAGTATTTAATTGTACTTTATTAAAAAACATTTTAAAAAAACCCGAATTTGTCGATTCGCATATGATTCCAATTTTTTCTGCCCGGCTGGGATTTGATTTGGCCGCCACTTTGCTAAATCCACGAAGTGTCCACTTTGTTGACTAATTTGCTTAATTATTTTTTTTAATTATTTAGTTTTTTGCTTATTTGGGTATTTCTAATACATTCTCCTAAAACATACTTTCGTAAAAAAGTAATAAAAATATTTTTCTTTTCTGAAAACATAATAATAAGTCGTTATTCAAATGAGACAATTTTTTCCAATCAAGTGTCAAAGTTTGTGGGGGAGAGAGCTCTTTCCGCCTGCCTCTCTCTCTCCTACAAACTTTGACACTTGCGTCTCGTGTGAATCTGGACTTAGAAAATAAATATGTTTCCGGGTCTGTGATTTGATTTAGTTACCACTATCTGTCTTAATCGAAGAACGTTTGCATTTACATGGAAATGATGATAGTGTCTACATACAATGATTACACTATGCACAAACATTTATTTTTTTCCCGAAAAACTTTTTTGTATTTATTAAGGCAGACTATTTTATGAAACCAAAACAAAATTTTTTTATGGTAAAGTTGTTTTGTAAATTCCAATTTTCATGGAAGTTACTTTTAGTATTTGGACCATATTTTTTAGTAACTGTCGTTAACACAATTAGAAAAAATTAGATTTTTTTCAAAAAAGCGTTTTTTGCTGCGCGATAAACACCATAATACTGAAAAAAAAAATTAGCAAAAAAATGTTTGTTCCACTTTTTTTAAGCTAGCATCCTAACGAAGAAATCAATGTCTATTTGCAAAAAGTTTAGGGATAAATGTATAAATATTATATAATAAAAATAGGGAAATTAAAAAAATCATATTTTGTTTTGGCAATTTTGTTCGTTAGGTACCAAAAGGGGAGTGGCATAACTCCCACTGTTTTAATATATTATGGGTACTATAAAAACATTACTCTGTACAAAAAAAATGTCTGTGCAAAATGGTCCAAGTTTATGAGAGGTACCACAAGGGGCCCCCATTTTGCAAGGGACTATAGGTACAGTAAAGGCATTACACTCCACACAGTTTTAAGTATTTGTGACTGGAATCAAAGTTATAAACAGTTAACTTTTTCTGCAAAATGGTACTTTTGTATGAGAGGTATCAAAAGGGGCGTGGCAACTTCGACCATTTTTCTCAAGATGATAGCGACCAAGAAACTAATACTATGTGTGGAAGTGTGAATGATTCTGAGTAGTAGTATAGAAGTTATGAGATAATCAGTATTTAAATTTTGACTCTTCGTGAGGGAGGCACTCGAAGGAGTGAACCAACATAGTCCATTTTCGACCTTAGCCTGAGATAGAAAAAAATATTGACACATACTAAATTGAAGTCAATCGGTTAATCCTGTCGAAAGTTATGGTGCGCACCAACCAGACAGACAAAAGGATTTGATCTGGTCACCATTTTGCTTAATCCGTAAAAAAACATACTATAATATCCATATTTACATTTGACTATAAAATCACTTTGGTTATAATTTTGATTTTAAGTTCGACTAACACTCATTTTCACTATAACATTGGGTACCTCTCACATAAATGGATCATTTTGAACAAAAAGTGAACGGCTTATAAATTTAATACCAGTGCATACTTGACATTTTGTGCAGTGTAATGATTTATATTACCGACATTCCATTGACAAATGGCGATATTGTCATGCCCCCTTTGGAATTTCCCACACAAAATGTGGAGGTACCTAAGAAGTCGTGGCAACTTCGCCCATTTTTCTCAAGGAGGTAGCGATCTAGAAAATAATACTATGTGTGAAAGTGATTGGAAGATATTGATAAGTAGTATATAAGATATTAAAGAATCTACATTTCACTGAATTTTGACGCTTTATGGGGAGGTACTAGAAGGAGTGGAATAAAAAATTTCAACACATACCAAATTTGACGTCAATCGGTTACTCATTTCGAAAATTATCGTGCGCACCAGCCAGACAGACATTGCTCAAATGGCTTAAAATTGCCCGAAACGAATTTCCGACAATATACTTATGGTCTTTTAGGTCACTCCTGCGATGCCTCGTTCACAATGTTTGATTATAAAAACATGAATTTGTTGAAAGGAGAAGGAGTATAATTTCTTCATTTATCCATCGATTTTCAAATATGCATTTTTCTCTTCGTTAAGATAATAGCTTCAAAAAATGGAACAGACAACTTTTCCCTATTTTTTATGGTTTGTTCGACCATAAAAACGATTTTTTTGGAGAAAAAAAACAAATCACATATTTTTCTGAAATTGGCTTAATTTCCCTAGTATAGTGATCTATTTACACCAGAAATCGACATAATTCTCAAAAATTAATAATAGAATAAATGTCTTTTCCAAAACTTAAAATGATCACGCTTTCTGTAAGTATGTTACAATTCCTGTTTTTTTGAATTAAAAAATTTAAAAAAAATAAAAAATTAAAAAAAAAAAATAAGAAATACATTAACCAGGAATATCAGGTTAGTAATAGTCTGCTGTAAAAATTGATATAAAAAATAAATTGCAAAAATCGAAATGCCCTCTCCGCGTTTCGAACCTGGGTCTCAAAGCTCCGAGCCACGCACTCTAACCACTAGACTACTATAGCCAACACCAAACTGTTGGCAATAAACTGTGATGTCCAATTGCACACAATGCATATACGCAATACAAAATATTAGTGCACATATAACATAAGGTATGTCGGTATGCATCCTCGTAAGCCAATCACAAACGTCCTTACATCAATCTATTTATAGATATACCTATAAAGCCTCACACAAACGGCAGTATGTGTGTATCAACCACCGCTGCTTTATAACAACGCCAACTCTTTGTCCACGTAAGCCAATCACAAACGTACTTACATCCATCTATATATATATATACCTAACAGCCTCACACAAACGGCAGTATGTGTGTACCAACAACCGCTGCTTTATAAAAACGACAACACTAAGCCGAACAAAGTTTTTTATTTTGACGCCGTCCAAAAATGGTGGTTTTGAGAAAAGGTGGCAATGTAATGACGAGGGTTATATTTTTTTTAACGCGGTAAAAGTACATTAAAAGTGTATATATATACAAAATAACCATGTAAGGATGCAAAAGAATGAAGGAGTGTTAGAAGGAACCAAGTATTAGAAAAGTGGAAAAAATGTCCCCAAACTCACATGTCCTCAAAGTAAACGCAAGACCTACGAAAAGTTTGGGTACAGTCCCCAAAGACAACAAATGTCCTCATAATAAACGGTGTATTGAAAAACTGTCCTCATAATACACGGTGTGCATATATATATATATATATATATATATATATATATATAAGTATATATATTCTTAATCGTCGTAAAATTCTAAGACGATTTAGCCATGTCCGTCTGTCCATCCGTCTGTGGTAATCACGCTACAGTCCTCAATAATAGAGCTAGGTTGATCAAATTTGGTACAAATACTTCTTATAGTTGCAGGTTGTTTGGGATTGCAAATGGGCCATATCTAGATATAGCTCCCATATATAGCATCTAACTTGTTGTGATTCCTACTGTTCTCATCTACTATATTTTTTGTGTTTTCGGTGTTATTTTCTTTAGGTTTGAGTTATTTTGTGAGGTCACATGCTATCAATGGTGGAGGGTATATACGATTCGGCATGGCCGAACTTAACGCTTTTACTTGTTATACCCTCCACCATAGGATGGGGGGTATATTCATTTTGTCACTCCGTTTGTAACACCTCTAAATATTGATCTGAGACCCCATGTATATATATTCTTAATCGTCGTAAAATTCTAAGACGATTTAGCCATGTCCGTCTCTCCGTCCGTCCATCCGTCCGTCCATCCGTCCGTCTGTGGTAATCACGCTACAATCCGCAATAATAGAGCTAGGTTGATAAAATTTGGTATAAATATTTCTTATAGTTGCAGGTTGTTTGGGATTGCAAATGGGCAATATCGGTCCACATTTAGATATAGCTCCCATATATAGCATCTAACTTGTGATTCCTACTGTTCTTATCTACTATATTGTTCCTAATGTTCGCATCTACTATATTTTTTGGTGTTACTTTCTTTAGGATTGAGTTATTTTGTGAGGTCACATGCTATCCATGGTGGAGGGTATATATGATTCGGCATGGCCGAACTTAACGCTTTTACTTGTTTTAATTCGTTTTGACTAAACGAATTATGCAGAAGTTCTTATTTTTGGAGCTACTTCTCGTCCAATTCTCAGAATTGAGTCCCAAATCAATGAGCTGAAAAATGTTGTACAGTGTAATACTTAGTAGGGACATTAATACTGTTACACACATTTTATGCTATAACATTAAAAGTAATGAATCCTTTTGGAACAAATTTATTGCGCCATCTGACATTTCCAATGGAAAGTTTGACATTTTTTAGTATAAACGTACTCAGAACGTTTTGACGTATGACCATCATTTGTGTCGTTTACAGTGACTTGAAAAAATAAATTTGGCAAAAAAAAAAAGAACTAACTCGTGAACATTTTCGGACCATAATTTTTACAACTTTCAGAGTGTGCATCGATGAACTTAAATACTTGTATGGCGATGAAGCACCATCCTATAGCACTGTGAAAAACTGGTTTAATGAATTCAATCGTGGCCGACGCTCGCTCAAAGACGAAGGTCGTCCAAAAACGGCCGTTGTGCCAGAGAACATTGATGCCGTGTGTGAACTGATAATGCAAGATCGTCATGTGACATACCGTGAGATAGAGGCATCCTTGGGCATTTCTTCCAACAGCATACATTCGATATTGCATGAACACCTGGCCGTAAAAAAGGTTTTTTCTTGATGCAAAGAAATTTTAAAAAAATACGTTCGCGGTGCTTCAAAAGACGTTTTTAAGATTGTCACAGGTGACAAATCTTGGATCTATGCGTATGAGCCCGAAACAAAACAGCAATCGACCGTGTGGGTCTTCGAAGACGAGCCAAATCCAACGAAAGTTGTTCGTGGAAGAAGCACTTCGAAGCAAATGGTCGCCTGTTTCTTCGGCAAAACTGGTCTTGTGGCGACTGTTCCGCATGAGCAACGTGGGACGTCCAATTCTGAGTGGTACACCACAATTTGTTTGCCTGAAGTCCTCGGAGATATTCGAAAAACGAACAAGAGAAGACAAATCATTGTGCACCATGACAATGCGAGCTCACACACATCGGCTCAAACCAGCGCCTTTTTGACCGGTCAAAACGTCGAATTGATGGGTCATCCGCCGTACAGCCCTGACCTGGCACCCAATGACTTCTTTTGATTCCCGCACATCAAGAAAAAAGTGCGTGGTGTAAGATTTTCGTCGCCAGAAGATGCTGTTGAAGCGTTCAAAAACCATGTTTTGGAGGTGTCTCAATCGGAGTGGAAAAAGTGCTTCGACAATTGGTTTGAGCGCATGCAAAAGTGTATAAATAATGCTGGAGAATACTTTGACAATCGATGTTGGGGTATCTTTTGTGGGAGACCTTGTTCTCTAAAACTGTCCACAATTTGTAATCCGGTGGGTTTAAATCAAGTCTGCCAGAGAGCCATTCATCAGAAGAAATGAAAGCCGGCAAGTTATTTTAAAGCCATGTCTAGGTAATTTTAGCCCTATGTGCCGGAGCAGAATCCTACTGGATAGTTCGTGCCTGGTTTTGGAATAGGGAAGGGTTAAGTGGTTTCTCATTCGACTTTAAATGACCCAAAACGGATATCCGCCGAACATACTTAGGGTCTTAGCTCACTTCTTCGATGTGTTACACTCCCTCCTCTCAAAGGTGAGGGGATAATGAAACTAATCCCAAGCGGGCAGAGCGTTTTAAAAATGTTGGATTTTCATTCCATATTTAAAAAGCGCTGACCATTCCATGATGAAAACTGAAGCAATTTTGAATTCCCGTTACAAACTAACGCTACATAGGTTAAATTTCATAATCCACATGGTAAGGGTAAGTTATGTTTAATTCCACTATTGTAATGTGTGTGTTAAATTTAATTGTATAACTGTATAATGCCAAAATACAATTTTGTCGAAAGGGTGTGTAGAACATTTTTGGTTCTATGAACTCGAACAGAATATCGCTACCTTAGAGTGTAAATGCGCTATGTCCGCTTTTCTAAATTTTACAGGAGAGATAAAATACTTTAAATTTTGTTTCATATAAAAAACTTTAAATGCAGAGGTACAGAGCCAGAAACTTCCGATGGCACAAATTAAATTACGTTGTGAATGTCCTTTTCTGATTGTATTAACAAATAAAATAAAAAATGTGACATATCTAAAATTTACTAACCAAACAGAAAATTAAATTAGGCTTAACAAACCCAACATTTCCTATAAATACATTTAGTTACTAGGCTAGCTAATGATTTCGAGTTATTCGATCACCAAGATTGCTAGGAAACCAAAACGATTATTTATATCTGGGGAGAAGTTAAGGCGGAAGGCTTTGTAATACATGCTTATGTATAAAGAAGGAAAAAAGAGAATCCTTGGAAAATTATTTCTCTCAAAACAGTCATCTACGCTTATCAATCTCCTAAAAAATTGGAAACGAAACTTGTCATACAAGTATTACAAGTCATTTAAATCGACAAAAATTTAATTTGGTCTTTCGACAAAAATATTCCTCATCGAAAATTACTATGGGTCCTCACACAGGTATTGCAGGCATCTTTGGAAGTTTCTCAGACACAAATCGAAAAGTAATTTACAAAAATATACATGGCAGTATGTAGGTCAAAAACCAAAATCAGCAAATATACATATCGTCATCAGAAACGAGAAAGGGCTGATGACAATAGGGAAAAGGGAAAATTTTACAGGAGAAGCAAAAAACTAAATAATATGTGTGATTTCAGGATAATAACTAAACATAATGATGCATATATAAATTCCCGATTTCTAACTTGTTTGTGAACATTGAGTGAAATAGGATTTTTTAACTATGAAAAGAGAAATAATTTGCTGTTAGACCCCTTTGAATTTCGTCAATAAATTTGCCATTTTTGATAGTAGGCCTCTAAAACTTTGTCAGGATGTGAATTTTGATGCGTTGTGCCGCAATCCATCAATAACAGTATTTCCGTTTTTCTTGTTGTTAAGCATTTTTTTCGTTTCTGATGACGATATAATAAAGGGTTTTCCAATAAGAGTGATATGATTTCTTTGGGAAAAAAAACCACACTTATTGTTAAGGAAATTCAAAAGTTTTTTATTTAATATGAAGTACAATCGTTACAATTAAGTTCTAAATAAAACGTTTGAATGGCCTCCACGACTTCTTCTGCAGGAACGAATTCGATGAACCCAATTTTCGAACAATTTTTCCACTAAATCAAGTCGTATGTCATGAATGGCACGTTCAATATTGTCTGGTAAAGCTTGAAGAGAGTCTGGTTTATTTCGAAAGACCAATGACTTCGAATAACCCCACAAGAAATAGTCTAATGGTGTTAAACCACAACTTCTTGGAGGCCATTCAATATCACAATTTCTTCAAATAATCGAATCTCCAAACTTTTCTCGCAACAATTCAATTGTTGCATTTGCTGTGTGGCACGTAGCCACAATCGGTCAATGGCAAAAAGATAGCTCTTAACGAGACCTAAAATATTGCTCGTGTGTGTCAAGGTCGTTGGTAGGCTGGAAAGTGTTTTTTTGGATTTAAAACAAATGGACTTGGCATCATTTTCAATTGTGAACGGAAAGTTTATTTTTTGCTCTAGCTCGTTAACGTCGGATAGGGAATCGGCCAATGGCAAAAAGATATCTCGTAACGAGTGCTAAAATATTGCTCATGGGTGTCAAGGTCGTAGGTAGACTAGAAAGTGTTTTTTTGGATTTTTAAAAATTTGTAAACACTACTGAATACAATGAAAAACAAATGACAGGTCATGACATATTACAAATGGCCGAAACGTCACTTCAAAATCATATCATCCCTATAGGAAACTCCATATAAGTATAAAGTTGAAGTTGTGGCGTAGCCCAGATCATCTAGCCGTCCTTGTCAGCAAATAATACTCATATTTTCTGCTATGAATAGAAATGTACACAAGTTACGTAATAACTCGTAATCTGCTTATTTCTCATAGAAACATAGTAATTTTTCCCGAAGAATATTATTGTTTAAAACATCATCTCTAACTTTCGAAGATTTCTATGACTTCTGACCAATAGTATGTTTTGATTGGAAAAGCGTATTAAATTTTGTTGCCAAGGCATTTCAGTAATGTTTTCGATTACCATCGCCCCATTCCATTAAAGTTATTTTTATACTTTCAAACCGTTCTTTAAATTTTGTTTTTACGATACATCACACCACATCACAAAACGACGTTATCATTTTGATGCTTTTAGCGCGCTTTGTAATACCGTCTGAATATCGTGCACATTATGTTAAAACATACAAACGAAAATAGAATTTTCATTTTCTTCAATAACATCATCCATCAATAACTAAAAGTATCATTTATTTGCTATATTTCTCAACAATTTATTAATATATTTCAGTTTAGATGGGATTGACGAAAACTTTTCCTTAACATAATATGTACGTATCAGGTTAGCACCAACATTGATTTCAGATATACACGTGACATATACTCAATTAATTTTGATATGTGAATTCGTATGTTCGACTGTGCATGTCGTACCCTTAAAATATTTCGCCCGTTTAATTTTCGAGGTCAATTAGGTTTTGTATGGTTGCAATTGACTTTTAAAATTCATGAATTATTCTGACATTTCCCCTTCAATTGGTAATTGGACATCGAAACTCGTTAAATTTGTTTTTTAGTATTTGGTACATAGTACGTACATACATTTATTTTGCTCAAAAGTTAATTAACTTTTACTTGACCAACCTTTTAATATCCTATGCTGAAACTATAAATTAAATATTCGCGGTACGGTTGAGACTGATATATATTTATTTTCTAAAAAATGTTTTGTTTTCTAATAACCAAAATCGAACATATATATTAAGTCTATATTTTTGGCCAAATTAAAAATATAGTCCAGTCCGACCTCTTCATTTCTATGGATAAACCTTAAATGAGTTATGGTGCGCATGATTCAGCGGGGTAGGCAGAAAAATGGGCGGACGAGCCTCAAATAATATAATTGTGCGGAAAGGATTTCCGCAAGCATACATCTGTAAGGTTTCTGAAATAATCGCATGTCATAAATTCGATTATGATATATATATATATATATGTATTAACGGAATGGAATTTAAGTATGTCTACTTTTAAAAGGACGTGGCATATTTTAGGGATAGAAAACTGTCTAACAAATTAAGACTTTTTCATTGGAACAGAATGCGACCCCATAATTCTGAAAGAGCATATTGAGTAGATCATTTTTGTAGAATAAACTTATGGTCCAGCTGGTCTGATTTTTTTACAATGGGTCAAACTTTTCAGTTTTTGGTCGAAATGATACTAAATGAAAACAAGTAAAAACGTTAAGTTCGGTCATGCCGAATCTTATATACCCTCCACCATGGATAGCATGTGACCTCACAAAATAACTCAAACCTAAAGAAAATAACACCGAAAAACAAAAAAAAACAAGTAAAAGCGTTAAGTTAGTATATGAGAACAGTAGGAATCACAAGTTGGATGCTATATATGGGAGCTATATCTAAATATGGACTGATATCGCCCATTTTCATACCAAATTTCAGCCACCTAGCTCAAGTTTTATAGATTGTAGCGTGACTACAACAGACGGACGGACAGACGGACATGGCTAAGAACAGTAGGAATCACAAAAAGTTAGATGCTATATATGGGAGCCCAAGTTACCTGCAGCTATATGAAGTCTCTATACCAAATTTCAGCCACCTAGCTCAAGTATTATAGATTGTAGCGTGATTACAACAGACGGACGGACGGACAGCCGGACATTGCTAAATCGTCTTAGAATTTTAAGACGATTAAGAATATATATACTTTATGGGGTCTCAGATCAATATTCAGAGGTGTTACAAACGGAGTGACAAAATTAATATACCCCCCATCCTATGGTTGAGGATATAAAAATGCTGTAAGATGATTATCTGTCAGAGTTATACAGTGGAATTCTATAAGGATCATTTTTATGGAAGATCTTAACCCTCTAGCTTCCCTCTTAATGGGTCAATTAGGCCCTTTTTTCGAAAAAATCAAAAATTTTCTTTCAAAAAGGACATTTAAGGATTAAAATATTCTACGAAAATTTTTGCCAGAAAATTTGAGTGGTGGTCGTCACAGACACCATAGTTGTAAATATTGCTCTTTACTCTTAATTAGCTAAATTACACGCCAACTTATACAAAAAAATACTATAATGTAAATGTAAATGTGATATCTATGGAATAATTGGATCAGAAGAGTGACATTATAATTCTGAAACGGCATGTTGAGTAGATTATTTTTGTAGAATAAACTTATGGTCCAGCTGGTCGGAGTTTTTGTTTACAGTGGTTCAAAATTTTCAAATGAAAAAAATGTTGTTAGAGCATTTCTGAAAGATTTCTTATTGTCAAAGTTATATGTATAGTGGAATTTTAGGGGGATCATTTTTGTTTAAGCTCCTTTTATTAGCAAAATTACACACTCCCTTCAACAAAAAATGAAAACTTTGACATCTTGAAAAAACAAAAGTCGGAACAGCTGGACCATAATAAAATTACACACCAACTTATACAAATAACATTTAGTAAATTTTAAATAAATGTTAAAACAATAAGAAAAAATTGAATTTTTTACCAAAAAAATCGGTATTTTCTGACACGAAAAACATTATTTTTTCGATTTCTGAAAGCTAGCATCCAAACGAAGGAAACAATTCCCATTTAAAGAAAATCGATGGATACATTTCACTTTTTACTTTTGGTAAAAATAAGACAATTTCAACATAATCCAGTTTTTACACCTCCACTATTGTGAACAAGGGTAAATATCAGATGCTGGCGGCCAGAAGTGTAACACGTCGATGAAGTGACTCCAAGAAATCCGTTTTGGGTCATTTTAAGTGATTTTAGCAATGACCGTAAGCCTGTCTGTCTGGTTAGTGCGCACGATAACTTTCGACAGGATTAACCGATTTACATCAAATTTGGAATGAATAAGGTTAAATATGGACTATGTTGGTCCACTCCTTCCATTCCAGTCCATACAAATACTTTACATTTTGTGAAGTGTAATGCTTTTAGAGTACCTACAGCCCGTAGGTCAAAAATGGGCGTTATTGCCACGTCCTTTTGGTACCGCCCATACAAATGGACCATTTTGCACAAAAAGTTAACGGCTTATAACTTGGATTCCTGCACCCATAGTATATTATTGAGGTTATTGTCGCACCCCTTTTGTGTTACCTCCCAAACAAAATTGCCAAAATAAAAAGTATGAAAAATTATTTTTTGAATTTTCATATTTTTACAATATGGGTCATAGTTTATACATTTACACATAGACTTTTGGCAAATTGGCACTGTTTTCTTCGTTGGGACCCGTGCTTTCAAAACAAGAACCAATTCTTTGCGAATTTTTTTTTGGTTTTTCGTGCCAGCACAAACAGATTTTTAAAAAAAATCCTATTTTTTTTGTTTTTTCGACAGTTACTAAAATCCCTCCGTATTCCTAGGCTTCATAATTTCCTTTAATGGAATCCCGGCTTTATCTAGCTTATATTACAAAATTTTTGTCAGAAAACTAAGGGTAACTTCCATGAAAATTGGAATTTTAGAAAAAAAAAAACAATTACATAAAAAAGCTTTACCATAAAAAATTGTGTTTTGGTTTCATAAAATAGTAGGTATCGGATTAAGAACGATGTTGTGAAGATACAATTTTCAACTAAATTCGACCAACCCCCAAGACACATACCATGTGGAACTTATTTGTGATCTCAGATGTTGAATGACCTATAATAAAGAAAAATAAAGAAGCGAGCGTATTCACTGGAAAAAGCTTCATATGGCCCGCACATATTTACCAGATATTGTCACAATATACAGGGTTTTCCCAACAAGAGGTGTTATTTTGAATCACCCGGTATGTCGTGAGGTGTCACTTTTGAAGCTTTTATTCTTTGTCATTTGACAAGTAGAAACTACGCCAGTACTAAAAATGGACCCATACACGATTCAACAACGGAAAACCCAAGAGTTATTGTTGAGAATCCTCAACACGGCGGGGTCATTGGATATTACTTTTTCGAAAATGAGGTTGGATCAACAGTTACGGTGAATGGATTGCGCTATCGAGAGATGATTAATGATTTTTTATGGTCGGAGTTGGAAGGACATAGGGCAGCCACTTTGCGATTTGGTTATGGAAAATTTCATGAAAAAGATATGGTCCTTTAAGCGTGGTGACCATTTTGCTGATGTTGTTTTTCATTATTAACGGCATACATTTCTCTTTATTATTAAACAAACATACGATCATTTATCTAAAAAATTGAATTTTTTTTAACAAAATAACACCTCTGGTAGGAAAACCCTTTATATATCGATATACATATGCATAAGATAGTGTATAGTTGCATTCCAATTGTTTAAAACTGTAACTATTAAAACAATAGGGTTTAACCCTCATTATCACAAAACAAAATAACCGACCGTTAGAGCTAACGGAAGTTAAATTGTATGGAATTTGACAGCTATAACCGACATTTTTCTCTTAAACCTAGTTTATTTATTTATTGTTATTGGTCCTAAATGTATTACATTTTTACCTTTGTTTAAGTAAAAACCTATTTTGTCATATGTTCCACATAGCTTGTGTATTGGGCGTGGGACGAATTAAGCTCACGAATATATATCCACACTTATTAAAAATGATATTAAAAAAAATAGCGGTGTTAAAACATTCCTTAAACCTTCTTTAAATTTTTATGAATAGGGACCAATATGTCAGGAATTAGATGTGGTAAAATATGTGGACCAACCTCTACATTTATGGAATGTTTCAGGGACGACTGGAGTCAATAAAAATTAAAAAATAACAATTGCGATAGTTTATTTAGCACATTCCTCAAAACTCTCAGTTCCTAGAAATATATATCGGGAGATTGTGTCGAATAATACATTAAAGTCTGAACTGAGTTCTTTTAAATGCTATTCTACATAATTTTTAAAAGTAACTGAGAAAATTTTATTAATCAGGGGAAATAATTTTAGTACCTACATACGTAAACCAATAATTGAAGAATTAATCATTAGATTAGAAGTATAAGCTAAACTTCACTTTAAATTGAGAAAATTCATCTGTTCAACAATGTTGATGGAAGTTAGTATTTTCCCTTTAAAAATACCAACAAACTTGACATTGATTACATTATATTTTTTTGTGGAGCAGCATTCTGGTGGGTTTTTGTGAAACATATGACTTGATGTGATACATACAAATTCCAACACAATTATTTTTCTCTACTGCTCAAGGCCATTTCAAACGAAAACTTAACACTTATTGATTTTTCGATTTTTTCTACGACATACACAAAAAAGCCACACAAATAGCAAAACTACATGCAAGGAACTGGGAGGGAGGAGAAGAGCGAGGGAATATCTACGGCCAATGAAGAGAAAAAATACATAAATAATTATTTCAATAGAAATATGCAATTATCTAAAATTAGTAACAGGAAATT
The DNA here is from genome assembly GCA_963930755.1 of Eudasyphora cyanicolor. Classification (NCBI taxonomy): domain Eukaryota; kingdom Metazoa; phylum Arthropoda; class Insecta; order Diptera; family Muscidae; genus Eudasyphora; species Eudasyphora cyanicolor. The sequence goes on from OZ005736.1 coordinate 146,200,139, forward strand.
ACATTGCCATCATGACCCACGAAAAATCCCGGACGTTGATGAGTACGTTCGACGCCGCCGCCGGCTGCTAATGATGTGTGGGATTGGGATGATACTGCAGCCGCTGCTTGTTGGGATGATTGTTGACGCAAGTCCTGGTAACCTGATTCTAATTCGGTGTAGGACATCCTTTCGCCGTCGGTCCTTGAGAGTGTGACGGTGTCAAGGTATGGGCTGATGAGGGTGGCGGAGGTGAAGGTGCTAAATCTAGGTGTGCCCTCTTCTGGGGGTCGGTGAGCAGGCGAAATGTTTCAGATGTTTGTCGATTTTGGGGAGTAGATGGTGTTTTTAGTAGAGTTTTTGGGGAATTTTGTAGTGAATGCATTAATCTTGTTTGAAAGCACAATTACAAAGGAAAAAATATGGTATTGGAAGTGCAGAAAAAAGCTTTCTTTGCAATTTTCTTTTTTTCTTGATGAGACGTTCACGACTTCTTAGATTTTTTTCGCACACACACGCAAGCGAACGAACGCATAGCAAACCAAATGGAAATTTGACCTTCAGTAGCTTAATATAATGGATTTCTTCTTGTAAAATATCAACACTTTTACTTTAAAACCGATTTTTCGCAGTTATGTAATGTGATTTTTGTGTATATTCCGTTGTTTTCCTGTATAGCGCTGATTTACACTAGATTGGCAAGAAAATTTTGTGTATTTTTTCACACGGCGACGTTTTACCGAACGACGATACACCAATTGTACAATTGTCAAATCTGATGATTGACTGTGAGAAAATGTAGCATTTCTGCAAACAGCTGTTTTGCAGGATCTCTCATCAACTGTCATTTTTGACAATCGAAAGAGTGGGGTGAGGAGGATGCTATGCCCACACTCAGCGTTTTTTGTTTTGTTTACATTCTACGCCAATTAAAAGACAGATAAACAAAAAACCGGCAATTGTTTTGTTTGTAAACAAAGTTTGTTTTGGGGCATCTCTCTTTTTGACCAAGGCAGCTTTATGTTTCGCGGAAAGGGTGTTTATGTTACGCTAAAGGTGATTTCATTTCTGGAAAAGTGTAGCATTGCCCAAATCGATACAAGAAAGCGAAATTACAACGAAAAAAGGCAAGAGTATGTCCAGATTTACACTAGGCAAGTTTTTTCAGCAGCTTTTCATCAAATTCTCTGTTGAACGTGCACGAATAACTCAAAACGTCCAGGGAGAGTTTATTCCCCCTCTTGACGACTACTACTCACACACAACGCCGATAATCTGCTGAACATTCAGCCAGTGTAATCGGGATTATGATATCCGACCAGAGTACCAAGCCGCAAATTTTAGGCGCAGCCGAACTTTTTTCTCCATTCGGCGACGCGCTGTTCTTAGTCCCCATTTACATGGTACTTTTTTTTTAAGTAACTTATCGGCTTATTCTCTTTTGAAAAAGTATTTACGTTCACACGCGTACTTCTTTTTCAATACTTAACTTATTTTCATTTGCTTTGTTTCGGCTTTTCCTGTGTGAATTGTTGTTGTTTCCAAGTGCGAACGAAAAACACAAAACGATGAGTACGATAAGTACGAGTACGGCCAGTGTTCCCAACTCTTCCGAGGTAAAAATCACTACGAAACAACTGTGCAGAAACCACCACAAAACCACTACCAACCAAGTATAAAAACGCCAAAAATCGTTGTGAGAAAATAACAAAATCTCAAAAAAATGCTAACACTGACAAAAATGTTAACCATTTTTTACATTACCACCAACAAAATATTTTTGAATTCCATTAATTTTTTAAACATTTAGATAATGTTTGTAATATTTTTCTATGAAAACATATATAAGAACTTATATTTATAACATAAACGTGTCTTTTTTTGTTTTCCATTCTTAGGATTAAATTATAAATAAATGACTTGTTCTTTGCCAAATAAAATAGTATAATTTTCCTCTATCTCTTCTGGCTTTAATATTGATTGTGTATAAAATTTTGATTTCTAAATGTTTAATTGGCATTTATTTTTAAACATAAATTATTGGGTATTTTATACTTCGAGCAGCAAACATTTTGAAACATTAACACATATCTTATTTGTATTAAAGAATTTACTGTATTTAAAGACAATCGGTTCCTAAGTCCTGCTTCACACGGGCCTCCTAGAAACGTTGACACTTGCCTGGATTCAGGACTTACGTTGTTCTTAAAGAAATTCATAAAGCCCAGTTGTGAGTTACGGGCACAAATCACATAAGAACATATTGAGAAACATAAATGAAAGCGACATCGTTTTTACATTATATGTGCTTTAAAAGAGTGCGACGATACGTTACGTTAAATACATGATTTTTTTTTATGTCGCCGTCATTTTGCATTCTTCGTCGATGTATGAAGAAAATCACTAAAAGCGCTACAAAAAATTGTTAAAAACGCTACGGTAGTGGTTTTTCTGAAAAATCACTACTTTTACAAAACAGTGGTATTTGGAGATCTAAAATCACCACAAGTAGCGGAAAAATCACCAAGTTGGCATCGCTGAGTACGGCATACTTTTTTTCCCCCCGTTTCCGACTGCCTCTCTCGCCCACAAAACGCCGATAAGTATGCTTAATACTTAAAAAAAAAGTATCATGTAAATGCAGACTTAGTGGGTAAAATAGGCTGAAACGCTGTGTAGGAAAATTCTAAAATATTGATTGATAACATTTTAAAAAAATTGTTTTCTGTAAAACGGAATCGATAACTAATCAATATTTATTTTTTCTTATTTGAGCTCATTTTACAAAAAAATATTTTTTTTAACATTACCGATAACTAAGCGGAATATCCATAACACTATGCAACTTTTTTTGTGTCCAAGACCTAAAAATTATTTTTTTGTATAGATTGTGGCTTACTGTTATATAAAATCAAAACCAAACATTTTTTTATGGATAATTTTTTTTAAATGTTGTTTATTAAAAATGCTATTATCGTCGAAGGTACCCTTGGTTTGCACTTTGCACTTTAATTTTTCGATTATGCCCGATCAGGTCGACTTATACGTTAAATTGAAGCTATTAATGTGGGCTGCCAATGTTGGAAATATCTCTTTCACTTTAAAACAGTCATTAAACAAAATGGAAAAAGTAGACATTTTCCAAAAAAAAAAAATTCCTGGGACGAAAAAAAACAAATTACCAGCGCCCTTGGTAACGCCGCTCGATGGACTTAATTTCTTGATGAAACCTTTCGCCATTACGTCGCCAAGATTCTCGGGGAAAAAGTTTAAATTAGAATGCAAGAAATGAATTTTGTACATAAAGGTAGGTACTATGTTTTTTCGGCACGAAAAAATTTCGCAAAATGTTATTTCGAGTTGAAAATGGAACTCTTTTTTACAAAGTCGAATTGCAATTTGGAAGTGTGTGTGTCAAAGTGTCACTTTTTTATGTATGTATGTGTGTATATGCATGTGCATTTTTTCTTTTTGCAAACATTCTTGAAAACAAACAAAAGATAAAATTCGAATAAATAAACAATTGGAATAATGCTGACTTAGAAAATAGTTAATTTAAATGTCAGAATGGAAATATTGTTGGAGATCATTGTGCTAATGTTATACATAAATTATTTATTTTGTGTTGTTGCGGTGGCGATGTTTGTGATACATGAAAAGTCTGGGTAGTACAATTTTATAAATAACGAAATAATTTCCTACTGTTGTACAAATATAAATAAATAAAATGATGTTTTGATTAATCGAAAAATATGTTTTATTATTATATTTAAGCATTTGCATTACATTTGTTGACATATATAAATTATACTTCCATCCATAAAGTACTAACTCTGTATGTTCTTTACAACTATTTCCAAATCGAGAACACAGGCACTGTCCAATTCCATTGTCCTACTGCTTTAGTAGCGTTAGTCGTCCATAATGTTTCTCCTGGCTTTTGCACACAATTGTTCTAAACATACAAACATATATGTACATATCTAATTACAAGACAAATTCCACATTATTACATTTAGTTAAACATCCTTCCAGTGTTTTACACATTTTGTTTGCTTTTGTACTGCAATCCAATTGGTTTATTCCATACACATAGTTATTTTTCCTATCACATCTTTGCATTCTTTTTCTTTATTTCGGAAGATAATTTAATTTATTATTCTTTATTAGGAAATTTTATTTCTAATATTTACAACAGTTGAGTTTCTTGCGGACAAAAATAAATATAAACAAATGTGACCGTGGCGGCATTAAATTTGTTGCGGCGTTCAATTTGTGGTGGTGCAAAATGTTACTTTTTCGCGTTGAAATAAACATAGTACCACAAACGAAAAAATTTCGCAGTTTTTTTCGCGACTTTGTTTTTATATGGGATTTCAACGCGAAAAATTAACATAGTACCACGCTTTAGGACGAAAACTGAATTATCCCACATATCTAAATCAACTGCGCTGCAAAAAAAAAGTTGAACAGTATAGTTTGATTTAGTTGAAATAAAAAGCATTTACATTGTTTTTTATATAAAAATCCTAAAATATGTGTAAAAGTAAAAATTCTATATCTTATATACCAAATATCCTTCCATCCTAAAACTTATATCACGTGAGTTCGGTATATTGAAGAATTAAAATAATTTTTCGATTTCTATTGTCCTTCGACAAGGACACATTTCTTTTTAAATAATTAATTTTGAAATTAGATAACGCTTTATTAATTTATACACCCATGAATTCAGTGTCCTTTAAGAACAAAGTAGAGAGGAGACCAAATTTCGTACGCTGTTATACAAGACCCATAGCGAATTTTAGCTGAACGTAGACATCATACAAATTGTACACACTAGGATATTACGTGTATCAAATTTTATCAAAATCGGAGAGGGTCGTGTTAAAAAATAGGTCGACTGCCGTTGGAATTACCCTCCTTCCATATGGGTTTTATATCAACTTTGAGCTTTCATTAACTATTTTTTTAAAACAAATTCTTCCATTGTCACTTAGTTTCGAAGTTTTTAAATTTCTTTTATTTTGCAATTTTGTAACTGCTCTTTCTATGAAATTTTCTATAAATATAAAATTTCTTTGAAATTTTCTATAAATATAAAATTTCTTTGAAATTTTCTATAAATACAAAATTTCTATGAAATCCTATTAATATTATAAAATCGTTTGTTTGTTTATTCCAGCATCACGCCTAAACGGCTGAACCTATTTTCTTGAAACTTGGTGGACAGATAGACCAATGCCTGGGAAGTGCCATAGGCTACTTTGATTTTCGTTTTTCCGCCAAGTGATTTTCGACCACTTGACCACAGAGGCTCCTGTTAAAGCTAGAGAGCTGAAATTTTGCACACATAGACTGGAGTGTTGTATAAACTACAGACTACTCGCTTAATCATATTTCGGCCAGTGGTCAGTTGTAGCGCTATCAAATCTTGCGTTTTGTTTTTGTCGTTTCGGAATCCTCTTATAAGATACAAAGTTAAAACTTTGTATATATGAAGTACTATAAACCGCAAATATATGCGCGAAAAATTATTTTGAATTATCTGAATGTGACCCGAACAATTTTCATTATTTCTCTGATTTTAAAAGTTCCTTAAGAGTCAATGATTTACAAATTTATATGTACAGACTGATCTCAATGGAGATGCGAAAACAACAATTCGATGTCCAGTCTGAGGTCAAACCGGACATAAAACCGCGTCTTAAAATTTTTAAAGCCTTTTCAAAATATATCGCTCACCACTTACTGTGGTAACCTATCTAACATTGTCAATTCGGTCACTTCTCCGACGGTGGTCAGTTTAGCAGTGACCAAATCAATTTCCACACTTTCTGTACTTTAATAGTCCTTTAAGAGCTATAATCCTAATAATTTATGTTTGTATACTGATAGCCAAGGGGTGCGATTTTACACCAAGCGACTTTTGACCGCTTGGCCATTACGGTACCTTTAAGAAGTAGGAAGCTTTAAATGTTGCTTTAGTATAGACTTACCCTTCGGACTATTCACACAGTCGTTTTTGACACGTAGTCAGTTGTCGCGCTATCAAAATTTTTAATATTTTTTTGTATTTCAGAAGCGCCTAAAATGATACACAGATAAAATAATATGTAGTACTATACCCGAGAAATGCAATTTTGAATTCTACTATAAGCGTGGTACTATGTTCATTTTTCGCGTTGAAATCCCATATAAAAACAAAGTCGCAAAAAAAATCTGCGAAATTTTTTCGTTTGTGGTACTATGTTTATTTCAACGCGAAAAAGTAACATTTGGCGCCACCACAAATTTAACGCCGTTACAAATTGAACGCCGCAACAAATTTAATGCCGCCACGGTCACATTTGTTTATATTTATTTTTGTCCGCAAGAAACTCAACTGTTGTAAATATTAGAAATAAAACTTCCTAATAAAGAATAATAAATTAAATTATCTTCCGAAATAAAGAAAAAGAATGCAAAGATGTGATAGGAAAAATAACTATGTGTATGGAATAAACCAATTGGATTGCAGTACAAAAGCAAACAAAATGTGTAAAACACTGAAAGGACGTGCAACTAAATGTAAAGGTAAGTACAGACGATTTGCAGATCGGACAACATTGCCAGAAAAATGGCGGAAAAATGCAACCCTGTGAATTTACAACCGTGTGAACATACAATTTTTGTGTTGCAACGTTAGCAGAAAAGTCATTGCGAGATAATTTGCTGATTGTTATATGTGCGAAGTTTATGCATGTGACAACGGCGCCATTGCCAGAAAAACATTTTATTTGCAACACTGTCTATAATGTATTTTTATTGGCAATCCTGCATATAAATATTTACAAAATATATTGTAAATATATGAAATTGTAATGATCGTCTGAACTGTCAATTCACCTTTGCCTAACAATCTGACATTTGCAGCACTTTAACAGGGTTGATAACGTTTGCCGATCTGGCAATCGTCTATACTCAGCTTAATAATGTGGAATTTTGTCTTGTAATTAGATATGTACATTTATGTTTGTATGTTTAGAACAATTGTGTGCAAAAGCCAGTAGAAACATTATGGACGGCTAACGCTACTAAAGCAGTAGGACAATGGAATTGGACAGTGCCTGTGATCTCGATTTGGAAATGGTTGTAAAGAACGTACATAGTTAGTTCTTGCCAGCCATAGAAGTTGGAAGAAGATATTCCGTTTATGGATGGAATATGTCGACAAATATAATGTAAATATGTCGACAAATATAATGTAAATCCTTAAATGTAATAATAAAACATATTTTTCGATTAATCAAAACATCATTTTATTTATTTATATTCGTACAACAGTAGGAAATTATTTCGTTATTTATAACATTGTACAGTAGAATCTCGAAAAAGTTAACCAACATGTTCCTAGGGTAATTAACTTTTTCGAAATATTAACTTTTCTAAGAGGTTTTCAAAAAAGAAAAAAAATACTATAATAAACATAGATTTTGTAAAAATAACACGTTAAATTTATTTCAATGACTTAGGTTTTATCAATTTTACAAAAAGGAAACTTAGATTTATTTTGTACCGGCTGGTTTAAAATTCTCAGTCACTCTTGACCATTTTCTGGAGCAGAAACTTCATATGTACTAATTTGTGCGGAGTGGTTTAAAGAAGCAGTCGAGGCTTGTTTGTTTTTTTTCTTTTGTGTAATAGCTCTTGACCATTTTTGTGCGAATATTGACAAGGTCTGCCACTTGATTTGCATCGTCATTGTCTTCAAACCATTTTATCAAGTTATTGATGCTTTCAATTGCTTTCGAGAAGCTCACTTTTGCTTGTTGAATATCTTGCTCGATAATTAGTTCATCGCTTTCATTATCGGACACTTCGAAATCATCGTTATCTTCCGTAATTTGACCCTTGTTCCAATTTTCAATGTCATCAATACTGATGTCAACATTATCACCAACTTTCGACATCAACAATTGAACTTCTCGAAGTGTATCGTCGTAAGCATTACTTGGATTAATCCATTCTGACAACGGAATGTCATCTTCACTATTGTATTGATCATCATCCCACTTTTTTATCTTATTCCACGCTTTTATAAGAACAGCTTGCGGCAATTCGTCCCATACTGATTTAAGTAACAAAATAGCATCACGAATTGAATGTGCCTTCAAAATATTTTCAATCGGAACGTTTTCTTGCGCGACAATGTTGCATAACAATTTATTTCGATATCCTAACTTGACCAATCTTATTGGATTTTGATCCATGGGCTGCCAAACTGCTGTTATAAGGCGTTCACACCAACCCGTTTTGGCTCATTGAGATGTTTTCGAGCCAAAACGAGTTGCTTTCCCCTTATAGAAATGTCAATTGAAACCGTCTCAATCGGCATGTTTTACTCAATAACACGTCCCAAAACTGCATGTTGAAGTATGTGAACCCCCTTAATTTGTCAATCTGTCGCACACTGAACATATACATTTCAAATTTTGCATTTATGAATTTACTTTGTACGGCGTCGAATAGTTGAATTCTCGTTGTGCATTGATTTGTGAGAACCAACTAATTTAACAATGCTTTTTTGGTACTTTCCATGTTTCTTTTTTATATTTTCAGTAAAATATGTTTGTACACAATAAGTTGACATATGCCATTTGAAAACATAATAAATGTCATAATTAAGCAGGCAACATGTGTGAACGGTGAGATGTTTTCCCAAAACAAATGAGTCAAAACGGGTTGGTGTGAACGCCTTATTACGTTAGGTGGTAGAAGCATTGCTACAATGTTTCCATCAACAGACTTGAGCATTTCAATTGGCTTATGTGCAGTGCAGTTATCAATAAGCAACAATCCCTTAGAAGGTAAATTATTTTCAGCAGAAAGTACTTCTACTTTTTTGAAAAATGCATACGCTCAGAAAAGTTAACTGAAAAATTAACTTTTTAGAGCTGAACGTGTACGCTGAAAATCGGTTAACTTAACCGAGTGATTAACTTTTTCGCGACTTAACTTTTTCGAGATCCTACTGTACTACCTTGGCTTGTCATGTCTCACAAACATCGCCACCGCAACAACACAAAATAAATAATTTATGTATAACATTAGCACAATGATCTCCAACAATATTCCCTTTCTGACATTTAAATTAACTATTTTCTAAGTCGGCATTATTCCAATTGATTGTTTATTGATTCGATTTATCTTTTGTTTGTTTTCAAGAATGTTAGCAAAAAGAAAAAATGCACATGCATATACACACATACATACACATAAAAGTGACACTTTGACACACACACTTCCAAGCTGCAATGCAACTTTAGTAAAAAATCGTTCCATTTTTCAACTCGAAATAACATTTTGCGAAATTTTTTCGTGCCGAAAAAACATAGTACCCACCTATAGTGGTCAGTTAAGCAATGACCAAAACCATTTTCAATCTTTACTGGATTTCAAGATTCTTTAAGAGTTTTTCATTCTTTCAATACATTAAAAATCCCATAAATTGCACTCTCATAGACATGAGTGTTGTATAAACCACGGGCTACTCACGTAGACATTTTTCGGCCAGTGGTCAGTTATAGCGCTATCAATTGTTTTCGTCCTTTCTGAAGCCTCTTATAGAACACAAAGTTAAAACTTTGTAAATATAATAATTTTGAATTCTCTGACTGTGGTCAGTGAAGAAGTGGCTAAAACAATGTTCACTATTTTACAGATTGTAAAACTTCTAACCCCTGTTCAAAATATATCTCTCACCACTTAATGTGGTAAGATATACATATATAACGTTGTCAATTCGGTCAAATCTCAGACTGTGCCAGGTAGCAGTGACCAATGCAATTTCCACTCTTTCTGTACTTTAAAGGGCCCAAAATGGCAATGTTAATACTAATTCAAGCGACTTTTGGCAGCTTGACCGTTGCGGCTCATATAACAGGTAGAAAGCTAGAAACTTCAGTGTGGTATAGCCTACGGACTATTAACATAGTCGTTTTTTGGACAGTGGTCAACACTCGCGCTTAAATTATACAACGATAAAATAATATGTAGTATACACAGGAAAAAAACAATTTTCAATTTTAAGATTGTTGTCAGTAGTGACCCAATCAATTTTCATTCTTCCACTACATTTAAAATTTTTTTAAGATTTTTTCATTCTTCCAATAAAAATCACATAAAGATCTGTGGAGCTGCACATATATGTGCATAAAACGATCTTCAAGAAAATGCGTCGTCCGGCCTGAGGACAAGAGGTACAGAAAAACGGAGACATTATGTTTAAAAGTCTTTTCTAAATATATCGCTCGCTATATACACCGGTAATATTTAAACAAAAATGTATACAAGTATGTATATCGAAATTTGAAACATACATAGTATTAATTTGAAAGTTTGTATTAATTTGAAAGTTTGCACACATATCGTACATTTGAGGTTGTGCTTTCATATTTACAGAATTTTTTACTATTGTCAGTGAATTTGTTTGAGTTTTTGAGAGCATCTGGAGTTTGATAGACTTTCAAGTAGACTGATCCTGGATTTTAAACAAATTTTTAATGATCGGCGTATGATCGAGGGTATTTGTAAACCAAAGATTTTAAATACGTATTTTTACATAAATTTTGCTATAGCCAACATTTGTTTTTAGTTTTTGGGTCCTTAAAAAATTTCTATGAAATTGTCTATAAATACAAAATTTCTATGAAATTGTCTATAAACACAAAATTTCTATGAAATTGTCTATAAATACAAAATTTCTATGAAATTGTCTATAAATACAAAATTTCTATGAAATTTTCTATAAATACAAAATTTCTATGAAATTTTCTATAAATACAAAATTTCTATGAAATTTTCTATAAATACAAAATTTCTATCAAATTTTCTATAAATACAAAATTTCTATGAAATTTTCTATAAATACAAAATTTCTATAAATACATGAATTTCTATAAATCCATATACTTTTTTATTGAATTTCTGCAATCAATAACTACAAATTATCGATTACTATTCTAATTGTTTCAGATTTCACACTTTTTGATTAGGTCGTACGGCAAACACGAAAAAAGTATGAAAAACATACTAATATTTCCATCCCTGTCTACAGCTGTTGAAAATGAATGAAAAGTGCAACGTAGAATGTAAGTAAAATCGTGGTCAAAATAGAAAAGTAACAAAAACAAATCCAAACGCTCCCACAAGAATCACATTCAAAAGAGGCGAAAACTAAAAATATTGTGAAATTTAACCGCAAAGGCAGAGAAGAATTGCATGTCATTCTTTGAAATCGCAATTGCGGACGACAGGAACTGCCCATTAAATGGACTTGTTTTGATTTGGAAATATTATCTCTTATTCGTCGATTCTAATAAATTAACAATTGAAAGATGTCACAGATAGATAATATTATCATTCAGGTGAGGGCGCGCTTGCAAGCATTATCGATTAAATTATGGCTGGAACCGTATTATTATGACGAAGTTGGATGTGTGGAAGATGAAGTAGAGGTATGTATCACCCATATCTGAGATACACAGAACTATGATAACAACAATACAACACGTGTCTATTTCTTAGAAATTAGCTGAGAGCTTTAGTAGCAATTTAGGAATTTCGAAATCCAATTGTAAATTGGCTCTGGCTGAACTGCAGGAGGGGGCCTTAAGGAAGTTGGCGGCCCGCAAAGAGTTTGCAGAGTCAGGTTGGTGTACACAACATAATATCGTATGTAAAGATATTTTAATTTCTTCACTTCAATCTATAGGGTTAGCCTCGTTTAGCGTAAGACGTATCAACAATCGTCAGGGCACTCAAAACATCGTCGAAGTAAAATGTCCGCTTGTTGCATTGGGTAATGAGCTGCAGACAAAAATTGCTCAGGTTTTAGATATAGTCGATCCCAGTCGAATTAAATGTATTTCATCGGGCAAAATTGTTGATCCCGAAAAACCTCTAGATGTCCAGGGACTTAAAAACAATCAGCAGTTGATGGTTATTGTCAGCGAAGTGGACAAGACTACAGCACAAAATCAAGAGGATGCAATGTACGATCGCATACGCAAAATTAAAATGGACGTTGAAGCTATAGTGGATTCCAGTCGACAATTATTTGAGGTTATTTGGTAAAGTTTTCTACAAAATGTACATTTATAGATAGTATTACTTCTATCTATTCCAGATGGAAGATCAGGATGGCAATGCGGTTTTTCTACCACCTGCCGAGAACCGTGCTCTGCTTATGGGCATGAGTTACTATGAGAAAGCTCGTGCCGCCATGAAACGTGAACATTTCGATGAAGCCCTGATTTTATTGCTGGAATCAGACGAAAAGTTTGTTACTTGCAATTCAAAGTTCTTGGAATCAGTTGACAATTATGCTTTAGTTAATTTGGATATTGTGTGGTGTTATTTGTGCCTAAAGGTATGTAACAAAAATACATTATATTTTACATGTTGATAGTTGTTATCGGTTTGGGGAAGGTATACTAGTGTAAATACTTCAGCAATCTCGGGGTAAGCCCATTCTTATCTTCTTAAATGTTTATCACAATCACTCATCCATTTTTATAAATAGATTGACATGAGTATATTGACATACAAAGATTAATTTTGGAATCGAGAGTCTTTTCTGTCTTATCTATTTTTATATTCCACACCATCCCAATAACGTTTTAGATTAAGCAAAAGCAATAGTCTCACAAGAAACAAAACAAACAGAATTTTTTCAACAACTTTATCATAGATGAAAGAATCGTTTGAAATATTCAATTAAATATGTACATATAAAGGAGAAAGAGCATATCATATTTGAAATTTTTACTAAAACTAAATAAAATGAAAAATGTTGTCGTTAGAAAAACGAACTTTTCACGATAATACCTAAACATAATGATGCATACATAAATTCACTAAGACATGATTTATACATTGTTTGTGAAATTTGCGTAAAATACAAAGTTTTAACTAAGAAAAAGAAATAATTTATTCTTAGGCCCTTTGAATTTCATTAATAAATTCGCCATTTTTGATAGTAGATCGCCAAAAATTTGTCAGGATGTGTAGTTTGGTGCAGTGTACCAAAATTCATCAAAAAGGGAATTTTTTATTTTTCTTGTTGTTACGCTCTTTTTCATTTCTGATGATCATATGTGTATGTCTCCAAACTACGACTGCAACTAGGACTTTACTGTTCAAATTCTATGGTCGCACTCTTCCTCTTCTATGGCCAGGTTGCACTCGCAAACCTCAAATCACTTTGCTGAGAAATAAATGAGGCAATGGCTTCTGCAGAAGCTATGGAGATAATTAGGAAGTGGAGATCATCGAGCATCTGCTGTGTTACCCTCCCGCATTGAGTAAATGGCGTCTGGATATACTGGGGTCGGCCTTTCTTGTCTGACAGATCTTGCCGGCACCGATGTTCGTACAATTGATAATTTAGGTTAATTAAAATTATTTATTCAATTGAAAATAAGGTTGTTCAACTGTGGAAAAGTGACCAAAGAATTTGCATAACATTTTTGTGTAAATATTGAATTAAATATTAATTAAGCTCAAGAGCATTTGAAAAGTTGAAAGTGGCATATGGTGATTGTACTCTGAGTCAGAAAAATGTTTGCAAGTGGTACAATCTTATCAAAGAAGGTCGAGAAGACGACGCGCAGTGCTCTGTCTTCATGTATCGATGTGACAAAAATAGAAGAAGTAATTGCAGAACTATGAAATTTGGTACCAAGCTGTATTTGGTTATAGTTAAGAAAAATTTTAAATTTGGACCCATTCGGACCGCAGGTCTCATAACCTTATGCAAATTATTTCGGGTCCTTAAAAATACACCAGACTATAACACTAAACTGGATCATTCTATATTTACGAAATTTAACATGTCATAATATTTCATTAATATCAGTTGCGGTGCAAAATTTCGACAGGATATAGCGAGTCCTTTTGGTACCTCCCACACAAAGGGGTCAAAGGACTTAAAAATAAATATATAAAGAACGCTCAAGAGTGGCGCTGAATTTCGACCAAAGTTTGTAAAGCGTAATAGGCTTTGCTGTGAGTAAATGTGTGCACAAATTTTGGGAGGAATTGTTTTAAGATCCTTCAGAAGTCTTAAAAAATTAGTTTTTGGTCCAAATATCGACCCATCAAATTAGAGGGAATTTTACGTAGATTACAGATATGGGAGAAAAACTTGAAGACTCAATAGGGAAAATGTCTGTATGTCATACGTCGGGTACGTGGACCATAGTGTTTTTTCGTAGTATGGTACTGTATTGTTTCGTTTTAAAAATTTAAAGCATGTATTTGTCAGAAGAGTTTCCTTCGTTGACTTCAAAAATAATATTTATAATAATAATATTATTGTAAGGTACGCCATTAAACCTTTGTTTGTGTTGTTTGGACAATTTTTTCCTGGTATGAAAAACGCGAGCTTCTCGAATAATTTTGTGACTGGCTTCTTCAGATAAACAACGTTAAATTAAATAAATGTTTCCGGAAATAGAATTGTCAATATTTATGTACCTACTGGCAAATTAAATTACCTAATGACATCGTAACCATGAATTAGTACTTTATGTACACTACTGACATATAATATCATTGGAAGCGCACCAAATTATTATCCTTGTTGTTATTGGAACTCCTTAAATGCTTTACAGTTAATTTTTTGTCGCAAGAAAATTTTAGACCTAAAGCAAAAGTACTTTTTCGTAATTTTGTGCACGAATAATTTGAACTTTTATATTTTATTTTTAAAGAGGATATGTATGATATTAATAATTTTTAGCGAAAAAAATTTCGATCTTTACGATTTTTTTCCGATGTCATAAATATTTTTTTTGGATTTTTCGACATAAAAACACACTATTAAATGGATTTTTTTAAAAATGTTCTCAAATATATTTTGTAAATATGATTTTTTGTATTTTAAGGAATTATGTCAACTATCAGGCTCCAAAAAAGTGAAGTGTTTGTTCTACAAGTTAAAGTAGATGGTTTTTGGATACTACCTAACAAGATTCTTAGACCTAAAGCAAAATTACTTTTTCAAAATTTTGTGCGCGAATAATTTGAACTTTTATATTTTATGTTTAAAGTTGGCATATCATTAATAGTATCTGGCGAAAAAAAAAGTATGGATCTTTACGAATTTTTTTTCGATGCCATACAATATTTAATATTTTTTGATTTTTCGGCATGAAAGCACCATATTAAAAGCGATTTTTTTATGTTTTTCTCGACAATAATTTATAAGTATGAATTTTTGTATTTTTTAAGAAGTTTTAAGTCAGCTTTCGTGCGCAAAAAAAATATGGGGTTGGTCAACACGTTCAGCGTGGGCGTCTGTTTTTGGAACACCCCAAAAAATTATATTCGAAAATAAAGTTTTTAGACATAAAAAATATATTTTTTTTTTAAGTTTGTGCACTTTTATTTTACGTTTTTATATTTTTTATTTAATAGTAACAGTACAGACATTGTTTTTGAAGAATACAATATTAGGGATCTGTTCGAACTTATTTTTCTCATTCCAATTAAAATTGCAAATTTATTTAATTTTAACAAAAAATTCAAATTTTCCAAAGCAATTTTGAATAGCACAATTGCAATTTTATGCCGACTTGGCATTTTTGTATTATTACGAATTCGATTTACTATCATATACAAAAAGTTTGGCTTAATTTCTCTAATAAACTAATTTTATACAGCTATTTTACCACAAACATTTATGGTAGTTTATTTTTTGGTCGATTTGCGTATACAACAATTGATTTTGGCGCCCTCTCGCGGTCTCAAAAAGAGGTAAATAAAAAAATACTGTTATTATTTATCTTAATTGGTTTGTTAAGATATGATGAGTACCAATTTTACCATTATTTGAGCCAGTACATTATTATCGATTTTTGTCAATGGGACAGAGCACTGTGCGACGCTCGTCCTGGAAGATCCATCATATCAAAAACCAATGAAAATGTTGAGAAAGTGAAAAAAATTGTTATGGAAAATCGTCGAATCACTATTAGAGAAGTTGCAGAGCATGTCGGCATATCTGTTCGCTCATGCCATACAATTTTTTCGGGAAATTTTGGGCATGAAGCGTGTGGCAGCGAAGTTCGTTCCAAAATTTCTGAATTTTGAACAAAAAGCCGTCGCAAGTTCAACCACCGTATTCACCAGATTTGGCTTCCTTCGACTTCTTCCTGTTCCCAAAATTGAAGACATGAAAGAAAGATGTTTTGCGACGATTGATAAAAACCGAATCGACTGTTATGTCCTCACAAACAAACTCTACTAAAAACAACTGTGCCCACAAAAAAAAATCGCTATTCGAATGCACTTAGCCCGAGAAAATTTAAAATACACTTTTCTGTTGTACAGATCTCGTATATCTAAAGGGGTTTCCAACAAGAGGTGTTATTTTGGTATTCAAAGAAAAATATAATTTTTTGAGATAAATGATCGGATATTTATTTCATAATAAAGAGGAAGGTATGCCGTTAATAAAGAAAAACAACATCAGGTGTTAAATCACAAGATCTCCATTGCCAATTGTGATCACCTCTTCGAGAGATAACACGGTCCGGAAACTTTTCCCGTAACAGAGCAATAGTTTCGTTGCTTGTGTGACACGTAGCGCCGTCTTGTTGAAAGTAAACGTTGTCCATATCAATACCATCCAACTCCGACCATAAAAAATCGTTAATCAACCCTCGATAGCGCAATCCATTCACCGTAACTATAGATTCAACCTCATTTTCGAAAAAAGTAAGGTCCAATGAACCCGCCGGATCATAAACCGCACCAAACAGTCACACGCTGAGGATGGAGAGGCTTCTCAACAATAACTCTTGGGTTTTCCGAGCCCCAGATGCGACAATTTTTTATAAGATCCTATAGCAATAAAACAGAAATAAATTATGGTAAAATGCCACTGAAATAATTTAATATTTTCCTTTTATACGAAGAAATTGAGAAGGAAAACATCTTTAAAGAGTTAGGAAGATGACTCCAAAGCGATGTACTCTCACTAAAAATGATTTGTTCGAATAAAGTGGTGTGTATGATAGGAATATTGATCGGTATGTTACGAGTCGAGTTAAGGAAAGAAAATTCATTAGCAAGAGTTATTGGTTGGACAAATTTCATGACTCTATAAAATTGGAGAACAATGCGTAGATTAAGGTAATCATGCATAGAACAATTTAAGAATTTAGAGACATGTTCAGTAACAAGGTCATGCTCATTTATTCTCAATTCATAGACATAACATACAATTTTCCTAACAATAACTCCCAACTCTATCAAGGTTGTGGGACCAGGTTCCGTAGTAAATTTCTATACCGTCATTTATTTTTGTCATAAGTAGAGAATGAGCTGTATGATTTAAGAGCATATAATCTTCTTAGAACAAGAATTTTTTGCAATTAGCTTTCAAAAATGATATCCTGTAAGTGATGTCCATTTTCTGCTTCGCACATACGTGCTATTTTTAGCTTTTTGGTTTTTTTACGGCTTTTTTTTAACGCCTCCTTGTTGATGTTGATGAACTATGCTGCACGCTCTCCCGTACACGTTCAATATTTTGACCAGTGTGTACGGTAGGTGTTCTTCTTGCACCAGGATGGGTTCTTATAGACCCATGTTGACGAAAATTTCGAATCAAATGGTTTATTGCTGACGCTGTGGGTGCAATGCGCACATTAAAATGACGATGATATGCACGCTGTGTCAACCAGGGCTGCGGAGTCGAGCCAAAATTACTCGACACCGACTCCCGGAGTCGAATTTTAAAATCATTCGACTCCGACTCCAGCTCCGACTCCGGCAGTTAAAGAACATAAATTCATGTATTTGAAAATAAGATATAGCTTTGTTAAAAAAACAGAAAAAATTGGAATTCATACCAGTAATTAAATAAAATTGTATTATTTATTTATTGATGCTTTACTTGTAAGCTGCAACTAATATGACAATTCTTTCAACATGAAATCATGATAAAATTTTCATCAATAACTGCCTCTGTTTTAATATACCTAAATTTTTTTAAATTATTTTCGCTTCAAGCAACCAGTTCATTCGTTAGTTATTCTACCCTACACCACACTATGTTACAGGGGGTTTTAAATTAGTTTTTTGGCAGATTTGAAAAAATATACTGCAGCTGGACCCACCTTATATATACCGTTCTACTCAGAATCACTAGCTGTCCGTCTGTCCATCTTAAGTTGTTCGTTAAGTACAGGTCAAAATTTCACTACGATCCTGCTAAAATTTGGCAATAAGGACTCTTTCACACCAGGGATTAAGCCTATTGGAATTGGTCAAAATCGTTTTAGATCGAAATTGCCCCCATATATAAATGTTTCTATAGAACATTTTGTTTAGATTCAGATTTATAAGGTAATTATCTCATATTTATATTTACAATATCTGAGCTTATTTTGCTCTAACAATGTGTTGTACGGTATAATAATTGGCTTCGCCCGACCTTTCCTTAATTGTTTGGTACTCGCTTAATAATATCGTATAGTCTTGCAAAAATACTTATTTTGTTAGCTAAATACAATCAGAGCTTTCCTAAAACTGTTTTACATAAAGAAATCGATAGATTGTTTAACTTTATAGATATTTGTGGCATACAAAAAAGGTTAAAAAGCATCGAATATTTTATCCGAAATTGTTTTCCCAAACATTTTTTAGTGCAAAAGTTCTATCACATAAACGGTACATTTTGCACAATCCATCTCGGAGTCGACCATAATTTTTCGACTCCGGACTCCGACTCCGGGCACTCCCATTTTTTCAGGAATTACATATGATTCGGATAAGTAGTATAGAAGTTATTAGAGAATCAATATTTCACTATATTTTAACCATTCGTGAGGGTGGAACTAGAAGGAGTGGACCGATATGGTCCATCTACGAAATTAGCCTGAGATAGAAAAAATATTTTCACGTACCAAATTTTAAGTCAATAGGTTACTCCTTTCGAGAGTTATCGTACGCTCCAACCAGACAGACAGACGGACGGACATTGCTCAAGGCACTTCTGTGATGTGTTACACATTTGGCCCGTAGCAAATGATATATACTCTCCTCCTTGTAAGGTGAGGGGATAAAAATGCGGCGTTCGACCTGAGTTCTGCGGTAATACGAGTATATTTAACAACAATTTAGCTATGTTTTGAGTGCGGTCAATATGTATGCACGTGATCAGCTTTTGAATTATGTGATATGAATTGTATTATCATGACTAAACAGACTATATTTCGGTTCAGTTTGATGGGCTTTCATGTTGACTGATCGTGAATATTAAACCAAGTTTTTACGATCGTCGTATTTTGTTTTCTGTCCTGATTTTTGATTCAGCACTAGGCCTGCCCATATATCTGTGGTCACAAGGCATAACTGCATAACTCGAGTTATGCTCAAATTGCGTTTTTGATGCCACGATGTTCCCCATATTCGATTACATATTGTGACAAATTTTGGTGATGATACCTTGTTTAGTTGTTCAGATACAAGGCAAGACTTATTAGCATATCTCGCTGTACCTTGTTTAGTTGTTCAGATACAAGGCAAGACTTATTAGCATATCTCGCTGTATCACCACATTTCATAACGTACATAACAGCATATCTCACATTTTTTCCTTTGAAAACTATACTTGTGTTTTTATTCCCCATTTATCTTTGGATTATTGAAGATGTAAATTGAATGAAGTCGTAACAGCATATCTGAGTTATGTTATTAGTCCAAGTTGAACTAAGCCCTAGCACAAAAGCATAACTCAACTTATGCTGTTATTCCAAAATCTAATATTGACTACTGAATGTTGTAAATTTCGAAATCGTCCTTTGATTTATCAGCATAAGTCGATATATTCTGCAATATATAATAAAATTAATTTTGTAATAACGACACAACTCGAGTTGTGTGTTTTGTAACTTAATTTATTTAAAAAGGGAATAACAGCATAAAACAGTTTTTAGCCTTAACATTTATAATTAAAATAATTATATACATGTTTTCGTATTAATTAATTTCACTTCCAAGTCCTGAGAAATTGCAGGCGTAAAATTTAAAATAAGTTTATAATCCATCTATCTACCCATCTACCACGCCCTTTTCTATACGCGTATAATTTGCGGTTAAGTGGTCGAAAATCACTTGGTGAAAATCCAAAATAAAAGTGTGCAACTTCCAAATATTGGCATATCTGTCCACCAAGATTGATGTTGTGGTTTAATCGTAGTTTTTATTAAAAAATCTTCAAGTTTTCGAAGTTAGGTAATTAAAATGCTAGTAATAAAATATAGAAAATGTCACTATAGTTTTTTAGATTAGTGTTTATTAAAATTAATTTCCCTAATGTTGACTGTTTGAACAAATCATTTTGTATATTATTGCATTTCATTAAATTAAACACTTCCTAAAGTAGATCTGGTCCATTAAAAAAAAGATTTTTCACCGTTTAGATAAGTGTGGTTAATTAAAAAAAAAAACAATAACGCATAATGCATATTTTTTCTAAAACACTCCTTTATGGATTGTGTGCCCTCCCTTACAGAATGTTACTCAGTTACCTGACGCTCAGCGCCGCTTAGATATATGCGAAAAGAGTTTTCGCCGTTCTTATGGCGAAAATCTACAACGTTTAATAACGCTCAAGGGAAATGGTTGTGCTGAAAAAGCACTCATAATGCGGCTACATCTTTTACAGGGTGTAGTACTCTTCCATCAAAATCGTCGCAATGAAGCCTATGAAAAACTCATAACAGCTGGAACGGAATTAGAAGCACTTAAAGTTGATGATGCTTCCGTAGTAGCTCTGCTGGAAATGGGTTATGAAGCGTATGAAGCACGATTGGGCCTAAGGTCTTGCAATGGGAACTTGGAGCAGGCCATTAATTTCATACACGAGCGAAAGAATAAGCTAAAGGAAGCAAGACAAAATTCTAGAGAAGAGCGTAAAATAAATGCGAAATTAGCTTCGGAAAATAATGGTAAAGATTGGGTAAATCCTCGCAGTGTATGCACTCTAATGGAGATGGGATTTGCTCGGGATGTTGTTGTGGAGGCCTTGAAACGCAGTAAAAACGATGTGACAAATGCTGTAAGTGTTTGGCGGGGTTATGAGTGAAATTAAAATAAATTCAAATCTTAAATAACTTTCAGTTGGATTTATTACACACCAATGTTGATGAACTGAGCCGTAGTGTTCCACCTGCCCAAACAGCCGATGCTGATATTCTGTCTCAATTGCAGCAATTGGGTTTTACTGAGGAAATGGGTCGTGTGGCCCTAGAGACCACCCAGAATAGCTTGGACAAAGCCATAGAGTTTCTTATAAAAACACATGGCAGCGAAACTGAACTGATGGCCGCCATGGAGCGCATGACGGCTACTGCTAGTGCCATTGTTACCAACAATGATTACGAAGGACCATCTACATCCTCCGGCGTCAATACATTGGTAACAAAGGCATTGGATAAGGCCCAAAAGGAAATGGAATCGTTGAAGGCCTATAAACGATTCACCGAAGAAATGCCGGACAACGAACACGACTATTTGGACTTGCCTCTGGTGCAAGAGGAACAAATTCTCGCCGAATATAAACGTTTGCTGGAACAGTAGAGTAAATGCCAAAAATTGCAATAAAATTATTTTTGAATTTTTTATGAAATTTTAATGTTAACTGTTTTTCCTTTTATGATGTTTTAATTGTTTTATTTTAAAATTTTTATTGATTTTTTTATAACAAATTGGCCATACATACATAAATAATTTTTAGATAATAATGTTTGTAACATTTAAAATGTTTTGATGAATAAATTTACATATCTTTCTATATTTTATTTCGTTTTTCTTGTAGCGTCGATCAATTTCTTAGGTTTTCAATCTTTCTAGAGATGAGCTACGTGTACTCTGTAGGTATTTAACTGGAGTTTTAATCTTCCTTGGAAAGAAAAAATTAAAAATTAAACTGCTTTGAAAGAGGACTTATCCGTTGCTATAATCAAAGATATTGAATTAAATTCAATTAAAAATATAAAATACATTGCAGGATAAAGACAGGAAAGAATAGTCCACAAGAATATTTTTTGAGTTCTTAAGAGTAAAAGTTGCGGGTTGAGAGCAGTGCAGAACAGTGTTGCCGCTGGACAATGTTTTTAAGCCCAACATTTTCCTAAAAACTGCCAAAAACCGACTGTATCGGTTTAAAAAAATGTGTTTTTCTAAGTATTTAAGTTAGGAAGGGTGGTGCATCTCTGCACCTTTAGTCGGAGAAATATTTTGATCCATTGTGTTTCCTTTTTTTTGGTCTATTGTTGTTGTGTGATCTGTGGATGGTGGGAAATGAAGAAGGATGATAAAAGTCAGGATTGCAGAAGTAGGAAATGCGAAGTATTAAGAGGAGATGTAATGTTAAAAGGAAAGGATAGAAAAGAGGTCATAACAAAGGAAGGAGCATCGAAAGCTCACACCCACAGACTGACTGCCATTCTAAATATCGTGCGCTGATGCACGCAAGCATTCTTGAGCATCCATGCGAGTCCGAATGCATTTATGCTAATGCTTAAGGAAACTAGGATGACTACCCACGTTCGCGTGCTTATATCCAGGTTACTTTGACCGGTGAGATAGTGTGGATGTAGGGTGAAAGTGAAAAGAGATGAGTAGTTTATTTTGAATGGTAGATATTTTTTAACAAACGTGTATGCACGTGGATCACATGCGTTTCCGATACTGGTAGTCACGCTGACCCCGTTTGCACATACGCCGATGACAAGTTGTATCTTTTCGTTGGACTAGCTGTTTACTTATAAGCCACAACACGTTAATACATAGAAGTACATTCCAAAGACCATTCATCGTGGTCTTGGAAATGTACTTATCTTATTGTATTTATCTTATTGTTGATATGTTCTTTAATATCTACAATCTTTTTCGTTTGCCCAGCCAATTCTGCTGGCTTTGTAAATATTTGCAGAGGACGTTCTCTATAGTTCCTCGCCGCACATACGACAGTAATCTGGCGTAGTGTTGTCCCAACGACTGGTCATTGCTCGAATTGAGCAGTGGCCAGTTATAGCTCCTATGATGAGTCTCAGACTCCGCCTATCCAGTCCTAGCAGTAGTTTAGAGTTTGTGACACTCAACTTGGGCCATGGGGCCCTTAAGGTCCTACAGTCATCTCTACTGCTCCAGGCCTGGTTGACCTTGCCTGAGATCCAGTCCCTTTGAGTTCTAAAGAAGTGGTTGATCGGAGAGTATACCGATCCTTCTGCGGCTTTGATACACATCGCGGATCCCTCTCTCGCCAATTCATCTGCAACTTCGTTCCCCGCTATATTACAGTTTCACGGTACCCGACACAATGAGACACTGTAATGATTGATAAGGTTCCCTAAGGCTTGCCTGCAGCCCAAGACTAGCCTTTAGATGACTTCCGACTGCCTTTAGTGCAGCCTGACTATCGACATATATCGTTACATTTCCACCTGTTTTCATAATGTGGTCTCTGATCGATTCTGCTGCCTTCTGGATGGCTAGAATCTCTGCCTGAAACATACTGCATTCATTCGGAAGTCTAAACGAGTATCTGAAGTTTATTGTCTCTATGTAGACACCGACTCCGGTGTCTACATCCTTCTTTGATCCGTTGGTAAAAACTGCGCACACCTTATGCAGTTTTTGGAATCCTTCCAGGATTCTCTCGAAGCGATAACTATCTGGGGTATCTTATCAAAGACCAGTCTTGTGACCATATAATCAGAGATTCCACTGGAGTCTCTGAGTCGGTCAAACAGACTTTCTATCAGGATCCGCGCATGACCATACTGCCGTGACCTGAGCAGAGCTGAGTCAAAAAGTCAAAGCAGGCTCCGTGCCGCTACTCCCATAACATAGTCATTGATGGGTAGTAGTTGCAGGATGATATCCACGCTTGTCGCGTGTGGCACCAGTAATGAATATCGTAGCACACTTTTGGGCCTTAGCTGGTATCTTAGGTTAGGTTAGGTTGAAAGGGACGCCAGTCAGAATACAACTGACGAGTTCACTCAGGGCCAACGATTCGGTCCATTGTGTTTCCCGTGAGCAGAATTGAAGTAGAGAAAAGAAAGTCAGAAGTTTGTAAGCTAGGAAGAGGGAGAGAAGGTTTAGTTACTCGTGTTCTCATTAGTCTTTGTGGCTTTAGTGAACCAGAGAGATTTTTTGATGAATTTGAGAAGGGGTTTGAGCGGAGCATCTGCTAGGTAGTCTAGGTTTTCGAAGAGCCTGTGCCCTAAATAGGCCAAACGGTACTCTTGCAGTTCTTTGCATGAGCATAGCAAATGCTGTACTGACTCCTCCTCTTCTTCATCCAATCAGCTTTTACAGAAGTCTTCGCAAGGACGCTTCATGCGTGCAGCCATATTGCCTATCACGCAGTGCCTTGTGATGACTCCTGTGAGGATGCTTAGTGTGTTCTTCCCGAAGGACAGCTGTTCTTTGGTACGGGTCACATCAATGGATGGCCAAAGGGTTTTGAAGTCCTGCAGTTTTGTATGGTATCCCACCTCGATCTGGTTAGTGCTGCTCCCCGTTCGTCGATTTGGTTTTTATGTTCCACGAATGGTGTTTGCACGTCCAGGGTCGCGGTTACGTTTCGCGCACCGGATCCTATCCTGGCACATTCGTCTGCTAATTCGTTGCCTTGTATATTGGTATGTCCTGGCACCCAGCAGAGCGTGATTTCGTGCGCCTGAAAATGGGTTAAGGATAGAAAGCAGTCCATCTGTCGACGTAGATCTTGAATTGTTTCGGAAAAATATCCCGTTCCAAAATCTGTTTCGCGGCAATGTTAATGGCCGTAATGTACGATGGCTATCTGTGCACATAGCCGCAGACCATACGATGCAGAACTGGTCCGACCACTGATCTGTAGATCCAATCTACTATGTGTGGCCTCAGTCCCCAGTTCTTACCTATTGAGTTCCATATAGTAGGCGTTGAGGCCTTTCTTTAGCCTCTCATAGGTGTTCTTCGTCCCACATAGGTATTTAGCCTCCTTAGATAAACCTAGCTATGTACCGTCCAGCGAGGGCATAGTAAAGTCATCCAGTTTTGTTCTTCTGGTAAATAATACCAGCTCCGTTTTGTTCGGGTTCCCACCTAAACCTTTGCCTCTGACCCATGAAGAAAGTTCCCTTAAGGAACTGATGATGACTAGCTGATGACTTGTAGAAATTTTCCTTTCACCAGCATCACTACATCATCCGCGTAGGCTACTATCTTCCTGGCCTCTAATTCATACTTTTTGAGAATGTCACTGACCGCTAGCAACCATAGTAAGGGTGATAACACTCTTCGCTGTGGTGTCCCTCTGGTCACTGATCTTCTTACTAAACTGCTTCCTAGATTTGAGTTGATTATTCTGCTGTTCAGCATATTATAAATCCATTCCACCAGGAATCCTTGAACGTTTAATGCCTCCAAGGACTCCACTATGGTATTTGTCTTAATGTTATTGAAGGCACCCTATATGTCAAGGAACGCTGCTTGCGTATACTCCTTGTGTTCCAGGCCATGCTCAATAAAGCCGAGGACATCATGTAGCGCGCTCTCAACAGATTGACCCTTAAGGAAGGCGTGCTGAGCATTGCTATTGAAGGTCGGATCAATCGAATCTCTCATAAATAGGTCAATTAGACGCTCAAGTGTTTTCAACATAACATAACTCGAGAGCCATTTATCAGAATTGGTTCAAGAAAGTTTTAAAGAATCCGGAATTAAGTAGCCTTTACTGTTCTTATATCATTTCATCCGTTCAGCAGTTTCGACGATATCTTGCAAATTATTGCGAAAAACAACATATGTTAGTAAATTTTTTTTTCAGTAAAAATAAATGTGCGAAATAATTGGCGGCAAAAAAATACCAAAACCCACCCAAACCAGAAATTTTTAATTTTTTCTGTCCAAATTTGGTCGGAAATGCCCAAAACTGCAACACTGGTGGAGAAACAACAGCTGCCGCGAGATCCAGTACAATCGGTGGAAACGATAGCTGTCGAGAGATCTAATTTTGGCCAGTAGCGAAACTACAGGTGATGGGTTCTCTGAATCTTACACTGAGAACAGTGTATTTAACCACCAGTGCGATCGGCGGAAACATCGGCTGCCGGGAGATCCGCCATTGCATCTAGAGACAAAGGCAGATATTTGCCAAGACCATAGCGTACCTGTGGCCAAAAAACTGGGAGAATATCCGACGTTTATTGCGAGTGGATCTTGAGCAGAGGATATCGAGTGTGTGGTAGAACCGACTTTCACGCCCAAGACTTCGGAAAGGACAATTAGTGTATAACCGAAGGTGGTGATGGGACCATTGGATCCAAGATCAACACGGTCCTTGTCAAATTCTCAAGGTAAAGTAGAAGCAGCTGTAAATTCTCCCCGGATGGAGATGGCCATGGAAGACAGTACAAATACCCAAAAGTCAGTGTATCTTTAAGCAAATCTTGACCTGTGCATTACTCATGGAATGATCTGTACTCAACGCTAGAAACTGATAAAAGTGAAGCGTCTAGATGGAAATGATATCTTCAATGTAATCACTGTGTTGTTAGATAATTTTTGAACAAAAAAGGCTTAATATTTTTATTTCAATAAAACAAAAATATTCCTTGGACCAAATGGTCCCTAATCCAAGATATGTAACATTTCATGCTTCTCAATTCCACTTTATGTCAGACAATTGTATTTATAAGAATAGCTCTGTCTTGTAAATAAAACGTGAGCAGAAATTATAAGGCTGTATATATAACCGTTCAAAAGTTATAAAGCAAAAATTGGACCAAATGAGCCTAATCTAACAGAAAGGTTAAAGGGCCGGACTGTCTAAGAATGTAAAAAGTCAACTGTTACAAGAATTCTTTTGAGTCCTTGAGATCTTTATGGGTTTTAACAGGAGCGGAACTAGGAGTGAGATCAGTGACATCGGTTTAAATTTCACCGTCATCAAAAACGTTAAGTGAACATAATTAAATTTGTCTCATATTATTAGGTATGATGACTTACTGTCCGAAATGGACAATCCATTGGCAAAACCAATATTGAACAAGATTCAGTATACAGTATTGACCCCATAGAAACAAGATATGGTATTGGTCTGAACGTCAACGCAAATCACAGGCAATAGGGTAGCAGCAGCAGAAAAATATTTGCGTCACTGTTCGATTTTATAACTACTAACAATATCAAAATTCAAGGATGAGTACTACGCCAAAACTCTGGAAAGGTAGGGTAAAATCTGTCGGATGAGTACTACGCCAATATTCCGGAAAGGTAGGGTATAGGTTATTTATTTATATCGAGGATGTTGTTTATCTAATCTAAATTGAAAAGTATATCTTATATACAGGGATGGAGTATGTTCAGCTGGATCATTTTCATTCCCCAGATGCGACAGGTCCCTCCGAAACCATCCTGAATTATAGCTGGCGTACCTGCTACCACTCACGGCAAATAAAACCGAGGGTATAACAGAATCGACTTTCATGCTCAAGACTTCGTAGCGAGCCGTGTAGAGAATCCAAGATTAACATGGTCCTGGCCATATACACAGGGCAAATTAGTGGATTTTCGAGGGAAATCTTCAAGTAGTGGAAGGATTAATGTCGGACGCTGTTCAAGTGGACCTTTTCAAGGGAGGAATGGAGAATGTCTCCGATCCGATTCGAGGACTGGCGAAAGGAAGACATACGAAAGCTCGGTAGATATTCCTCTAATGTTAATCAATGGAAGTAAAAATCGCCAACAGCGACTACAAGCAAAGGTTGCCGGTTTTAGTCACTATCTGAAAGAAAAAGAGACCAAGTGTATGACAGAATGTATAACTGAAGGTGGCTTCGATACCAAAGACCAAAAAGTCAGCGATTCTCAAGTGTTATCTTCAAGCAGCTATCATTGACCGCTCTGATCCTGATGGTAAGGTTAGCACCGCACATTGGAAGCTGCTTGAAGAGAGACGAAACTGGTACTTACATGTCACTTTTAATGGCACGGACTGGCTAAAAGGAGTCCAAATAACCTACTGCAATTACAAAAATGCGTTTGAGTTGAATGGAGCGGATCTACTTATATAATCATCCGCTGAGGTCAGAGGCAACGTGTGGATTTTACCGCCAGGAAAATTGGTAGAAACCATACCCTCCCAGTCAATGAAAGTAAGTTAATATCATGACTTGTAAAGAGATCACAGCAAAACTTCTGTGGTGCGGTGCAGCAATCCCTAGACAGATTTTATTCGAGATGTCATCTTTGGTTTAGGATATACCAGCAAGTGGTGTAGATAAACCTACATCATAGTAAAGCAGCATCGATCCAACTGATTACCTATCTCAAAATATCTCATACGGATGTTGAGCTTATCCAGGATGCTTCGATCAGTAATGATACTAATATTTGAGAATTTGTGATTTTTTTCCTCGACAAAAATTGTTGGTTGTCCAAACGCAATTTTGGGTATATAGAACCACATTAATTTGCGATAATAGGGAATGATTTGTATTAACCAATAATCACATTATTATTGTAAACATATTATTATCCTAGGCGATCATAATCTGAATATTGGATAAAAGTGGACATAATAATATAGTATTTCACCATTTCAGATAATTTGGCTCTACGGTCGATAAATAGAGAAACCAACGGCAAAACTAAAATTATACTGGCTTCAGTATACATGCCATTGAGACATGGAATCCTCGCGCTACAAAAAGTGGAACTGGTATTCGGCTGCACAGCCAATCGTTTAGCAGTAACATAAATACAAGGGTAAGTCACTGTTCGTTTTTATACCCTACACCACACTGTGGTACAGGGTATTATAAGTTTGTTTCACGGCAGATGTTTGTAACACCTGAAAATAACACAGCTAGACCCACTTAAAGTATACCGATGGACTCAGAATCACTAGCTGAGTCGATTTAACGACGTCTGTCCGTCCGTCCGTCCGTCTGTCCATGTAAAGTTGTTCGTCGACTACAGGTCGCAATTTCACTCCGAACGTTCTGAAATTTTGCAGTTTAGAGTATTTCGCGGCTGTTAAGATCGCTATTGAATTTGTTTGAAATCGGTTCAGATTTAGATATAGCTCCCATATATATCTTTCGTCCGATTTGGTCCTTTAGTCCTATAGAAGCTGTATTTTACATCCGATCGTTTTGAAATTTAGAATGGTAGAGT
This sequence comes from Eudasyphora cyanicolor, assembly GCA_963930755.1. Lineage (NCBI taxonomy): Eukaryota > Metazoa > Arthropoda > Insecta > Diptera > Muscidae > Eudasyphora > Eudasyphora cyanicolor. The sequence goes on from OZ005736.1 coordinate 146,229,353, forward strand.
TTCTTGATCCATGAACCAACATTGCCGAATTTGAAGAAAATCGGTTAAGATTTAGCTATAGCTCCCATATATATGTTTCGTCCGATTTGGCGCTTTAGTCCTATAGAAGCTGTATTTTACATCCGATCGTTTTGAAATTTAGAATGGTAGAGTTTCTTGATCCATGAACCAACATTGCCGAATTTGAAGAAAATCGGTTAAGATTTAGCTATAGCTCCCATATATATGTTTCGTCCGATTTGGCCCTTTAGTCCTATAAAAGGTGTATTTTACATCCGATCGTTTTGAAATTTAGAATGGTAGAGTTTCTTGATCCATGAACCAACATTGCCGAATTTGAAGAAAATCGGTTAAGATTTAGCTATAGCTCCCATATATATGTTTCGTCCGATTTGGCGCTTTAGTCCTATAGAAGCTGTATTTTACATCCGATCGTGTTGAAATTTAGAATGGTAGAGTTTCTTGATCCATGAACCAACATTGCCGAATTTGCAGAAAATCGGTAAAGATTTAGCTATAGTTCCCATACATATGTTCCATCCGATTTGGCTCTTTAGATCCAATCGTTTTTATACCCTACACCACACTGTGGTACAGGGTATTATTTAAGTATAAAATGTCCCAAAAGTAAATTTATGTAAACAATTTATACATGAATTACAAAATTTATATATCAGAGTTATTCAATATTACGAGAGTGGTGTAGGGTATTATATAGTCGGCACCGCCCGACTTTAGCCTTTCCTTACTGGTTATAAATGTTAACGATATCAACATCTGAAACATGTATAATACTCTAACATTCAGAAATAATGATAAGTTAGAAGTTATTGATCTAACACTGTTATTCTTGAAAAGAAATTGTGTAGAAAGATAGAGTATTCACAGACTGGCCGGAAGAAAATCTTGGGTCGATATAAATCCCTAGACAAACTGTGCAAACTCAGCCCATATAGCGTTAGAAAAAGATGTCGTCGTAATCCTGGTAACGTGGAAATGTCTTCCTACTGGCAATTTACTCATGGAAGCTTCTTTTACAAAACTGTTATCATGGTCCATTGGCAATGGATTGGGGATATATTCGAATATATACAAAATAAATAATATTATATTTCTATCCTTTGATGGGGTTATTACGGTCTTAGTAAAAATACTACTCATGGGAAACTAAAATGAGGTCTCGAAGCCTGTAACATGGTAGGCGTCGAAAAAAATTAGTGTCTATGGCTGTACTCGCACTCAAGTTGGAGTATTAGGATGGTGATAGATAAATCGAGTGGTGGGTGAAAGGATAAATCGTGATCACAAGGCGCGTCATCAGACGATGTTAGAATCAAGAAAGCATTTCTGAAGTAATACTTCAGCTAAGTGTAGTATCTGTGCCAGACAAACACTCCCGGTGGATCGGAACACTAGCGCATACGAGTATAGCTTTCGCAAATGCAATGTCCCGATATTTCAGTTCCGACACTATACCAGATCTGACCCATCTCAGAGGATATAACTGACTGAGCCATATCAGAGGATATAACTGAAAGATTCTGAGTAAATTCGTGTCTAGTACCGATTTTCTATAACTCTTGAGGATTAATAAGATCATAAATAAGGAGCGCACAATATGCTGATCCACTGGCTTAAGGGTATGTCCATGGTCATAAGACGTTGACCTTTTAAAATATGAAGATTAAAACATATTCTTGATGCCTGCTACATGGTAGGCGTCAAACAAATTAATATCAATGGCTATATGCGGTCAAATCGAAGTGTAAGTTGGTAGGATTACGATGAATAAATCGAGTGATGGGTAAACGGATAAATCGAAATCACAGGTCGTATCATCAGAAGATATTAGAACAACAAAAATCTCCGACAACATTCCTGAAGTCCGGCTTGTAGCTAAGTGATGTATTCGTGCCAGACAAACACTACTAGTTGAACGGAACACTAGCGCATGCGCCCGTGGGAACCCCGATGGATCCAAACTAGGCTGAACAACGGGTCTGGGACTTTTTATTGAAGAAGAAGAGGTCGAGCTTTATTTTCGCCTCCCAGACCATAACACGGTCCTTCAAGCCGAAGTTCGAGCAATCCCGAAGTCTGTGAACTTGCTCAGTAACAACACACAGCCTAAAGACCGTGATATCTTCACAGATTGCCAAATGGCAATCAAAACAATAACTTCCGAAAGAAAACTGTAAAACCGTAAACTTTTACTGAACTGTAAAAGAACTATAAATGATTAATCAGCCATGACCAATTGCGTATCTCTGGGTACCAGGACAAAGCCTTTTACTGAACTGTAAAAGAACAATAAATGATTAATCAGCCCATGGTCAATTGCGTATCTTCTGGGTACTAGGACATAGCGGAGAGACTGGAATCTTAGAAAATTCGAAACTTTTAGATGCCATGAAGAAGGATTTAAATCACTGGGCAGTGATGACTGACAAAATTGTGTAGGACAGCGAAACATTGAGAGTAACTGCAAATATACTGTGGGGTGACCAAAATGAGAAGAAAACTATTAGTTTACTGAAACTAAACAAGATCGAGACTAGTAAGATGATGAGTGTTCTAGCAAAACACTCAAGCAAATCTGCATCGCGCTCTGTTGAGTGCTATGGCTGCGCTATGAAGAAAATTGGATGAGGCGGATGGGCATCGGAAGTACGCAGTATTTATACTAAATGCCGAGTCTCTACCCCACCTCGTCAAGTCCGCAGGCATGGTTTCACATGGATTCAGCAAAATCCGACTTAAGGTATACAAGAGCTATGAGGAAGGAAATTCGAAAAATACTCCTCCAGATAACACTGGTGTAGTATCTTATGAAGAACCTCCCTCTTCGCAAGTATCAGAGCAGCATCTGGCGGCAACTTGCGTTTCAACCTTTACCGATGTATCTGGATGTGTCGAGAATCCCTTCATCACGGGCTCGGAAGAATTCGGTGGGGATGAATCCGCTGAGGAGGAGCATCTAGCGGACACAGACGACGAGGCAAATATAACGGTGGTGGCGAAATCTGTCAATCGTCAAACGAGAAGAACAAGGACCTAATTGTGTGTAGTGATATCAGTGCACACCATCATATGTGGGGTAGTACTGACATCAACAACAGGGGCAAAATATTATCGAGGGCATGAACTTACCTTTATTACTAGAAACAGACAGGAGGTGCTCGATGCCACCTTCGTCTCCGAGAATTTAAGTGGAAGGATTTCTAATTGTAAAGTTTTGGACACTCATAGCTTTTCCGACCATAGATATATTAGATTCTGCTTGAATGCGAAGCCTCCTGATACCATCTTTCCACCCAATATTAGGAAGGCTAATTGGGACAAATTTAGACACATATTCAACAGGTCTCTTACAAAAAGTCCTGAAATTAAAATGCAACCTATCCTGGAACGGTGGAACGAGCCGCATGTCCCAAACAGAAGGCAAGGGGCAAACAACGACCGCAATAGTGGCCGTCTCAATTAGTTATGTTGAGGAAGTGCTGTAGGAAGCTCTTCAATAGGGCAAAGGCCACCAGAGCCCCACAGGCCTGGGAAACATACAAGGAAGAACTCAAACGGTACAAAAAATAGTTGAAAACGGCTCACAATAAATCCTGAATAGATTTCTGTAGTGGCGTAGACACCTTGTACTATTGCGTAAATCAAGAAAGATGATAGTTCCTGTACTACTTTCAGTGAGGAATCACTAGGAGTGCTCCTGGATACACATTTCCCGAGCAACTCTGAAGAGGCATTGAAATCTTCAGTTGAAGATTCCCTTGAAGTACAGCCATCAGAGGTTGCCAACGAGATTGTACCCGAATCTAGAATTCTTTGGGCTATTAAAAGCTTTAAACCTTTTAGGTCGCCAGGACCAGACAAAGTCTCGCTGGCGGAGCTACAAGCAGTGGTTGATACAATTGCTCCCTGGCTCAAAAAAATATATACATGTTGTATCAATTAGGCATACATACCAACAAAATGGAGAGAAACCAAGGTTGTTTTCATCCCAAAAGCGGGAAAGCCGTCCCACACTGGAGCTAAGGATTTCCGGCCAATTAGTCTATCGTCATTTCTCCTTAAAACTCTGGAGGGATTAATAGATAGTAACCTTAGGACTAAAATTGATCACAGGCTACTGCCCACTCAACAGCATGCCTATAGCAGGGGCAAATCCACCGAAACCACTCTGTATGATCTAGTCTGATTTATTGAAGGACCCCTCTCTGTTAAGGAATATAACGGGTGATCCAAGTAGGATACTTTTTTCAATAGCCTTTTTTTGACAGGCCACGTGTGAGTCGTGTCTTCCTGTCATGTTCTTTTTGTTAAGTATTGTTTGGCATTTCATCATGGAAAGACTTACGCCTGAACAACGTTTACAAATCGTTTAACTTTATTACGAAAATTCACATTCTGTAAGGAATGTGTTTCGGGCACTTCCCTCAACTTATGGTCAACACAATCCGCCTACTGAGCGTACTATTCGCAACACCATCACCCAACTTGAGTCCCAGCATTCATTATTGGATAATATTCGACCGAATATTATCGAATTCGGCCGTAGCTGAGAGTGTACATGAAGACCGTGGAGAGTCGATTCGTCGCCGTTCGCAGCTACTCGGTATGACGTATGGAACGACTCGGCGCATTTTGCGCCGAGATCTTTAATTGAAAGCATACAACATACAGCTTGTGCAAGAACTGAAGCCGCCCGACCTTCCCAAGCGACATCGCTTCGCTCTATGGGCTCTTGAAAAGTTCCAAGAAGATCCGACGTTTTCGAGCCAAATTTTGTTCAGCGATGAGACCCATTTCTGGTTCAATGGGTATATAAACAAGCAAAATTGCCGCATTTGGGACGAAGAGCAACCTGAAGAGATTCAGCTGCACTTCATCCAGAAAAAACAACGGTTTGGTGTGGTTTGTGGGCCGGTGGAATCATCGGTCCATATTTCCTCAAAAATGATGCCGGTGAGAACGTAACCGTCAATGGCGACCGTTATCGTGCCATGGTAACCGACTATTTGATGCCTGAAATTGAAGCTCGTGATCTCGGCGACATTTGGTTTCAGAAGACGGCGCCACTTCCAACACATCGCATCAATCAATGGATTTATTGAGAGAACACTTCGGTGAGCAGAAAATTAGACGTTTTGGGCCGGTCGATTGGCCACCAAGATCGTGTGATATCACACCGTTAGACTTTTTCCTGTGGGGATATGTAAAGTCTAAAGATTATGCGGACAAACCCGCTTCTATGGGGTTTATGGAATCTCTCCATGAAAAATATCATTCTTTCTCTGGAGATGATGGATGTCTGAGATGTTGCCTATGCAGATGAATTAGCAATAGCTGTTAGAGGGAAGTTTCTGGATACCGTCAGAGACATCCTACGGGGTTAACTTATGTATTTTACTAGACAGGAACTTGTACTTCATACCCAATATTTTGGAAAGAACAAATAAGGCTGTGATAGCGCTGTAAAAGGGCAATAGGAAAACGGTGGGGTCTGAAACCGCGTATAGTTGATTGGTTGTATACGGCAGTAGTCAGACCGACAGTGGACAGTTCTGCAGAAATCCGCTTTATGTGTGATACTTAACATGATTCAGCGCTTTATGTATCACTGGTGCGCTGAGAACGACACAAACTGCGGCACTAAATGTTATACTAGTTTAGGTTGAAATGGACGCCCGTCAGAATACAACTGACGAGTTCCTTCGGGGCCGACAATTCGGTCCATTGTGTTTGCCGTGAGTAGAAAAGAAGGATAGAAAAAATAGTCGGAGGTTGACAGACTAGGAAGATGGAGAAAAGATTTCGGAAGAGGGAGAGAAGATTTAGGAAGGGGAAGAGCAAGATCTAGTTATTTTCGTTTGTCCTCGTGGGTTTACTAAACCAGAGAGATTTACTGATGAATTTGAGAAGGGGTTTGAGCGGTACATCTGCTAGATCGTCTAGGTTTACGAAGAGCCTGTGCCCTAAATAGGCCAAACGGTACTCTTGCAGTCCTTTGCATGAGCATAGCAAGTGCTGTACTGACTCCTCCTCTTCTTCATCTAAGCAGCTTCTACAGAAGTCTTCGTAAGGAAGCTTCATGCGTGCAGCCATATTGCCTATCACGCAGTGCCCTGTGATGACTCCTGTGAGGATGCTAAGTGTGTTCTTCCTGAAGGACAGCAATTCTTTGGTACGGTTCACATCAATGGATGGCCAAAGGGTTCTTGCGGTCCTGTAGTTTTGTATTGTATCCCACCTCGATCTGGTTAGTGCTGCTCCGCGTTCGTCGATTTCGTTTTTAAGTTCCACGAACGGAATTTGCACGTCCAGAGTCGCGGTTTAATTTCGCGCACCTGATCCTATCCTGGCACATTCGTCTGCTAATTCGTTGCCATGTATGCTGCTATGTCCTGGCACCCAGCAGAGCGTGATTTCGTGCGCTTGAATATGGTTTAAGGCTAGAAAGCAGTCCATTGTGCAGCGTGATTTGATAATTCTAGAGCCCAAGGCCTTGAGAGCTGCCATGCTGTCGACGTAGATCTTGAATTTTTTCGGAGAAATATCCCGTTCCAAAATCTGATTCGCGGCAATGTTAATGGCATAGATCTCTGCCTGGAAGACCGTGCATTCATCTGGGAGTCTGGTGGATATTCTGAGATTGAGGGTGTCGGAAAATACTCCTGAACCCGTGCCCGTCTCCATTTTCGATCCGTCCGTGAAGATTGAGATCTCATCGTCCTCTATGACGCTATTTGATGCCCAATCTTCACGGCTAGGAAATGTTACTTTAAAATTTTTATCTCGAATTGTTCTTGGTGCCAAGTAGTCCGTTGTCCTATTGATTTTGTCTGTTATACCCATACTTTCCAGGATTGAGCCATGTCCTTGTGTGGTATTGATGGCTATTCCTGATTCCCTTAGCCGAAGGGTCACTTTCGCTGCGGTACACTTTATGTATATATTCGTTGGTTGAAGGTTCAGCATCGCCTCCAGTGCCATTTGTGGAGCAGATCTGAGGGCGCCAGTTATCTCGACGCAAATCAGTCACTTTGGCTAGGTGCGAGAGATGTGATTTCTTCATTACCGATTTCCACCATACAACTGATCCGTAAGTGAGTATCGGTCTGATGATCGATGTATACATCCAGTGTATCATTTTCGGTTGCAAACCCCATCTGCGTCAAAAAAAAATGTTATACTACATTTAATGCCGTTAGATATTATAGCAGTGCAATATGCTGCATGTATTGCGATTAGACTCAGGGAACTGTTACTATAGTCAGAAAATGTCTACGGACATGTGTTATTCTAGACAGAATGCCTGACCTTCCGGGCACTGTTTGTTAAACTATGACTGAACCACTATTTGACAAGAAGTATATCACTCTCATACCTGATAGATCAGAATGGAATGGTCGTATCCCAGGACAAAGGAGATTCATTAACTGCTATACGGACGGTTCCAAACTCGATAACCAAGTGGGCTTTGGTTCCTTTCTGACGAACTTCAGCTATCACTTGCAAAAAGACTGCCTGACCATTGTAGTGTTTACAGGCAGAAATCTTAGATATTGAAGAGGTAGCAGAATGGCTGAAAATTTATGTGCTGACCAAAGTCGGTATAAATATTTTCTCTGATAGTCAGTCTGCTATCAAGTCCCTGGAAACTATATTCCTGAATTCAAAACCTGCCCTCGACTGTCGCAGATCTCTAACGAAATGGCTGAACAGTTCAATATTCACCTGATATGGGCAAGACTAGACATCAAAACCTTACACGCTCCAGCGGACCTGGAACATGAGGACAAGCCTCTAGCAACCTGCAAGCTCTTTCTTCAGGGATAGTGCACTTACGGCAACAAATGACAAGTGATCACTAGTGAGGAACTGCATAGATTCCTGGCTGATGTGGCGCGGTTAAGACTCAAAACGCATCAAAGTACTGCTGTCGTTGTCGAGAACGGACGTCCCGCTTATCGTACCTGCCATGACAGGTCCCTGTCTGATTGGACGGCACGCAGAGAGATTAAAGGGGTTTGCATAATGACTTTTGCAGAAGCTGTGGAGACGAAGAGGAGGAGGAGGAATCAATAGAACACCTTCTGTGTCTGTAGCCCGCTCTGTCTAGAAGGCGGTACAACTAGCTAACTTGGCTGATGTTGGAATCCGACAACTTTTGAACTTTTTAATGCAATCAAATTGGTTCAACGGGAGGGGCTAGGGATAACTTGTGTTTTCCCTTACGTCCACAACACGTAACACAATGGACTGGACAGTCCAAGTGAGTCTGTTTTACAGGCTACCACTCATAACCTAACCTAATCTAAATCTGTATCGCATATGACAAACAGATAACGAGGAATGCAGGACATGTAGAGAAAACATGAACGATGAAAAATTTTCTGCGCCAAATCCAGCTTTCGCACATGCAAGATCCAGAAAGTTCGGGTCCGACACATTATCAGATCTGAGATTTGCTATAACTCTCAGGCAAAAAAAGGCCATAAATAAGGAACACACAATACACTGATCATGCAGAGAAAACAGAAACGATGAACAATTTTCTGTGCCAAAGCTTTCTGATAGTTCGGGTCCGACACATTATCAGATTTGAGATTTTTCTATAACTCTTAGGGATAAAAATACCATATATAAGGCACGCAGAAGAATGGGCATGAGACGGTAAACCGTATCCTCTACTCAACCTAACCTGAGTGGTAGGTTAGAGCCTCTGAGTGTTGGATAAAATAGGCCATTACATTGGTCGCCATCTTCAAACGTATTTAATAATTTTGTTTAAAAATAGTTTTGGACAATATCACCGCTGCCAATGACCCCAAAAACATAGGAATATAAACTAATTTAGTGGTTGTAGAATAAAACAAGTAAAAGCGTTAAGTTCGGCCATGCCGAATCTTATATACCATCCACCATGGATAGCATGAAAACTCAAACCTACAAAATAACTCAAACCTAAAGAAAATAACACCGAAAACGCACAAAAATGAGAACAGTAGGAAACATATAGTAGATGAGGACAGTAGGAAACATATAGTAGATGAGAACAGTAGGAATAACAACAAGTTAGATGATATATACATATATGGGAGCTATATCTAAATATGGACCGATATCGCCCATTTGCAATCCCAAACAACCTGCAACTATAAGAAGTATTTGTACCAAATTTGATCAACCTAGCTTTATTATTGCGGACTGTAGCGTGATTACCACAGACGGACGTACAGACGGACATGGCTAAATCGTCTTAGAATTTTACGACGATTAAGAATAGATATACTTTATTGGGTCTCAGATCAATATTTAGAGGTGTTACAAACGGAGTGACAAAATGAATATACCCCCCATTCTATGGTGGAGGGTATAAAAATATAGGTAAAGACACCACTATTGTCTTTAAGGAATGAAAACTAAAGGAGTAGGTAAGAGGCGTCCTTCTCATGCTTACACTTTTTAAAAAGTTCCTATTTCCGGGAATAGAACTGCTTAGAACTTTTGACATGTTAAACAGAGCGTCAGATACAACCAAAATCCGCAGAGAATCCCTAGTAGACATTTTGTTTGAAAGTCTGTCCAAATGTTTTCGTTTCTAATGAAAACAATTATAAAGGAATATCATTTTATTCAAAGGGTCTCCCTGTTCTAGTATGACATCTTTTTTCTCCCAAATGCTCTGCTTTAAATGTCGTGGCTATGTCGTGAGGCAATGCCTACAATTATCTGATTGTAATCTATGTAACTAAACATTTGGTACTTCTGGTCAGTCATTGGAACGTACATTGAACTTTAACTTCAATGACAATTTACGATTATAATGGACTGTGTATGTTGTCTGTATTATTTATTTGTATATGTACATAACTATTGTTGCTGAATAACATAATAATTTAAACGAAATTCTACACTTCGCTGATGAAACAAAACTCTAAAAACAGTCTAAATACTAGAATTTAAGTTCGCCGAAAAAACATGGCAGTTACGAGTATTATTAAAATTATGTACAAAAAGACAAGCAAATATAATTACCACTGAATATATTTATTTTTGCAATTTGTATGTAGTACTTACATGTACATATGTATATACGAGTATATATATTTATTTCAATTTGTTAAATAACACTATGCAACGAAATTTTTGTCGAAGGGCTGTGCATAACATTTTCTGGTGTAATATCGAGTCAGAAACACGAAAAGATATTTAAAACAAATTTATGGCAATTTTTTTTTTAAACATTTAGATTTAAAATTCCATTTTTTCTTGGAAGGTGGCTTTAGTATTTGAACTATGTTTTTTGAAAAATAGGGTCGATACGAGTAATACACGTTAAATTAAGGGAAGCCATGAGGACTACAAATCCCAATAATGACACTTTCACGTGGAAACAGAAGATTAGTAACTGTCGTTAAAACAATTAAAAAAAATAGATAGACTTTTAGATAGAATAGACTTTTAGATTATTTCATAAGGGAAAACCCGGATACAAAACTCCGGTCGGTGAACCAACATGCTTACAATAGGGGGAAGTCTACAGCAGCAGCCCTGCACGGACTTGTGAGCACTATCGAATCGTCCCTGCATATCAAGGAATTCACCATGGTGGCATTTCTTGACATAGAAGGGGCTTTTAACAACATTCACTCAGATGCAGTAATTGCGGCACTGTCACATCTAAAAGTTAACTCTAGTTTGATTAAACTAATTCAAAGTCTGCTCAACAGAAGACGCATAACAGCATGTCTTGGGTCCACAACTCTAACAGGGTTTGTAAACAGAGGGACCCCACAAGGAGGGATACTGTCTCCACTAATTTGGAACCTACCGGTGAATGAAATCCTGCTAGATCTAGAACGTTAACGCTGCAAGGTCGTGGCATATGCGGACGACGTTGCAATCGCAGTGAGTGGCAAATTCGAAAACGTCCTCCGAGACATTCTACAGGTGGATCTGAACAAATTGGCTAGTTGGGCCAGAAGCAGCGGTTTGGGTGTAAACCCAAACAAGACAGAATTGGTTCACTTTACTAGGATGAATAAAGTCCCACATGTGGACCCTCCACCTAGGATAAATGGAACAGGTCTAGTCTTTCTTGAAGGTGCACAATTTTTAGGAATAATTGTAGATAGAAAACTGTAACGTGTAAGGAAGGCGTAGTTCGTCCTATACTGCTATACGACATTGTGGTATGGTCGACGGCAACTGACAAACTAACCATCACCAACCTACTAGCAAAGGTTCAGAGAACTGCCTGCCTGAACATAAGCGGAGCCTTAAGGACTACAGCGACCGAGTCTCTACAAGCCCTACTCCATATACTGCCGATTAATATTGTGGCGGGAGAAGTTGCAACCAGAGCGGCACTAAGATTAAATTGCCTATCAATGTGGAGGTACAGGAACTACGGTCACATGAGAATATCAAAGTGTAGTGCTATGTAAGCCGACCGAGTGGACTATATACCAGTGGTGTACACATTCGAGAGGAACTACATCACCATGATACCAGCCAGAGACGAATGGGTTGCCAGAATACCAGGTAATACAAACCATATCCACTTCTATACGGATGGTTCGAAGCTTGATGAAAAGGTTGGCTTCGGAATACACTGTAAAGAACTTAGTTTGGATATAGCTCACAGACTACCAGATTCCTGCAGTTTCTATCAAGCCGAAGTAATGGCAATGTGAGAAGTCGCCTCTCTGAAGGTCACATCCCTAAATTCAAAAAACCGCCTTCGACAGCCACAGATCTTTTAACGAGATGGCTGAACAGTTTAATATACACCTCATATGTGTGCCTGGGCATAGGTATATCCCGGAGAACTGCAAAGCCGATGAACTTGCTAGGATTACAAATTCTCGAAGAATTTGCATATATTGGAGCGCCAAGAAGCAATCAAGCAGTCCAACAAAAGATGGACAGAAATCGGCACCTGTTGGGTAACTAGACAAATCTAGCCAAGGTATGACCTGAGAAGGTCAAAATATCTCATCGCACTAGAGAGGAAAAGATCGTCTACGTTAGTATCAGTTCTGACGGGACACTGCCTGATCGACTGCTGACTGCTCCAATGACTTCCGCAGAAGCTGGGGGGATGAGGAAGAAGTGGAGAAGTGGCTGCCACCCTAACCAAAACCTAAACCTATTATTGAGGGTCAGAATATGCGGACAAAAGTTGGTAATAAAAGGCAACGTCAAATGGGTGCTACTGTTGGAAGCGGCTCGTAGTATTTCCGTTGATATAGTATCTAAGCCTTATTGCATCACCTACTTACGTTCTGGGTGTTTGATTCACAATCGCAGATTCGTTGTTGAGCATTGTTTTGAGGTGATATCAACTCCGAGTAGAACTGTTCCCAGAGCGGGAGTTGCTGTTTCTTACATGTTATTAGTTTCCCAAAACCGCTCTTTAGCGACTTCCCCACATACACTTTTTTGTTGGTCGATTTCCTAGCGGCAAGGTATAGGTCGCGTTTTATATTTGTTTGTGCCACTGTTTGTTCTTCTTTCGCTATGTGGTTAATAGTCGCTGAAAATAGGCTACATCAATTTCGGTTGATCCCGCCCATTTAAAACTATTTTGGTCTGGTCTAATACCCAAAATATGGCAAATTTCCAAGAAGATGCAGCGAGACTCGCAGATGAGAGTGATGAAATTCGTGGTTCTAACCCTGCTGATCCTAGAATCAGGAATCTGAGTCTAGAAATTAGTAGAAAAGTCGAGGAATATAAGCGGAATAAATGGCTGGATGGCATCTGAAGCAATGCAACTTACGTTCTGGTATCGGTAAATTGTTAGCAACGATTAAGAAACTCTTGAATCCTGGCAGGTGAGAGGTGGCATCTGGGAAAGTTTGAGTGTTTGTTCAGTACATGCAGCAAACATGTGAATGACGATTTTGAAGCTGATATGACCGTATTCCTCGTCTTAAAGACATTTTTTTTAAGACCAACGAGATTGTTAAGTCTTCTTCGCATATGTGGATATACCGTGTGGAGTAGAAGTCCATGTTGATGATTTTAGGAATATTCCATTGAGGCTGAAGAGAAATCGGTTTATACATTTCTAAGCGACATAAATGTTGTCCAAAAATTTCTGAAACTCAGATTGTATTTCGGGTATTCGACCAGAAGGAATAAAACGGGAGGCAGCAGTGTTGACCCCCTCACATATTACTGATCGTTGTTGCACACAAGCATGCTGCATTATAGACGAAAAAATGCGGTTATATGAGAATCAACGATTTCAAGGTTGAAATTTGCAGTACCAGAGTACGAGTACCAGTTGGCGATGTGAGTGGTGGTAGGACTCAAGGCAAGGGTTAGTACTTGCATGTTTAAACTGATGACTCTAATGTCGATGGAAGAGTTGGGTCCTGACACGTGCTGTGTCTACGAGTTCCAAGCTGAGCATTTGGCAATCAAAAATGTTTCGGAATTGCGAAGACATGATGTCCTGACAAACGCAGAAGTCGTAACCTACCGAAATAGACGAACCGCCATTAAATGCGTGGACAGAATACGTCAGAATGCAGAACAGCCCGATACCGTCGCGCATCTCTTATGGAGATTCCAGAGACATTCCGTGTTGATGGAATGACAATCGTACAAATGACATATATCAGCTCAGCAGAAACAATATCTGACAAACTGCATAATTCGCCTGGGAATATCCTCAATCGCTGCACAGAACCTAGTGTTGTCTATCAGATCACACAAAATTATGCCCCGCTGGCCATCACTCAGGAGAGAATGTCATAGTTAACTAGTATCCTAGTATCACCGTTAAGCGCATAATGCGGAGCACGGCTAAAGACCGACGGGGTTTATACTTTGTACAGTTCTATCTCTGCAGGTTCAGATGTGACTGCTACCTAAATTGTTAATATACCATATACATAGGTTTATATTACACTTCCATTTCTGGTACGATCCTTACGAAGTACATTGTAACCATCACAACTGTGCAGTAGTAGGTATTTGGAATGGGGCTGAAAAGTTTGAAGGTTACAGAGACTTTTAACTGGTTTCGAAACCGACTTAACCTTTGACCACCATATGCCGTAACCCAGTATGCATTGCTTAAAGTGATCTATTTAGGTTCAGATCTTGTTCGTTTGCGACTCCCGCTGCCTCTTCTCCAACTTTTTTATTTTGAATATTTGATAAGTGGCTGCTGCATTGATGATGACCCTACAATTATTTTCTGCTGTCCTTGCATGTGAAGGAGTGGGTAAATCACTAAATTTACGGTTGGCCAATGCTCTGAATTCGTCCTCATCAAATGTTCACCTGAAAATTTCAGAAAAGTACAGTGTTCAGATATTTTGAAATAGGATGTTGGGACGATGGACAGAATTGAACAGATGTAGGTGGTCTTCTTCTATGAAAATGATTGGCTACCAGGTGATTTCATTTATCAGGCCGTCTGATACAATGGTGATTTCTGGAGAGAAGCCTAATTCACTACGCAGGACGTAGTGTTGTCTACCAGTCAAAGTTATGACCCTCTGATCATTACTCAGGAGAGAATGTCAGAGTTAATGGAGGGCTTCGCTATTGCCCTTTGGGTTGGCCTTGTTAGGAAGTCTGACAGATCTTTCAGGTACCGATATTCTTAATATTGATAACTTTGTTTATCAAACAGGTTGGTTTCGATGTTAAGCGTCTGACGCGGAGCACAGCTAGCTTCCGGTGGTATATATCAGGGATGTAACGAATATTCGCATATCGATACCTCCATTCTAAACTATGCTAAGTGCATAAAGGTAGTTTTTCAGGAAAGGTGATCAAAGTTTGATGATTTTTTTAAATTTGTGTGGAATTCCTTTATAATGCAAATTGAATGTCTTGTACTGTTTTGTAAATAACTTTTGATTGAGTTGACGGATAAACACCAAATTTTGACTGAAAATAATTTGGAATATTTAGAAATTTAAAATGCAATCTTCCTAAATACATGCTAGACTTAGCATGTTTTAGAATGGAGGTATCGATATGCCAATTTATGATATGACATTTTCAACCGATCTTTATGAAACTTGAACGAGAGTACGAGTAGTTCGTGGATCAAAGAACGAACTCTGGGACTTATAAGGTAGTCATTTCAGATAAAGCAATTATATATGCTTTTTCTGTCCTAACAAGGTGGCGTAGGGTATAATATAATAGGCTTAGCCAGACTATAGCCATTCCTTATTGGTTTTTCAAATAGGTTTGTTTTTGTTATAGGATTAAATAAATAGTTATTATTTAACAAATTAACTGTAATACATATATTGAATTTAAAATACAGTATGTTGGAATAAAAGTACATAAATAGTTCGCTTCCGTAAACCAGTATTAGATGTTCGCTTCGCATTCGCAAAAAAACAAAAAATATTAATCGCTATCGCATTTGCTTTCGCAAAAATGTCTTTTTCAATATTCGCTATCGCATTCGCAAGAAATATATTTCAATATTCGCATTCGCTTTCGCTAAACCCTGGTATACAGGGTGGCTGATATGTAATGCAACAAAGTAAAGCGCTATATTTTTTTAATTTTTTTTTAAATTTTATTGTTCAAAAGCAAAAATGTCGGAAATAACATGAAATTTTAGAAACAGTTTAGATTTGTTCGAATTGGCCACCTTTGGCACGAATTATGGCCTTCAAAGCCATCACACGCTGCACGAAAGTGGCTCTGCGGTATTTTGACCCATTCCCGGCGAAGCGCCGTCTTGAGATGATCGATACTTTGGTATTTTTTAGTGCGAACCTTACTCTCTAAAATGCCCCAGGCGCAAAAGTCCAACGGATTAAGATCCGGAGATCTTGGTGGCCATTGTGCGGTAGAAATGAAGCGAGGAACCTCCTTTTTAAGCCATTCTTGGTTGACGCGTGCTGAGTGCGATGGTGCTGAGTCCTGTTGGAATGTCCATGGTCTGCGGCCGAAATGTTTGTCTGCCCAGGGCTCCAATACTGTCTTTAGGACATTTTCCCGATAATATTCGGCATTTATTTTGACCCCATGGTCGATGAATACGAGCTGGGAGCGACCATCGGCCGTTACGGCGCCCCACACCATTACAATCGGCGGCGCTTGAGTTCTGGTGGCCAATCGAAGGTGTAAATTTTCAGCTGACCTCTTTGGCAAGTAAACCCGATCATTTTGTTTGTTCACAAACTTCTCAATTTGGAATGGCTTCTTATCGGAGAAACCCAAATTCGGTAACTGGCCACTTTCGTGCAAGCGAAGCAACTCCTTGGCTCTTTCCAGTCTAACTTTTTTTTGTGCATCGGTGAGCTCTTGCACTTTTTGGAACTTCAATGGCTTTAGTCTAAGCTCATTTTTTAATATGTGTTGTATCTGTTCTCGCGATATGTTCAGCTCACGAGCAATTTTTCTACCACTGCGGCGTGGATTTCGATAAAATCTGGCCTTCACTTTTCGGATCATTTCTGGTGTTGTTACCGTTTTTTTTCGTCCACTTTTTGGACGCGATGCAACACTGACAGTATCACGGTAACGAGCAATGGTACGAAAAACAAAAGATTTATTCACATTTAAATGCTGGAGGGCTCTAACGATAGCCACTTGTGTTTTTTTCACCCAAATATAAAGCAATCACACTATCACGCTTGAATTCCATCACGAATAACTTTTTTTCTGAATGCAATAGATCAAAATGCTTTTGTAAGCTTGTAAACAATAAAATGAACTGTCACTGAAATAAATCTGTCAGCTATCAGACTAGCATTTTAGAAATGATAGCAACCTGAAGTTGGTTGCAATACATTTCAGCCACCCTGTATATACGTTGTACAGTTCTGTCTTAGCCGACCTATACTCGACAGATTCCCCCATATATTCCTTATATGGATCTCTATAGTGAAGCTCAGGTGTCTGTATTGCACATCACAACTGCGAAGGCTGCAGGTTGGCTTAGTTTCATGAACAGCTTAGTTTCAGAACAGAATGCCGGAACCCAGAATGCATTGTTTAAAGTGCTATAGTTAGGTTCAGCTCTTAGTCTTCTTGTTCGTCTGCGCTGCCTCTCCTGCAATGTTTTTATTTCAAGTATTCGACCAGTAGTTATTAAGTGAGCGGCTGCTGCGGCGATGATGACCTTGCAATTCTTTTCTGAGTTACTTACATGCGAAGGAGTGAGTAGATCACTGAGTTTACGGTTGGCCAATGCTTTGAATGCGTCTTAATTTTATTGTCTCTGATACGGAACACGTAGAGAGGGTTGAATACCTGGATGGCATCCTCACTAAAAGTGGATTTAAAAAAGATGTTGCGAACAGAATTCGCATAATCGGTGTTGCATTTCACTTGAAGGCAAAAATCAGAATTTTCGATAGCAGCGTAAAGTCAGTGATGATGTACGGATGCGAATTAAGTGAAGATTATTATTATAATATAACTTCTGAACCTATGTCGTCCCCACGAATGTAACTTCTGAACCTATGTCGTCCCCACTCCAAAATTCACACCATCGGTAGAGTACATATGGGCCAATTTTTATAAAAAATGTAAGAAAAAAAATTAGATCGATTCTGAGATATCGCAATTTATATTTTTGTTTCCGCAAAAAGTGTCCGAAAAAAATTACAAAAAATTGTATTTTTATAAAAAGAAAATGCTTTAAGAAGCGATATTTTCTATTTTCAATGTCTTATGCCTTGTAGCATTAAAATTAACTTGAAAATCCCATTACAGAGGCAAAAAAATCGATATTTTTGAACTTTGACCTCGACCCCTGCCTCCAATTTTCATTTAATTTGTTTAATATTGTAATCACACATCCTGGGGCAACATTTTCTGAGAATTTGAGAAAGATCAAAATTTTGGCCTGTGACACTTGCGAAAGACCTAAGACTTATAGTCGTACCTAAAAACTTATAGTCGTACTATATATATTGATATTTAAACAAGTAAAAGCGTTAAGTTCGGCCATGCCGAATCTTATATACCCTCCACCATGGATAGCATGTGACCTCACAAAATAACTCAAACCTAAAGAAAATATCACCGAAAACACAAAAAATATAGTAGATGAGAACAGTAGGAAGTTGGATGCTATATATGGGAGCTATATCTATATCTATATCTAAATATGGACCGATATGGCTCATTTACAATCCCAAACAACCTGCATCTATAAGAAGTATTTGTACCAAATTTGATCAACCTAGCTCTATTATTGCGGACTGTAGCGTGATTACCACAGACGGACGGACAGACGGACATGGCTAAATCGTCTTAGAATACTTTATGGGGTCTCAGATCAATATTTAGAGGTGTTACAAACGGAGTGACAAAATGAATAAACGCCCCATCCTATGGTGGAGTGTATCAAAACGGGTAATTTTTAAAGCAGATCGTCGGGTCGGACTCAAATTCATAAAATTTATTAATTCATTATTCTCACTTCCGAGTCCATGAGAGTTAAGCTGAAAAAATTATGTATTTGGAACGGGCCCGAAAATGTGGATGTTACCGGCCTTGAAAAGTTGAACATCCCAAAAGAGCTCTACTTTAACACCCTACCTACCTTGACATCGTGGAACGTGTGCGTATTTTGAATTACGCTTCAACATTTCCTTATTATTTTATAATAAATAGTTACTATTGCATTCTATCTTCCTATTCACTTCGCCACTAATTAATTAATTGCTAATATTAGCATTAATATTGTCGTCATTTGAATCGCCGTTTTTGCCGCTGTTGTAGGTAGCTGTCATTACACGCGAAATAATTTGAATTCATTGTATTGTATCGACTCGAAAATCGATTGTATTGAAAACAAGAAATAACTGCTATTTCAAAATGACATGGCAGAAATTCGAATTCAAATATGTATGTAAGTCTTATTTCGTGCAAGAGTGTCATATGTCAAAATAGGAAATTTCACCGAAGGGGCTATTTAAATGTTCCATAGAAAAATTATTGCCAAAGCTGGAACTGCGATGAAATAACTTTTTACAAAGGAAATTTTCCACATAAATCAGTCATATCCTGGATTAACTTACAGGTAAAGAACTAAGACATCGTTTTGCTACTCGTAAACCATTTCGACAATTTTCATTTTTGAAATGTGATCATATTGTACGAAACGAACGTAAACGTTAGTTGGCTGGAAATAAATAGGAGTTTAGAACATACTTTACGCTTGATTTATTTGACAGTAGCCGCTTCACGTTACAGCGATCTGTGGTTTATAAATTACTTTGCGTGGAAAACGTGAACTGTAGTTTTCCGTGTTGATGGAGTGACACATTATTATTATTTCCGATATTTGGTTGAACTGATGATGGCCCACTTCAGATATACGTACTACATATACAGGGTAGCCCAAAATGAACGAACGGGTTTGAGTTCATTATCACTTTTTATTTAAGACATAATTATTAATTATTTTTTTTAAATATATTAGTATATTAATGGATAATATTTTGAATTTAATTATGAAAAATTACATCTCGCAAGTGGTGGCCACTTTCTGCTTCGCATATTAGTGCTCGTTTAATGGTGTACTGTTCCATTTTAAATTCCTCAAGTCTTTTTTCAAAATACTTAAAAGAAATAGAAAAATATATATGTATTAAAAAAGTTATACGGAATTCAAACCCCTTCGGTAATTTTGGGTCACCCTGTATATATGATATTTTTCAATTTTCATTTTAAATTCCCCAAGTCTTTTTTACAAAATACTGAAAAAAAATAAAAACCAGTAAGGAAAGGCTAAAGTCGGGCGGGGCCGACTATATAATACCCTACACCACTCTCGTAATATTGAATAACTCAGATATATAAATTTTGTAATTCATGTATAAATTATTTACATAAATTTACTTTTTGGACATTTTATACTTAAATAATAGGGTATAAATGTAGGGTATAAAAACGATTGGATCTAAAGAGCCAAATCGGATGAAACATATATATGGGAGCTATAGCTAAATCTTTACCGATTTTCTTCAAATTCGGCAATGTTGGTTCATGGATCAAGAAACTCTACCATTCTAAATTTCATAACGATTGGATGTAAAATATTGCTTCTATAGAACTAAAGGGCCAAATCGGTCGAAACATATATATGGGAGCTATATCTAAATCTTAACTGATTTTTTTCAAATTCGGTAGTGGTGGTTCATGGATCAAGAAACTCTACCATTCTAAATTTCAAAATGATTGGTTGTAAAATACAGTTTCTACAGGACTAAAGAGCAAAAACGGACGAAACATATATATGGGAGCTATAGCTAAATCTTAACCGATTTTCTTAAAATTCGGTAGTGTTGGTTCATGGATCAAGAAACTCTACCATTCTAAATTTCAAAACGATTGGATGTAAAATACAGCTTTTATAGGACTAAATGGCCAAATCGGACGAAACATATATATGGGAGTTATAGCTAAATCTTAACCGATTTTCTTCAAATTCGGTAGCGTTGGTTCATGGATCAAGAAACTCTACCATTCTAAATTTCAAAATGATTGGATGTAAAATACTACTTCTATAGGACTAAAGGGCCAAATCGGACGAAACATATATGGGAGCTATAGCTAAATCTTAACCGATTTTCTTCAAATTCGGCAATGTTGGTTCATGGATCAAGAAACTCTACCATTCTAAATTTCAAAACGATTGGATGTAAAATACAGCTTCTATAGGACTAAAAGGCCAAATCGGACGATAGATATATATGGGAGCTATATCTAAATCTGAACCGATTTCAACCAAATTCAATAGCGATCTTAATAGCCGCGAAATACTCTAAACTGCAAAATTTCAGAACGATCGGAGTGAAATTGCGACCTGTAGTCGACGAACAACTTTACATGGACAGACGGACGGACAGACGGACGGACAGACATCGTTAAATCGACTCAGCTAGTGATTCTGAGTCGATCGGTATACTGTGTTATTTTCTATATCTAGCTGTGTTATTTTCAGGTGTTACAAACATCTGCCGTGAAACAATCGTATAATACCCTGTACCACAGTGTGGTGTAGGGTATAAAAAGGTTATAAGGAATTCAAACCCCCTCAGGGCTACCCTGTATATATATTAGGGTGGGTCGATTTAAAAATCGCCCATTGCTCAGTGAAAATCGTATTCTAGGGATCAAAATAAGAAACTTTGCCGAAGGAACCATACCTCTAAAACGAATTCTGATGTCCCGGAAAAAATCCCACTTTGACCCATTTAGAGTGCTCCAATCGAGTCCAAATGTATGACCGACCCCCACTCAGTGAAGTGCTCAGTGAAAATCGTATTCTAGGGATCAAAATAAGAAACTTTGCCGAAGGAACCATACCTCTAAAACGAATTCTGATGTCCCGTAGTCTTTGGTTTAGTAACAGTCGTCAAAAATATGAGAAGAAATGATTTTTTTTTAAAAAAACACTTTTTCCTGGTACAAAAAAACCACAATAAATAGAAAAAAATTTAAAAATTATTTTATTACATTTTTAAAAAGCCAGCATGCTAACGATGCAAACACTTGTCTATTTGAACAAAATCTATGGATAAATGCAAAAGTTATGAGCCAGTTTGAAAATGTTAGGGAAATTCAAACAAATCTTGTTTCATATTTGTCCGTTTTTAAATGATGTTTTTGCTTATATTGAATTCGTCAAATGTGAGAGAGACATATAAGAGACATTGCACTTGCATTTTATTTTATGAGGATTGATGTCAGATAGTATAAAATTATAGAGAGGACGAGGTTTTATGGCCGTTCGTAACCCTCCATAAAACATGATATGCAATGTGAGAGCTATATTGGATGAGATCCGCTGAGATAGAGGGGCGTTCAACAATATTTGTGGCTTTTTATTTATGAGGTTTCCATTCAGTTACGCCTTTTAGGGGCATGGACATCCCAGTCCCATATACAGGTAGTCAAATTATATGTAAGCAATACAAAGAAGTGCGCGGCAGTCTTGAAAATATTGGGTGTCTACTTTCGAAGCAAACTATATGTCAGCTACAGGTACTGCTACTTATGAACCTTAAACCCGGAATTTGTGAATGAAATTTCTTATTAATAAATTAGTGTAATTCAGCGCCTTAAAGAGATAAGTCGATTTTCTGAATAATATTACAAAGTTATATTTCGAAGTATGAGTAAAAGGCAAAGAAGTTTTCAATGTGTAAAGGATCCCGACAATTTTTGCTACATCTGCGGAAAATATGTAATTAAAAAAATCGACGTGCGTTTAGTAAAATAATAGAAGAAATATATGTGCAATATTTTGGTATACGAGTTGAAAATATGAACGAACCGTGGACACCTAGTATTTTGTGTAATTCGTGCCATATAAATCTTACTCGATGGACTAGTGGAAGAATTCGGGGAGTACTTTAAAATTAATGTATTACAATGTTTTGTGGAATAAAACGTTTTAATTTTAGACTTCACGTGCAATTTGGAATGCCAATGATTTGGAGACAACCATTCATTCACGATACGGACTGCTATTTTTGTCTAAGTTAATAGATTGTAGTAGGAAGTGTCCAAGTATAGCTAACAGCCTAATAACGGAAACATCATCAAGTTCAATTTGTTGCGATTTAAAAGTAGTTGGTATGTTATGCCTCTGGGATAGCCAATATTTTGCCACAACTGCATATTAGGCTGGGGCTCTTTAAAAATGTTGTAAAAGGAAAGATGGCAATTCACTCTCATATTTAAAAAGTTTATTTAAAAGTCTTTCATTTCAAAAAATCGAAGATGGAGTTTTTGATGGGTCTAGAAAAGGAAACTGATGAAAGATGTGAATTTCGAATCATATTTGACGTCGGTTGAAATTGCAGCATGGAGGTCGTTTAAGCTTGTAGTTTCAAATGTTCTTGGATCCAATAAAAGCCCGCAATATGAAACAATGATTAATGATTTGTTAAAAAATTATGAAAAAATTGGTTACAAATCGTCGGCTCAATGCTATTTTGTTCCATACGCCAATTTGTATGATCGGAGAAAAATTTATTGTTTGAGTAAAACGGGACTGAAGAGTTACACACTTTTTATTTCATAGGGTTCCCAACAGTGTGTGTATGATTCTCATGCATTTCTATGGCATTACATCCAAAAATAAGCAAGTTATAACAATTTTTGTACATGGCATTTTGGTCCATATCCACTTTTATTTTAATATTTTTTCGTATTTGTATTACATGGACCACAAAAAGGGTCGGTATGGAAGGACACTAATTTACATATTGTGATCGAAAGAACGTAAAATACTGAGTGAAAAATATAGGGCGATAGAAAAATTGAGACATAGAACAAAAATATCGAAATTATTTCCCGTTATTCAGAGTAAAACAAATTTACCCTACCAATATCTCGAAAACTAGGCGAGATAGGAAAGAAATGATTGCAGATTCTGAAAGAGCATGCTTGGAACCCATATTATCAACTCCTAACTCAAAAAACACAAAAATGGCGTATGGACCAAAATAGCATTAAGGCGACGAAATATATTTTTCTATATTTATGTATATAACACATATGTATGTATTCCTCTTACTTATTTTTCGCTTTATGTATTCCAACAGGTGTACTCGTAAATATGTCCCTCAAAATTCATTTCTTGCATTCTCATTTAAACCTTTTCCCCGAGAATCTTGGCGACGTAAGTGACGAACATGGCGAATGGTTTCACCAAGAATTGAAGTCCATCGAGCGGCGTTACCAAGGGCACTGGGATGAAAGAATGATGGGAGATTATATTTGGTTCCTCATTAGAGAAACCGATTCCGAAATCTACAAACGTCAACAAAGAACTCACAATTACTTCTATTGAAACTTGTTCGTGTAAATAAACTCAAATGTACATAATATAAATAAAAGTAACAAATAAAATCGATATTTAAACTGAAATTAAAAAAAAGAGATTTTTTGAAATTCTCTTACCTCTACCAAAAGGGCTATCATTTCTACATTTATCCATAGATTTTTCAAATAGGGTGAAATTAATGAAAAATGTCCTGCCTAAAAATAAAGGTTGTCCAATTTTGTTTATGAATGGTGCTATATACAAATAATATATCCGCCAAGTATTGGACATTTTCGTTGAATATTGGCAGCATGGGCGGTGGTCCAAAACTTACTCTTCAAGCCAAGGTGTTGTTGTTTGATTATTTCTTGTGCTTCAACCACCAAATATAAGAATATTTTGTGACACGAATGTTGAGGATTTTTTCATGGGCTTTCGAATGGTTGAATCGTTTTTCGCAAAAATTTGCAATCTGACCTCATAAATGCGAAAAGAAACACAAAAAATTAATTTTCGCGGATTCGGATATAATTATTTTTTTTTGAAATATTTTTAGATTAATAAGCTGATTTTCCCCCATATGTGTGCAGATTTTTAAGATGGCGTTTTTTGACACTCCTGAGGAAATAATTTTTAAAAATTTCTCTATCTAAAAAAATTGGGTTTAAACATTTTAATGTTTATATTTTGTTGTTTGATCGTTATTAGATGTTCAGCTTTTGCATAAAAGTAACTTATGATACACCAATCTTTTGATTTTATTCGCTTCCTTCTAAATTTGCTCATTTAACGTGGTATTGAAAAAATAAATAAAAAATGGATTTTTGCGGTGTTGCTCTGCATTAGATAATGAGTTTAATAATTAATCAAAATCACAGTCTAGTGGACTTGATTTAAAAATTATTTCCTCAGGAGTGAACATGAAGAAATTTTGTTTGGAACGCATATATTTATATATTAGAACAAAGTACATTTGCAATTTACAATAAAATATATATTTACACGCATACAAAGTTATTGTTTAGAAAATTTTTCCAAATATATTTTATATAAAACCAGTAAGGAAAGACAGAAAGTCGGGCGGGGCCTACTACATAATACCCTATATCTCCCTAACAATGCGAAAATGGGCATTGCGATGAGAATTTGGCAGTGTTCAGTGTATGTAATAAGAAAACTCTCTCTGCCGTATTTCATACACGGGGGGAAATCGCCTTTTTTGATATGTTTGAATTTAAAGAAAATATATTGGGAAACAATTTTTTTAAATATTATATATTTGTTAACAAATAAATTTTATTTAAAAATCAAGAAATTTTGTTTGGAACGCATATATTAGTACAGGGTCTCCCATATTCGACGGACCCATCTGGCAACGCCATAACTTTTGACAGAGATGTCAGATCGCTTAATGACATACCGCGTTTGAAGCGTCAGTCCAAGCAGATTTTTACCATGGAACAATACACGCCACGCGAGCGCTCTGAAATAGTTGAAATTTACATTCAACAGAAGAAGTCAAGTCAACGTGCTTTTAAAATATTAAAAAATGTGAGAAGTGCGCCTTCTAAGAACACCATTAAGCGTTTATACGAAAAATTTTCGACTGGTGAGGCTCTTTCTAATCCGAAGAGGCCAAATAAAAGTCGACCAAGGCGATCGGCCGAGAATATCGCTGCCGTACGAGCCAGTGTTGAGAGGTCCCCAAGAACATCCCAAAAACGCCGTTCTCAGCAGTTGGGCATGGCTCGGTCCACTTTACAATGGATTATTCGCGTTGATTTGCATTTGTTCCCGTACAAAATTCAATTGACGCAAAGATTGTTGCCTGCGGACAAGCCTCGTCGATTGGAATGGGCCCAACAAAAACATGGGTCCGTCGAATATGGGCAACCCTGTATAATAGAACATAATATATTTGCAAACTGACTTTCAAAAATAAAATATGTGTTTAGACACAAACAAAGTTATGGTTTAAGAAGTTTTCCAAAAATATGTCATTTATAAAAGATTCTTAAAACTTTGCGGACTTTTTCGAATTTTAGATAGTTTTTCCTAGATTTCGTGTTAAACTTTATAGTTAAAAATGTCTTAGTAGCATCAGCTTTGGCTTTACATCATTTTAATTTATAAATATTCCAATTCTTTACTTTTTGTCAATCCATCAATGCTATTTATAGTTATGAAAAATTATACGATTTGAGTTTTATTTTA
This sequence comes from Eudasyphora cyanicolor, assembly GCA_963930755.1. Lineage (NCBI taxonomy): Eukaryota > Metazoa > Arthropoda > Insecta > Diptera > Muscidae > Eudasyphora > Eudasyphora cyanicolor. The sequence continues at coordinate 146,255,370 of OZ005736.1, forward strand.
ATAATATAATTTATAAAAAAAAACTTGTCTTTAAATTAAGCCACTGATACATTGACAAAATACTTAAATACAAATTAATCTTATTTTGAGTTTTCTCACTGTGGAGTTGAGCTGAAGATCAAACGGTTTCCTTCTAAGTGAAGGAAGTTATTTAAATAGTTAGGTGAAAAAGAAAACGACCTTGAACCCCAACACCTACCACTGCATTACGTTTCACTGTTGGTAAATCAGATCTTCGGATGCATTGGTGTTCCGGAACTATTAGTTCCAAATAAAAAAAATATTAGAATGGGAACATATTTTTATTTAAACAAAAATATAAATGTGTATGTGTCAATATTATATATTTGGAGTGTACCCTAAACATATGTATATTTCCAGCAGAATTTATTTGGGAAAATATACTACAGAAGCGTTTTTTTTCAGCGTGTACTGATCGGATATAAAGTAAGGTTTCTACAGCGCTTACATGTCAAATCGGGTGTAACATATACATTGAGACTATGTTTAAATCTGAACCGATTTTCCCCGAATTTGGCTGATTTCCCCCCATATGTGTGTAGATTTTCAAGATGGCGTTTTTTGACACTCCTGAGGAAATAATTTTTAATTCAAGTCCACTAGACTGTGATTGTGATTAAATTTTAAACTAATGAAGTCCAACACCGCAAAAATCCATTGTTTATTTATTTTTGCAATACCACGTTAAATGAGCAAATTTGGAAGGAAGCGAATAAAATCAAAAGATTAGTGTATCATAAGTTACTTTGATGCAAAAGCTGAACATCTAATAACGATCAAACAACAAAATATAAATATTAAAAATAGAGAAATTTTTAAAAATTGTTTCCTCAGGAGTGTCAAAAAACGCCATATTTAAAATCTGCACACATATGGGGGGAAATCAGCTTATTAATCTAAAAATATTTCCAAAAAAATTAACTATATCCGAATCCGCGAAAATTATTTTTTTGTGATTATTTTCGCGTTTATGAGGTCAGATTGCAAATTTTTGCGAAAAACGATTCAACCATTCGAAAGCCCATGAAAAAAATCCTAAACATTCGTGTTACAAAATATTCTTATATTTGGTGGTTGAAGTACAAGAAATACTCAAACAACAACACCTTGGCTTGAAGAGTAAATTTTGGACTACCGTCCATGCTGCCAATATTCAACGAAAATTTCCAAAACTTGGCGGATATATTATTTGTATATAACACCATTCATAAACAAAATTGGACAACCTTTATTTTTAGGCAGGATATTTTTCATGAATTTCATCATAGCCATTATTATCTTCGCTAGAATGCAATCTTTTAGAAAATAAAATAATTGTTTTTCGATTTTTTTTCTATTTTTTATGTTTTTTTCGCCCCAGGATTTTTTATTTTTTTTAAAAAAAATCTACTTTTTCGAATAAGTTTAATGACTGTTACTAAACCACTGTTTCTAAGTGAAAGAGGTATTTCCAACATTGGTAGCCCACATTAATAGCTTCAATTTAACATATATGTCGACCTTATCGGGCATATACTCCAAAAATTATAGTTCAAATACTAAGGGTACCTTCGACGATAATAGAATTTTTAATAAAATATTTAAAAAAAAAAAATTATCCATAAAAAATGTTCGGTTTTGAAAAAAATTTTTAGGTCTAGGACAAAAAAAAATTTTTTTTGTTGCATAGTGTAACTTGTCTGTAGTTTTTTTTCGTCTGGACTTTGTGTATCTGATGTGTTAGTGTCAAGCTTCAAGAATATAGCAACATTAACGGTGCGTTCATACCCTAAGGAAAAAAATCGCTTCTGTAGTATATTTTCCGGAAAAATATTATATTTGAGAACATAAACTTTTGTCCTATAAGTCGAAAAACAAATTCTGTAACCTATTAAAATATTTCCCCGTTTTTTAGGATAATCTGCACCAAAAATCCAAAAAAAATAATATTGATAAACGAGATATTCAAACATTTTTCCGGTATATAAATATTAAATATTTGCGCCAAAGTATATTTTATTTAAATTTTGCTCCCAAACATATTTTGTTTCCTGTTTTTTTCTCCGTGTAGAAAGATTTGAACTAGCTGAGTGTAGCCAGCTGACGTCACTGATTCTGTAGTTGGTTATTTTGACTTCGACTGCATTAGAATGAATGTCATTAAGACTTGGCTGATCTAGAGCGAGTGTCCAATCAATCAGGATCATTCATTTGCCTTTGAACATCACGTTCTATATCATTAGAATTGCTCGTGACCCGCCTAGAAGAGAATGCCTATCTATTAGGTTATTGTAGCTACGACTGCACCAGAATGAATGACATATCTGTCTGGATCGCTCGCTGATCTGGAAATTATAATTTCCATAATAATTATTATTTGCACCCTTGGAGCTAACGCTGGGGATTATGAAACTTACTCCCGACCTACCTGGGACGGATATGACCTGTATGGTAGGCTATCTGATCTGGAGGATCTCTAGTGTACCTTTGGACCTCACGTTCGAGATCATGAACAACACTCCTGACCTGCCTTTGAGATGTGTCTATATATTAGATGCTAGTTTGGATAGCGGTTGCAGCTAACATGTACTGTTTCGACAATATGAAATTCTGTCATCGCACGAGTGAAATCTCTATTTACTTGTACAATTATCCGAGGACATATGAAGACACCCTTTCACGGTATTTGGCATCACTCACATTTGATAAATACCCTGGTGCTTTATAAGAGGTCAGAGTGAACGCTAATCTAGATGTTCTCTAGAAAATGCTGCTATGATCTTAACCGTGTGAAGACACGGTTAAGATCATAGCAGCATTTTGCAATTTTGTATATTTTTCCACTGCTTCCGCTCAAATGTTCCATCATTTCGATGTCCTCCCTGCATGCCCCACATTCGTCGTTATCTGTTCGTCTGCAGAATGTGCTCGTAAGCTTGAGGCTTGAGCGTTTAGAATAAATGTTGTTCAGAAGAAAAATAACACAGTACAACACATGCTTTTGGAACTCAATTCTGAGAATTGGACGTAAAAGTAGCCCCAAAAATAAGAACTTCTGCATCATTCGTTTAGTCAAGTTAGTTAAATTAATAATTTAAGGCCATACAAGTTTTATTGCTCAAGGTGGATTTTTTGCACTTTTTCTATACTTTTTCTCGGTATACCGTACAGAATATCTCTTTTGTTTCTGAAGCAAAGTTGTAGATAATGGTTAAATGGGAGAAAAAGAATGCGGAACAAACCTACCCAAAAAAAAAGTGCATGCAGTGCCTTAAAAATCGCAAAAATGCCCACAAAGTCATAAAGTATCTGTCAGTAAAATATTGAATAATACGTAAACGTAATACCAAAACGTATACGTATAAAACAGAACAGAACATTTTTGCGATTTTTAAGGCACTGGTTGCACTTTTTTCGGGTAGGTTTTGTTCCGCATTTTTTCTCCATTCTATATCTACAACTTTACTTCAGACACAAAAGAGATATTCCGTACGGTATAGTGAGAAAAAATATAGAAAAAGTACTAAAAATCCACCTTGATCAAAAAAATTCGTATGTCCATTAAATTATTTATTGAGCCAACTTGACTAAACGAATGATGCAGATGTTCTTTTTTTTTGGGGGGGTTACTTTCACGTCCAATTCTCAGAATTGAGTCCCAAATCAATGAGCTGAAAAATACTGTACTGTGCACTGAAACATTTCTTTGGATCAAAGAACATTTTCTTTGTTCGAATGAACAATTCTCTAATGTAAGATTTCTCTTATTATGAAAACATGATCCGCCCCTCTGTTAAAACTTCTCCTTTTCACATTTGAAGTTTCTCTCTCTCAAATTAGTCGATTTTTTTCTATGTTAATTTCGCTTTAATTGCTACTCGATCGTTTAGAATCTGAATTTGAGCCCAGTCATCCTGTCTTAGCAGTTATTTATTTAATTTAACCACTAATTTAAATTATTACACTTCAATTATTTCAATTAGCGGACATTGACCCTCATTTAATGGCTTTAAAAAAAAAAGATTAATTTTATTGTGGAAACAATTACTAAGTTACTTGGTTGAATAAATTAAAACTCAATCAAAAAATAGGAATAAGTCATCGATTTCACATAGCTCAATACGCAATCTATCACAAGGATTGGCCAATGTTACAGTGGTTAGATTCGGACGAACCGAATCTTATGTATTCTCCACTAAAGAAAGGGAAATAATTTCGCTGATTCTTAAGCAGATAACGGATTGCAACAAAAGGTCTATTTCGAGGCCCTGTAGCTCAATGTAAAACTTAAATTTTTGAAAATGTACTATAATAAAACTTAAACCTAAAAGTTAAGAAAATTAATTTTTTAATAATAATATTGCTCTCTTTTAATTGGAAATAGCAAATGATATATATACTCTAAAGTGATGGTATAAAAACAAGTATTTTTAAGGGAAATCATCGGATGTTTATTTCATTGTAAATATAAGGGTATGTCAGTAATAACACTAGTTTTAAAAATTTTTGTCGAATGGCTGTGCATAATATTTTCAGTTTCACAATTTAAGTTAATTTGTTTCCTTCTTTCTCCTTACTGGTTGGCTCAAGGTCCTTAAAGACTGACTTATTCTTTTAATATCAAAATTTTTATTTTCTCGATATTTCGACTAACAATAATTTAAGACACATTACAAATACGCCAACATTTTAAGTAAATAAAAATTGCTGAACGTAAGAGAAATTTTCCGACATTCCATCGCAAAGCTAATCACAACACTACTGTTTTATTCGTCCGTGCTTTCTCACTATGTGTCGGTACATCTGAGAGCAACTGTCAGTGTCCGATTTGTAGTTTAAGCTCTTCTCCGTAGAAACGTCAAAAATATGCAACATCTCTAATGTATAACGTCTGTAGTAATTACTCTCTTCTGTTAGTATTTCTATGCACATTGTCAAAGTCTGGTCTATGCCCTGTTACCGCACAGTGGGCCGCTAATGCTGTCCTTTGTTCAAGAGGTTTGTCGGTTATTTTTAACTCTGATGTATGTGACGAAAGTCGAGTCTTTAATTTTGATTTTGTCGTACCGACATATCGCGACCTAAGAGTGAAAAGGCGCTAAGTCCACTTTTTGCTTAAATGTAGTTTTTAAATCGAAACGTAAGATAAGTTTCATATACATCGATTTGAAAACAAAAAGCCAAAAAAAAAACGTGCTTTGTCATCTTTAAAAGCTGAATCGTAAAAGCGCTAAGTCCATATACCTTTTATAAAAACATTCATATACAGTAAGTATTTTGCCTCTCCTGTAAAATTTTAAATATTGGACTTTTTGCTATATATGAAAGTCGTCATTGCATTTTATCTGGTACACAACATTTGACTTGTCCTCTTTTTCAACCGGAATTTTTGTTAAATTCCGATAAAGCCAGATGTCAATTAAATTAAAGACAATTATGAGGGCTACAAATGTTGAAAATATCACTTTCACGTAGGGACATATGTTTAGTAACTGCCATTTAAGCAATTAGAAACATTTTTAAAAATAGACAAAAAATCCAAAAAAAAAAAATCTTGCCCGTTTTTTAAAGCTAAATGACAAAACGGTCTGACTGAAGTTATGCTAAAAAATTTCAGACTTTCCAATGGAAATGTCAGATGGCGCCAGAAATATATATAGCAACCCTTAGTTTTACGAAATTTTGAATTGCTCTTATGAAATCGGTGTTTGGAAAGGGTGCTACACCTTGTAGGTGCTTAGTTATAGGTTATCAAAGTTACAATTTGTGGAAAAATCAATCTTATGGTAACTAAGTCGAGTAAAAAAATTATTTTTGACAATTTTAGATTTTTAGTCAGAATTTATTTTGGTTCGAGACCATATGTTTCAGTTACTTTCTGTCTGTTGCAAAAAAGTAATAGAAACAAATACAAAAATTGGTAGAGAGTTTTAATTGCTTGGTAGAATTGATTGCAGTTTCGATAGACACCACTCTATCACCTTCAGAATTCACTAGCAATACGAGTAGTGCATGTCTCTAACTTAAATAAATTGAAAACTATTAACCAAACCCGTATATACCAATACATTTTTGACGGAAATAACTTAAACATATGGTCTCAAACCAAAATAAATTCTTACTGAATAACAAAAGCACAGACCAACCAAACAAAGAGGAAGGTATGCCGTTAATAATAAAAAACAACATCAGCCAAATGGCCACCACGACCACGCTTACAGGACCATATCCTTTTCATGAAAATTTCCATAACCAAATCGCAAAGTGGCTGCCCTATGTCCTCGATAGCCTCACGAATTCTAGCTTTGAGGTCTTGAATCGACGCTGGGCTGTTGGCGTATACCTTATCTTTCACGTGGCCCCAAAGCAAGAAGTCGCAAGGTGTTAAATCACAAGATCTCGGTGGCCAATTGTGATCACCTCTTCGAGAGATAACACGGCCCGGAAACTTTTCCCGTAACAGAGCAATGGTTTCGTTGCTTGTGTGGCACGTAGCGACGTCTTGTTCCGAGCCCCAAATGCGAGGGTATTATGCACAAAGTCATAATACCCTGTACCACAGTGTGGTGTAGGTTATAAAAATTAATAAATACATATTTGATTTAGAACAGAAAAAAATAATACAACGAATTTTTATTTGGCTTAACTATTGGATTTATTTTTGGGGAAAAATCTCTTGTAATAGTTTAATATAAATGTAATAAGTAATTATGCATATTATTAGTACGAGGGCTGCTATATATATTTCTGGTCTAAAAATGAAACAATTGTCGAAGCACTTTTTCCACTCCGATTGAGACACCTCCAAAACATGGTTTTTGAACGCTTCAACAGCATCTTCTGGCGACGAAAATCGTGGACCACGCATTTTTTGCCAAGTCAGGGCTGCATATTATAAGTATGAGGGCTGCTATATATATTTATATATATTTCCAAAACATGGTTTTTGAACGCTTCAACAGCATCTTCTGGCGACGAAAATCGTGGACCACGAATTTTTTTCCAAGTCAGTGCTGTACGGCAGATGACCCATCAATTCGACGTTTTGGCCGGTCAAAAAGGCGCTGATTTGAGCCGATGTGTGAGAGCTCGCATTGTCATGGTGCACAATGATTCGTCTTCTCTTATTCGTTTTTTGAATTTCTCCGAAGACTTCAGGCAAACAAATTGTGGTGTTCCACTCAGAATAGACCGTCCTACGTTGCTCAAGCGGAACAGTCGCCACATGACCAGTTTTGCCGAAGAAACAGACGACCATTTGCTTCGAAGTGCTTCCTCCACGAACAACTTTCGTTGGATTTGGCTCGTCTTTGAAGACCCACACGGTCGATTGCTGTTTTGTTTCGGGCTCAAACGCATAGATCCAAGATTCGTAACCTGTGACGATCTAATAAACGTCTTTTGAAGCACCGCGATCGTATTTTTTCAAAATTTCTTTGCGCCAATCGACACGAGCCTTTTTTTGAGCGATTTTCAAATTGTGCGGGATCCAACGAGAACAAACCTTTTTACGGCCAGGTGTTCATGCAATATCGAATGTATGGTGGTGGAAGAAATGCCTCTATCTCACGGTATGTCACATGACGATCTTGCATTATCAGTTCACGCAAGGCATCAATGTTCTCTGGCACAACGGCCGTTTTTGGACGACCTTCGTCTTTGAGCGATTGAATTCGTTAAACCAGTTTTTCACAGTGCTTTAGGATGGTGCTTTATCGCCATACAAAGATTTCAGTTCATCGATGTTGTGAAAAATGATCACACGAAAATGTTCACGAGTTAATTCCATTTTTATACCCTCACTTTAGTGTGACGAGGGTATATATCATTTGCTACGGAAAAAAGTGTAACACGTCGAAGGAGTGACCTAAGACCCCAAGTATGTTCGGAGGAAATCCGTTTTGGGTCATTTTAAGTCGAATGAGCAATGTCCGTCCGTCTGTCTGTCTGTCTGTCTGTCTGTCTGCTGGCTGGTGCGCACGATAACTCTCGAAAGGAGTAACCGATTGACCTCAAATTTGGTATGTGGTAATATTTTTCTCCATCTCCGGCTAAGTTCGAAGATGGGCCATATTGGTCCACTCCTTCTAGTACCTCCCCCACAAAGGGTTAAAATGTTGTGAAATATGGATTCTTTAATAACTGCTATACTACTTATTCGAATCTTTTGAAATTCCACACATAGTATTAGCTTATTAGTCGCTATCAACTCGAGAAAAATGGGCAAAGTCGCCACGTCCCTTTTGGTACCTCCCACACAAATGCACCATTTTGCACCAAAAGTTAACAGCTTATAACATTAATAACAGTGTATAAAAATACTTGAAATTTTGTACAGTATTATGCTTTTATATTGCCTACAGTCCAGGGAAAAATGGGTGTTGTTGCCACGCCCCTTTTGGTACCTCCCACACAAAGGTACCTTTTTGCACCAATAGTTAACAGCTTATAACATTAAAACCAGTGTATAAAAATACTTGAAATTTTGTACAGTGTAATGTTTTTATAGTGTCGATAGCCCTGTGAAAAATGGGCGTTATTGCCACGCCCCTTTTTGTACCTCCCACACAAAATGCCCAAATCATACCACAATTTAATGTCTCATAACGTTTATACCAGTGCACATAAACGCTTACAATTCGGCGCAGTGCAATGAATTTAAAGTATCTACTGTTTAGCGAAAAATAGGTGTATTTGTTAAACCCTTCTAGTAGCTCCCACACAAATTGACAGAATAATTCGAGTAATATTCAATATTACATTACTCACAAAGTGAGGGTATACCTTAGTCGGTTTACCCGACTGAAGCTTTCTTACTTGTTTTTTGCCAAATTGATTATTTCAAGTCACTGTAAACAAGATAAATGATGGTCGTACGTCAAAACGTTCTGAGTACGTTTATGCTAGAAAATGTCAAACTTTCCAATGGAAATGTCAGATGGCGCCAGGAAATACTTAGAGTTGCCTAGGCCAGAAATATATATAGCAACCCTCGTATAAGCTGAAGTAAAAATATTAGTTTTTTTTTGCTGTTTTTTTTTTTGTTAAATATTGTGATGATTATCATGCCATGGCTTTGACTTACAAACTGCAAACTAATGTGAATATACGAACTAAATAATTTACGCGACAGCACTGTTATACGAGGGCGGTTCGGAAACTTCTTAGCCTATCAATGAAAGAGAATAGTAAGTTTTTCAGAAATATTTTTATTTTTCAATATAATCTCCTGAAACTTCAATACACTTAGTCCAGCGCTTATCTAGCAATTCTATCCCTTGATTAAAATAGTTTTCCTCAAGGTCTTCAAAATAGTGGTTTACAACTGTAATTGCATCTTCATTTGAGGTAAAACGCTTGCCAGCAAGGAATTTTTTTAGATTTGGGAACAGGTAAAAGTCACTGGGAGCTAAATGAGGAGAATAAGGTGGGTGGTCAAGCAACTCGTACTTTAATTCGTTGATTTTAGCCATTGTTAAAACACTCTTGTGCGCTGGCGCGTTGTCTTGATGAAAAATTATTTTTTTGTGTTGTAAGCCAGGACGTATTTCTCGAATTTGTACATTTAATTGGACGTCCACTACGTGGTTCATCTTCAATGCTTGTACGATCACGTTTAAATTCAGCAACCCAATTTTTTACACTTGCATATGAAGGAGCACTTTCACCTAACACATTCACCATATCATTATGAATTTCTTGTCCCGATAAACCTTTTTTATGTAAATATTTAATGACACCACGCATTTCTAATTTTTCCATTGTAAAAAAATCGCGGATGCGTCTTTTGTGAACACCTGTTTCTATATGAAGGAGTTGCCAGATCGAAACAAAATTTAACATGTGTTCATAGCAGAGATGGAAGTTTCCAAAACACTTAACTTTTTTCTGTTTATACCGTGCTTTTTGTGCTAGGCTAAGAAGATTCCGAACCGCCATCGTATTACCATGGTAAGTTCACAGAATTATTCAAAAATAAGGTGAAATAAAGTTTTTTTTTTTACTTTTTTCATATTGTTATCAATCAATAATACCGATCACCAATGAACGACTGAGTAGTTTTATTAAGATAGGGTTATATTTCCACTTAAAGTTTCTCTTACTGCAGATGTTACATTTCCTTCCAGATTTGGTGGAAATGTTGTTCTTAGAACGTCATCATTTGATGAATTCGACGATATCGCCAATGACGTTAGATACATCAATGTTTCAGTCGTAGTTGTTTTCAATTCTTTTGACGACATTTTAATATCGTTATTACTTTTTTCCGCAAACATAAATTGTATGAGTATAATCAAATAGGTGACAATAGCAGCAACCATCTGAGTGGGATTTAGAGAAATTAATATACATAAGTTTGAAAGAAAGTGTGTTTGTTTTTAAGAGACTTACACTTCCCAGCAAACCCAAATTTAAAGAGAAAAACTCTTTGGCGGTTATAATAAAACGTTGATGTAGAGTTTGCACCGAAAATTCACTGACCAAATCATTGTAACGTTTGTTACCCAAAGGTTGTTTGACCAATTTCGAAATTAAACAGCCGATATAACGACTCTGGAAAAATTTGAAAACAAAATGACAAATGTTTTGAAAATTCTTCAAATCTAATACATAGAACCTTGCGCTACTTTTTTATTACCTCATAGTAAGTCTTCTCACACACCCAACACATTATGGATAATAAAATAAATGCCAATAAAGCAAAACATACATTTTGCAAAAGGGCATAGAAGTCATGACTTTGTGTTATCACCGACAAAAGGATCCAATAAGTGTTGCAGACAAACTCCACAAAATACACTGCCGTCATGGCTAACAGAGACCAACCATAGCTCCGATTTATTAATCGAACATTGGCATAGACATCATTATAACACATTTTTAAAATTTCCACTTGTTTCTCATCCTCCTGCTCTTGACGATGAGACATGACTTTTATAAATTTACCCTTTTTAGATTTTGTAAGTTGCGTGGAATTAGTGTTAAATATTCTCTTCAGATTCCTCTCGCCCATTTCATTAACATTTCGACGCATTGTAAATGCATAATAATGCATACGTATCATGACCACTAAAAACTCCAAAGTTTTAAATTGTAAAGCCAAAAAACTTGGCAAAGAGAACCAGTAGAGGCTACCCGCATCGGATTTAGTTTTAAATGTGGTCCATATAATCAGGCCGTGACCAAATGTAATCAAAACACCAAATGATACCGAAAAGACAATTATATTCATAGCGAATCTTTTCTTTTGCAATGGTATATTCAGATTATGCTGTAGAATCACTTTCAATTGTTGAAATTTCTTATATAGAGGAGGACGATAATCACGCATCTTCCATGAATCGAGGAGTATAACCCAATGACCCATCACAAGTGCTATGAATAAAATCGAACTAACTAGACCATTTAGGCCATCCTCATCGTTATGGAAAAACTGCGTAGTGGCTCCATAACAGATTACGATTATTCCACAAAACCACATTATGATATATAACTGATAGATAAGATAGATGCTGGTAAAGGGTGTTAAACCAAATATCCATAGAATCAAATATGAACAGAACATGGTTATTTTATAACCAACACTTTCCGAACCTCTATATAAATTATATTTTTGAATATGCCACATTATTGGTAAATTGGTAGTGGTTAACTGTTTGGTGAACAAATTGAAATCGCCATTTATATATACGAGCAGAGAAGTGAATAAGTTTAGAGACAATTTGTCAAATCATTGCAACTAAAAGTTCAGGCAATCCATCAAATTGTAATTGAATCATCATGGCCTCCACCCTACTACCAAATGAAGTTAATGAACGGTTTCTGGCCATCGCGGTAACCCACCACACTAAATTGAACAGGAAAAACGTAAAGTGCAAACGAATTTTTTGTATTAGCGGTCACAATTGAGTCAACAAAATTACTTACAAGATATCTCCCCAATTTGGTTTTTAATTATAAAAACAAATGTGTAATTAATACATACATGCTTACATTATTATCACCTGTATCCGTGTAATAGAACAGCACTATAACCATTGTGGCCAATGACATGGAGGTGGCTCCATTGAAAACATACTCGTGAAACACTTGCCCCTTGTTTACAGCCGTAGGTTAGGTTAGGATGTGGGAGGAAGACACCAGATAGATTTGATGCCTAAAACTTGGACCAGGTTTAGTCCATTGTTATTCCTCGTTTTTTTTTGTTGTTGTTTCTTCTCTACTTCCACTAATTCAATGTAAATCGTGTACATCGTCTCAGGAAAGCGCGTTTGCCATAAGGGACGTTGTTTAGATGTCACAGTTTAACGTTGATTTCTCCAGATTTCTATCATCACATCTGGAGACAGCTTTCGTTGTTAAAGATGCCATCCTGATGTCTTTATGAAGGCCCAAATTTTGCCTGATTCTATACCTCTAATTTCCGTCAATGTCTGAAAGAAGTATGAGCCGAGTATCTTGTTTCTTCTTTTGCTTATGGCCGGGCACTGTCAAAGGAAGCGATAACTATCTTCCGAATAGTCAGCCTCCCCGCACCATCTACATATATCAACATTTCTGATACCGATTCTTACCATGTGTTTCCCCAGTGTACACTGATAGAAAAAGCTTCGTCATGACGACGAATTTGTACATCATCACGATTATTTTTTCGTCAAAAGTCAGCTAACGTACGGAATAATCCTCTTAATGAATTTGTTCGTCACCATGACGAATTTCTGTTTCCAAAAACTTTCGTCCTCAGGATGAGCCATTCATCACCACGACGAACCCCATTCATCATCATGACGAATAGCATTCATCACCACGATGAACTCTATTCATCACCATGCTGAACTCCATTCATCACCACGACGAATTCCATTCGTCAACACGACGAATCCCATTCATCATCACGACGAATTCCATTCGTCACCACGACGAATCGCATTCATTATCACGACGAATCCCATTCATCACCACGACGAATTCATGCCCATGACTATTTAAATTTTAAAAATTCCAATAAATGTTCTTCTAGTTTTAAACCATTTAAAATGGTATGGAAAATAAAATTATTTGACTGCATTGCTAGGTTCAGTTGTGAATATTCGTTTGGAGACGCAGTTATTATCAGGTAAGGCTGAAATCAAACAAACGAGAAGTATTCATTACTTCTGCTATTTTAAATCAAAAGTAATCACATCAAGTAATGTATTTGCCAACAGACCACTAGCACAAATGTTTCACACTTATACAGCTTGTCGAGCTGCATGTACGAGTATGCATGTGTTTGATGTTTTGTTAAACAAACATCAGTTACGCCGTCGGTTTGTTTGAACCAATCGGTGCTGCGTGGAACACACACGTGGACGAACATAACAACGTCGCATGTCTTATTTTTTAAATTGATCTTTTACAACAAATTATTTAACAAAGGTAATCAGAACGCATATATAACAGTACATTTAAGCAGAAACTATAATTTGATTGCTTCGTTTGATCATATTTTCAGCAAAATGGCCAAATAAATCCTTTCGTCGTGGGAATGAAACCTTATCGTTCTCTCGACGAATTTCGAAATCACCAAAAACATGACTTGATGATCGTGTTCGTTCGATTGACGTACAAAAACATCGCATGTACGAAACTTTTCGTCACCAGTACGAAGATATATTGACGAAACTGATTCGTCATGGTGACGAACGGTTTTTCTATCAGTGTATTGTGTCCAGTTATCACAGCAATGATCGCCCCCAACTCATCTCTCTTCATCAACAGTAAGTATTCTGGATATATCTGGTAGTTTGGTTTGTTCACATCCTGTGGAGGTCACCCACCGTCTGTGCCATTTCTCCTTACTCTTGCATTTGATTCTGAAAAAATAATGCGACAAAGGTGGTAAAACATTCGGAACAACGACCCCTGCAGGGCGTGTTCCGTTCATAGCTAATACATCCGCTTCTTCATTCCCCGGGATATCATTGTGTCCTGGCATCCAGCACAGAGTTATATTATGCTGTTCAGTGATTCAGTGAATGCTCAATTCTCTACGACAGCGGCTGACTACCTTGGACTTAATATCCTTCCCCATCAATGCCTTTATGGCAGCTTGGCTATCAATGAATATCCTGATATCACTGGTGTATAACGGTCTCATCGATAACATTTCAGCAGCTTTTAGAATTGCACAAATTTCCGCCTGGAATATGCTGCACTTATCCATTAGCTTGTAGGATTCTCGAATCTGTAGTTCTTCGCAGAAGATACCACAGCCAGTGCCATTTATCATTTTTGAGCCATCGGTATAGATATTTAAGTTTCCGTATAATATTTTATTATTCTTCCAGTCTTCTGTGGAGGGCAAAATCGTTGCGAAATCATCACCTATGAATGTTTGGCTCGTTGTGTAGTCCGTACGAGGGTGGTTTTCTTCATATACACAAATCTGTGTGTGTCTAACATATGATCTTCCGATCAGGTTTAGTTCACGTAGACTTAATAGAGTCATTTCAGCGGTTTCTTGTATGAAGATGTCCAGTGGAATTATGTTCATTATGATTTCAAGGGCTGCTGTGCCCGTGGTCTTCATCGCTCCTGTGAGATGAAGCAGTGCCACTCTATTTATCCTACTTAGTTTCTTTGAATGTATCTGGATATTCGTTATCGGCCACCAAACGTGGCATCCATATGAGGCAATTGGTCGGTCGACCGCCGCGTATATCCAGTGAAATAGCTTAGGTTGCATGCCCCATTTACTGCCAAGTTTCTGACATGCGTATAGAGCCGCAAAAGATTTTTTATTCTTTCATTTGTGTTTTTTATCCAGTTGAGCTTCGAGTCGAGAATTTTCCTTGCCTTTGTGAAGAGTACCATCTCTGTCTTTGTTGGGTTTATTCCTAAACCACATCTGGGTGACCATTCCGTTAGAATTTTCAAAGCACCTCCCATGATGTCTGCGATGGTTTGTGGAAATTTACCTGACGTCATTATGAAAAGTTCGTTAGACTTTTGGGAACTTCATCTACTACTAAGAGCCACAGCAAGGGTGAAATCACTCCTCCCTGTGGTAAGCCGTTTTTTGCCAGTGCATTTCTTGTGTGGCCGCTCAGTTCCGACGATATGTTTCTGTGAGTTAGCATAGCCGACAACCATTCGATGATATACGATTTTACTTCCGCATTATGTAGCGCCTTTATAACGGCTTCTATTTTTGTATTGTTAAAAGCTCCTTCGACATCCGAGAATGTCGCAAGAGTATATTCATTAAAAGATAAAGCTTTTTCTATGTGGTATACAACATACATGGAGTGCTGAATCTACCGATCTTCCTTTCATATACGCGTGTTGACATTCTGATATACCATCCGGCTTGAGGTTTACCCTGATGTGTTCGTCTATAAGTCTTTCGAGGGGTTTCAGTAAAAAAAGGTGATAAACTGATCGGTCTAAAATCTTTAGCATTCCTGTGTTGGACTTTCCCAGCTTTGGGGATAAATACTACTTTTACCATCTGCCAAGAAGCTGCAACATATGCCATTTCCAGGCATGCTCTGAATATCTGAGTAAGCGTGTTACCCAGTATGTCCCATGACTTTTGTAACATACAGGGGTAAATACCGTCCAGCCCCGACGATTTGTAGGGGCCAAAACTGTCTATTGCCCACTTTCTACTGTCTAAAATGATGATCGTCTTTATTTCTTGTCTATATTGAGAGTTGTCCTTTACTGTTTCTTTGTTCATTATTCTACCAAGCTCGCAACCTGGGAAGTGTTTGAGCAGCAGGATGTCTATTGTTTCCTCAGGTGTATTGGTCCATTCTCCGTCTTCCTTCTGTAGGTTGCACTCAAAATGCTGTTGCTTTGATAGCATTTTTCGCAGTCTGGCTGTGTCTTTTATATTTGATAGCTCTTATACTATCCTGACAAAATCTCTCCCTTTAGCTTTTCTTGTTTCCCTTTTGTACTCCTTTAGACTCGTTTTGTATGTTTTCCATGATTCCTCTGTACCACAATATTTGGCTACATTGTACAATGTTCTCGTGTTTTTCCGAAGTTCCTTTAGATTGTTACTCCACCAAGTTTTATGTTTCTTGTTGCGCGGTTTGGACATGACTTCTCGTATGACAACCTTAGACACCTTTCTAGTTCTTCGACTGCAGTGTCGATCTCCTTTGTATTTTGACAGGTCTTAAGTGCGGATGCCGTGATGCTAATATTTGTTATAAAAGCATTCCAGTTTGTTTTCTGGGGGTTTCTAAAAATGTCCGTGTTATCTTCTTTACGGAGTAGTTTAAATTCTATATATTTGTGGTCAGAGAAACTCATTTCCTTGGAAAACTTGCAGTCCTTGATTGTCAGCTTTTTGGATTGATTGCCAAAAGTAAGGTCGAGAACTTCTTTCGCCAATGGTTCAACTGCTTATATTCATCTGCTTTATAAGGCTGCCAAATATCACTAACATATGGAGAAGGTTCTTTCATTTTAACGATATTTATTATAGACTCTTTGAAGATTTCCACACGTCCAATTAATTTACTAATTATGGCAATGATTTGTATACAACGTGTCCTCAAGCTAATACTAACGGGAAATGTATACCAAAATACAGGTTGTATTTTCGATATAGCATTGATCCACATCTTGAGAGCTTCACACAACAATTGTATAATTAAAATCAATAACATATTCCGGTTCATGCTTTTATAATGAAGTTTTGAATCCACCTTCTTAACGTTCTATTTCATCTTTATGAGATAATCTACTTCTTTTTCTAATTTGTCAAATATTTTCAAGTGACGATACTTAAATATGCACTCGAATATAGCGTGATCCATTTCGAGGTTCCCTACATTCTTTGGTATTTATTTTTTGAAGATTATGTCTATCAAATGTTGGCCGCGGCTACGTCTCAGATGGTCCATCCGTTGAGTCCAATTTTCGATGACTCGTTCGAGCATTTCGACTGGTAACTGGCGAATTACACGCGTGATGTTTTGCTCCAAGGTCTGAATCGAAGCGGGTTTGTCCGCATAAACTTTAGACTTTACATATCCCCACAGGAAAAAGTCTAACGGTGTGATATTACACGATCTTGGTGGCCAATCGACCGGCCCAAAACGTGAAATTATCTGCTCACCGAAGTGTTCTCTCAACAAATCCATTGATTGATGCGATGTGTGGGAAGTGGCGCCGTCTTTTTGAAACCAAATGTCGCCGAGATCACGAGCAATTTCAGGCATCAAATAGTCGGTTATCATGGCACGTTAACGGTCGCCATTGACGGTTACGTTCTCACCGGCATCATTTTTGAAAAAATAGGGACCGATGATTCCACCGGCCCACACCAAACCGTTGTTTTTCTGGATGAAGTGGCAGCTCTTGAATCTCTTCAGGTTGCTCTTCGTCCCAAATGCGGCAATTTTGCTTGTTTACATACCCATTGAGCCAGAAATGGGCTTCATCGCTGAACAAAATTTGGCTCGAAAACGTCGGATCTTCTTGGATCTTTCAAGAGCCCATAGACCGAAGCGATGTCGCTTAGGAAGGTCGGGCGGCTTCAGTTCTTGCACAAGCTGTATTTTGTATGCTTTCAATTTAAGATCTAGCCGTAAAATGCGCCAAGTCGTTCCATACGTCAGTCCGAGTTGCTGCGAACGGCGCCTAATCGACTCTCCACGGTCTTTTTTTAGTCTATTCGGTCGAATATTATCCAATAATGAATGCTGGGTCTCAAGATGGGTGATGGTGTTGCGAATAGTACGCTCAGTAGGCCGATTATGTTGACCATAAGTTGAGCGAAGTGCACGAAACACATTCCTCACAGAACGTGAATTTTGGTAATAAAGTTGAACGATTTGTAAACGTTGTTCAGGCGTAAGTCTTTCCATGATGAAATGCCAAACAATACTTAACAAAAATAACATGACAGCATGACACGACTCACACGTGATCTGTCAAAAAAAAGGCTATTGAAAAAAGTATCTCTACTTGGATTACCCGTTAGTATTAACATATCCTTCTAAAATTTCGCTTTTTTGATTCATATATCGCAAAAAATGTTTGCATATTTTGCATAGTTTTTGCATATTTTTTGCATATATTTTGCATATCACAAATATGCAAAAAAAAAATAAAATTATGCACCTGTTTTTCGATTCCTTTTTGTTTGAAACAAATTTTGGTCCAATCAGAATTTTTATATTAATCTGCAAAAAAAATATGCAATTGCATATAATCCGAGGTCTAATGACTAGCAACAGTACTAGCAACAAAAAGTCTATTGCATACACCGTGTGCCGGTTGTATTTATATGTAAATAGTTAAAACAACAATAATAATATGGATACGATCACATGAAAATGCTTGCAACTAAATCGATGGTTGTATCAAACGATTTATAATAGTTTTTTTACATTGACACTCGGTTAGTTGTGGTAACTACTTTTAAATTTTCATTATAGTACTATATGATCGATATTTGGTAGTGACAACGGATTTTTTATTCTTGACAATAGAAATTGTATCAATAGTCCAAAGATTAAGATTGCAACCAATAACACAATGCAACAAAAATTTTTTTTTCGACCTACAATTTATTTTTTGTATACTCGTAGATTGTGGAATATTGTTATATAAAATCAAAACAAAAAATTTTTTATGATACATTATTTTTTTTAAATTGTTTATTGAAAATACTATTGCCCGATCAGGGGCCTAATTCCCGCATCCGTTTCGTATCGTAATTCGATTACGTAACATCTAATAACTCTAAAAATTATGTGCAGATATTGATGAAATTTCAGCATATCGTTCCGAAGGTGATTCATAACTTATTTATATAAAAGAAGCGAACAAATAATTTCCCAATTACTCGTTTTATGCTCTCGAAAATTCAGATTACGATACGAAACGGATGCGGTAATTAGGCCCCAGGTCGTCTTATACGTTAAATTGAAGCTATTAATGTGGGCTACCAATGTTGGAAATATCTCTTTCACTTAGAAACAGTGATTTAGTAACAGTCATTAAACAAATTGGAAAAAGTAGATTTTTTTCAAAAGAAAAAAAAAAATCCTGGGACAAAAAATAAACATCAAAAATAGAAAAAAAAATCAAAAAAAAATATTTTATTTTATTTTTTAAAAGTTTCCATCCTAGCGAAGAAAATAATGCCTATTTGAAAAAAAACTATGGATAAATGTAGAAATTATAGACCTTTTGGTAGAGGTAAGAGAATTTCAAAAATCGTTTTTTTTTAATATCTGTTTAAATAGTGATTTTATTTATTACTTTTATTTATATTATATTTATTTTTGAGTTTATTTATATGTACAAGTTTCATTAGAAGTAATTGTGAGTTCTTTGTTGACGTTTGTAGATTTCGGAATCGGTTTCTCTAATGAGGAACCAAATATAATCTCCCATCATTCTTTCATCCCAGAGCCCTTGGTAACGCCGCTCGATGGACTTCAATTCTTGGTGAAACCTTTCGCCATGTTCGTCACTTACGTCGCCAAGATTCTCGGGGAAAAAGTTAAAATGAGAATGCAAGAAATTAATTTTTAGGGACATATTTACACCTGTTGGAATACATAAAGCGAAAAATAAGTTGGAAGAATACATACATATGTGTTATATACATACATAAATATAAAAAAATATATTTCTAACCAATTTTTTCATAATTTTTTAACAAATCATTAATCATTGTTTCATATTGCGGGCTTTCATTGGATCCAAGGAAATTTGAAACTACAAGCTTAAACGACCTCCATGCTGCAGTTTCATCCGACGTCAAACATGATTCGAAATTCACATCTTTCATCAGTTTCCTTATTTTAGGCCCATCAAAATCTCCTTCTTCGATTTTTGAAAAGAAAGACTTAAATAAACTTTTTATAAATATGAGAGTGAATTGTCATCTTTCCAGTGGTGGCAAAATATCGGCAATGTTATGCCTCTGGGATAGCCGATTTTTTGGTATGGTATGTTAACCAATCGCAACAAATTTTCTAGTCATGTTCATATTTTATGTATTTTATCAATTTAGCCATTGTTTCGTATGATTCCTTAGTGTTGACAGCATGAGCAATGGGAATCGACGGTTTCTGATTTCCTTTGTGTAAAAGTACTGCTTTCAAACTTTCTTTACTGCTGTCAACAAGTAACCGCCATTCCTGTGAATTTTATATTTGATTAAGTCCCTCGAACAATCCGGGAGTGCTTGCATCTGCGAAGCATCTGTTATCCACAGTTGTATAAAATTGTTTGTAAGGTTTATCACGGACTCTATAATATGATATGTTAACATCTGGGGCCAAAATATTGTAATGTTTCATCCCAGATGCAAGTAGTTCTGCCTTATCTTTGGTCAGTTCCAAATCTCTCACTAGATCAATGTGTTGAAACTGAGTTAAAAGCAATGACTTCTGACTCAAACTTGAATCGCTCAGAGTTGAGTACTCTGTTGAACTTGATGATGTTTCCCTTATTAGGTTGTTAGCTATACTTGGACACTTCCTACTCCAATCTATTAACTTAGACAAAAATAGCAGTCCGTATCGTGAATGAATGGTTGTCTCCAAATCATTGACATTCCAAATTGCACGTGAAGTCTAAAATTAAAACGTTTTATTCCACAAAACATTGTAATACATTAATTTTAAAGTACTCCCCTAGTAATATTTACATGGCACGAATTACACAAAATACTAGGTGTCCACGGTTCGTTCATATTTTTCACTCGTATACCAAAATATTACACATATATTTCTTCTATTATTTTACTAAACGCACGTCGATTTTATTTATTACATATTTTCCGCAGATGTAGCAGAAATTGTCGGGATCATTTACACATTGAAAATTTCTTTGCCTTTACAAATTCCGGGTTTAAGGTTCATAAGTTGCAGTACCTGTACCTATAGTTTGCTTCGAAAGTAGACACCCAATATTTTCAAGACTGCCGCGTACTACTTTGTATTGCGTAAATATAATTTGACTACCTGTATATGCGACTGGGATGTCCATGCCCCTAAAAGGCGTATCTGAATGGAAACCTCATAAATAAAAAACCACAAATATTGTTGAATGGCCCTCTATCTCAGCGGATCTCATTCAATATAGCTCTCACATTGCATATCATGTTTTATGGAGGGTTACGAACGGCCATAAAACCTCGTCCTCTCTATAATTTTATAAAGTCTGTCATCAATCCTCATAAAATAAAATGCAAGTGCAATGTCTCTTATATGTCTCTCTCACATATGGCGAATTCAATATAAGCAAAAACATCATTTAAAAACGGAAAAATATGAAACAAGATTTTTTTGAATTTCTCTAACATTTACAAAATGGCTCATAACTTTTACATCTACCCACAGATTTTTTTCAAATGGCTTTTTAAAAATTTGTTAAATAATTTTGTCCATTTTTTTCTCTATTTTTTATGTTTTTTTTGTACTAGGAAAAAGTGTTTTTCTTTTTTAAAAAAAAAATCGTTTTTTTTCTCATATTTTTGACGACTGTTACTAAACCAAAGATTCTACGTGAAAGCGATATTTGCAGCATATCTACATAATTCCCTTTAATTTGAAGCATAACACGGCTCAATCAGGCTTATAATTTCCAATTATGGTCTAAATACTGAATGTACTTTCCCTGAAAGCTGGAATTAAAAAAAAAATGATCATAAACAAAATTTTTAATATTTTTTTTCTTGTTTGTGACACCAAATTGCACCAGAAACTGTTATCCACATCCCTTGGACAACATTTTGTTGCATAGTGTAATTGGTTATTATAACAGAAAAAAAATATTAATTGCTTATTGGTTTTTTGGTTATCCCAATAATTTTCCAAATTTAGAATAATTAAATATATTTTGAGAAATACAACCGAAAGCTTGGTTGCTGTTCTATTGTTGATACATGACAAACAAAAAATACTTAACCGTAATTTAACTTTAGCGTCGCCGTAACGTTGTACGCTGGAGCAATTACCCAAAACATGAAAAACGTTCTGTATCACTGAGATATTCAGAACAAAAATGGCAACAAATTAATTTTATTTTATATTTATTTGCTACTAATTTATAATTTTATTACTTATTTATCACTAGTTTTCAAAAGCTTAGCATAAATTTATTCTTTTTTTCATTATTTTCCTAATTGTGTTTGCAAATGCACGTAAACTTACCTTCCAAATCAAGTTTCAGCAGATTCAGCCGTTCGTTTACGTTTCGTTTCCGTTGGCTAATCGTTTACACTGATTTCCATATGTCAGATTGAATCAGCTGATTCGTTACGCTACGGGGGCGTTACGGTTACGTTTGCCTAACCCAGCCTATAAATAAATCTTCAACATTTTGTTCAAGAACGGTATATGTAGTCAAATATAATTTCCTGCGGATAATAATGTGTGGAATGCAGAATGTGTTGTGCAAAATGTTTTACATAAATAAAAAATAATAGCAACAATCATGAAATTGAAGGCAAAAGGTTAAGCGATATTTGAATTAAAGTTTTGTTATGCATTGTACTCTTGTGTACTAAAATTTGTGTCAAATATTTCCAAATCTCATAATAGTGAGGAATTTGTAATAAGGGATTTTTAACATTTTTATGAATTGCTTGCTTTGTTTTTATTCAATAAATATGACTGTTGTCAACATGGAAGCAGAAGTATACCACAACTAAAATGTTGGTTGTCCTACCGGAATCGCATGATAATAGACAGAACTAACAAAATTCGGTTGAGGCAACCAAACTGTCATCTTGACTTAACAGTTATTTAATTAATATAATTACAAATTCAAATTATTACACTTCAATTATTTCAATTAGAGGACTTTGACTTGTCTTCATTAATGAATGACTTCTAACAAAAAAGATGCATTTTATTTTGGAAATAAATCCGATTTACTTGTGAATATATACAAACAAGTATGTATAATAAAACATTCAGATAATAGGAACTATTATGGATCTATAAAAGCCACCATCACGGCTAAGATATGGTTGGAGTGACGGTAACAGTAGAATTCTGCCATTTCCAGTTAGTCGTAGTCCAACAGTTGCTACTCAACATTTTTTATATCCTCCATCTACAGATCCCAGAGGAAAAATATTAGGAAAAACACTTTCACTTTTGAAAAAATCATTAAAATAAAACTTGTGGATCTCTAACAAACACAGAAGAGTCATCATGTATTCGCGATCTAAATATTTGTCAAAGTTATGGCCGAAATACTGTAGTCTGGAAATGTTTGCCGTTTACTTGGCAATCAATGGAAACAATCATTTTTGTTTGCCACACATAACTCGTAACTGCCCTATCCAATAGTATTCTGCAAAGATGACTGAAAAATTAATTCCTCTTGCCAGATTCTTTTAATGATTTCAGTCTTCATTGCAATCCAGAACACGTTTTGTGGACTTGAAAATTTGTACGGGGATTTTTTAGCGTCAAAGTAAAAATAACACAATTTTTTTTTGATATTTAAGAATGACAGTAATAATTTTAATTTGAATGTTCTTTGTTTTTGTTGAGTTTCATTGTTTGTAGTCATTACAGTGGAACCTTGATAAGGTAGTCATTTTAAGAAGACCGGTAATGAGGCAGATGCACTTATCTCTAAATACCAGTTTTGTGATATGAATATGAATACAGAGCATCGACTGTTTTTGCCGAATTTAGTCCGCCAGCATTTTCTTATTTCTCGCATAACTCGTCTGGGTTTACGGTACGATTGTTTGTGTTGTTAATACATTTCTGAATATTTCATTATTTTCTTTTAATTTCGTAGACAATTGAAAACCTGTTGATTAATCCAGATAGACTTTGTTTGTTGTGCATATATTAAATTTTTATTAACGATTGTCTCGGTTTAGCACGGTTATGATGAAAGGGGGGAGAAGCTATAAATAAAAGACGTTATTCATACCGGCTGAAATGTTGGGTCTATTGGGTGGGACCTGAAAATATTAACAGGCTCTGTGACATGTTTCAATTCACTTCAATATCATTGACATAGCAAATTCTAGCTATATTTTTTTAATAGCTAAACTAGGATTATACAGCCTTTATAATTTGTATATGTATACAAAGTTGTTGTAAGTTGAATAGCGAAAGGATTTTTATACCCGCGCTTTAGCAGGGTGAGTTATATATAAAGCGACCAGCAGCCTTTGGTCCAAAAGCGGGAATGCCTTTGCAAAAAAGCGGGATTTTGTGACAAAAAGCGTGATTTTTTTCTAAATCATTGAAATAAATTCATTATTGATTGGTTCTTTAAACAAAGCTGAAATATACGAGTATTTATTTCATAAAAAATAAAGAATAACAGGATATAAAAAACAGAATCATTTATTTTCGGTGAAAAACAAGTAAATGAAAAGAGTCCTTATTGCATATGGAATGATACAAAAAACAAGTAAGAATGTTCAGTCGGGTAAACCGATTTATGAATCCCCTCACCTTGAGTCCCTAA
Source organism: Eudasyphora cyanicolor (assembly GCA_963930755.1). Taxonomy (NCBI): domain Eukaryota; kingdom Metazoa; phylum Arthropoda; class Insecta; order Diptera; family Muscidae; genus Eudasyphora; species Eudasyphora cyanicolor. The sequence continues at coordinate 146,279,841 of OZ005736.1, forward strand.
AATATTAGTAAACTTATTGATTTTTTTTTGTTTTAATTAAATTACGAGTATTATCAATTTAAGTTGTCTTTGATATCTTTAAAGTACATATGTACTGGTATTAAAGATAAAAGCTGTTTACTTTTGGTACAAAATGGTCCATTTGTGTGGGAGGATCCAAAAGGGGCTTCCCAATAACGGTCACTTTTCTCTAGACTCTACACGGAGAAAAAACAGTAAACAAAATATTTTTGAGAGCGAAATTTAAATAAAATATATTTTTGGGCAAATATTTGATATTTACATACCTAAAAAAATATGTTTGAATATCACTTTTATCAACATTATTTTTTTCCGGGTTTCGGTGCAAATAATCTTAAAAAACGGGGAAATACTTAAATAAGTTACAGGAATTTTCTTCAGACTTATAGAAAAAAAGTTAATTTTCCCGAAAATAATCGTCGGCTTAATGCTATTTTGTTCCATACGCCATTTTGTATGAACGGAGAAAAACGCAATTTATTGTTTGAGTAAAAGCGGGACTGAAGGGTTACACACTTTTTATTTCATAGGGTTCCCAACAGTGTTTGTATGATTCTCATGTATTTCTATGCCATTACATCCAAAAATAAGCAAGTTATAACAATTTTTGTACTTGGCATTTTGGTCCATATCCACTTTTATTTTAATATTTTTTTGTATTTGTATTACATGGACCACAAAAATTGTCGGTATGGAAGGACACTAATTTACATATTGTGATCGAAAGAACGTAAAATATTGAGTAAAAAATATAGGGCGATAACAAAAAGGAGACATAGAACAAAACTATCAAATGTATTTTCCGTAAATCAGAGTTAAATCGATTTACCCTACCAATATCTCGAAAACTAGACGAGATAGGAAAAAAGAGATTGCAGATTCTGAAAGAGCATGCTTTAAACCCATAGTATCAACTTCTAACTCAAAAAACACGAAAATGGCGTATGGACCAAAATAGCATTAAGCCGACGTAATATGTTTCCACCAAATATACTACAGAAGCGATTTTTTTTCTTAGGGTAGGTACTATAAAAGCACTGCGCTGCTTTTTAAAAATGGTATTAAAGATAAAATCTTTTGGTACAAAATGGTCAATTTCTGTGGGAGGTACCAAACGGAGCGTGGCAATAATGCCCATTTTGCACTATATTTTAGGTACTATTAAACCATTCCACTGTACAAAATATCAATAAAGGTAATAAAGTTATAAGCTTTTATCTTTTGGTTGAAAATTGTCCATTTGTGTGAGAGGTACCCAATAGTGCGTGCCAACTTCGCCCATTTTTCTCGAGGTGTTAGCGACTAATAAACTAATAAAGGGTTTTCCAATAAGAGGGGTTATTTTGGTATTCAAAGAAAAATTTTTTGAGATAAATGATCGGATGTTTATTTCATAATAAAGAGGAAGGTACGCCGTTAATAATGAAAAACCAGTAAGGAAAGGTTAAAGTCCAGTAAGGAAAGGTTATATAATACCCTACACCACCTCGGTAATGTACATTAAGAATTTCTTTTTGAATAGTTCAAATAATTAGTTTCCTTTCTTTTACGAAAGTACTTAGCTCCCCCGCCACGTCAAGGCTTATTCCAAAGAGGAGTTTAATATAATGTGTGGAATTAAAAATTGAACTAATAATAATATTCCACATATTTGCATTTACTGTGGTTATTATTAGCCTTAACACAATAAATAGTCCGATTTTTGGTCGTACACAATATAAGTAATATATGCAGGGTATGTTAGGTAGGTACTACCTTGGAATAATTGGTACTACCTTGGAATAATTGGTTTAAGTAATGCTTTAATTTTCATTTCCGCTGAAGCCTTTCAGGTCTCTAAAATAGCGCTTATATAAAAAAATTAGGAACATCTTTCTGGAAATTTTTGATCGGAAGTAAAGTACAACTTATATAGCCCTTTGGTACCAAATCACGAGGAGGTTATATATAAATCTGAACGGATTTTCCTCGAATACTCATTCATTGAAAAAGAAACTTCTTTCTGTCAAATTTCGTACTGACCGGATATAAAATACAGTCTCTACAGCACTTACATGTCAAATCGGGGGTAACATATATATGGGAACTATATCTACATCTGAACCGATTTTCTCTGAATTTGGAAGTATCCCTTCATATAATAAGAAACCTCTTTGTGTAGATTTTTTTACTGATCGGATATAAAATACAGATTGTACAGCGCTTACATGTTAAATCGGGGGTAACATATATATGGGGGACCGAACCGATTTCCTTAAAATTTGGCAGTGTTAATTCATGTAATGAGAAACCTCATCTGACAATTTTTTTACTGATCGGATTTAAAATACAGTTCTAGAGCGCTTACATGTTAAAATGGGGGGTAACATATATATGTGGCCTATATCTAAATCTCAACCGATTTCCCTCAAATTTGGCAGTATTAATTCATGTAATAAGAAACCTCTTTCTGCCGAATTTCGTACTAATCGGATTAAAAATACACTTTTTACAGCGCTTACACGTAAAATCGGGAGTAACATATATATGGGGGCTATATCTAAATCTGAACCGATTTTCTCCGAATTTGGCAGTATTCCTTCATGTAATAAGAAACCTCTTTCTGCCAAATTTCACACTGATCGGTTATAAAATAATTTTTTTTTCTGAACCGATTTCTTCCAAATTTAACAGTGTTCATTTATATAATAAGAGACCTCTTTCTGCTGAATTTCATACTGATCGGATATAAAAAAAGTTTTTAGAGCGCTTACATGTCAAATCGGGGCTAACATATATATGGGGGCTATATCCAAATCTGAACCGATTTTAACCAAATTAAATAGGGATCGTCCTTGTGCCAAAAAAAAGATATGTGTAAAGTTTCGTCAAGACCGGGCCATAATTGCGACCCGTACTTTGATTACAAGACTACATCTACAGACAGACGGACAGACGGACATAGCTAAATCGACTCAGAAAGTGATTACTAGTCGATCGGTATAATAAACAATGGATCTATCTCTTCTCCTTTTGGGTGTTACAAACAAATGCACAAAGTCATAATACCCTGTACCACAGTGTGGTGCAGGGTATAACAACATCAACCAAATGGACACCACGACCACGCTTAAAGGACCATATCTTTTTCATGAAAATTTCCATAACCAAATTTAATGGACGCTGGGCTGTTGACGTAGAGGTCTACCTTTCACGTGGCCCAAAGGAAGAAGTCGCAAGGAGTTAAAGATCTCTGTGGCCAATTGCGTAACAGAGCAATGTTTTCGTTGCTAGTGTGGCACAGTGCCGTCTTGTGGAAATTAAACGTTGTCCAGATCAATACCATCCAACTCCGACCATAAAAAATCATTAATCATCTCTCGATAGCTCAATCCATTCACCGTAACTGTTGATCCAACCTCATTTTCGAAAAAAGTAAGGTCCAATGACCCCGCCGGACCATAAACCGCACCAAACAGTCACACGTTGAGGATGGAGAGGCTTCTCAACAATAACTCTTGGGTTTTCCGAGCCCCAGATGCGACAATTTTGCTTCACTGATAGAAAAAGCTTCGTCATGACGACGAATTTGTGCATCATCACGATTATTTTTTCGTCAAAAGTCAGCTAACGTACCGAATAATCCTCATGATGAATTTGTTCGTCAGCATGACGAATCTCTGTTTCCAACGTCTGTCCTCAGGATGATCACATTTCATCCCCACGATGAATCGAGTTCATTACCACGACGAATCCCATTCATCACCACGACGAATACCGTTCTTCACCACGACGATTCCCATTCATCGCCATGACGAACTCCATTCATCAGTATGACGAACTCTATTCATGACATGAAAATTTAAAAAGTTCAATAAATATACTTCAGAGTTTAGACCATTACAAACGGTATCAAAAATAAGATTACTTGACTGTTCTGCCAGGTTCAGGTGATTATTCGGTTCGAAACGCAGTTCTAATCAGGAAGGGCTTAAAGCAAACGAACGAGAAGTATTCATTACTTCTTATATTTTAAATAAAAAATAATCTCATCGAGTAATGTATTTGCCAACAGACGAATCCCATTCATCACCACGACGAATACCATTCATCACCACGACGAATCCCATTCATCTCCACGACGAATCCCATTCATCACCACGACGAACTCCATTTATCACTACTACGAATCCCATGCATCATCACGACGAAATCCATTCATCAACATTATTAAATTTTTTAAATTAAACTTTTACCGAAAAGTACTTAACTAAGGTAATCAACGCATATAAAACAATTATATAAAATTACAATTAAGCACAAACTATAAATTGATTTCTTCATTTTATCATATTTTCAGCAAAATGGTCAAATAAATTTTTTCGTCGTGGGAATGAAACCTTATCGTTCCCTCGATGAATTTCGAAATCACCAAAAACATTGGTTGTTGATCGTGTTCGTTCTAATGACGTACAAAAACATCGCATGTACGAAACTTTTCGTCACCAGTACGAAGATATATTGACGAAACTGATTCGTCATGGTGACGAACGGTTTTTCTATCAGTGTTGTTACGTAGCCACCGAGGTGGAAATGGGCCTCATCAGTCAAGATGATTTTGTATCGTTCGTATCGTTTTTTTGTTCGATCGTTTTGTATCGTTCGATAATCGTGTATCGTTCCATTTTTAGTAATGGCGTAGCTTCTACTTGTCAAATGTCAAAGAATAAAAGCTGCAGAGGTGACAGCTACCGAAATACCGGGTGATTCAAAATAACACCTCTTGTTGGAAAAGCCGTATGTTACCCCGATTTGGTATCAAAGCGCTGCAGATGTTGTACTTTACTTCTGATAATTACAAAATTTGGCAGAAAGAAGTTTCTTAATTTCGGAGCGAAAACTGCTTAATTTGGGGAACATCAGTTCAGATTTATATATATACTTATATACGGGTATATACAGGGTGGCTGATATGTAATGCAACAAAGTAAAGCGCTATATTTTTTTAATTTTTTTTTAAATTTTATTGTTCAAAAGTAAAAAATGTCGGAAATAACATAAAATTTTAGAAACAGTTTAGATTTGTTCGAATTGGCCGCCTTTGTCACGAATTATGGCCTTCAAACGGCCGACAAAGCCATCACACTCTGCACGAAAGTGGCTCTGCGGTATTTTGGCCCATTCCCGGCGAAGCGCCGTCTTGAGATGATCGATACTTTGGTATTTTTTAGTTCGAACCTTACTCTCTAAAATGCCCCAGGCGCAAAAGTCCAACGGATTGAGATCCGGAGATCTTGGTGGCCATTGTGCGGTAGAAATGAAGCGAGGAACCTCCTTTTTAAGCCATTCTTGGTTGACGCGTGCTGAGTCCTGTAGGAATGTCCATGGTCTGCGGCCGAAATGTTTGTCTGCCCAGGGCTTCAATACTGTCTTTAGGACATTTTCCCGATAATATTCGGCATTTATTTTGACCCCATGGTCGATGAATACGAGCGGGGAGCGACCATCGGCCGTTACGGCGGCCCACACCATTACCATCGGCGGCGCTTGAGTTCTGGTGGCCAATCGAAGGTGTAAATTTTCAGCTGACCTCTTTGGCAAGTAAACCCGATTATTTTGTTTGTTCACAAACTGCTCAATTTGGAATGGCTTCTCATCGGAGAAAACCAAATTCGGTAACTGGCCACTTTCGTGCAAGCGAAGCAACTCCTTGGCTCTTTCCAGTCTAACTTTTTTTGCGCATCGGTGAGATCTTGCACTTTTTGGAACTTCAATGGCTTTAGTCCAAGCTCATTATTTAATATGTGTTGTATCCGTTCTCGCGATATGTTCAGCTCACGAGCAATTTTTCTACCACTGCGGCGTGGATTTCGATTTTTTTTCGTCCACTTTTTGGACGCTATGCAACACTGCCAGTATCACGGTAACGAGCAATGGTATGAGAAACAAAAGATTTATTCACATTTAAATGCTGGAGGGCTCTAACGATAGCCACTTGTGTTTTTCCACCCAAATATAAAGCAATCACACTATCACGCTTGAATTCCATCACGAATAACTTTTTTCTGAATGCAATAGATGATAAATGCTTTTGTAAGCTTGTAAACAATAAAATGAGCTGTCACTGAAATAAATCTGTCAGCTATCAGACTAGCGGTTTAGAAATGATAGCAACCTGAAGTTGGTTGCAATACATATCAACCACCCTGTATATATGTTCCTGCCTATTTAGCATTTAAGAGCTATTGAAACTGTATTTTACGTCCGATCTTTATATAATTTACAGAAATTAGGGATTTTGAACCAAATTGTTGAAAATATGTTTAGAAAATATGTCCCATCTATTTGTTCCTTCCGATCCATGATCTATGAAAGAATACAGCGCATTTTAAGGTTATCGTTTCAGATCTAGGTTATTATGAACCACATCTTCAACTCCTCCTCGGAATAACCCTTAATGATGACTTGATGGAGCAAAGTACTTTCTTAACTGAAACGAATCCAATTATTTCAAACTATTATCGCAATGTCTCCTCTCGCATTGTTAGAGAGGTGTAGGGTATAATAAAGTCGGCCCCGTCCGACTTTCTGTCTTTCCTTACAGGTTTTTGAGAAAATGTTAATAATTTTGAACTAAAAGCGTCGCAAAAACATCGAAAAATGCTCATTAACATTATTGTTATTATTTTATAGTCAAGTCTAATCCGTCAAGAAAATAAGATCATTCCGAAGAAAATAGATGCATAATTTAAAATTTTTCAATATGTGGTACAATCTTTCTAATTTAAAACCCATTAATTTTATCGATTATTACGCTCATATAAAATGGAGATTAATTTTATTTTATTTTTCTTTAATTTTAGTCCTATTATCTACTGTTTTTTTTTATATTTTTTTTATTTATTAGTAATCGTAAAATTTAAGAAAATTTTTTTTTTGATTTAGATAAATATATATATATGAGAATAAATCAAGTTGAAGTTACTGCTAACAAATATAATTTTATTAATTTCAAATTAATGTCATATTGTATAGGATTTTTTCTCCTATATTATACCCGGTGATTATAAGAGTTAAACCCATAATTAAAGAAACCGCACACATCATTTGTCAACGGTTCAATTACGAATTGAATACTTTTTTATTTACAAAACATGTTAATAATTAAGTCGAATAGAGGGTTTTTTTTTGAGAAATCGAATTAATTTGTTCCTACGAGGGTTGCTATATATTTCTGGCCTAGGCAACACTAGGTGTTGCCTGGCGCCATCTGACATTTCCATTGGAAAGTTTGACATTTTGTAGCATAAACGTACTCAGATCGTTTTGACGTACGACCATCATTTATGTTGTTTACAGTGGCTTGAAAAAATCAATTTGGCAAAAAAAATGGAATTAACTCGTGAACATTTCCGTGCGATCATTTTTCACAACATTCGACGTGGATTTTTACGACAAGAGTACATCGATGAACTTAAATCTTTGTATGGCGATGACGCACCATCCCATATCACTGTGAAAAACTGGGTTAATGAATTCTATCATGGCCGACGCTCGCTCAAAGACGACGGTCGTCCAAAAACGGCCGTTGTGCCAGAGAACATTGATGCCGTGCGTGAACTGATAATGCAAGATCGTCATGTGACATACCGTGAGATAGAGGCATCCTTGGGAATTTCTTCCATCAGCATACATTCGATATTGCATGAACACCTGGCCGTAAAAAAGGTTTGTTCTCGTTGGATCCCGCACAATTTGACAATCGCTCAAAAAAAGGTTCGTGTCGATTGGTGCAAATGAAATTTTGAAAAAATACGATCGCGGTGCTGCAAAAGACGTTTATAAGATCGTCACAGGTGACGAATCTTGGATCTATGCGTATGAGCCCGAAACAAAATAGCAATCGACCGTGTGAATCTTCGAAGACGAGCCAAATCCAACGAAAGTTGTTCGTGGAAGAAGCACTTCGAAGCAAATGGTCGCCTGTTTCATCGGCAAAACTGGTCATGTGGCAACTGCTCCACTTGAGCAACGTAGGGCGCTCAATTCTGAGTGGTGCACCACAATTTGTTTGCCTGAAGTCTTCGGAGAAATTCAAAAAACGAACAAGAGAAGACGAATCATTGTGCACCATGACAATGCGAGCTCTCACACATCGGCTCAAACCAGCGCCTTTTTGAAATTATACTTTCAAATGCATAAATTTTATTATATTTTTACTTATTTTTATACCCTACACCACACTGTGGTACAGGGTATTATAAGTTTGTTTCACGGCAGATGTTTGTAACACCTGAAAATAACACAGCTAGACCCACCTTAAAGTATACCGATCGACTCAGAATCACTAGCTGAGTCGATTTAAGCATGTCTGTCCGTCCGTCTGTCCATGTAAAGTTGTTCGTCAACTACAGGTCGCAATTTCACTCCGATCGTTCTGAAATTTTGCAGTTTAGAGTATTTCGCAGCTGTTAAGATCGCTATTGAATTTGGTTGAAATCGGTTCAGATTTAGATACAGCTCCCATATATATCTTCCGTCCGATTTGGCACTTTAGTCCTATAGAAGCTGTATTTTACATCCAATCGTTTTGAAATTTAGAATGGTAGAGGTTCTTGATCCATGAACCAACTCTACCGAATTTGGAGAAAATCGGTCAAGATTTAGCTATAGCTCCCATATATATGTTTCGTCCGATTTGGCACTTTAGTTCTATAGAAGCTATATTTTACATCCAATCGTTTTGAAATCTAGAATGGTAGAGTTTCTTGATCCATGAACCAACATTGCCGAATTTGAAGAAAATCGGTAAAGATTTAGCTATAGCTCCCATATATATGTTTCGTCCGATTTGGCACTTTAGTTCTATAGAAGCTATATTTTACATCCAATCGTTTTGAAATCTAGAATGGTAGAGTTTCTTGATCCATGAACCAACATTGCCGAATTTGAAGAAAATCGGTAAAGATTTAGCTATAGCTCCCATATATATGTTTCATCCGATTTGGCTCTTTAGATCCAATCGTTTTTATACCCTACACTACACTGTGGTACAGGGTATTATTTAAGTATAAAATGTCCCAAAAGTAAATGTATGTAAACAATTTATACATGAATTACAAAATTTATATATCAGAGTTATTCAATATTACGAGAGTGGTGTAGGGTATTATATAGTCGGCCCGCCCGACTTTAGCCTTTCCTTACTGGTTTATAAATATGTTTATGTACATACAAATCAATAGAAATTTTTGATGGCGAAAATAGTTGAATTAGATAATTTTGCAAAATTCTTCTCGGAGTCGAGCAACTCGGAGTCGACTCCGACTGCGATTTTATAAAATGTACTGAATCAATTATATTCCGGACCAAACATATTCATTCATATGTGTGTCCATTCATATATGTATTTATAGAAAATATTTTAAAAATATGCAATGTATTAATTGGAAAGTATAATTTCATGAAAGCAGCAAAAACAACGCCGACTTCGACTCCACAGCCCTGAAAAAATGTCATACTTTCCAATGGAAATGTCAGATGGCGCCAGGCAACACTTAGTGTTGCCTACACTAAAAAAATTTTTTCATAAAATTAAAGAAATGCTCCAAAGACGTCATTAGTTTTTAAAATAAGTACATTTTGTATTTAAAATATAGATAATTTCAATAATATTAACTAATTTACTTTTAAGTAAATTTTCTTAATTTTAAGTACAAAATGTACTTATTTTGAAGACTAAGGACGTCTTTGGAGCATTTCTTTAATTTTATGACAATTTTTTTTTCAGTGTAGGCCAGAAATATATATAGCAACCTTTACAGGGGGCAAAATCGCCTTTTTGGATATGTTTGAATCGAAAGAAAATATATTTGGCACACACATTTTTAAATATTATATATTTCTGAGCAAATAAATATTAAATTTTCAAACTTCTGAGTACTCCAAGCCATCATTAGTTGGCTTGGAGTACGATTTGGATTATTATTATTTATTATTTTTACGAACACTAAAAATTTCAACAAAAAAATTAACTTTGAATTACTGAAAAATTTAACACAAATTAAGTATTTTCTTAATACTTAAATGCTTTATTTACAAATAAATATTTCTTTCGGAAATAATAGTCCCAAATAAAAATATATTGGCATGTAGACAAAAATTTGTTTGGAACAACATCCTCCCAAATATATAATTTTTGTGTGTACAGCGTGTACCATTTCAATTAGTCAATCAATATAAGAAAAGCAAAGAGCACAAATTTAAGGATTTGTATGTGCAATCTAATCTAATCTAAATCTAATCTTAAGAACATAACATTAAGTTTGCCAGAGCCCAATCGGAGAAGTTTCGGCGTTCAAATGATCAGGAGGCTTTAGTTCTTGAGTCAGTTTGATCTTTTAAGGATGAAGGCCAAGATCTTTTCGCAAAATACGCCACAGTGTGGTTTGAGATATGCCAAATTCCTGAGAATGACGAGGAGTCGACAGATTTGGCTTATTTTGAACGGATACACTTACGGCTGCGATATTTTCGTCGCTTCGAAGTGAAAATTTCGTCCAAAGTGAACATTGGGATTCAAATTTATCCACTGTAGCACACACTGCCTGTCGGGTGAGACGATTATTGCGGCCTCTTTCAGAGAATTTCGGTTGTAATTTTTAATGATTTCCAAACGTTGCAAAAAATATCATTACGTACCAAATTTGAAGTCAAATCGTTACTTCTTTCAAAAGTTCAAACGACTCAAAATGCCCTAATAGGGATTTCCGCCGTATATCACAGGGTCTTAGGTCACTCCTTCGATGTGGTACACTTTTGGATCGTAGCAAACGATATACTCGTAAACCCTACTCCACTAAAGTGAGGGTATAATAAGATACCAGACATGTTTTGAAGTCCATATTTTGTATTTCCCAAAAAACTAGCATTTTTTTGAAAAAATTATTAAATTCTATAAAGTTCGAAATACAATTGACTTTTAAAGGAATTTTGACTCGTCTATTAACATTTGCATTAATTTTGTTTTTATTCAAGAAACGCTCAAAACAATAGAAATACAAATAGCAAACAGATCTAGTTTAGCATCTGTTTTTGGAAACCTTTTTAAATGTATATAAATATTTAAATATTTGTTATCTATGACACTTTTCAGTTAAGCAGCATTAAACTGGAAAAAAGAAAATATCTTTGAATCGAAATGATAGATGTTCTCAAATCAAATCATCCAATTTGCAGAACTTAACATTTAGGGCCTGTTTCTGTAACTTATTTTCGTTCGTCTACGGCGAACGATCAAAATTCTCTCAGCTATTACTTGAATTCTATAAAACGCAGGTTAGAAATATTTTAGGAACAAGCTTTATACATGATTTCCTACAGACACAACGAAATATAAACTTCTGCGATTTATAGATTTCTCGGAATAATTGAGTGATTTTTGATCGTTCGCAGTAGACGAACGAAAAAAAGTTACAGAAACAGGCCCTTAGCGTTCTTCATCATGTTCCACCCTCAATATATTTTTGAATAGAACAATTTATCTATCATCATTTAGTTTGTTGTCTCTCTTCGGTTTAGTTGACGCTTAACCGATGCAACAAAAGTTGATAACTGATTTGTGGTTTGTTTGAAAATAAAAATACTTTCTAACAATAGCTGATAATAGAATTAAAATAACTGCTTTGTCACGACAGCACAATAATTAAAGACCAGTCAATAAAATTGCATTGTTATATTATCCGATAAATTGTTGCAATAGAGCGAATCGGATTCGCAGCTTAGGTCCCATGCTTCCGCCACAGCAAAAGGTACACATTTAAAGACATGCATACATTTCTAAGATGAGGAAATATGTTAAAGGGGAACATTTAAAACACCAATTTTAAATAATTTCCAAAATCTTTAAATTTTAGTTTAAAAACATTCTTCATTCGTTCACTGTGCTTGAAATGGACACTTAAAGAAGTAAGAAAGTTCAGTCGGGTAAACCGATTTAAGAATCCCCTCACCTTCAGTCCCAAACAAATATTTGTAAATTTATTTATTTATTTTTGTTTTAATTAAATTACACTGACCAAAAAATTAAGACTTTTTGATTGGAACAGAATGGCGACCCTACAATTCTGAAAGGGCATATTGAGTAGATAATTTTTGTAGAATAAACTTATGGTCCAGCTGGTCTGAGTTTTTTTTTAAAGTGGGTCAAAGTTTTCAATTTTTGGTCGAAGGGAGCATTATGCTAAATGAAAAAAATGCTATAAGTTAATGTCTGAGAGATTTCTTGTTGTCAGGGTTATATAGTGGAATTTTATGAGGATCATTTTTGTGGAAGATCTTAACCCTCTAGATCCCCTCTTAATGGGTCAATTTGGGCCTTTTTTCGAAAAAATCAAAAAAAGTCCTTTTTAAAAGGATATTTAAGGATTAAAATATTCTACGAAAATTTTTGCCGGGAAATTTCAGTGGGGCTCGCCAAAGACCTCAAAGCTGTCAATATAGCTCTTTACGCTTAATTAGCAAAATTATTACACGCCAACTTATACAAAAAAATACTATAATGTAAATTTAAAGTCGTGATATCTATGGAATAATTGGAGCAGAAGAGCGACTCTATAATTCTGAAAGGGAATGTTGAATAGATTATTTTTGTAGAACAAATTTATGGTCCAGCTGGTCTGAGTTTTTTTTACAGTGGATCAAAGTTTTCAATTTTTGGTCGAAGGGAGCATTATACTAAATAAAATAATACCCTGTACCACAGTGTGGTGTAGGGTATAAAAATGCTGTAACTTAATGCGTAAAATATTTCTTATTGTCAGCATTATATAGTGGAATTTTATGAGGATGATTTTTGTGGGAGATCTTAAACCTCTAGCTTCCCTCTTAATGAGTCAATTTGGCCCTTTTTCAAAAATATCAAAAAAAAAATTCAAAAAGGACATTTAAGGATTAAAATATTCTACGAAAAATGTTGTCGGAAAATTTCAGTGGCGGTCGCAAAAGACACCAAAGTTGTAAATATAGCTCTTTACGCTTATTTAGCAAAATTACACTCCAACTTATACAAATAAATAATATAATAGGCGTGTTTTCGTTACACCATAAGTGCTTAATTTGTATGGGGAGCTAAGCACTATTAGTTCCCGATGAAGTTTGGTGCTTGTGTTCCAGATTGGGCACCCTATATTTAGCAATATGGCATCCCATTTTTGGAGAGATTGTTATCAATTATTGTGAATTAACAGGAAGAAGAAGAACAAAAATGGGAACTTATTTTAATATTTTCAAAAGAGTGTAAACAATTGAACATAGAATAGTAAATATATGTTTTATAAATACTTTTCACGAATTTTTTGTCTGTTTCGCACTGCTCTTTCTTCGCAACTCATGACACCAGTGCTACCAGATAATGAAAATCCGCCACTTATTACTTATGTGCCAGTTAGTGGAAGTCAATTGTTTTCGTTGCAAAGTGCTAAACTAAAATTGCTAGCTTGTAACTAAAACATGCCTAATGTAAATTTGAACTGTTTATTTCGAAAGTGGCGTAAACGCCATTCTGCTTTACTCGATTCACCATTAGAAAAAGAGAGTTAATAAAACTAGAATGCGAAAATTGTCAGTGTATATAGAAATATTGAACTAAATTTAGTAAATAATTTATATCTATTATTCACATAGCCTTTTTACGATTCTAATCTTAGTTAAAAAACAGAATGACATTTACGCCACTTTCAATATAAGCAGTTAATTTAAAGTCGTGATAAATTAAAATATGTTTAACGAAGTCGGATTGCTAAAACTTTTATTAAGAAATGGCGGGATATATTTGGTAACATCTTCATAAATTTTTTACTGGTGTATACTAGTGTTTTTGTTGCTTCAAAGTTTTCGAGTAAAATGGAATTGGTAAATAATAAAAAGAGGAAAATAGCAATATGGTATCTATGGGTAAATATATAAGTTATTACCTATATTGTAAAACCAAGGGAAATTAAAAAATTACATATTTTTTATTTTGGCCATATTCTTAGGAGGTATGGCAATAACGCCAATTTTTCAATAGACTATGGGTACTATAAATATTTTGATTTATCGCGACTTTAAATTTACATTATAGTATTTTTTGTATAAGTTGGCGTGTAATTTTGCTAATTAAGCGTAATGAGCTATATTGACAGCTTTGGGGTCTTTGGCGACCCCCACTGAAATTTTCCGGCAAAATTTTTTTTTTTAATCCTTAAATGTCCTATAAAATGACTTTTTTTTTGATTTTTTCGAAAAAAATCCCAAATTGACCCATTAAGTGGGGAGCTAGAGGGTTAAGATCTTCCACAAAAATGATCCTCATAAAATTCCACTATATAACTCTGACAATAAGAAATCTCTCAGACATTAACTTATAGCATTTTTTTCATTTAGCATAATGCTCCCTTCGACCAACAATTTAAAACTTTGACCCACTGTAAAAGAAAACTCAGACCGGCTGGACCATAAGTTTATTCTACAAAAATTATCTACTCAACATGCCCTTTCAAAATTATAGGGTCGCTACTCTGTTCCAAAAATGCTGTTGGACAGTGTTATTATCAACTTAAATTACATTTAATATCTTTAAAATATGTATGTACCTTTAGATGTATGTTACATACCTTTATATGTATGTTACCTTTATATGTACTAGTTATAAGCTGTCGCCCATTTTTCTTGAGGTGTTAGCGAATAATAAACTAAAACTATGTGTGAACTTTCAGAATATTCGAGTAAGTAGTATAGAAGTTATTAAAGAATCAATGGCGAGGACCAATATGGTCCATCTTCGCAATTAGCCGGAGATAGAGAAAAATTATACATATACTCGTATATACTCAACATTTTTGCACAGTGTATAGTTTTTAAAATTCCTACAGACCTGTTAAAAATGGGAGTTACGACCCCACCGTTTTCGTACCTTCCATACAAAAAGAGAAAAGACATACCAAAATTATATAGCTCATAACGCTATGCAACAAAAATTTTGTCAAAGGTATTAACAAAAATGTGTATGGTAAATTTTTCTTAAGATTCCAATTTTTTTGGAAGGTGCCTTTACGAGTAATACTTTGTAGGGACATAAATACACTCAAAGAATTTTGTGAGTATCATTAGCCAAAATGTTTGTTGTTTCAACAGTCTGTGTCTGCTGAATAAGGGAAAGCAGACATCGTCCGTTATTTTAGCAACCCTATGGTTGTTATTCTAGTACACAAATGTGCCTGCTACTATAGCAAACTAAAACAGTCGTTTTAACAAACAATTTTGCTATTATTTAACAGAAAAAAGCGGCGGGAAGAACAAACTATTATTGTTATTCTAGCATACGTCTTTTTCTTTTTTATTTTAATAAAAGAAATACAAATTTTATATTTTCCTGATATTTGCGAAGAGTATATCAATCAGGATTTCAACCTGAAGTTATTCAGCCCATTTATTGATAAGCGTTTCGAAATGTGAAATCTGTATGTACGCTTGATCTAAAAATATAAATGAAAAAGAAATCATTTAGTAAAATTGAATAGCAATAGGAGTATCTACAAACAATATTTACCGGTCGGTCACTGGCATTAACAATTATCTTCTTTTTTTCCGAAGGATAAATATAAAGAACATAAATCGTACGACATCGACGCGAAAAACCTTGTTGGCCAATGTGTTGGGTTCAACCTATAGACACGGTAATTGTACATGTCCAGAGCCAAATCATTGGACAAAATTATCTTATCTATGGATTACATCCAAATTAGACTACATTATTCCGAGTTTTTTTGGAGCCAAAAGGTTGCTTCGTGATTCGGATATTAGCGATTATCGTTGGAACATATGGAGTAAAAAACCGATGTTGCCATTTCGTTAAACGAATCACAAAAAGGAAAAAAATACTTACGAGTTGTTGCAGGTATTTTCATTAGGGTCACACTTCCAAGAGGTGTATGCGATTTGGAAAAGTGGACAAGGAAATAAATTGCTAGTCCATCGCTTTCACAAGTTCTCTGTATGGACAGCATATATTTATACCCTCACTTTAGTGTGACGAGGGTATATATCATTTGCTACGGAAAAAAGTGTAACACGTCGAAGGAGTGACCTAAGACCCCAAGTATGTTCGGAGGAAATCCGTTTTGGGTCATTTTAAGTCGAATGAGCAATGTCCGTCCGTCTGTCTGTCTGTCTGTCTGTCTGCTGGCTGGTGCGCACGATAACTCTCGAAAGGAGTAACCGATTGACCTCAAATTTGGTATGTGGTAATATTTTTTTCTATCTCCGGCTAAGTTCGAAGATGGGCCATATTGGTCCACTCCTTCTAGTACCTCCCCCACAAAGGGTTAAAATGTTGTGAAATATTGATTCTTTAATAACTGCTATACTACTTCTTCGAATCTTTTGAAATTCCACACATAGTATTAGCTTATTAGTCGTTATCAACTCGAGAAAAATGGGCGAAGTCGCCACGTCCCTTTTGGTACCTCCCACACAAATGCACCATATTGCACCTAAAGTTAACAGCTTATAACATTGATAACAGTGTATAAAAATACTTGAAATTTTGTACAGTATTATGCTTTTATATTGCCTACAGTCCAGGGAAAAATGGGTGTTGTTGTCACGCCCCTTTTGGTACCTCCCACACAAAGGTACCTTTTTGCACCAAAAGTTAACAGCTTATAACATTAAAACCAGTGTATAAAAATACTTGAAATTTTGTACAGTGTAATGTTTTTATAGTGTCTATAGCCCTGTGAAAAATGGGCGTTATTACCACGCCCCTCTTTGTACCTCCCACACAAAATGCCCAAATCATATCACAATTTAATGTCTAATGTCATAACGTTTATACCAGTGCACATAAATAATTATAAGTCGGCACAGTGCAATGAATTTAAAGTATCTAACGTTCAGCAAAAAAAAGGTGTATTTTGTAAACCCCTTCTGGTACCTCCCACACAAATTGACAGAATAATTCGAGTAATATTCAATATTACATTACTCACAAATTGAGGGTATACCTTAGTCGGTTTACCCGACTGAAACTTTCTTACTTGTTTTGCTATGAAATTTAAGTTAATCTTTTGTAGCCGTATTTATGTAGAGGGTTTTAATAGGACACTGCTTGCGGAGAATCATGAAAACAACCAGAAATAAGCCTTTCACAATCATAGTGAATTTAATTTGCAATTTGTGTACGCTTACCTGTTGCGACTTGATAAATTGATAACGTGGTTCTTTATGTGCCACATCCTTATGAATTTCATTAAGAAATCGTAAACACCCATCCACCGTTCAATATTTTCAGTCCTGTACCTTCTATCCTCCAAGGCATAAACAATTTCGGGAAATATTAAACCGATTTCTTTCTTTAGCCATTTGTAAGCATGGTCGAAGCTGTCCCCCGGAATAGTTTTACTCATTAAAATCATTTGCATTATCTTCTTTGATGGATGTGATCTCTATGCCAAAAAGATTTCTTTACTCCGCCAGCCTTTGTAATGCGAATTAACAAACAGAGCGAAAATTTCAATTTTATTCGGCATAAAGTAAATATTTTACTCTTCAAAGGGTGCTACTTAAATAGCCCACGACGGCGCACGATGTCTGCCAAAGAGGGCTACTCTGGAATGCTAGTGAAAGCACATTACGTCTGTCAATTTTTTTGATATGCGAAATAAACATTTAATCAGATTTTGTCATCTGCACAAATATGAATGTATGTATAACTTATCACAAGCACATTTTAATGGAAAAAATTGGTTTCAATGGCAAGGAATATAAATTAAACGCCGCTTCTTTTTTTTAATTTTCTTTTTTCCGTAAGTACAGATTCACACCAGACAATTTTTTCCAAGCAAGAGAGGCAAGGAGAGAGAGGCAGGCGGAAAAAATCTCTGCCTCTCTCCTGCAAACTATGACACTTGCTTGGAAAAAATGTCTAATGTGAATCAGGACTAATGAAGCATGTCTATGTCCCGATTCACGCGAGGCAATTCGGTGTTTGTAGAAGATAAAGGCAGCAAAGTGCGAATAAAACACACAAAACGGTTTGCCAGTTCAAGAATCTACTTTCCCCATTATTTTCCGCATGCCTCTCTCCTACAAACTCCGAATTGCATTGGAAAATTGCCGCGTGTGTTGATGGGGTCTATGTTCTTCCCGCTTTACACGAGGCAATTTTATCAACGGCTTAACGGTGTTTGTAGGGGTGACAGTTGGAAACGACGGGGAAAAACCTCCTTGGAATCAATCTGACGTTTTGTTTTTCATTCGCACTTTGAAGCAACAACAATACAACCAGGAATAGCCGTGGGAACGCAAAGGCAAGTTCAAAAGAGAATTAGAGAATATAAAAATCGCCCCGCGTAAATCGGGACTTTCCACTTCAAACCGAAAATTTCACAAGTATTTGCCGTCCTGTGGTCTTGTGTTTTTGCATACACAAGACTTAGTTCTGGATCCCACGAGGCAATTTTCTCCAAGCAAGTGACCAAATTTGTAGGAGAGAGAGGCTGGCGGAAAGACCTCTCTGCCACTCTCTCCTACAAACATTGACACTTGCTTGAAAAAAATTGCCTTGTGTGAATCAGGACTTTATAAACATTTTTACAAATAGCTTTGGGTTCATTAAAATATAAAACATTAAAAAGTAATATCTAAACGCAATAGATTAATTTTAATTGTATTTCCGGTACTTAGATTTTGAAATCGCTCTATTTCCATGTCAAATTATATTCGTTATCGATTTGTGTTTTACTTTTTGCAGTTTTATTCGACTCCTATTTCCAATATTTATAAAATCCAATGAAAAAATAAAAATATTGAGAACCGTAACTCGGAAAATAGATATCGCCGACAAATTATTTAATTTTTTTCAAAATATACTTTTCTCAACGCACCAATGACCTTGACCTTTTTGATTTTCAATGGTAGTTGAACTTTATCATGTAAATTATTGCAACTTTTGTCTTATTTTCACATATTTTGATTAAAGCAAACATTTTCAGCAAACTGCAAATTTTTCAGCAGTGCGTTTGCTAATGCAAAACTGCTAACTTTTTGCTATTACAGCAGAAAATTTGCTGTATTAGCAGAAAAAATGTTTGCTGAAAATTAGCAGACGTTGTTTGTTATTAACAGCAAACTTTTTTTGGCTGTACTGTTACACACATTTTATGTACATAATTACATTAAAATTAATGAATGCTTTTGGACCAAATTTGTTGTATATATTTATTGATATATGTATATTGTAAACAAAAAGCAAGCATCATTCGAAATATTCACCTGGATAATGGCAGTCTTAAGAGAATTGATGTTGGGGTATCTTTTGTCGCAGACCGTGTCCTCTAAAACTGTCCACAATTTGTAATTCAGTGGGTTTAAATCAGGGCTTACAGAGGGCCATTCTTCAGATGAAATGAAAGCTGGCAGATTGTTTCGAATCCATGTCTGGGTCGTTTGAGCCTTATGGGCCAGCGCAGAATCCTGCTGGAAAGTCCATGTCTGGCTTTGGAATAGAGAATGTTTAAGTGGCTTCACAACAGCTTCCAAAACGGTTTCTTGGTTAAGTTTGGCCGATGTTTTGACCCCTTGTTCACAGAAATGCAAGCCAGTGATCCCTTTGTAAGAGACACCCCACCAAACCATGACTTAAGCTGGATGATGGCCTTTTTCGACCCGTGGAATCAGTCCAGATTCTTCCTCCGACGATCGTGCATTTTGTTTGTTAAATTTTTCTTGCACTGTAAAAATTTGTTCATCAGTGAACAAGATTTTTCTATGCAAGTTATCAGCGTGCCTCACCAAAAGACGTTTGCATTTTTTTTCTATTTGTATCCCCTCACCTTAGAGAGGAGGGTATATATATATCATTTGCTAAGAACATAAAGTGTAACACATCGAAGGAGTGACCTAAGACCCTAAGTATGTTCGGCGGATATCCGTTTTGGTTCATTTTAAGTCGAATGAACAATGTCCGTCCGTCCGTCTGTCTGTCTGATGCGCATGATAACTCTCGAAAGGAGTAACCGACTGACTTCAAATTTGGTATGTGGTAATATTTTCTTCTATCTCCGGCTAAGGTCGAAGATGAGCCATATTGGTCCACTCCTTCTAGTACCTCCCCCACAAAGGGTTAACATTTAGAGAAATATTGATTAGTTAATAACTTCTAAACCAGTTATTTAAATCCTCTGAAATTTTACATATAGTATTAGCTTATTAGCCACTATTACCTCGAGAAAAATAGGCGGAGTTGCCACGCCCTTTTTGGTACCTCTCACACAAATGGAAAATTTTGAACCAAAAGTTAATAGCTTATAACATTATTACCAGTGGATACTAAGACTTGAAATTTGTTTAGTGTAATGGTTTAATAGTACCTACAATACAGTGAAAAATGGGCATTATTGGCACGCTCCTTTTGGTACCTCCCACACAAATGGACCATTTTGTTAAAAGTTACCAGCTTATAAATTTAATACCAGTGCATATAAATACTTGTACCTCCGACACAAATGGACCTTTTTGTACCAAAAGTTAAGAGCTTTTAACTGTAATACCATTGCATACATATACTTAAAATTTCGTACAATACAATGCTTTTATAGTACCTAGAGTCTAGAGAAAAGTGGCTGTAATTGTCACGCCCCTTTTCGTACCTCCCACACAAATGGACAATTTTACACCAAAAGTTAACAGCTTAAAACTTTAATAGCAGTGCATATAAATACTTGAATTTTTGTACAGTGTACTGCTTTGATAGTACCTAGAGTCGAGAGAAAAGTGACCGTTATTGGGACGCGGTACCTCCCACACAATTGGACCATTTTGTACCAAACGTAAACAGATTTGAAATTTAATACCAGTACATACTTTAAAGTTATTAAATGCAATTTAAATTAATAATAATTTAAACAAACCAAAAAAATAAATAAATTTACTAATTTATATAATTGACTAATATTATATATACTAATATAATATATTTACTAATATTCATTACTCGATTTACCCGACTGAACTTTCTTACTTGTTTATTAAGCTGATGTCAACTAATGTCAATTGCGGGCTTTGAAAGCCCCAAGTCTCAAGTCTATTTTGATAATTCGACTCATGGACTTTTGCGTAATATTCATCTCACGTTCAACGATTTTCTGTTTTCGGGGCGGAATTAGCAGAATTCTTGATTTGATGACCTGCGGCATTCGAGGGCGTCCCGACCGGGGACGGTCTTCCTTCCGTCTAAACATGAGACTAAATGCCGGGTTAAGCAAACTTAACCGTAATTTAACTTTAGCTCCGCCGTAACGTTGTCCGCTGGAGCAATTACCCAAAACTTGAAAAACGTTCTGTATCACTGAGATAGTCACAACAAAAATAGCAACAAATTAATTTTATTTTATATTTATTTGCTACTAATTTATAATTTTATTACTTATTTATCACTAGGTTTCAAAAGCTTAGCATAAATGTATTCTTTTTTAATTATTTTCCTAATTGTGTTTGCAAATGCACGTAAACGTACCGTCCAAATCAAATTTCAGCAGATTCAGCCGTTCGTTTACGTTTCGTTTCCATTGGCTAATCGTTTACACTGATTTCCATATGTCAGATACGGGGGCGTTACGGTTACGTTTGCCTAACCCAGTCTTAATACCAAGCGGGATTTTTCACCACTCCATGGTGAAAAATGAAACAATTTTGAATTCCCGTTACAAACTAAGGCTACAGAGGTTAGGTTTCATAATCCACGTGGTAAGGGTAGGTTATGTTCAATTCCACTATTGTAATGGATGTCTTCAATTTTGTAACAGTATTTATGTCCCTACCTTGTATATATCCTTGTTCACATTAGTGGGGGTATAAAAACCTGATAATTTTGAAATTCTCTTATCTCTACACAGAGGAAAATCGGCATCTTTGATATGTTTGAATTGAAAGAAAATATATTTGGAGACAAAATTTTTAAATATTATATATTTGTGTACAAACAAATTTTATTTGAAAATCAAGAAATTTTGTGTGGAACGCATATATTATTATATAAGAAGTAGAACAATATATATATGCGAAATGATTTTCACAAATAAAAAATGTGTGTTTCAAACAAACAAAGTTTAAGAAGTTTTACAAATATATTTCTTTAAAAAAGATTTTTAAAACTTTTTGACTTTTTTGAATTTTAGTTAAAATTTTGCCTTGATTTCGAGGTTTAAAAGGTGGGCCATTTAAAATTTTAAATTTGAGTACTGATATTTTTTCTAATTTCTGGTTTTATTGGAAAGGTTGAACTTTGTCATTTAATAACGGAACACAATATCATTCATTTGATTACCACGACTGGCTCGGCAGTACCTCATCCGATCAGCCCAATTTTTCAGTAAATTTTTTATTGTTGCGGGTCAAATCTATTCAATGGCAACTTCGGCTTCATTTGTCAACGGTTCAATTGTCTCTGGATGCTTTGCGTAATACATATTAATGGCTCCCCACAGAAAGTAATCCAAAGGGCTCAAATCACAGGTAAAAATAATCGGTAGTTCAAATTTATAATTTTTAATGCCCACCCTTTACTTTATAGTTAAAAATGTCTTTGTAATATTTTTTAATTTATAAATATTCCAATTCATCACTACAGAAACGATTTTTTCAGCATGAACCAAAAGTGTTAGTACTTCTACATTTATCCATATTTTTTACGTTTTTTTCGTGCCAACAAAAAATTTTTATACCCTACACCACACTGTGGTACAGGGTATTATAACTTTGTGCATTTGTTTGTAACACCCAAAAGGAGAAGAAATAGACCCATCGTTTATTATACCGATCGACTTAGAATCACTTTCTGAGTCGATTTAGCTATGTCCGTCTGTCCGTCTGTCTGTCTGTCTGTCTGTCTGTCCGTCTGTCTGTCTGTCCGTCTGTCTGTGCATGTATTCTTGTAATCAAAGTACAGGTCGCAATTATGGTCCGATCTCGACGAAACTTTACACATATCTTTTTTTTGGCCCAAGGACGATCCCTATTGAATTTGGTTAAAATCGGTTCAGATTTAGATATAGCCCCCATATATATGTTAGCCCCGATTTGACATGTAAGCGCTGTAAAAACTTTATTTTATATCCGATCAGTATGAAATTCGGCAGGAAAAGGTTTCTTATTACATGAATGAACTCAGTTAAATTTGGAAGAAATCGGTTCAGATTTAGATATAGCCCCCATATATACATTACCCCCGATTTGACATATAAGCGTGTAAAAATGTTATTTTATATCCGATCAGTGCGAAATTCGGCAAAGAGAGGTTTCTTATTACATGAAGGAATACTGCTAAATTCGGAGAAAATCGGTTCAGATATAGCCCCCATATATATGTTACCCCCGATATGACATGTAAGCGCTGTAAAACCTGTATTTTATATCCGATCAGTGCAAAATTTGGCAGAAAGAGGTTTCTTATTACATGAAGGAATACTGCTAAATTCGGAGAAAATCGGTTCAGATTTAGATATAGCCCCCATATATACGTTACCCCCGATTTGACTTGTAAGCGCTGTAAAAATGTTATTTTATATCCGATCAGTATGAAATTCGGCAGAAAGAGGTTTCTTATTATATGAATGAACACTGTTAAATTTGGAAGAAATCGGTTCAGATTTAGATATAGCCCCCATATATACGTTAACCCCGATTTGACATGTAGGCGCTGTAGAGACTGTATTTTATATGCGATCAGTACGAAATTCGACAGAAGGAGGTCTTTTTACATGAATGAGTATTCAGGGAAGATCGGTTCAGATTTATATTGATTGTTCCTCCTGATTTGGTATCAAACCGCTATAGAAGTTGTATTTTACTTCCGATTATTAAAATTTTCCAGAAAGATGTTTCTCAATTTAGGAACGAATATTGCTTAATTTAGCGATTATCGTTTCAGAATTAGATAATATGTTTCTACCCATTTACCAATTATTCCAAATTATTATGGCAATGACCCTTATCGCATTGTTAGGGAGGTGTAGGGTATTATATAGTCGGCCCCGCCCGACTTTCTGCCTTTCCTTACTGGTTTTTTTATAGTTTTAACGACAGTAGCTAGATTTTTGACTTCACGTGAAAGATTAATTTTAAAAATTGTTAGTCCTCATAATTTCATTTAATTTAAATTGTATCCCGGCATTATCGAGCATTTACATTAGGGCGGGTTGAGTTGTATTGTTTAAAAAAAATATTAAAAATCGTATAGCAAAAACGTAATCTACATTAAATTCTAAGAAAATTCTCCGAAGAAACTATGGGTCTAAAATCAAAACCTAATCCGCGACTCTCGACTTGAAAATTTTTTTCCTCTTCTTTCCTTAAAATTATTTTCTTTTTTTGAAATATATTATGCTTTATTATACCCTCACTTTAGTGATACGAGGGTATATATCATTTGATACGGCCAAAAGTGTAACACATCAAAGGAGTGACATAAGACCCTAAGTATGTTTGGCGGTTATCCGTTATAGGTCGTTTTTAGTCGAATGAGCAATGTCCGTCCGTCTGTCTGTCTTTCTGCTATCTGGTGCGCACGATAACTCTCGAAAGGAGTAACCGATTGACTTCAAATTTGGTATGTGGTAATATTTTTTTCTCTCTCCGGCTAAGTTCGAAGATGGGCCAAATTGGTCCTCTCCTTCTAGTACCTCCCCCACAAATTGTTAGTTTTAAGTGAATTATTGATTATTTAATAACTTCTACATATACTACTTATGTATTTGAATCCTCTGAAATTCTACACATAAAATTATTTTATTAGTCACTATCACCTCAAGAAAAATAGGCGACGTTACCGCGCCCCTTTTGGTACCTTCCCACAAATGGACCATTTTGCTCCAAAATTTTACAGCTTATAACTTGAATACCTATGCACAAAAAGACTTGAAATTTTGTATAGTGTAATGGTTTCATAGTACCTACAATCCAGTGAAAAATGGCCGAAGTTGCTCCGCCCCTTTTGGTACCTCCCACACAAAATGGCCAAATCATACCAAAATTGAATAGATCATAATATTAAAGTTATGATCTATTCAATTTAACCAGTGCATATAAACACTTACAATTCGATACAGTGCAATATATTTGAAGTTTACTGTTTAGCGAAAAATAGGAGTATTTGTTAATCCCCCTCTGGTATCTCCTATACAAATTGACAGATTAATTCGTGTATTTCATATTACAGTGCTCACAAAGTGAGGTATACTATAGTGGGTTTCCCCGACTGAAACTTTCTTACTTGTTATATTATAGTTTATGCAATACAGTTTTTGTCATGAGACTATTCAAAATATTCAATTATCAAAAAAGCAGTTAAAGTTAGAACACGTTTCACGTTTTTATTTGCATTATAAAATAAGAATTGTTTATCGAAACAAAATAAGGTTATTTTATAAATACTGAAAACAATTTTGAATGCAATATTTTTTTTTGTATTTCCAATCTTTTTTATTAAATTATGAAAGAAAATTTTTTTATCTATGTTCCTTATAAAAATATTAAATATAAAATTATATACAAACTTTTTTCCTTGGGTGAATTTTTTTTTTAATGAAAAAAAATTTTGGGTGTAGAAAAATATAAAGTGCAAAAGAACTGCCTTACTAAAAAATTTTATTCAGAAAATTCGATTTTTTTTTTGAAAAAGCTTTTTTTCTAACATTTATTTTTTTGTGGCAAAGGCGGGCATATACATTTTTAAGTTGAGAGGCGCGGATTAGTATTTTATTTTAGGTACATGGTTTCTTCGGAGAATTTTCTTAGAATTTTATGCAGTTTACGTTTTTGCTATACGATTTAAAAGAAAAAAAATCAACCCGCCCTAATATACATGCTACAAAAAATACTAAAGGCACCAAGAAAATAGGAATTTTAAAAAAAATTTACCATACATATTTTTATAACACCGCTGGCAAAAATTTTATTTGAAAATCGCCCGCGCGATTTCCACATAAATGTTGTTGCCAGCGGCGATTTACATCACTTTATTTTTTTAATCTTGTATTTGGAAAATACGCGTGCAACTTTCAAATAAAATTTGTTGCCATTAAGTGGGGGTAACGTTAATTCGTGCAAAAAAGGCATTTTTATGTTTTTTTATGTTTGATTGAAACCAATTGTAAACTAAAGTATAACTTTCAAAGTTTATTGTGTAAAATTTCCATAATTTATTTTTTCAAATTTTGGAAACACTTTGATGTGAAAAATGCGATTTTTGCGAAAAAATCGACTAATTTGTTATTGTTATATAAAAAAATATTAAATTAAACGACAGCGTTACCTCATAAACTATGTAAAGAAATAGTGTTCAAAATTGCAAAAGGATTGGTTCAGTAGTTTTTGAGTTATGAGGGGTACCGTCTTTGAAAGCATGGGTTGTGGGAAAAACACTACAGTTTTTCTAATGTACTGAGTCACGTATGAGGCGCTTTTGCTTAGACTGCTGTATCTATGTCAGTTTTGCTCCGATTCACCTAAAATTTTTACACAATATACTTAAAAGGTTCTCAATTCAAAAAAAAAGTTTATAAACGGTAACCCCCCACCGCCTCTTAAATAATATTTGCTTTATCCTTTACAGCCGATATATTCTTCCATTTTCCTGCGGCGCATTACATTACTTCCTATAGCATACCATCCTGTTCGCTTCTCATTTGTAATGATATGATGTTAAAATAAATATTAATTTTTATAACTTAATTTCATAATACATATAATGTTTTCTGATCAACGTAATATTTCTTAATAATTTCAAAATTCATATTTTCTTCAAAATTAAATAAACTTCCAAAAAATTAAATAAATAACACACAAAATAATGAAAAAAGTACCAACATTTTTAAGAAATGAAACAAGTGCAAATTTTTTTTTTGAGCGAATTATTTCTTTGGAATTTTTTGGGTGTTTTACAGGAATTAAATAAATCCCAAGTAAAAAATTAAACAATTTCCAGAAAATATGAAACAAACCCAAACATTTCTGGATTTATTTCATAAATCCCAAAATACATGGATTTTTTTGGGGTTTATTTAATTTTATTTTTTTATTTATTTCTTTGGGGTTTATTTCATAGAGCCGAGTGGGACATTGACATAGTCCTTATCTATAACGTAGCAGCAAAGGCAAAGGTCTAGGTGGCCAATTGTGATCGCCTCTGCGAGAAATCATACGGTAAGGAAACTTTTTACCCAAAATAGCGATGCTATCGTTGCTTGTGTGACACGTAGCGCCTCCTTGGTGAAAATAAACATCGTTCACATTAATATAATATAAAGAATAGGACGATTCTGGACATACAAAATCATTGTTCGATATCGCA
Source organism: Eudasyphora cyanicolor (assembly GCA_963930755.1). NCBI lineage: Eukaryota > Metazoa > Arthropoda > Insecta > Diptera > Muscidae > Eudasyphora > Eudasyphora cyanicolor. The sequence goes on from OZ005736.1 coordinate 146,307,229, forward strand.
ATCCATTCACCGCAACAGTTGCTCCAGCCTTATTTGACCAAAAACCACACAGCTTTTCAACAATAATTCTTGGGTTTTTCGAGCCTCAAATGCGACAATTCTGTTTGCCAACGTAGCCTCCGATGTACAAATGGACCACATCACTCAAGATGATTTTTCGATGAAATTTCAGATAATGTTGAATATCACAGTACAACACATGACTTTGGGACTCAATTCTGGACGTGAAAGTAGCCCCAAATAATATTAACTTCTGCATCATTCGTTTAGTCAAGTTGGCTCAATAATTAATTTAATGGTCATACGATTGTTTTTGCTCAAGGTGGATTTTTGCACTTTTTATATATTTTTTCAGGGTTTACCGAACGGAATATCTCTTTTGTGCCTGAAGCAATATTGTAGATATTAAATTGGAGAAAAAAATGCGGAACAAACCTACCCGATAAAGTGCATCCAGTGCCTTAAAAATCGCAAAAATGCCCACAAAGTCATAAAATATCTGTCAGTAAAATATTGAAAAATACGTAATACGTATAAAACAGAACATTCAAACAGAATAGAATGTTTTTGCGATTTTTAAGGCACTGGATGCCCTTTTTTTGGGGTAGGTTTGTACCGCATTTTTTCTCCTATTCAATATCTACAACTTTGCTTCGGACAAAAAAGAGATACTCCGTACGGTATACCGAGAAATAAATATAGAAAATGTGAAAAAAATCCACCTTAAGCAAAAAAAATCGTATGGCCATTAAATTATTAATTGATTTAACGAATGATGTAGCAGTTTTTATTTTTGGGGCTACTTTCACGTCCAATTCTCAGAATTGAGTCCCAAATCAATGAGCTGAAAAATGCTGTACTGTGTTATAAAGGAATTCCAAACAAATATAAATATAAAATGCATCAAACTTTCATCGCCTCTCCTGAAAAACTACGTTTTTGCACTTAGCACAGTTTAGAATGGAGGTATCGATATGTACGTATTGATTAAAAAATGTGCCAGAAAAAGCGTCAAAATATTAAGAAAATCATCTGAGTTGGCACCGCTGATTTGTCGATTCTTCATGTGATCGATTGAGAACGGTGGTGTTTGATTTCGAGTGCGAGAGAGAGATGGAGAGTGGTTGAGAGCACGACCTGCGATATGCCATTGTTAATAAACGTGATGGTGATACCTATTAGCTGTTGTTTAAAACCTCAGTGTTAACTTTAAAGCTCAGTTCAATAGCGGCAATCGGTGGCAACAGTTGTTGTGAGCGGAAGAAAAACGAAACGTATTACGAATTCTGTTCCTACTGCAAGTGGTATTGTGTTTTAGTCCAAGTTCGAAGTTTGGCTTAAAGACTAACAAAATCTCCCACCATTTAAATAAAAAAGAAGTGTTTTGAAATACCAATTTAAATACAATTTAAAAAAAGTTATATTCAAACAAAAATAACTACGAATCTTCATCGAAATCGGTTAGTTAGGGGTAATATTGTGTTTATTTTGTTTTCTTTTTTGTTACATACCGACTGCAGCATACTACATGTGCTGTTGTTGTAATTTGCTCAACATAAAGTCGAACGAACACAAACCAAATTCCAAAACAATGTCGGAAAAGAAGAAATAAAAAACAAACGACGGAAAGTGAAACTGGTATTTAAGCGGCTGTTGTTGTTGCAATAGTGGCAGTGGCGGCAATTGTAATTGTTGTGTTTTCGATTTTTCTATGCCTCTGTGTCATCTATAAATTTTGCATTTTTTTTTGTTTTTTTGTGTCGCTATCCGCGCTAGTTAAGCTCTTGATCGTCCGTCCGTCCGTTTATCGAAAACATAAAGAAAGAAAGCGAAAAAAAAAAACAGAAGCCTACAAGTGTTGTTGTAGAACCCAATCAATCAACCATATTTTGTTGTAATCAAAACTTGTTTATTCTAAAAATAGTGCACCAAAGTTACGTAGTAAGTGTAGGAAAAAATTGTTTTGAATTGCAAAAGAAAAATGCGCACGCATTCTTAGTTGCATTTACATATGAATACTCGTAATGTATGTATGTACGTCCGTCTCATCCATTGCGTCCACTGAATCGTATCGTATAAATATGTAAATATATATTTAGTAATCGTGTAATCAACAACAACAAATTTGTAATCTTTCCGTTTGTTTTTTTTTTGCTTTCCACTAAAGTGTGGTCTACGCTACGCGATCCATTGAAAATCTTGGATTAATTCTCACCGGTTGTTCGATCGATCGATCCCATCCGGCTTTACTTCAAGTCCAACTAGTTGAGAAATACAAAAGCAGATCTCTTCTCATCCGTTTTGAAGCCTCCAAGGTGAGTTTTATTTTACTAGTATCAAATGTATGTATGTATGTATGTATGCATGTTAGTTGAATTTAAGAACACAGTGTTTTAATGTTGTAATGAGAGAGACTATTGGAGTAAATAACAAAATAAGGACTATAGACCCTGCATATTTTTGTGTGGCAGTTGCCCCTGTGTCCCTAGTGAAGTAGATAGTTCATTTCAACTATCCACATCGTAGCAATTGGCCCCAGTATTACTAGTAATGTAGCTAGGCCTTATGCACTACCCACTTTACTAACAAAAGGTAATGCGGGAGGTGGTCAATTCAAATATTTTCTTGGAATTTTTGTTGAACATAATGGTTTTTAGTGGATATTTCATTGAACTTTTTCGTAAAGAGAAATAAATGCAGCAAATATAATATATCTAAATGTGACTATATTAAAAAACACTTTTTTCAGGAGTTAAAAAAAATGTTTTTTTTGTTACAATATTTGATCTTTAGCGAATTTTTGTTCTACGTTAAGTTCTATATATTGATACTATGATCTACAAACAAACAAATTTGAATATAATCCATTATACAGGAAGCTCTGAAATATGGTCCTCTTTATACCCTCCACCATAGGATGGGGGTATTTTGTCACTCCGTTTGTAACAAATCTAAATATTGATCTGAGACCCCATTAAGTATATATATTCTTAATCGTCGTAAAATTCTAAGACGATTTAGCCATGTCCGTCTGTTGTAATCACGCTACAGTCCGTAATAATAGAACTAGGTTAATCAAATTTGGTAGAAATATTTCTTATAGTTGCAGGTTGTTTGGGATTGCAAATGGGCCATATCGAACAATGTTTTGATAGGCGGCCGGAAGTTGGACCCCAAGAAAATACACCCCAAATTGAAAATGAAAGTGGGCCCCAAATTTGGGGACTATTTTCGTTACAAAAACTGATTTCGGAAATTACACCCCAATCAAGAAAACAGCATGAAATGAAAAAAAGTGAAAAGTGGGCGCTATTGGCACGCCCCTTTTGGTACCTCCCACACAAATGGACCATTTTGTACCAAAAGTTAACAGCTTTAAACTTTAATACCAGTTCATACAAATACTTGAAATTTCGTACAGTGTAATGTTTTTATAGTACCTAGAGTCTAGAGAAAAGTGGCCGCTATTGGCACACCACTTTTTGGTACCTTGCACACAAATGGGCCTACCAAAAGTTAACAGATTTTAACTTTAACACCAGTGAATTGAAATACTTGAAAGTTTGTACGCTGTAATGCTTTTATACTATCTACAGTCCAGAGAAAAGTGACCGTTAATGGCACGCCCCTTTTGGAACCTCCCCCACAAATGGACCATTTTGCACCAAATGTAAACAGCTTTTAACTGTAATACCAGTACATACTTTAAAGTTATTAAATGCAAATACCCTCCTCTCTAAGGTGAGGGGATAAAAATATTAAATGCAATTTAAATTGATAATAATTAATACAAAAAAAATATAAATTTACGAATATTTTTTTGGAACTCAAGGTGAGGGGATTCATAAGTCGGTTTACCCGACTGAACTTTCTTACTTGTTTAATTATAAATCTTTTCACCCACGACCTACGCCCTCTGTTTAAGACTTTCTTCTATGGACAGCATCCAAATTTGGCAACGTGGAGCAAATCTTCAATGCGTAGCCTCTCCTGTTTCTAAATTTATAGATAAAAATAAGCCCCAAAAAGCAGACAAAAAATGAAAAAACCCCAAAAAGCAAACAAAAAATGAAAGTAAGCCCCCAAAAAAATTTTTTTTTTACATGCTATTTTTTGGGGCCCATATTGATAAAAATATTGGGGTGTATTTTCCTGGGGCCCTTCTTCATTCCGCCGTTTTGATATAGCTCCCCTATAGGTCGCTCCAAATTTGACAAATCGGCTCATATTTTGTTACAGTCAATCTATAGAGGTCGCTCCAAAATATACGCATTTGAGCCATAAATAACATATTTTCTAAGCATTTTAACTGAATCTTTGCAGTTTGTACTTAATTAAGACAAAAATTCATTGCAAATGCTGGCGTTGCCATATTTTTTTAATATTTTTATGAAAATTTTATACAATAAACTTTGAAAGTTATACTTTAAAGTACCACTGGTTTCAATCAAAAAATTTTAACCGTTTCGTAACAAAAAAAATCATAAAAATTTGACTTTGACTGCTAGCTTTCAAAAATTGGAACAAACATTTTTTTTTGATTTTTTTTCTATTTTTTATGGTTTTTTATCAAACCTACAAAAAACGATTTTGTTGAAAAAAATATTTGTTTTCGAATTGTACGACATTTTTTGCCCTTATAATTTGCTTTAATTTACAGATTTATCAAACTTATACGTTAAAAAATATGGTCAAAATGCTAAAGACACTTTCCAAGAAAATATGATTGAAAAAATAATACCACAAATATTTTTCGTGATTTGTACACAATATTACAACACAAAATGTTATGCACAGCCCTTCGACAAAAAGTTTGTAAACTAGTGTAATTAGCATTTAATTTTATGAAGAACCATTTAATCAATAAATGGGCCGCACTGGTCCTCATTATTATATAGTCCTCTCATAGAAAGGTCCGACCGGAAACAACTTTTAGACTTCTTAGAAACCACCAATAACAACAAATAATTTTTCTGGAGAAAATTGTTGAAATTTTCTTTTTCTATAAAATTTTGTTAAAATTGTATTTTTATTGAAAATTTTGTATTTTTATTAAAATTTATTATTCATTTACACCCGTCAGTGACCCTTTATCCGCGATAATGGACCTTTAATACGTTCATCGACCTTATATCGGGTCAGTAGACATTAATCCTACTATCGGTCATCGACCTTTAATCCGATCATCTAGCTATAATCCGACCAGTTACACTTAACTCGCCATCTTTTACCCGGGGATTAAAGGTTGATCGGCGGCTTAAGGGCCACTGACCGGATTAAAGTACACAGATCAGAATAAATGTCGATGGCCAATGGCCCGATTAAAGGCTACTGTCCGGTTTATAGGTTGATCAGCGGATTAAGGCCACTAAAATGATTAAATATCGATGATTAGCATTAACCACTGCCCGTGTTATAGATCGTTGACTTTGTTCGAGGTCAATGAGGAATATTTTAACAAAACATCCAATTTCGACGAAATTTTAAAGAAAAACTAAATTTCAACGAAATTTTGAAGAAATTTTGTAGAAATTTCAAAGAAATTTTTTAGAAAAATTAAATTTCAAAGAAATTTTTTAGAAAAATTAAATTTCAAAGAAATTTTTTAGAAAAATTTTCTAGAAAAAACAATTTAAAAAAAAATTCTAGAAATATAAAATTTCTAAGAAATTTTTTAGAAAAAGCAATTAAAAAAAATTCTAGAAAAAATGTGATTTAGACATAATTTACTAAAAAAATATATTCAACAAAAATGCATTTTCGATAATAGTAAAAAAATCAATTTCTGCGAAATTTTCTAGAAAAATTAAATTTTGAAAAAACATAGAAAAATGAAATTTTGAAGAAATTTCATAGAAAAAATGCAATTTTAACGAAATTTTTAAAAATGTAACACAATATTTTTTAAATACCAATTTTGACAATATTTTCTATTAAATTGAGATTTCTGTTAGATTTTCAATAAAAATCTTTTTTGATGAAATTTTCTAAATTCAATTTTAATTTCATAATTATTTTATAAAATTGCTATTTCTATGATATTTTTTATAAAATTAAATTTTGAGCAAATACAGCTGACCACAATCATGTACAAACCCTTTTTAGACAGATAAAATTTTAACGAAATTTTCCTAAAAAAGTCCATTTTATCTTTATTTTCTAGAAAAATTAAATTTCATAAAAATTTTCTAGGATAATGCAGAAAAAATAAATTAAAAAAATGTCTAAAAATAAGCATTTTCGCTTCCATAAGTATTTCAGCTGATTTAAGTTAAAGACATACACTATTGCTACTGAATTCTGAAGATGATAGAGTGATGTCTATCGAAACTGCAGTCAATTCTACCAAGCAATTAAAACTCTCTACCAATTTTTGTATTTGTTTCTATTACTTTTTGCAATAGACAGAAAGTAACTGGAACAAAAATAATTTCTGATTGAAGAAAAAAGAAAAATTTCCAAAAAAATTCTAAAAATAAGAAATTCCAAAGAAATTTTCGAAAAGAATGGATTTTGACATATTTTTCTAGAAAAAACCGAAATTTTCAACATAAATGTATTTTCGATAAGAGTTTAAAGAAAAATCAAATTTGATAAAATTTTATAGGAAAAAGTAATTTTAAGAAAATTTTTGATAAATTTTTATTTCTTTTAGAAATGTAATATAAATTTTACCAACAAATACTTTGTTACATTTTCAATAAAAATCTTTTTTCGAAATGAAATTTTCTATATTCAATTTTAATTTTATAAAATTGCAATTTCTATGAAATTTTCTATAATATTAAATTTCCACCATAAGCTGACCACAGTCACGTACAAATCCTTTTTTAGACAGATGAAATTTTAACGAAATTTTCCAGAAAAATTCCATTTTATCATTATTTTCTAGAAAAATTAAATTTCAAAAAATTTTTGCAACTTCAATGAAATTTTCGAAAAAAATGGATTATGACATATTTTGCTAGAAAAAACGAAATTTTCAACAAAAATGTATTTTCGATAAAACTTTAAAAAATTAATTTCGAAGACATTTTGTAGAAAAAATCAATTTTGAAGAAATTTTATAGGAAAATATAATTTTAAGGAAATTCTTTAAAAATTTCCTTAAAGAATTTAAGGAAATTCTTTTTTTAGAAATGCAATATAAATTTTAACAACAAATGCTTTGTTACACTTCCAATAAAAATCTTTTTTCGACGTAATTTTCTATACTCAATTCAATTTTCTAATTTTTTTTTTTAAATTTGCAATTTCTGTAAAATTTTCTACAAAAATAAATTTCGACCATATAGCTGACAAAGCCTTTTTAGAAAGATGAAATTTTAACGAAATTTTCCAAAAAAATCCATTTTAATATTAGTTTTTAGAAAATTTTAATTTCATAAAAAAATTTCTAGGTTAATGACATTTTGATATATTTTCTAGAAAAATTTACTTTGTGGGTACGAACATGAAAGTTCGTACCCACAAAATTTTTCAAAAACAAAAATCCAATTTTGTGTAAATTTTTTTATATAAATTAATTGTTGCTGTAAATATGAAATTTTCACTAAATTTACAGTTATATGCAATTTATGCAATATTTTCAAGAAAATACATTTTCGTCAATTTTGAAGGAACTTTTCAAAAACTAAAAATAGTTTTAATAATAAGTGCAATTTGATGCATTTTTTTTAAATTACAATTTCTTTAACTTTTCAGAGAAATTTTCGAAAAAGAATTAAATTTTGACATAACTTTCTAGAAAAAACGAAATTTTAAACAAAAATCTATTTTCGATAAGAGTTTAAAAAGTTTAATTTTGACGACATTTTGTAGGAAAAAATCAATTTTGAAGAAATTTTATAGGAAAATTTAATTTTAAGGAAATTCTTGAGAAATGCAATTTTAACGAAATATTTTTTCGATGCAATTTTCTATATTCAATTCAATTAAATCTCAATTTTACAAATATTTTTTTTTAATTGAATTTCTATGAAATTTTCTACAAAACAAAATTTTGAAAGATGAAATTTTACCGAAGTTTTCCAGAAAAATTCCATTTTATAATTTTTTAGATAATGAAATTTTGATGGATTTTCTAGAAAAATTTATTTTCAAAGAATTTTGGTAGAGAAATTAAATTTCATACAAATTTTCTAGAAATAAACAATTTCAAAGAAATTTTCGAAAAACAAAATTGGATTTTTACATAATTTTCTGGAAAAAACGAAATTTTTAACAAAAATTTATTTTCGATAAGAGTTTAAAAAAATTTAATTTCGCCAAATTTTGTAGATAAAATCAATTCAGAAATGTAATATTAACGATTTTTTTAGAAATGTATAATTAATATTAACAAAAAATGCTCTGTTAAATTTTCAATTAAAATACATTTTCCACTTTTTTTAAAACCCATTTTTTTAAAAAAATCCAATTTTTTTTGTCATTTTTTATATAAATTAAATATTTCTGAAATTTTCTATAAAAATGCAATTGTGCTGAAATTTTCTTACAAAAATGTAATTTTTACTAAATTCTTCATAAATAAATATGTAATTTTTATGAAATTTACAAGAAAATATTTATTAAGGCAAAATTTTATAGAAAAATACCACAATTTCGTAAATTTTGAAAGTTTTTTAAAAAACAAAAACAATTTTAATAAGTGCATTTCGATGCATTTTTTCATAAAATTGCAATTTCTATGAAATTTTCTACAATATTAAATTTTGACCCACGTAACCGTAGCTCCCAACAAAACCTTCATGTCCATACCCACAAAATTCAATAAAAAATCTATTTTCGACATTTTCCACAAAAAATCCAATTCTGTTTAAATTTTTTATATAAATTAATTTTTGCTGTAAAATATTTTCAAGAAGAATACAATTTTGAAAGAACTTTTCAAAAACAAAAATAATTTTAATAACAAGTGCATTTCGATGAAGTTTTTTATAAAATTAAAATTTTCTTTGGCGTATGACTAATATTGCTGCACGAACAGGCCAAGGAGGTTTTGACTGAAATTAGACCTTTTTTTGTGTTTGTGTTAAGTTTTGGGCTTTTGTGTGTTCTGACACATAAAGTAAAATTCGAAGGCCAACATTTTTTTGGAACATTTCATACCCGTTCTCCCCATTTTAGGGGTGTGTTTTACGATTTCTTAAAATAGGGCCAACAATTACAGTTATGTGGGGGAGAGGGTTAATATGTTCCACAAAAATATTGGCCTTAAGATTTTCTATAAAATTGCTGAACATACCCTACACCAAAAGAATATTTTTGTTACAAAATAGTGAAATGTTAAAATTTGTAAGTTACAATTTGGGTTTTTGAGCTATTTAGGGTGCCTTAACAAGTTCAGATTGTATTGATATGTTCACAAAGTTGTTCAGATTTACCGTGGCTACAAGTTTGCCAAATATTGTTAGTGAAAAATTACGAGTCCCTGTATGTTGTGTTGAAAAAATTTAAAAAAAAAATATTTGTTTCCTTCACTTTTTTCAAAAAACTGCGAGAACATATTTTTTCGCGTAAAACGTCAACAAACATTGTTCATTGATGATCCATCACAGAGTTATGATGGACACCGCTAATTAACTTTTTTCAGATTGCACAATGTACCTTGAAAGTTATAATATACCACTGGTTTTAATCAAAAGATATTAGCCGTGACGTCACAAAAAAAATCACAAAAATGTGCCTTCTTGGCAAGAACAACAATACCTCCCTTACGTTGTTATTCGCGAAAACCACAGATCTGAAGAAAAAAAATAAAGAAGTTCTTATATTATTATTAAGTTATTATATTATTATATTTATGTTTAAAAATTAAAAAAAGAATTATTTGTTTAAAAAAAAATTAAAAACTATGCCTTAAAATGAACACTTGCGTTGTCCTAAAATTTCACAAATTCTATTAGAATCGGTTAATTCACTACTTTTTCATAAGTTTTTTAAAAGTCAAAGTACATACATATGAAATATTTTTAAATATAACATCCACTTAATTAATGGTAATATATTTATTAAATGTACTCAGGGCTCCCCTGGAAGATCGATACGGCCCTCGGAGGAGACCGTGAAAGTCTGGTGTAGGGTATCATATAACCGGCTCCGTCGGACTTTAGCTTTTCTTTACTTTTTGTTATTGTTATTGCTTCGGTTACGAGTATCTTGTTCCCCGCTGGAGTTGCTTGTTGTCCAGTCAATGGCTAGGTAGTTCCATCAATCAAGCAACAATTTTATTTACGAGTTTAAACAGAATAGCTACAAAATTTGTCTATAAATTTTGATTGATATTTTATTACAATCCATTTACAGGATGAATTGTGTAGTAAAAACCTGTTGTGAAACCACTTAGTCATTGCTCGTAAATGTTCTCAACAGCCAACCAACCAACGACAGTTAATAACTTAACACTGATAGTGGATATTGGTCAAAACCATTATTCCAGACGTTTTTCGTTTGGACATATTTTAATCGAGAACAGGTAATTATTTCTGTAATAAAGTTGAGATAGACTGAAAATGACTTGTTTCTTTTTATTTACCACACTTTTGTTCTTTTAGTAGAAAATATGTAATTGTGATTTGGCTTGAGGTCAATACAGTTGATCTGAATGTAATACTAAATCGTTCAGGTTTAATATCTATAATTATTTTTATTTTACCAAGACAAAATCAATATGCACAGCTAAAGATCAGACTAAATACTAGTGATCGAATGAGACCAGTTTATATTAGGACTAGTTATAGCCTTCTTAGTTGAATAAAAAGGGTTTGTTACTCAAAAAAAAAAGTACAGTTTGTATTTAAAATAAGAACAACTTCATAAATATTAAGTATTTTTCCTTATTTTTAATTACAGTAAGTGGCATTTTTATCCCCTCACCATACAGGGAGGAGGGTATATATCATTTGCTACACTCAGAAAAAAGTGAACCCTGGAGCAAGTTAAAATGAACTAAACTAAACTAAACTGTTGGAAATTCAACTTCGTATGGCGCTAAAGCTAATTTTCCTAATATCAAGTTCATACATTTCCTCACAATTATGAAATATTTTGAACTTAATTCTAGTTAACTCTTACTTCCTTTGAGTAATTACTGACATCAAAATAGGGAAAATAAACTCAATACAAGCTGATTTTGACTTGAAATTATGCAAATTCAGCATATTTTCTCCCTACTGCAAGTATATTTTTACTCAAATTTAGGAAAATTTAATTAAAATAATGCAAACAGAAAAGAACATTTTAATCTTGGAAATATTTTTCTTGGACTTTTGGACCTTGAAATTTGTATGTAATTTTTCTCTGCCCACTCTCTCCTCCATTTATATGTTGAAATCTCTTACCGATCCTTCTTGGATGACTCTTCTTTATTTTAGGAATAGAAACAGATTATTATTAGAAAGATATTCTAAATATTATATAAAATTTTACCTTACCAAGAACATTCCGTTTAGTAGCTCACATTCTTACCCACTAAACTAAGTGCCTACGCAGTTAAAAGGCTAAAGTGATTGCATTGAAACTTGGAACATAGATTACTTATTTTAAAAACGTACAATGGCGTATTTGATTCGCCGCCACGTGTTTTACGACATCTTGACCACTGGAGTTATTAAGCAGAAAGACGAAAGACCAATTGCCAGAGCTGTTGAGGTTCTGGTCAGTTATTTTATGATGGGACTGTGGTAAAAAATGCAAAACGCATTTTATCAAAATTATTTATAATCAAAACTGTGAAAAACTGTAACTAGATATTCAATTTAATATCTGTGGATTATGGTCAGTGCAGACATTCTCAAATGGAGCGCATGACCATGACACAAGAACTTTGATTCTATATATTGGATATTCTAATAGGAAGGGCGTTGGTTTGGTGATATTCTTTAAAAGGGACCAAATTAACCTCTGAAACGAGTTTTTTCATACAGTGGTATTGGCGACCCCTTGTGAAATGAGCTGGAGACATCTTTTTTGGACATATGACAGATCGGACTTTCTCGTTTCTTTGACTTTTTTAATGTTTCCAAAAAAAAATAATACTCGTACAATCAAAAACGTATATGGTCATTGTGGGCAAAATCGATGTACTCATCGAAGGATATCATTTGTGAAAGAATTTATCCTCCCCCATAATGTGTAAATGTTTAAAACTGAATTTAGTTTTGAATTTGTTTTCTATAAAATTTTTACATATTTCACTATGTGGAGGGCGCAAAATAAATATAAGCCCCGGGGTGCCAGACCCCCTATATCAGGCCCTGGACACGTACCACATTTGAAGTCAATCGATTAATCCTGTCGAAAGTTATCATGCGCACCAACCACCCAGACAGGCTGACGGACATTGCTCAAATGCCATCAAATAGCCCGTCAAATATTCTTGGGGTCTATTTGGACACTTCATCAACATGTTACACTTTTGGTCCGCAGCATCTGATATATACCCTTGTTCACAAACTGAATTTTGTTGATATACTCTTATGTCTAACATAAGTGCTATAATTTCTAAATTTTTCCATAGATTTTCTTCAAGTAAGCATTGTTCTCTTCGTTAGGATGCTAGCGTTCAAAATACGTTTTTTTCTATTTTTTATGCATTTTTCGCGCGAACTATAAGTTTTTTTTTGGAAAAAAAAGTATTTTTTTTCTAATTGTTTTAACAAAAGTTACTAAACTTCTGTTTCCACATAAAAGTACTAACATTTGTAGTCCTCATACTTTCCTTTAATTTAATGTATCCCGACATTATCGAGCATATACAGGGTTTTCCAACAAGAGGTGTTATTTTGAATCACCCGGTATTTCGGTAGCTATTACTTTTGAAGCTTTTATTCTTTGACATTTGACAAGTAGGAACTACGCCATTACTAACCAGCTAAAGTCGGGCGGGGCCGACTATATAATACCATACACCACTCTCGTAATATTGGATAACTCTGATATATAAATTTTGTAAATTGTTTACATAAATTTACTTTTGGGACATTTTATACCTCAATAATACCCTGTACCACAGTGTGGTGTAGGGTATAAAAACGATAGGATCTAAAGAGCCAAATCGGATGAAACATATATATGGGAGCTATAGCTAAATCTTAACCGATTTTCTTCAAATTTGGCAATGTTGGTTCATGGATCAAGAAACTCTACCATTCTAAATTTCAAAATGATTGGATGTAAAATACAGCTTCTATAGAACTAAAGGGCCAAATCGGACGAAACATATATATGGGAGCTATAGCTAAATCTTAACCGATTTTCTTCAAATTCGGTAGTGTTGGTTCATGGATGAAGAAACTCTACCATTCTAAATTTCAAAACGATTGGATGTAAAATACAGCTTCTATAGAACTAAAGGCCCAAATCGGACGAAACATATCTATGGGAGCTATATCTAAATCTTAACCGATTTTCTTCAAATTCGGTAGTGTTGGTTCATGGATGAAGAAACTCTACCATTCTAAATTTCAAAATGATTGAATGTAAAACACAGCTTCTACAGGACTAAAGAGCAAAATCGGACGAAACATATATATGGGAGCTATAGCTGAATCTTAACCGATTTTCTTCAAATTCGGTAATGTTGGTTCATGGATCAAGAAACTCTACCATTCTAAATTTCAAAACGATTGGATGTAAAATACAGCTTCTATAGAACTAAAGGGCCAAATCGGACGAAACATATATATGGGAGCTATAGCTAAATCTTAACCGATTTTCTTCAAATTCGGTAGTGTTGGTTCGTGGATCAAGAAAGTCTACCATTCTAAATTTCAAAACGATTGGATGTAAAATAAAGCTTCTATAGAACTAAAGGCCCAAATCGGACGAAACATATCTATGGGAGCTATAGCTAAATCTTAACCGATTTTCTTCAAATTCGGTAGTGTTGGTTCATGGATCAAGAAACTCTACCATTCTAATTTTCAAAACGATTGGATGTAAAATACAGCTTCTATAGGACTAAAGGGCCAAATCGGACGAAAGATATATATGGGAGCTATATCTAAATCTGAACCGATTTCAACCAAATTCAATAGGCTGCGAAATACTCTAAACTGCAAAATTTCAGAACGATCGGAGTGAAATTGCGATCTGTAGTTGACGAACAACTTTACATGGATAGACGGACAGACATGGTTAAATCGACTCAGCTAGTGATTCTGAGTCGATCGGTATACTTTAAGGTGGGTCTAGCTGTGTTATTTTCAGGTGTTACAAACATCTGCCGTGAAACAAACTTATAATACCCTGTACCACAGTGTGGTGTAGGGTATTAAAATGGAACGATACACGATTCAACAACGCATTGCAATGATTAAAATTCGAAAAATCGAAAATCATCGAAAAATCATCTTGACTGATGAGGCCCATTTCCACCTCGGTGGCTACGTCAACAAGCAAAATTGTCGCATCTGGGGCTCGGAAAACCCAAGAGTTATTGTAGAGAAGCCTCTCCATCCCAACGTGTGACTGTTTGGTGCGGTTTATGGTTCGGCGGGGTCATTGGACCTTACTTTTTCGAAAATTGGATCAAGTTGGATCAAGAGTTACGGTGAATGGATTGAGCTATCGAGATGATTAATGATTTTTTATGGTCGGAGTTGGATGGTATTGATCTGAACAACGTTTACTTTCAACAAGATGGCATATTTACGCTCTGGGGGCGCATTTATTAATGATCGGTTAAAAAATGCGCTCTCTAGGGCGTAAATATGTCTTATCGAAAGGGACCTTTGTATGGGGGCTATATCAAAGTATGGACCGATATATGCCTTTTTAATAGAGATCCTCCTGGGTTAAGAAATGCCTCTGTACTAATTTTCATTACGATTGCTTCATATTTGCGACCTGTGGTGTCGAATATAAAAAAGAACGGAACGCTAAACGTAGTGATACTGTTAGTGTTCTGTTCAAAAGAACAGGGGCCTAATTACCGCATCCATTTCGTATTGTAATCTGAATTTTTGACAGCATAAAACGAGTATTTACGAGTATTTGTAAAAAAACCTTTGTACGACGCAAAACTTAATAAAACTGAATTATCTTATATAAAAACGATATCGGCCTCAAATTTACAATAGGAGGTTTCTGAATCCTAAAAACGGTATTTAACTATTCTATATTTTTAATAACACCCATAAATACCTATATCGAACCGATAAAATAAAATTAGATGTAATCATAATAAAAATATTTATTTTTAACAGCCATAATTTGAACTAAATTTCCCAAGTTTTAGTACTGTTCAAAGGTAAACGTAATTAGAGAAAGTGTTTGTTTAATCGTATGTCGGTGACTAATATGTAATTGCCGATTTAATTAATGGAGGTTAAAAATGCTAAAATCCACTATGATATTGATCGACAAAACCAATTAACAATAACAAATGTACGTTTTTAAATTCTTGGTTTAGAAATCTATTCAAAACACTGTAATTTAATTGTTGCAGCTTTGATTTAGTACTATACAACAAACAACATGTCTATCATGTAAAAAACGTATTTTTTCTTTGCGTGTAGGTACGCCCTTTAAACAAAAATATATTTATAGATCTTGACCTAGTGCAAAGTTATACCTACACTTATTTAGTTCAATTTACCACGTTTATTCAAAGTGAACACGTGTTCACAAATTATCAGTAAAACACTGATATGAACACTAGTTTCAATTGCGTAATTTTTTTTTTAAAAAAGGAAAAATAATATAATTATGCGTATTCTTATATTCCTCATCAATGAAATCACAAACAGATCTGAAATAATTTATTTCATTCAGTAGTACAGATGAACGCGAGGTCGTTTTATTTGAAATGACGGCATTCATCTGAAGTTGTAAATATGTAGAATCAATCGTAAATCTAACCTGTTACATTAACAACAATACCTGAAATTATGTTCAACAGATTTTTCTAGAATCTGGCAAATATTACCACTTCTGTAAAGTGTGCTCCCACGATTGGTGTAGCTTATAAAATAGTTGGCACTACCCGCCTTTATTTGTATACCCCACGTCACATTGTGGTACAGGTTGTTATAACTTGGTGCATTTGTTTGTAACACCCAAATGGAGATGAGATAAACTCATCGTTTATTATACCGATCGACTTCGAATCATGTCATGTCCGTCTGCCTGTCCATGTACGCTTGTAATTTAAGTACAGCTCGAAATTATTGTACAATCGCAACGAAAATAGGCACACAAGGTTTTGTGGCCCAAGGACAAACGCCATTTAAAATGGTAAATATCGGTTATGATTTACATACAACTGTCATATATAAGCATATTTACCACCCGAGTTGGCTTTCGCCTGCGGATGCTATATTTTGCATTCTATCATTCTGAATAATATCACTGTCCAACAATATTTTTGGAACAGAATAGCGAATCTATAATTTGGAAAGGGCATGCAGTAGTAATAGTTAGAATAGGGTAGATCATTTTTGTAGAATAAACTAATGGTCCAGCTGGTCTGATTTATTTTTACAGTGGGTCAAAGTTTTCATCTTTTTTGGTCGAAGGTAACATTATAATAAATGAAAACAAGTAAAAGCGCTAAGTTCGGCCATGCCGAATCTTATATAACCTCCACCATGGATAGCATGTGACCTCACAAAATAACTCAAACCCAAAGAAAATAACACCGAAAAAAAAACAAAAAATATATAGTAGATGAGAACATTAGGAATCACAACAAGTTGGATGCTATATATGGGAGCTATAACTAAATATGGACCGATATCGCCCATTTTCAATCCCAAGTTACCTGCAGCCATAAGAAGTATCTATACCAAATTTCAGCCACCTAGCTCAAGTGTTATAGATTGTAGCGTGATTACAACAGACGGACATGGCTAAATCGTCTTAGAATTTTACGACGATTAAGAATATATATACTTTATGGGGTCTCAGATCAATATTTAGAGGTGGTTCAAACGGAGTGACAAAATGAATATAAGGGTCCGCTATCTAACGTTTTTTTTCAACTAGTGCTTATTTCGTGAATGGTAACACTTAGCTCATGTCTGATTTGACAGATAATTAGTTTTATCCTTCCGCTGAACGAATATGGTTGTGTATACGCTTGAACAACGCTGGGAGCGATCGACTTACAGAAGATGCCGATTTTGCCAAAAAAATCATCTTTTCAGATGAAGCTCATTCTGATCTTGGCGGGTATGCAAACAAGCAAAATTGTCGCATTTGGGGCACGGAAAACCCACACGCATACATTGAAAAGCCTATACACCCAAAACGAGTCACTGTTTGGTGCGGATTTTGGTCCAGAGGCATAATTGGGCCATTTTTCTTCGAAAATGAGCAAGGAGTGGCCGTTACAGTCAATGGCGATCGTTATCGGGCCATGTTGAACGAATTTTTGTTCACAAAAATTGAAGAGGAGGATATTGGCAACATTTGGTTTCAACAGGACGGCGCTACGTGCCACACAGCCGAAGCTACACTCGATGTTTTTCGCCCTGTTTTTGAAGATGGCATTATCAGCCGCAGAGCTGATGTCGTTTGGCCACCTGGGAGCTGCGATTTAACACCGTTGGACTATTATTTGTGGGGTGCCCTCAAAGATAAGTGTTACGCCGACAAGCCAGAGACAATTGACGCTTTAAAGGACAATATTCGTGAAGCCATTGGTGAAATACAGCTGCACACAATCGATAATGTGCTTAAAAATTGGACCGATCGTGTAGGCTACTGCATGGCCAGCCGAGGCAGCCATTTGAATGAAATTATTTTCCATTATTAACCGGAAGGATTGTACTTTCAAATAAAAAAAGAAATTTGAGAAAATATTCAGTAGTTTTTTTTTAAAGCATTTTCAAAAAAAAAAGTTATTTGGCGGACCCTTTATACATATGTATATATTTAAAAAAATTTCAAGTTAATGTCTGAGAGATTTCTTATTGTCAAAGTTATTTAGTGGAATTTGGCCCTTTTTTCGAGAAAATCAAAAGGTCCATTCACAAAGGACATTTAAGGATTAAAATATTCTACGAAAATTTTTGCCGGAAAATTTCAGTGGGGGACTCCAAACGCACCAAAGTGGTAAATAAAGCTCTTTAAGCTTAATTAGCAAAATTACACGCCAATTTATACAAAACAAGTAAGGAAAGGCAGAAAGTCGGGCGGGCCGACTATATAATATCCTACACAACCCTTACAATGCGATAATGGTCATAATTTGGATTAATTGGAAAGTAGGTAGGAACATAACGGGTGATCCAAGTAGAGACACTTTTTTCAATAGCCTTTTTTTGACAGATCACGTGTGAGTCGTGTCATGCTGTCATGTTATTTTTGTTAAGTATTATTTGGCATTTCATCATGGAAAGACTTACGCCTGAACAACGTTTACAAATTATTCAGTTTTATTATCAAAATAATCGTTCGCCAATTGCACTAAGTAATTTTTTTTTTAAATCCAAAAAAACACTTTCCAGTCGACCCACGACCATGACACCCATGAGCAATATTTTAGCTCTCGTTAAGAGCTATCTTTTTCCCATTGACCGATTCCCGATCCGACGTACCGAAGTCATCGGTCCATATATCTTCAAAAATGATGCCGGTGAGAACGTAACCGCCACTGGCAACCGTTATCGTGCCATGATAACCGACTATTTGATGTACAAAATTGAACCACGTGATCTCGGCGACATTTGGTTTCAACAAGACGGCGCCACTTCCCACACATCCATCAATCAATTGATTTATTGAGAGAACACTTCGGTGAACAGATAATTTCACGTTTTGGGCCGGTCGATTGGCCACCAAGATCGTGCGATATCACACCGTTAGACTTTTTCCTGTGGGAATATGTAAAGTCTTAAGTTTATGCGGACAAACCCGCTTCGATTCAGGCCTTGGAGCAACATCATCACGAGTGTCATTCGCCACTTACCAGTCGAAATGCTTGAACGAGTCATCGAAAATTGGACTCAACGGATCGACCATCTGAGACGTAGCCGCGGCCAACATTTGGTAGACATAATCTTCAAAAAATAAATGCCAAAGAATGTTTTTTCAAATGATAATAAACATTCCCCATCCAATTTGAATTTTCTGTTTTTTTTTTATTTAAAAAAGTAGGGAACCTCGAAATGGATCACGCTATATATAAGTGGGTATATTTAAATCTGAACTGATTATCGCAAAATTAAGCAATTTAGGAACGAAATTTATAAACATCTTTTGAAAAATATTTTAATGATCGGAAGTAAAGTACAACTTCTATAGCGCTTTGATACCAAATCAGCAGGACTATATATATGGAGGTTATACCTAAATCTGAACCGATTTTTCCTAATGCTCATTCATGTAATACGAAAGCTCTTTCTGCCGAATTTCGCACTGATCGGATATAAAATACAGTTTCTACAGCGTTTACAAGTCAAATCGGGGGTAACATATATATGGGGGCTACATCTAAATCTGAACCGATTTCCCTCAAATTTTACAGTGTTCATTCATGTAATAAGAAACCTCCTTCTGCCGAGATTCGTACTCATCCGATGAAAAATACAGTTTTTGCAGCGTTTATATGTCAAATCGGGGGTAACATATATACGGGAGCTATACGTAAATCTGAACCGATTTTAACCAAATTCAATAGGGATCGTCCTTGGGCCAAAAGAAAGATACGTGCTAAGTTTCGTTTAGATCGTACCATAATTGCGACCTGTACTTCGATTACAAGAATATATGCGCAGACGGACATAGCTAAATCAACTCAGAAAGTGATTCTTAGTCCATCGGTATAATAAACGATGGGTCTATTTCTTTTCCTTTTGTGTGTTACAAACAAATGCACAAAGTTATAATACCCTGTAACACAGTGTGGTGTAGGGTATACAAATATACTATTATGTAAATTTAAAATC
The DNA here is from genome assembly GCA_963930755.1 of Eudasyphora cyanicolor. NCBI lineage: Eukaryota > Metazoa > Arthropoda > Insecta > Diptera > Muscidae > Eudasyphora > Eudasyphora cyanicolor. The sequence goes on from OZ005736.1 coordinate 146,327,124, forward strand.
AAGATATCTATGGAACGATTGGAACAGAATGGTGACCCTTAAATTTTGAAAGGGTATGTTGAGTAGATCATTTTTGTAGAATAAACTTATGGTCCAGCTGGTCTGAATTTTGTTTTTACAAGATGTCATTTTGATGTAAATTTTTTACAAAAATGCACTAAAAATTAGTAATGGTCCAGATTAATTCGTCGTGGTGATGAATGGTATTCATCATGGTGATGAATGGAATTCGTCATGGTGATGAATGAGATTCGTCGTGGTGATGAATGGAGTTCGTCGTGGTAATGAACGGGATTCGTCGTGATGATGAATGGGATTCTTCGTGGTGATGAATTGTATTCGTCGTCTGTTGGCAAATACATTACTCGATGAGATTATTTTTGATTTAAAATATGAGAAGTAACGAAAGCTTCTCGTTCGTTTCCTTTAAGCCTTACCTGTTAAGAACTGCGTTTCGAACCGAATAATCACAACTGAACCTAGCAAAACTGTCAAGTGATTTAATTTTCCATACCGTTTTTAATGGTCTAAAACCAGAAGAATATTTATTGAAATTTTTAAAGTTTAAATAGTCGGGACATGAATTCGTCGTGGTGATGAATGGGATTCGTCGTTGTGATGAATGGGATTCATCGTGACGAATGGGATTCATCGTGGTGATGAACTTGATTCATCGTAGGGATGAATGGTATACATCGTAGTGATGAAAGGGATTCGTCATGGTAATGAACTCGATTCATCGTAGGGATGAAATGTGATCATCCTGAGGACGAAAGTTTTTGGAAACAGAGATTCGTCATGGTGACGAACTTATTCATCAAGAGGATTATTCCGTACGTTAGCTGACTTTTGACGAAAAAACAATCGTGATGATGTACAAATTCGTCGTCATGACGAAGCTTTTTCTATCAGTGTAAGATAATACGGCCATTGCATTTCTTGCGCAAAAGAGCCATTGTTTCGTTGGCTATGTGGCAAGTGACATCATCCTGTTGAAACCACATAGAGTCTAGGTCCATATCCTCAATCTTTGGCTATAAGAAGTCCATTATCATCTCGAGATAGCGATCACAATACAGGGTAACTGCTAGACCGACCTCATTTTCGAAGAAGCAAGGCCCGATGACGCCGCCAGCCCATAAACCGCAGCAAACAGTCACTCTTTGTGGATACATCGGCTTTTCAACAATCACTCGTGGATTCTCAGTTGCCCAAATGCGGCAATTCTGCTTGTTAACGAATCCGCTGACGTGAAAGTGTGCCTCGTCGCTGAAGATGATTTTCTTTGTATGGTCACCCTTTCACTTCTGTCTGTTCAACCAACCATTCGGCGTATTGACGACGCTTGAAATGATCGGTGGGCTTCAGCCCTTGAGTCAATTGAACCTTGTAAGCGTGTAAATTCAATTCTTTATTCAAAATTCGCATCAGATATAGTTTTATGTATTTCTCAATAGCGCACTTTCTTTACTTATGGCTGAACTGTTGTAAACTGAATTATTTTTCGCTATTACAATATCTAATTTTATGGTAGCTGAGCTTTTACGTTTTTAATATTTGTCATAGTTATTAAAAATAAATTGAAAATATCATATAGTAATTAGACGGAGAAAGGAGATGTATTGCGCAATTCGAGTGGAAACACCAGTAAAGTTGTTCTGGTATCAGAAAGATACTTAGTTCACGAGTTCATAGTTCTAAAAAAGAAACAAAACAAATCCCAGAAACAATGTATAAATTCTGAAATTACAAAAATATGTATTATAAAAAACCCGACTTCTTGTTTGTTTTATACTTTTAATTCAATAATTAAGTATTGCATTTGATTAGTATAAAGAGTCATAAACCTATCTAGTAATCCATAGATTACCTGAATAAAAACTGGCCTTATTTGATCACTATTACCTACACTGGTCTCGAGCGAAATATATATTGGCGCAGTTCAAACAGAGCTAATTACTAAATGCATTAGTCACTACAGTTATCGTATCTGTACGAATAACTGCCTACTTTGATCAACGTATTGAACTCAAGCCTAACTACACTCATACTCTAGTGAACTAAGGAACATTTAGTTCTACACGAGTCTATCTACCATTTTCTTCCAGAACATGTAATAGAACGATTAAAATATTTCTCAATAGAAATCGTCGGATAAAGTCGATGTCTGTTATCAGAAGTTATCAAATGTGTTAGACGAGAACATCCACAATCAATGACTAACTGGTTTTCCAACCAGTTTTTTTACACAATCCCTCATTAAGTGTAATGTAATAAAATATTTATCAAACTTTATAGTTAAATTTTTTATTGAATATATATGAGGTTGTTATTAAAAGCGTTACTTGACTGATTGACTAATAAATAAGGAGATAAACAACTGAAGCAAGAAACTACATAAGGAGTTGAGGATGCTAAGTGGTATTTAGATATTCTAATTTCTCGCAATAAAAGTTAATTCCATTCATGTAAAGGATATCAAAAATATTTAAAAAATCTCAAGATATTTTAAAGTTAATTCCATTCATGTAAAGGGTTTAATTATTAGATATCAAAAATATTTAAAAAATGTCAAGAAATTTGCAAAATTTTAGAAGATAAAAGGCAGGTTCTAAATTTATGAAGATGGTGTTGTTTTTTAATGAAATATTTAATGAAAAGAGACAAATAATTATTTTTATAATATATGCGCCAAGAAAAATCAGAAAAATCTCTCTAGATACTAATTTTTCAAAAACTGAGTTCTATGAGCGCAACAACACAGACTGATGCAATCCCACTTATTTCTTTTACAAAATTTAGCTGCAACAAATTTAATGACGCTTGTTTCAAAAATACTCTCACCTATTTATACGCGAAACCACACTGTGGTAAATGGTATTATCACTTGTCTATTTATACCCTACACCACACTGTGGTACAGGGTATTATAAGTTTATTTCACGGCAGATATTTGTAACACCTGAAAATAACACAGCTAGACCCACCTTAAAGTATACCGATCGACTCAGAATCACTAGCTAAGTCGATTTAAGCATGTCTGTCCGTCCGTCTGTCCATGTAAAGTTGTTCGTCGACTACAGGTCGCAATTCACTCCGATAGCTATAGCTCCCATATATATGTTTCGTCCGATTTGGCCCTTTAGTCCTATAAAAGCTGTATTTTACATCCAATCGTTTTGAAATTTAGAATGGTAGAGTTTCTTGATCCATGAACCAACACTACCTAATTTGAAGAAAATCGGTTAAGATTTAGCTATAGCTCCCATATATATGTTTCGTCCGATTTGGCCCTTTAGTCCTATAGAAGCTGTATTTTACATCCAATCGTTTTGAAATTTAGAATGGTAGAGTTTCTTGATCCATGAACCAACATTGTTGAATTTGAAGGAAATCGGTAAAGATTTAGCTATAGCTCCCATATATATGTTTCATCCGATTTGGCTCTTTAGATCCAATCGTTTTTATACCCTACACCACACTGTGGCACAGGGTATTATTTAAGTATAAAATGTCCCAAAAGTAAATTTATGTAAACAATTTATACATGAATTACAAAATTTATATATCAGAGTTATTCAATATTTCGAGAGTGGTGTAGGGTATTATAAAGTCGGCCCCGCCCGACTTTAGCCTTTCCTTACTGGTTTTATTGTAAAGCCTGACAAAATAAGAGATAAACCCATAGTTTATTATACCTTTCGGCATAGAATCACTTTTTGAGTCGATTTAGTATGTCCGTCCGTTTGTCTATCCATTTATTCTGGTATTCAAAATGCAGGTCGCAAATATGAAGCGATCTTTACGAAAATTCGAACAGAGGCATTTCTTAGACTAGGGATGAACCCTTATGAAAATGGGACATATCGGTACATGTCTTGATATAGCCCCCATATAAATGACCCCACCGATGTCACTTCGTGACGCTGTAGAGAACACATTTTTCAAATGATCTGGCTGAAATGTAAGAATTTAGGCCCTTATTCATAAAAATTTAATGAAGGTTTGAAGAACGCTTTAACACTGCTAAAGCGTTCCTCAAACCTTCTTTAACTTTTTATGAATAAGGCGTTTAAACTTTGTATAGGGCCTAATCGTTCCTAGTAAAAATGGAGTACATCGGTCCATGTTTTGATATAGCCACCATATAAAGGTCCCCACCGATGTCACTTCTTGACGTTCTAGGGAACAGATTTTGTCAACTGATCTGGCTAAAATTACAAATTTATACATTATATAGGGCCTAATCGTTCCTAGTAAAAATGGGATACATCGGTGCATGTTTTGATATAGGCCCCATATAAAAGTCACCACCGATGTCACTTCTTGAAGCTCCAGAGAACTATTTTTTCAACTGATATGGCTGAATTTTAAGAATTTATACTTTATAGTTAGTGCACTTAATCGTTCCTAGTTGAAATGGGAAACATCTGTCCATATTTTGATATTGCTCCAATATAAAAGGGTCCCTCCTTTCTTCTTGTCTTACTAGGGGACGCATTTTTTAACCCATCAACCCATTGAACTTTTTATTGAATTATATCGTCTCTAGTGAAAGTGGTGTATATCGGTCTATGTTTTTATAAGTGTAAGCCCCTTATGGAGGTCACATGTTTTGACATATGTTTGCGATTTTTAAGGCACTGGCTGCACTTTTTTTTGGGTAGGTTTGTTCCGCATTTGGTTTGGAGTCCCAAAATCATGTCTTATACTGCGTATTTAACCAGCAACGATTCACAGTTTGATATAGGCCTTACATATTTCTCCGTGCATTTCCTAGCAATGATGGAGGGTATTATACAATCGGCCCTGTCAGACTTTCGTCTTTCCCTACTCGTATTTTTATCCCGTCACCTTACAGGAAGGAGGGGATATATCATTTGCTATGGCCCAAATGTGTAACGCATCGAAGGACTGACCTAAGACCCTTTGTTTTAGGACATTGGAATTCATTCGAGCAATGTCCTTCCGTCTGTCTGTCTGGCTGGAGCGCACGATAACTCTTGAAAGCAATAACGGATTGGCTGTCATTTCATAATATTTTTTCTATCTCTGGATATGTTCAAAGATGGGCCATATTGGTTCACTCCTTTTAGTACCTTCCTCACAAAGGGTTACAATTTAATGAAATATTGATTGTCGAATAACTTCTGTACTACTTATGCAAGTCATCTGTAATTCCTCACATAGTAATAGCTTATCCGTCGCTATCACCTTGAGAAAAATGGGCAACGTGTTGCCACCCTTTGGGTTCCTCCCAGACAAATGGACCATTTTGTACAAAAATTTAACTGCTTATATCTTTAACACCAGTGCTTGTAAATACATGAAATTTTGTGCAGTGTAATGACTTTTTAGTAACTACTTTTAAGTAACTACAAAATCACCATTTTTGATATGTTTGAATCGAAAGAAAATATATTTGGAACACAAATTTTTAAATATTATATATTTCTGACCAATTTTATTTGAAAATCAATAAAATGTATTTGGAACGCATATATTAATATATTACAACAAAATTTATTTGCAAACTAAATTTCTCAAATAAAATATGTGTTTAAATAAAAATAAAATTATTGTTTAGGAATTTTTCCAAATATATTTTATTTAAAAACATTTTCAAAACATTTACTGACTTTTTCGAAATTCAGTTTTAATTTTTCCTTGTTTTCGAATTATACCTCCCAGTTATGATACCATATTAACTTTCGTTTTAAATCAATCATTTAAATTTTCTGAGTATTCCAAGCCATCATTAGTTGTCAATCCTCTAAGTAATTTATTTTAATCCAAGATTATACGACTTCAATTATTATTATTTTACGAACATTTAACATTTCTAAAAAATTTACTTTGAATTACTGAAAAATTTAACACAATTTATGTATTTTCCGAATACTTAAATGCAAATAAATATTTGTTTCGGAAATAATAGTCCCAAATAATAACATATTGGGATGTAAACAAAGATTTGTTTAGAACAACATCTTCCCAAGTATATAATTTTTGTATATACCAAATACTATATGTTTAGAGTGTACCCTAAATATATATATATGTTTCAAGCCGAATATGTTTGGGACAATATACTACAGAAGCGATTTTTTTTCAGCGTGTACAGTCCGGTAAAAAATGTTCAATATTTCCACGCCCCTTTTGGTACCTCCCACACAAATGGGCCATTTTGCACCAAAAGTTAACTGCTTATAACTTTTTTTAAGTCATTTGAGTAATATCAGTCTGTCTGTCTGCTGGCTGGTACGCACGATAACTCTCAAATTGGTATGCGGAAATATTTTTCTCCATCTCAGCCTAATGGTGATTTCGTTTGTGCAAAAAAATGTAAAATATTTTCTACATTTTACACTGAAACCGCATTTTTAGGTTCTTTTGTGAAAATGGTGCAGCCGTATGAACGAGTTTTCATATCGTTTGTAAAATTATTATACTCCGCAAATGCGAAAATATCGCATTTTCCACACTTCAGCCCAGTCCACGGCATGGAGTTGTGCACCGTCAAAAAGCTAACTTCAGAACCAAACCTAATTGAAAGCGTACATTCTTAATGCACTATCAAATGGTTGCACCATAATGTAGGTATGGGTTTTACTCACCGCACGATTTTTGTTCGATAGTTCGCATGCAAAATGCGAAATTTGCAGTGGGTGCAGGGGGAATTTTTAAAATGTCGCAACATGATGTGGTGATATTATTTTTTAGAAACGAGATCACCATAAGTTCAAAGATGGGCCATGTTGGTCCACTCCTTCTAGTACCTCCCTCAAAAGGTTAATATTTAGTGAAATATTGCTTCTTTAATAACTCCTATACTAATAGTCGGAATCTTCCGTAATTCCACACATATTATTAGTTTATTAGTTGCTTTTCAATTTTTTTAATGATTCTGATCCGTTTATATTCTCACATTGAATGGTGATTGAATATAAATACTGTCCAAATGATTGATATCCAACAATAAAAGTTGACGACATACGAGCACATATGTATAGTTTCCCCCAGGAATTATGTCATTCTTCCCACAAAACACTTAATGATATACTAATGATTTTAAAATAACAAATGCATATGCAAAAATGAACTGATTTGATTTTAAATATACGTCAATTCTCTCTTTGTATCACTAATATTGTACACAGTAAAATCCAGTAAGGAAAGATTGAAGTTGGGCGGGCCCGACTATACGAATACCCACCACCATTCTTTGCCAACCAATGCACGGGGGAATATGTAGGGGCTATATCAAACCATTATTACTATGAATTATTGCAGGTTAAATGGAGTACATTTCTAAATTCCAGGCACATCGGTTAAAAACGTAGGATTTACGCCACTCAAATACATCTGTAATCTTCATAAAGGAGTTACATATATATGTAGAAACATGGACCGATATATTATGTGTTCACTACACGGGGCAATATCGCCTTTTTGATATGTTTGAATAGAAAGAAAATATATTTGGAACACTAATTTTTAAATATTATATATTTCTGAGCAAATAAATTTTATTTGAAAATCAATAAAATATATTTGGAACTCGTTACAACATATAATATTTGCAAACTAAATTTCTCAAATAAAATATGTACAGTCGACTCCGCCTAACTGAAAATGGGAAAATGCGACAATTTTTTTTCAGTTATCCGTGGTTTTCGCTAAACCGTAGTTCGGATAACTGAAACATATTTCACTTATCCGAATTGGGCTTAAGTGAAAATATTTCAGTTATCCGATCTTCTTTAAAAAAAAAGTAAACGTATTCATATGGTTATTCATTTTTATTTATTTTACATAAACATTTATATGCACTAGAAACTTAAAGAAACAAAAATAAACAAAGGAACTTTCAGTCATATTAAAAAGGTACATGCGTTTTGGTACATTAATTCATGGACGTATGTGTAGAAGTTTAGGTACTATTTGTAAAATAGTCTCTAATATTTGTTTGAGTCATATTATTTAAAGCCGATTGGAACATTATATTTGCAATGTCATGTAATTTATTACGGACTTCAACATTATCAAAAAAAGTCTGTAAGAATTCCAATAGATTTGACGGCTTCTTTTACTGTAGGTTTACATAAAGTGACTATTGATTCATCAGTTTCAATAGGATCATCGTTGTCGTCAACACACGCAGAGACGGCAACTTGTTCGATAATATCACTATCTGTTACATCTTCCAGCAGGCCACATTTTCGTCAATGTCGATAAGAAATACAATTTCATCACCTACGGCTTCTTAGATAACATCAGTCTCCTCAACTGAATCTGTTTCCTGTCCAGTAATAAATCCAGCCTTCCTGAAGCAGTTCCAAATAGTTTCCGAAGTAATGCTTGTCCATGCTCTTTTTATCTTGTTTAACGCCCCCAATATATCAACCTTTTTGGAAAAATCATTTAGGGAAAGCCCACATTTAAGATGAAGAAGTTGCTTTGAAATTATCATCTTTCAGTTGCTTTGAAATTATCATCTTTCCAATGGTTGAATTATGGACGTCGTATTTGGTGGTAGAAATACGATTTTTATACCCTCACTTTAGTGTGACGAGGGTATATATCATTTGCTACGGAAAAAAGTGTAACACGTCGAAGGAGTGACCTAAGGCCCCATGTATGTTCGGAGGAAATCCGTTTTGGGTAATTTTAAGTCGAATGAGCAATGTCCGTCCGTCTGTCTGCTGGCTGGTGCGCACGATAACTCTCGAAAGGAGTAACCGATTGATCTCAAATTTGGTATGTGGTAATATTTTTTTCTATATCCGGCTAAGTTCGAAGATGGGCCATATTGGTCCACTCCTTCTAGTACCTCCCCCACAAAGCGTTAAAATGTTGTGAAATATTGATTTTTTAATAACTGCTATACTACTTATTCGAATCTTTTGAAATTCCACACATAGTATTAGCTTATTCGTCGCTATCAACTCGAGAAAATTGTATACCACAATTTAATGTCTCATAACGTTTACACCAGTGCACATAAATGCTTATAAGTCGGCACAGTGCAATGAATTTACAGTATCTAATGTTCAGCGAAAAAATGGTGTGTTAGATAAACCTCTTTTGGTACCTCCCACACTAATTGACAGAATAATTCGAGTAATATTCAATATTACATTACTCACAAAGTGAGGGTATACCTAAGTCGGTTTACCCGACTGAAACTTTCTTACTTGTTATATTTTCTAACGAAATATCATCGACTAATTTGTGACATGATGCATTGTCAACGAAGAGAATTATCTTTTTTCCATCTTTTCTGAACTTCATGTCGAGTTCCTTCATAATGTCCGTCCATCTAAAGCTTGTCATCCATGCTTTTAAATTAGTGACATAGTTTATTGGAATAGAATCGTTTTTGAAGCACCTGGGATTTCTGGACTTTCCTATACAATAAATATGCTTATCGCTACCAGTTGAATTTGTAGTGAACAGAAGTGTGACTCTTTCCTTGGACATTTTTAAAATGGATATTTTCCCTTTTCTTCCATCTGAACATTAACTGAACATGAACTCAACATTAAGCATTTTGGCGTAGTCTTTGGCCTTCTCCATCAATACGGGTCCAGTTATAGTAGCTTGCTTCGATCGCATATCTTTGAACCATAGAAGTAAAGCGTCTATGCACTGATGTTACTTTCAAGTTAAGCGGAGTCAATTTAGTACAAAATTGAAATTTTGTGGGTGAATAATTTTTCAGTTATCCGATATTTTCAGTTATGCGAAGTTTCACTTAAACGTAGTGATTTGAATCAAATAAACACAAAAATTAAATGTTCTTAGCCTTCTGTTTCAGTTATGCGACATTTTTGAGTTAAGCGTGTTGCACTTATGCGGAGTCGACTGTATTTGAATACAAATAAAATGATTGTTTAGGAATTTCTCCACATATATTTTATTTAAAAAATGTTTTCGAAACTTTTGTTGAATTTTTCGAATTCCAATTTTATTTTTTTTTTGTTTTTTTTTTGTTTGAACCTCCCAGTTATGATACCAAATTCAGCAATAACTTATGTTTTAAATCAATCATTTAAAATTTCTGTGTATTCCAAGCCATCATTGGTTGTCAGTCCTCCAAGTATATATTTCGATCCAAGATTATATGATATCAATTATTATTATTTATTATATTTATTACGTTAATTTTTTTAAAAATTAACTTTGAATTACCCATCTAGCCAAATTGTTCGGAGCCACCTGTAGGAGGTCTCTGAGGACGTTTTGTACACGTTGAAAAAAAATCGCTTCTGTAGTATATTGTGCCAAACATATTCGGCTTTAGATAAACATATGTTTAGGGTACACTCCAAATCTTCTATCTTCTATATATATAAAAATGGAAAATGTTTGTATGAATGTATGTGTTTTATATACGCTTAAACCACTGGACCGAAAATTTTTTTCTTTTGTTTGAAAGATATTTTGTCTGAGATAGTTTTGGAAAAAAAAATTTTGCAAAAAGTGGGCGTCGCAAATGTGGGCGTGACAAATAGTTTGTTTTCAAAAATGGACGGGATCGGAAATCTAAATCTAGGGCAACGAAGTGGACCGGGTCCAGCTAGTATATAATATTTTACACACGCAAATATTATATGTTTGTGAGGATATTGTTCTAAACAAAAATATGCTCCCATTCAAATATTTTTTATTTGGAACTAGTATTTCCAAAACAAGGATTCATTTGTAATTATTTATTTTGGTAATGTATTAAATGCCTTAACTTAAAGACAAGTTTTCTGTTTTTCAGATTTTCAGAGCAATTTTTTTATAAATTGTATATGTTTGTAAAATTTAATCAAAACTTAAATCGAACAATCTTTCGTAAATATAAACGACATTGATGGATTGACAAAAAGTGATGAATAGGAATATTTATAAATAAGGACATTTTTAGCTATAAAGTTTAACATGAAAACTAGGAAAAACAAATTAAAATTCGAATAAGTCAGTAATGTTTTAAAAATCTTTTTAAATAAAACATCTTTGGAAATCTTCTTAAACAATAACTTTGTTTGTGTGTAAACACATATTTTATTTGTGAAATTCAGTTAGCAAATAAATTATGTTCTAATATATTAATATATGCGTTCCAAACAAAATTTCTTGATTTTCAAATAAAATTTATTTGTTAACAAATATATAATATTTAAAAAAATCGTTTCCAAGTATATTTTTTTTCGTTTCAAACATATCAAAAATGTCGATTTTCCTCCGTGTATATATATGATTAAGATCAGAATCGGCAAAATTTTAAAACTATATATTTATGAACACTGAGAAGATTCCCCACAGTTATTTACTTCCATATCGAATCAGAAGTAAACATTAAAATTTAAAAGGTCAAAAATTCATCAGATTTTAGCTGAGATTCATTGACAATGTCATTTTCCCGTATTTTTAAATAATCCCAATATCACAAATAGTATGTAAGTAATGAGATAAGTGTTAGCCGATTTAATTATTCGCTAATAAATGTTTATTTAATTCATTACTTAAATAATTGACCGCCATAGCACGACCGGCATATCGCAGTCATAGATTCGATTGTCCGTGACTGAATTTTAACATAATTTCACACCATTGAAAACTTGTAGAAAATGCACACAGAAAAAGGTTATAATAGCGGAGAAATAGTGAATCAAAATAAACTAAGAAAAATGAATACTACAGACATATCCATTTTACGAGTATATACCGCTCATGTTGTACAACAAAGTCACATTTCAAAAATTTGAATATTTTTCAGATGCACTGAAAAAAAAATATCATAAAATTAAAGAATGGCTCCAAAGACGTCATTAGATTTTAAAATAAGAACATTTTGTACTTAAAATATAGATAGTTTCATTAATATTAAGTAATTTACTTAATTTTAAGTATATTTTCTTAATTTTAAGTACAAAATGTACTTATTTTGAAGACTAAGGAAGTCTTTGGAGCATTTCTTTAAATTTATGACAAATTTTTTTTCAGTGTGGTCATACACAAATGTCCCACAATTCAGTATCAGCTTTTTTTTCTCGAAAATTGACCAAATTCAGTAGGAGGACAACCATGTAGTCCATTATTTTCAATTTATTTCATTCCATTCTCTTCGCCGATTATTTTTGTAAATACTATAGATAATTCACTCTTAGGTGAATCCGATTTTGAGATATTACACTCTTGTATGAAATAAGCAATATGCGGAAGTTTTTTTTTTGCATAGACAAATACAAATATAAATGACTCAAACGATGGACAAATATATGTACATACATATGTCTGTATGTATGGAAAATAACAAAATAAAAACCGCATAAAAGCTAATTAATTCATTAACTGCTCCGACGATCAATAATAATAATAAACCAAATCACGTTTACTTTCGATATTGAATGTATTAATGCAAAACAAAATAAAAACTAAACGGAATCTTGAATATTTTAAGACGAAGAGCCAAGGGAAAGCATAAAAAAACATTATTCAAATTTCAATTAATTTAATGCTTAAGTTTATTTAAAATATATTAATGAAACATTATTTTGCAGCAGTTTAGAATCACTGCAATTGAAAAAAATTATCTTTGCAGTAATGATTGGCTAAAAAGATGTCGCTTATCTTAAAATAAGTACAATTTGTACTTAAAATATAGACAATTTCGTTAATATTTAGCAAACTGTTCTTCATTTTATGAACAAAATGTACGTACTCGTATTTTAAAGATAACACAGTACAACACATGATTTTGGGAATCAATTCTGAGAATTGGACCTGAAAGTAGCCCCAAAAATAGGAACTTCTGCATCATCCGTTTGGTCAAGTTGGCTCAATTAATAATTTAATGGCCATACGAATTTCTTTGCTCAAGGTGGATTTTTTGTACTTTTTCTATATTTTTTTCTCGGTATACCGTACGGAATATCTCTTTTGTGTCTGAAGCAAAGTCGTAGATATTGAATATGAGAAAAAAATGCGGAACAAACTACCCGAAAATCGTGCATCCAGTGATTTAAAAATTGCAAAAATTTCCACAAAGTATAAAACAGAACAGAACATTAAACCAGTAAGGAAAGGCTAAAGTCGGGCGGGGCCGACTATATAATGCCCTACACCACTCTCGTAATATTGAATAACTCTGATATATAAATTTTGTAATTCATGTATAAATTGTTTACATAAATTTACTTTTGGGACATTTTATACTTAACTAGTACCCTGTACCACAGTGTGGTGCAGGGTATAAAAACGATTGGATCTAAAGAGCCAAATCAGATGAAACATATATATGGGAGCTATAGCTAAATCTTCACCGATTTTCATCAAATTCGGCAATGTTGGTTCATGGATCAAGAAACTCTACCATTCTAAATTTCAAAACGATTGGATGTAAAATACAGCTTTTATAGGACTAAAGGGCCAAATCGGACGAAACATATATATGGGAGCTATAGCTAAATCTTAACCGATTTTCTTCAAATTCGGTAGTGTTGGTTCATGGATCAAGAAACTCTACCATTGTAAATTTCAAAAGGATTGGATGTAAAATACAGCTTCTATAGGACTAAAGGGCCAAATCGGACGAAACATATATATGGGAGCTATAGCTAAATCTTAACCGATTTCAAATTCAATAGGGATCTTTACAGCTGCGAAATACTCTAAACTGCAAAATTTCAGAACGATCGGAGTGAAATTGCGACCTGTAGTCGACGAACAACTTTACATGGACAGACGGACGGACGGACATCGTTAAATCGACTCAGCTAGTGATTCTGAGTCGATCGGTATACTTTAAGGTGGGTCTAGCTGTGTTATTTTCAGGTGTTACAAACATCTGCCGTGAAACAAACTTATAATACCCTGTACCACAGTGTGGTGTAGGGTATAAAAAAAGAACAGAAAATTTTATGGAAATTATGGCTTTGTACATTTGTTTGTAACGCCGAAAAAGAGAAGAGTTGGACCCTTTGTTTATTATCCCGATCAGCATAGAATCACTTTCTTAGTCGATTTAGCTATGTCCGTCTGTTCGTCCGTCTGTCCATGCATTCTTGTGAACATAGCGCAGCTCGCAAATATGAAGCGATCTTTACGAAAATTGGTATTGAGCCATTTCTTAGGCTAGGGACGATCCCTTCTTAGGCATGGAACACATCGATCCATATTTGAATATAGCCTCCATATAATAATCCGCACGGATTCAATTTATCTGACTGAAATTTAAGCATTTATATTTGATATAACTCTTAATCGTCCCTAGTAAACATGTGGCACATCGGTCTATATTTTGATATAGCCCCCATATAACAGTCCCAACCGATATTTAACTCTTGACACTCTTGAGAACACATTATTCAATTAATCTGGCTGAAATTTAAGCATTTATATTTTATATTGCACTTAATCGTCCCAAAAATGTGGCACATTGGTCCATGTTTTTATATAGCCCCCATCTAACGGTCCCTCTGATGTCACATCATGACGATCTGAAGAAAAAAATTTTCAATTGACCAGACTTAGATTAAAGCACTTATAATTTATATAGCAAATAATTCTCCCTAGTAAAAATGGGCCACATTGGTCCATGTTTAGATATATTCCCCATATAAAGATCCCTTACCGATGTCACTTCTTAATACCCTAGATAACATTTTTACAGTTGATCTGGATGATATATTTTATATTGCTCTTAATTGTCCCTGGTAAAAATGGGGCACATCAGTCCATGTTGTGATACAGCCCCCATACACGGGGCAAAATCGCATTTTTTGATATGTTTGAATCGAAAGAAAATATATGTGGAACACAAATTTTTAAATATTTTATATTTCTTAGCAAATCAATTTTATTTGAAAATCAATAAAATATATTTGGATCGCATATATTGGTATATTACAACAAATTATATTTGCAAACTAAATTTCTCAAATAAAATATGTGTTTAAATACAAATAAAATTATTATTTAGGAATTTTTCCAACTATATTTTATTTAAAAAAGATTTCCAAAAATTTTGCTGAGTTTTTCAAATTTCAGTTTAAATTTTTCCTTGGTTTCGAATTGTACCTCCGAGTTATGATACCATATGCAGCATTACCTTCTGTTTTAAATCAATCATTTAAAATTTCTGAGTATTCCAAGCCATCATTAGTTGTCAATTCTCTAAGTACTTTATATTGACCCAAGATTATATGATTTAAGTTATTATTTTTTTACGAACATTAAAAATTTCTAAAAATTTAACTTTGAATTACTGAAAAATTTGACACAATTTATGTATTTTATGAATATTTAAATGCAAATAAAAATTTGTTTCACAAATAGCAGTCACATTGGGATGTAAACAAATATTTGTTTAGAACAACATCTTCCCAAATACACAATTTTTGTATGAACCAAATATTACATGCTTAGAGTCTAACCTAAACATATGTATGTTTCAAGCCGAATATGTTTGGGACAATATACTACAGAAGCGATTTTTTTTCAGCGTGTATAAAAGTCTCTTCCGATTAGACTTCCTGACCTTCTAGGCGACGCATTTTTTAACCCACCATGCTGAAATTTAGGTATTTTTAATTTATGTTGCATTAAATCGTCCCATTAATCGGTCCATGTTTCTACATATATAACTCCTTTATGAAGATTACAGATGTATTTGAGCGACGTAAATCCTACGTTTTTTAACCGATGTGCCTGGAATTTCAAAATGTACTCCATTTAACCTGCAACAAATCATAGTAATAATGGTTTGATATAGCCCCTACATATTCCCCCGTGCATTGGTTGGCAAAGAATGGTGTTGGGTATTCGTATAGTCGGGCGCGCCCAACTTCAATCTTTCGTTACTGGATTTTTCTGTGTACAATATTAGTGATACAAAGAGAGAATTGACGAATATTTAAAATCAAATCAGTTTTGCATTTTTGCAAAAATGCATATGCAACAAATTTTTTATTTAAAAATCATTAATACATCATTAAGCCTATGTGGTTGGAATTTAGAAATGTACTCAATTTAACCTGCAACAATTCATAGTAATAATGACTTATCCTTGTATTTGTTGGCAAACAATGGTGGAGAGTATTATATAGTCGCTCCCATTCGACTTTAGTATTTCCTTACTGGTTTTGAGATGTGCTGTTATACCTAAAATAAAAAAGGTTCATACTTGTGGTCCGTAACAAATGATGTACATATGTATACCCTCCACTCGGTATGGTAAAAGTATAATGACATAAAGTTTTCTACACTACACTCTGGAAAATAATTGGTTGGAATTCGATTGTAACAATAAAAAAAATAGTACAAGCAACAAAAAGTATATTGCCTACACCGTCTGTCGGTTGTATTTATATATAATTAGTTGAAACAACAATAATAACATGGATACGATCAAATGAAAATGCTTGCATCTAAATTGATGGTTGCATCAATCGAATTAAGATTGTTTTTTTCACTTTGACACTCCGTTAGTTGTGGTAACCAATTTTAAATTTTAATTATAATACCATATGATCGATTTTTGTTTGTGACAACCAATGTTTTATTCTTGACAACAGAAATTATATCAATAGACCAAAGATTATTATTGCAACGTATAATTGGTTACTACAACAGAAAAATATTAATAAATAATCGTTTATTGGTTATCCCAATCATTTCCCAAATGTATTTTGGGAAATACAACCGAAAGATTGGTTGCTGTTCTTTTGCTGTTACATGACAAACAAAAAATAAAATTACTCGATATAAAAAAATCTTCAACATTTTGTTCAAGAACGGTATAGGTAATCAAAAATAATCTCGTTGGGATAATAATGTATGGAATGCAGAATATGTTGTGCAAAATGTTTTACGTAAATAAAAAATAAAAGCAACAATCATGAAATTGAAAGCACGGGGTTAAGCGATATTTCCATAAAAGTTTTGTGTTTTTTTTCGTGTACTAAGATGTTTGTCAAATATTTCCACATCTCATAATAGTGATGAATTTATAATATGAGATTTTTAATTTTGTTATGAATTGTTCTGTTTTTTGTTCAATAATTAAAATAAAAATTAATGAAAACGGTTTTTAATTAATTGTCGGTAGTATATGACTGACAAATTGTCAGGACAACCAATTTTTTAATACAGTTAGTTGCGGCAACTACAACAGATAATTTAAGCCACCATTTTCGTAGCTGGCGCAACCAAATATGATTGTTGTCAACAGGGAAGCAGAAGTATACCACAACCAAAATGTTGGTTGTCCTGATGGAATCGCATGATAGTAGACAGAACTACAAAAATTCGGTTGGTAAATAAACTGTATTCTGTGTGTATCTACAGGGTTTTCCAACAAGAGGTGTTATTTTGAATCACCCGGTATTTTGGTAGCTGTCACTTTTGAAGCTTTTATTCTTTGACATTTGACAAGTGGAAACTACACCATTACTAAAAATGGAACGATACACGATTCAACAACGCATTGAAATTATTAAAATTCGAAAATCATCGAAAAATCATCTTGAATGATGAGGCCCATTTCCACCTCGGTGGCTACGTCAACAAGCAAAATTGTCGCATCTGGGGCTCGGAAAACCCAAGAGTTATTGTTGAGAAGCCTCTCCATCCTCAATGTGTGAGTGTTTGGTGTGGTATATGGTCCGGCGGGGTCATTGGACCTTACTTTTTCGAAAATGAGGTTGGATCAACAGTTACGGTGAATGGATTGCGCTATCGAGAGATGATTAATGATTTTTTAAGGTCAGAGTTGGATGGTATTGATCTGGACAACGTTTACTCTCAACAAGACGGCGCTACGTGCCATACAAGCAACGAAACCATTGCTCTGTTACGGGAAAAGTTTCCGGACCGTGTTATCTCTCGAAGAGGTGATCACAATTGGCCACCGAGATCTTGTGATTTAATACCTTGCGACTTCTTCCTTTGGGGCCACGTGAAAGATAAGGTCTACGCCAACAGCCCAGCGTCGATTCAAGACCTCAAAGATAGAATTCGTGAGGCTATCGAGGACATAGGGCAGCCACTTTGCGATTTGGTTATGGAAAATTTCATGAAAAGGATATGGTCCTGTAAGCGTGGTCGTGGTGGCCATTTGGCTGATGTTTTTTTTTTCATTATTAACGGCATACCTTCCTCTTTATTATGAAATAAACCTCCGATAACACTGTACAACAATTTCAAACTTTTTTCAAAATAACAGGGTTCTGTCAGTGGATTCTGGTAGAGGAGACCAAAAAAATATATACGTGTATCGGCGTTTTGAAAGATCACATCGGAATTTTATTTTAGGGGGGGTTAAAGTTTTCCCCCCTTTGCTTGTTCGTGCAGAATATCGGTATATAAAACTATGTGTTCTGTTCATCTGAGGTGTAGGGTATCTTCAGCAACTTTGTAGCAAATGTTAAGGCCTATATTTTTGTGGAATATATTAACCCTCTAGCTTCCCCCCATAACGGTGATTTTTGCCTATATTTTAACAAATCGTAAAAAAAATGGGTGGAGCGGGGTTGAAATGTTCTACAAAAATGTCGGCCATAAAATTTTACTATAAGTGTCAGAACACACCAAAGCCCAAAACCTAACAAAAACTACAAAAAACGCCCAAATTTAAGATAGCCTGTTAAGGGTTAATTTGTTATTCCTCGCATATGTAAGTTCTCCCAGCTCTGAAGAGAAGGTTGTTGTTACCAAGAGTACTTTTGATCTTTTTCATTATTTCTGTCATTATATTTTTGTCACTCAAAATTACCATAACGGAACTTTTGAGTGGCACGTTACTTATGAACGTTAACGTTGGGTCAACCAGTTAATCTTTTTATTTTCTTACAATAGTCTACAAGGGAATTTGTAAGAATAATAATGACTGACTGTTTGGGAAAACTTGACTGGTTTTGCTACGTCTGTGGCAAGCATACCCTTATGGAACATAGGGTTTCATTTTTTACGAGTAAAGTGATATATATTAAGTTTATTTTGAACTGGAAGTTTTTCCAGATGAGCCATGGGTGCCAAAACATATATGCCGAAATTGCTATATCGGTTTGATGCTGTGGTCTAAAGGTAATACAAGTTTTGATTTATATTTGATTATACATATATATTTATATGTTGATTTTCATTTTTCAACTGAAACTGATGAGCATGGCGAACGGTTCCATCAGATATGTCTTCCTATTGAAAAACGCTATAAAGGCAAGAGCATTTTGTCACTTATAACAGATTTATGTTGGACATTGTTTGATAATGGCGTCGAATTGCCAAGAGTGAAAAAAAGTGAATTAAAAATAAATGAACTTATGTATTTAAACGAAAATACTTACGTCGGTGCGCCGACAAAACTCCTATGTGTAATTTTTTGAATTTTTTTTATTGTCGAATTAGAACGTCCTAGCGGTCAAAAGACTACCCACCAAAGCATTTTGCGCTATCTTGACCGGTTCCGAAGTTACCAAAAACTCCTATGTGTATCACTCTATAGCAATGCTCCGACAAAAACTCCTATGTGTTGTAGGCACAGCCTGTCCCAAGGGATAGAAGGTTGGCTTAGATTCACGCCAAAAAAACGGCTAATGAGGTTTTGTTCAGAATCATCCCCTCTATTCGACAATGAATAGATCAAAATTGGATCTGTTCCATTCGCGAGTAATCGCGAAAACAGTGCTTTTACTAAAAAAAACCTAATAGCTTTGATTTGTAAAGAAAAAGGCGGAAATTTAGAACTGTAACACAATTTTTTTTAAATATGATTATTTGTAAGATTGCGAATTTTGTGTAATCCATAAAATCGTCTTGCACCGCCAAATTTTTCCAAAAATATTTTAGCGAATTTAATAAGAATAATATATTTGCATTTTATAATCTCTGAGGAATAAATTAATATCAGCATTTTCGCGAAAACTATCACTCGACGAATACATTTTATAAAAAAAATAGTTCGGAAATATTTTACTATATAATGCTATTATCTCGCGAATGAACAGTTCTAGGGAAAAGTAGTCAAAGGAAGTTCGGGAGATAAGCGGAAGCCCTACAACTCTTTCTTTAACAAACAAAATGTATAGTAATTTGGTAAGGATTTACAGTGTCTTAAAACTTGTGTATGCTTTTCTCTTTATATGAGGCATATTTTGACATTGTAAATCCCTACCAAATTATTATAATTTTTTGTTAAAGAAAGACTTGTAGTCGTTTTTAATATCTCCCAAACTTTCTGTGACCACTTTTTCCTAGGACTGACGTAATAATAGCATTATATAGTTAAAAAATTCTGAACTTAAATGTTTTTTGTTCGAAATGTACATATTCGTCGCAGGATGTTAATGGCGGAAATGCTAGTGCCAATCAATCCCTCAGAAATCATAGAATGTAAATATATTAATTTTAATAAATTCGCAATAATATTTTTGAAAAATTTAGCGGAATAAGTCGAATTTTTGGATTACAAAAATTTCGCTATAGAATAATATAACAAATATCGCGGACTTTACAAAGCGTCTTACAAATGTTCATATTTATGGGAAAGTATGTTATAGTTTTAAATTTCCGCGATTCAATGTAATTAAGCTCGGTTTTTTGGTTAAAAAATGTTTTTATCGCGATAACTCACGAAAGGAAGCAGATCAGATTTGGATTTCTTCTTATCTGAGTAGAGGGGATGATTCTGTACAAAACTTCATTAGCCGTTTTTAGCCACAATCCAGGCCAATTTTCGTTTGCTTGAGGTACGCTGTGAACATTCAAATATCAAAACTCCTATGTGTAATTTTTTGTTTTATAAATATTTAAAATGCTCCAAACAAAACATCCTATGTGTCGATTTTCATGAAAACCATTTACCACGTCATGGGCTTTTCACATATACGATTTTTGTTATGATATATTTGTGGTAAATAATTAAAAGAAAAATTAAAAAATCTGAGATATTAAAAATATCGCGATTTGACGAAATAGCAACGTTTTTTGTCTCTCCTGAAAACTAGTAAAAAAACACATAGGAGTTTTCGTCGGCGCACCGACGATTTCTCCTTGTATATGCGTTATTAATAGATTTTTTGTTTATAGTCCTGAAATATAATTTAATATAAAATAAATATTATTTAATTGTAAAATAAAATCATTATTTTTTTGGCATCTCTCACATCAACCCCGAAAAATCCAATTTTTAAAGACCTTTTTGGTACTAACACTATATAATATCTAAATTAACCCTTAACAGGAAATCTTGAATTTGGCCGGCTTTTTGGTGTTTTTGTTAAGTTTTGGGCTTTGGTGTGTTCTGACACTTATAGTAAAATTTTATGGCCGACATTTTTGTAGAACATTTCAACCCCGCCCCACCAATTTTTAGGGGAGTTTTTTACGATTTGTTAAAATATAGGCAAAAATCACCGTTATGGGGGAAGCTAGAGGGTTAATATATTCCACAAAAATATAGGCCTTAACATTTGCTACAAAGTTGCTGAAGATACCCTACACCTCAGATGAACAGAACACATAGTTTTATATACCGATATTCTGCACGAACTAGCAAAGGGGGAAAACTTTAACCCCCCCTTAAAATAAAATTCCGATGTGATCTTTCAAAACGCCGATATACGTATATATTTTTTTGGTCTCCTCTACCATAATCCATTGACAGAACCCTGTTATTTTTTTTTGTGTTGTACTGTGTAATTTGTCTCAAAAAATGTCATTTTTCTTTGAATACCTAAATAACACCTCTTGTTGGAAAACCCTTTAAATCGTTCTCAATTCCAGAAATATTGACGCAATTCAATCCAGTTTTGAACACAAGCCCAAGAATCGCGCAAAAATAACTCATGATAGATCTGAATTGTAATTGATAGAACATTGACTTTTAAATGTTAAAATAATGAATGGCGATATTTATAATCACAGTAACTTGAATTAATTAGCAAAATTTTACAAACAAATTTGCATTTAATGACGTTTATCTAAAACTTTTACGTGATCTATCAATGGCAAAAAAATATTTAAATTTAAACACGTCTTCAGCTAAATTTAAGCAAAATATTGATTTTCTGTGGAAAGCAATTTACATTGATGCATAAATTCAGCACGATTTGACAATTTCAAATACCAGTTTAGATAAAATTAATTATAAAAAAAGAAAAACTTAATTATCTTACATTTTGTTTATTTTTTGGTGTAAGAAAAAAAGAATAAACAAATTCACAGCAAAACAAAACACAAATGTTGTAACAATTGCATATGACCCAAATGGGTTAAAGTATGTCAGGGTCATTGATGATGACGTTTTCGTAGAGAAAATGAGAAAATTGACACCAACAAATAATAGTTGAAAACTGACAAAGAATAACACTCAATAAAATGTTAACTAATCGAAAGTATCAATTGCAGTCAATGTTTGGAGTGATGAAATAAAATACAAAAAAATACAGAGGAAAATCAAAAAAAAGCATAAAAGTTACTATGACCATAAATGTAATTGAAATGCAATCGTTCGTCATATGCAGGTTTCACTTTAACCTCCAGACACACAGACACGCATACTCAATAGAATCAACAAATGCCATAGATAAAAGTAGCATAGCAATCGTGGTACAATGAGAAAGGTAAAGTCACTCGCCTTACAACAACCAGTAAGGAAAGACTCGGGGGCAGCAAACTGACCATTATTTGCACAAGTTGGGAGAAAAGCATTACAATGCACAAAATTCCATGTAATTATAGGTGTTAAAGTTATAAGCAGTTAACTTTTTATACAAAATGGTCCCTTTGTGTGGGAGGCAGGCAATGAAGCCGAACAAAATTTTCGGCGGCGGCGGCGCTTGGAAAAATGCCGTTCGGCGGCGGCAATCGGCTGAGCCGATAAAGTTCCAACAAACGATGGCGCACGAATGTCAATCTCAGGCAAAAATGGCTCTTTAAGATATTTACAATTAGATGAAAAAACCTAAAATTAACACAAAAATGTAAGAAAAGTTAAGAAAATTTTGATTTAATGTCGAAAATCGATTCAATAAGTCTCTACTTATTAGTCTTGGGAAAGAGAATTTATTGTGACTGTTGTTTTCTCTCTAAAACGACGTAGACTTTGTAAAAATTGGTTCGGCCTCTCAAGAGCTATTGTAAGTTCCGTAAAAACCTAAAAACGCATTTTTAAATTTTAAATCCGATATATTATGCATTTCTTTAAATAAATGATAGCGAGATCAAGTTAGTAATCAATCAAGTTATAAATTTCTATGCAAAAATGAACTTCGTTAAAATGTCTGACCCTATTTTATTACTTAGTAGTAACATTCTTAATTTTCATGGTTGCATAAAAGAAATCTTTTTGACTCACTAAATAATGTTCGGCGGCTGAGTTTCAGCCGATGTGAGCGGCCGCCGATTTGCGCCTCGTCGGCTTCATAGTCTGGTGGGAGGTGCTAAAAGAGGTGGTCATTTTTCTCAAGGTTAAAGCGAAAGATTTTACAGACAATTACTATGTGTGGAATTAAAGAGGATTCGGATAGGTAGTATAGAAGTAATTAGAAAATCAATATTTCATAAAAAACAAACGAAAATACAATATTTCACAAAATGTTAACCCTTTGCGTGGGAAGTACCAGAAGCAGTGGATCAATAGGGCCCATCTTCAAACTTAGCCTGAGATAGAAATATTATCACATACCAAATCGAACGCTCCAGCCAGCCAGACAGACAAACAGAGGACGGACACTGCCCAAATGACTAGCAGGAACGAATTCGATGAATCCAATTTTCGAGCCTTTTTTCCACTAAATCAAGTCGTATGTCATGAATGGCACGTTCAATATTGACTTGTAAAGCTTGAAGAGAGTCTGGTTTGTTTCGAAAGACCAATGACTTCAAATAACCCCACAAGAAATAGTCTACTGGTGTTAAATCACAACTTCTTGGAGGCCATTCAATATCACAATTCTCGCAACAATTCAGTTGTTTCATTTGCTGTGTGGCACGTAGCCACAATCGGTCAATGGCAAAAAGATAGCTCTTAACGAGAGCTAAAATATTGCTCATGGGTGTCAAGGTCGCAGGACGACTGGAAAGTGCTTTTTTGGATTTAAAAAAAATGGACTTAGCATTATTTTCAAATGTGAACGGAAAGTTTATTGTTGCTCTAGCTCCTTAACGGTACGTCGGATCGGGAATCAGTCAATGGCAAAAAGATAGCCCTTAACAAGAGCTAACATATTGCTCATCGGTGTCAAGGTTGTAGGCCGATTGGAAAGTGATTTTTTGGATTTAAAAAAATTGGACTTAGTGTACGAAAAGTTTCAATTGGAAAACGATTATTTTGATAATAAAACTGAATAATTTGTAAACGTTGTTCTTGCGTATATCTCTCCATGATGTAATTGTAAACACTACTGAATACAATGAAAAACAAATGACAGATCATGACATATTACAAATGGCCGAAACGTCACTTCAAAATCATATTATCCCTATTGGAAAACCCGTTATTACATTGTTAGCTCGTAGCAATTGATATATACCCTCCTCCATTAAAGTGAGGGTTTGAAAATGCCCAATAGGTTGACAAATATTCTCTACTGGGGGCTATATTAAAACACGGACCAACGTGCCCCATTTTCAGTAGAGATCGATTTAATGCAACATAAATTATAATTACTTTATTTTTCGCCAAATCGGTTGAAAAATATGCTATTGCACTCTTAAGATGGCAGAATCACGTCTATCGAAACCGCAGTCAGTTCTGCCAAGCAATTGAAACTCGCCACCATTTTTTGTATTTATTTCTATTACATTTTTGCAATACACAGAATATAACAGAAACATATGGTCTCAAAACAAACAAAAAAATGACTGAGTTGTCGAGAAATCTAATCGATGGGCGGAGGGGACCTCTATATGGGTGCTACATCGAATCATCAAAAGAGATGATTTAATGCAATATGAATTATATGTGCTTCAATTTCAGTCAAATGGGTTTAAATCTGTGTTCTCTAGAACGTCAAGACGTCTAATCAACAATAACCCTTATATGGTGGGGGCTATATAAAAATATGGACCGATGTGACCCATTTTCAATAGAGACGTATTAATGCTACATAGACTATAAATGCTTATTTTTCAGCCAAATTTGTTGATAATAGAGTGGCAAGAAGACTAATCGGACAAACAAAATACTCAATGTTACAAATATGTTTGCAGGCACTGAATATTTTCCTAAAGTTTACACTAAACTACACTTCTGGACGTGTACTTTCTTGTGGTCAAAAGACAAATATCAGAAAATAAAAAATATGTACTTGCATCCAATATGTGTATAAAAACTTATGAAAACTCATTGGTAGGGGTCAGTTTACTTGGAATAACCCATATTTAATAAACGTTTCTACGAATTTCTGGCATTAGGTCGAGATTAAGGTTCAGATTAGGATGACAGTCAGCTTTGCCAGCTCACATAGACCAATGTAGGTCCCTCATCGAAACCAACCTGTTTGCTAAACAATGTTATCAATAGTACGAATATCGATACCGGAAAGATCTATCAATGCTTTACACTTCTTCCTCATCACCACAGCTCATTAATAAGTCTTTGGACTCAATACCTAACCTTGTGGCGTGTTCGCCGATCAGGCAGTGTCTTGTCAGAAGTGACATTAACGTAGACAGGTTTTTGCTCTCTAATGCGAGAAGCCATTTTGACCTTCTCAGTTCGTTTATTGGTCAGATTTGTGTAGCTACCCTACAGGTGCCGATTTGTGTCCATCTTTCAGTGGACTGCCGAATTTCATCCTGCCTAATAAGCCAATGCTTGGATATGGGCAGTAGTGCGCCAATATATGCAAATTCTTTGAGGATTTGTAATGTCGTCGTCCATTTTCTAGCAAGTTCAGCGTTGCAGTTCCTCGGCATATCCCTATGCCCTGGTATTCATAGGAGGCCTGTTTGTAAATTTAGGGATGTGGCTTCTAGAGAATTGATGACAACCTGACTGTCCGAGTAAATGACAACACCAGTGTCGGTCACTATGTTGCGACTCAGCCACTTGGCGACTTCCCTTAATGCCATATCGATACCTCCATTCTAAACTATGCTAAGTGCAAAAAGGTAGTTATTCAGGAGAGGCGATCAAAGTTTGATGATTTTTTTAAATTTGTGTGGAATTCTTTTAAAATGCAAATTGAATGACCTCTACTGTTTTGTGGATACATTTTGATTGGGTTGACGGATAGAGACCAAATTTTGACTGAATATAATTTGGAATATTTAGAATTTAAAAATGCAATCTCCCTAAAAACATGCTAGGTCGACTTAGCATGTTTTAGAATGAAGGTATCGATATTTCGGCAGGTATCTGATAGTCTGTGCGCTATAACAAGACAGAGTTCCTTACAGTGTTTCTTCGAAACCAACCAGATCATGAAGCTTTGAACCATCTGCATCTCCACGATGGTTTCTGGTATTCTTTCAAACTATTCCTCTCTGTCTGGTATGTTAGTGGTGAAGTTCGTTTCGAAGGTGTTGGTATATAGTCCACTCGGTCGCTTACATTGATATACAGTTCAGTCGTAATGCCGCTTTGGTGGCCACAGTATCAATTGGCCGTAGATGGTAAGTAGTAGGACTGCAGAGACACAGAGACACAGTCCATAACGCTCCGCTTATGCATAGGCATGTAGCTATCTGAATCTTTTATAACACATACCAAATTTTAATTATTTATAAAACAAAACAAGTAAGAAAGTTTCAGTCGGGTAAACCGACTAAGGTATACCCTCACTTTGTGAGTAATGTAATATTGAATATTACTCGAATTATTCTGTCAATTTGTGTGGGAGGTACCAGAAGGGGTTTATCAAATACACCTTTTTTTTGCTGAACATTAGATACTTTAAATTCATTGCACTGTGCCGACTTATAAGCATTTATGTGCACTGGTATAAGCGTTATGAGACATTAAATTGTGGTATGATTTGGGCATTTTGTGTGGGAGGTACAAAGAGGGGAGTGGCAATAACGCCCATTTTTTACAGGGCTATAGACACTATAAAAACATTACACTGTACAAAATTTCAAGTATTTTTATACACTGGTTTTAGTG
Organism: Eudasyphora cyanicolor; assembly: GCA_963930755.1. NCBI lineage: Eukaryota > Metazoa > Arthropoda > Insecta > Diptera > Muscidae > Eudasyphora > Eudasyphora cyanicolor. Next base: position 146,354,224 of record OZ005736.1, read on the forward strand.
TTATAAGCTGTTAACTTTTGGTGCAAAAAGGTACCTTTGTGTGGGAGGTACCAAAAGGGGCGTGACAACAACACCCATTTTTCCCTGGACTGTAGGCAATATAAAAGCATAATACTGTACAAAATTTCAAGTATTTTTATACACTGTTATTAATGTTATAAGCTGTTAACTTTTGGTGCAAAATGGTGCATTTGTGTGGGAGGTACCAAAAGGGACGTGGCGACTTTGCCCATTTTTCTCGAGTTGATAACGACTAATAAGCTAATACTATGTGTGGAATTTCAAAAGATTCGAATAAGTAGTATAGCATTTATTAAAGAATCAATATTTCGCAACATTTTAACCCTTTGTGGGGGAGGTACTAGAAGGAGTGGACCAATATGGCCCATCTTCGAACTTAGCCGGAGATAGAAAAAAATATTACCACATACCAAGTTTCAGGTCAATCAGTTACTCCTTTCGAGAGTTATCGTGCGCACCAGCCAGCAGACACACAGACAGACAGACAGACAGACAGACAGACGGACGGACATTGCTCATTCGACTTAAAATGACCCAAAACGGATTTCCTCCGAACATACTTGGGGTCTTAGGTCACTCCTTCGACGTTTTACACTTTTTTCCGTAGCAAATGATATATACCCTCGTCACACTAAAGTGAGGGTATACAAATTACACATAGGAGTTATGATATTTAAATGTTTACAGCGTACCTCAAGCAAACAAAAGTTTGCCTGGATTGTTGCTGAAAACGGCTAATGAGGTTTTGTACAGAATCATCCCCTCTACTCAGATAAGAAGAAATCAAAATCTGATCTGCTTCCTTTCGCGAGTTATCGCTATAAAAACGATTTTTAACCAAAAAACCGAACTTAATTACATTGAATCGCGGAAATTTAAAACTATAACATAATTTCCCATAAATAGGAACATTTGTAAGACGCTTTGTAATGTCCGCGATATTTGCTTTATTATTCTATATCTAAATTTTTGTAATCCAAAAATTCGACTTACACCGCTAAATTTTTACAAACATATTATTGCGAATTTATTAAAATTAATATATTTACATTCTTTGATTTCTGAGGGATAGATTGCCACTAGCATTTCCGCCATAAACATACATACATACATTTCGAACAAAAAACATTTAAGTTCAGAATTAATTAACTATATAATGCTATTATTACGCGAATGGTCAGTGCTAGGAAAAAGTGGTCAAGAAAAGTTTGGAAGATATTAAAAATGACTACAAGTCTTTCTTTAACAAAAAAATTATAATAATTTGGTAGGGATTTACAATATGTCAAATCAAAATATGCCTCATATGAAGGGAAGAGCATACAAAAGTTTTAACACACTGTAAATCCTTACCAAATTACTATAAATTTTGTTTGTTAAAGAAAGAGTTGTAGGCCTTTCGCTTATCTCCCAAACTTCCTTTGACTACTTTTCCCTAGAACTGTGCATTCGCGAGATAATAGCATTATATAGTAAAATAATTCCGAACTAATTTTTTTTGTAAAAAATTTATTCGTCGAGGGATATAGATCTTCGCGAAAATGCTGATATTAATTTATTCCTCAGAGATCATAGAATGCAAATATATTAATCTTATTAAATTCGATATAATATTTTTGGAAACATTTGGCGGTATAAGTCGATTTTATGGATTACACAAAATTCGCAATATAAAAACATGGCAAATATCGCGGACGTTACAAAGCGTCTTACAAATAATCATATTTAAAGGAAATTGTGTTACAGTTCTAAATTTCCGCGTTTTTCTTTACAAATCAAAGCTATTAAGTTTGTTTTGAGTAAAAGTCCTGTTTTCGCGATAACTCGCGAATGGGAGCAGATCCAATTTTGATCTATTCATTGTCGAATAGAGGGGTTGATTCTGAACAAAACCTCATTAGCCGTTTTTTTGTCGTGAATCTAAGCTAACCTTCTATACCTTGGGACAGGCTGTGCCTACAACACATAGGAGTTTTTTTCGGAGCATTGCTGTAGAGGGATACACATAGGAGTTTTTGGTAATTTCGGAACCGGTTAAGATAGCGCAAAATGCTTTGGTGGGTAGTCGTTTGACCGCTAGGACGTTCTAATTCGACAATAAAAAAAAATTCGAAAAATTACACATAGGGGTTTTTGTTGGCGCACCGACGATATAGTAAAATTTTATGGCCAACATTTTTGTAGAACATTTCATCCCCGCCCTCCCCATTTTAATGGGTGTTTTTTTACGATTTGTTAAAATGGCGCCAAAGATTACAGTTATGTGAGGGAGCTAGAGGTTTAATGTGTTCCACAAACATATTGGCCTTAATATTTTCTATAAAGTTGCTGAACATGTACCAAAAAATATATTTTTGTTACATAATAGTAAAATACTAACATTTTGGGGGTACAATGTGGTATTTTGAGCTATTTAGGGTGCCTAGACACGTTCAGATTGTATTTATATGTTCACAGAAGTTGTTCAGATTTACGTTGGCTAAAATTTTGCCAATCATTGTTACTAAAAAAATTACGAGTCCCTGGAAGTTATGCTGAAAAAAAGTGAAAAAAATATATATTTTTCCTTCATTTTTCCAAAAAAAAAAGTATCGGAAACTTTTTTTTTCGCAAAAATTTTAAGAAACTTTGTTCTGCATATTCTTAGCTACATTATTGCCAAATATACTTAAGCGGTATCATCAAGTCTTAATCAGTTGTTGCACAAAATGTGATTACAGATTTTTTGAGGGGCCCACTGATTTTCAGAAACTTTGGAAACCCATAAAAAAAAATTGGTTACCAATTTCGCCAAACCAAATATAGGGGTATGCTAAGCCTTTGATAGCAGAATCGAACCAATACTGTCAAGTCCGTGTACTTTTCAAAAAGTGTTCATTTATTGCATAGTGTAATTGGTTGGTAATGAATAGTTTATTAGTTGGCGTCCACCACACCTAAATGACGTACAACAGTATTGGGTGAACTTCAGCTATATATGTATGTCTAATGGATGATTTTAGGGGAGAGGACCCAATGCGACGCTGCAGCTTTCCTGCAGGAATATAAGGCGACGTTGGCCTTCCCTTCACGCTCCAGTACGTTAAGTCTGCATAACAGTTTCCTATCTAGAATTATTTCTAGACATTTTGCATCATTTTAGAAAAACACAGCTTTGTTTCATTTATCATAGGAGGATCCACATGTGGGATCTTATTTTTCCTAGTAAAGAGAACCAGTCCTGTCTTGTTTGTGTTAACGCCCAAACCGCTGCTTCTGGCCCACCTAGCCAATATGTTGAGAGCCACCTGTAGGTTGTCTCTGAGGAATTTCCCCGTAACTGCAATTGTCACATCATCGAAATGGAATATTTTCTCATTTAAACAAGGTTCAACTTTGAGTATTTCAAGAAGTGTTTCGCTCTCTTGGGTTGGACTTAATGATCAAAGATTTGCAACGAAAGTATTCCTTTTGCAGAAAACGGACGTAATCTCCATAGAGGAAATATCAAGTGGTTTCGAATGCTCAAGTCGAAAATTGGATTATCTGCAAGTACTGCACAGTTAAAGGGACGCAGAAAAAAGGAAACAATTATGTCGTTACTTAACCAGACAACTGACAACCAACCAACAAAACTTCGTATGCTTCTAGAGGAGGTAAAGGCGAAATAATCTTTGAATTGGGGAATATGTTACCGACATCTCGTTTAGTTATCGGACGTTTAAGTTTGAAAAACTCGAAAAAATATTGAACTTATTGTTATAAACTTAGCTCGATATAAAAAAGAATTTTTATCGGAATTAAAAAAATGGACTCTACTTTTTTATGATTCTTACCTCATTTGAATGAAAAAAGCGAAAATATCGAGTACAAATTTTCGATAACTGTCGAGTTATCGAAATGTCCTAATTCACTATAAAAACGTTTTTCGCTGAGAAGAGTTCTGATGGAAAGGTTAGTATATATACGTAATTTTTATTAAATTCCCACAATCGACAACTACGAATTTATCGATAAATAAAAAAGTTATTGGCACATTTTCTTCTAATTTTAAATTTTGAGCAAATTTAAAAAAAAGATTTTAAAAATGTTAACCTACGATAACTCGATAATTTATTTTGAGGTGATCTAGACAACAACTCAAAATAAAAACATTTCTGTAGATGCCAAAAAAGAAGCCGTTAATTTAATCGACATTTAAAAAATATGTACAAAATTATGAAAATATCTTCTTAAACGTATTTTCTTGCAATGACATATTTCCGTTAATATTATTTTTTTCAAATTAATATTTACGGGAATATTTTTTGGCCTTAGCGAAATTTTTTTCATTTTGAGTTATTACCCTTTTGTTTAACAGGTGCGATATGTTCAAATGGCGGTGTCTATAATATAGAGAAGAGGACAATTCAATTCTTTGGAAATCACAATGTACCAGGAGTGCCATCTTTCTAAGTCACACTACAGTCCGTAATAAAAGAGCTAGGTTCATCGAATCTAGCAGAAATATTTCTTAAAGTTGAATGTTGTTTGGGACTGCATTGGAGACAGCATTTACCTTTTTATAGTACCATGGTACGTTGAATTCGTCGAGGTGTGGAATGCAACATGCACACTCACACTGCATTTCACACCACCTCTGGGTGCGATGATAAAGAAATCCCATGATTGCTTAATCGCCCATAAGTCATAAAAAATTATATGTATGTTTGCATCAAATATATTACATACATATATAATATATCTCTCATATAAAATCAGTTGGAAAAAAGACAAAATTAAAAAAAAATCGAATAAAAAATATTTTGTAAACAATGATTTGCCACGAAATGTAGCTCCCACAATTAATTGCAATAAAAATAAAAACAAATAAATGCATCTTTTTGTTCAAATCTCCCCATTCTCCCACAGTGCAGTTTAAATATTTACACAAGACATCGTAAAGTGGCATCAGTCAATAGTAGTCACAATACGAGTAATAACAAAAAATACCATTTTCAAAACTTTCCGTCGGAATGTCTATCATTGATGTTAATTTAGACAACCGTATTCAAAAGTCTAATGGATAAAATATTAATTTGAAGTAGGGATGCGAAAGCGAATATTGAAATATATTTCATGCGAATAGTAAAATATGCATTTTTGCGAAAGCGAATAATAGTTTGAGCTTTTAGTACCAGCAGATTTAAGGAACTGAACTGATACTTTTCCAGGATATTCAAGTATTAAGAATGTTTACCATATTTTTACCTTCAGTTACCACAAGGAAAAACATATTTTGTCAACTCTTATGAAGAGAAGTGGTAGAGGTTTTCATTGGTATTAATATCTTCAAATTGTGTGAAGGGAATAAGGAGTTTTAACACTTTTAACAAATGGAAGCGAATACTGAAATATTTTTTTGCGAAAGCGAATAATCCAAATATTGTTTTTGCGAATGCGAAAGCGAATGTTAAAATGATGCGAATAATTCGCGTTCGCATATGCGAATATTCGTTACATCCCTAATTTGAAGTTATTACTGTGAATATTAGTAGAGTTTTATATAGAGGGAGTCCCGAAATGAACCTAACCTCGTGAGTATGTTGCCATTTGTATACCCTCTACCATAGATTGCATTCAATAATGTAACATGAAAAATGTTCAAAGTGGAAAAGAAGCTAAGCATGAATAAGGAATCATATAGGCCCAGACTTTGTTTTTACCACCCACCTTTTCCTCGATCATCTACTAAGAATTCGAATTCAGTGTCCCATCAGAACTGACACTAAAGTAAGCACTTTTTTCATCTCTAATGAGAGGAGACATGTTGGCCTTCTCAGTTCATATCTTGGCCAGATTTCTCTAGCTATCCTGCATGTGCCGATTTTTATTCATCTTTTATTGGACTACCGATATTTCCTTTTGCTAAGCCTCCCTACAGCAGGCCCTTCATACAACCGCAATATGGACTTCCGGTTATGGTCTTGGTGTTAAGCCGATCAAGACTGAACTAATTCTTATCATCAGGGGAAATAAGGTGCCACAAGTTATACCTGTATCCTTGGGAGGTACTGAAATTCCCTTCTCTGAAAGTGCAAAATACTTAGGTATTTTAATAGACAGGACATTCTAGACAGAATGCCTGACCTTCCGGGCACTGTTAATTAAACTATGACTGAACCACTCATTGACAAGAAGTATCTCACTCTAATACCTGATGATCAGAATGGAAGGAACTTCAGCTATCACTTGCAAAAAGACTGCTTGATCACTGTAGTGTTTACCAGCCAGAAATCTTAGCTATTAAAGAGGTAGCAGAATGGCTGAAAACGAATGTGCTGACCAAAGTCAGTATAAATATTTTCTCTCATAGTCAGGCTGCTATCAAGTATCTGGAAACTATATTCCTGAATTTAAAAACTGTCCTCGTCTGTCTCAGATCTCTTCAGGATATGGCTGAACATAAAATATTCACCTTTGTCTGTGTCCCGCTCTCTCCAGAAGGCGGCATACAACCTTGGGCTCTTATTACTTTGGGGAGTTAACTAAATTGGCTGATGTTGGAATCCGCCAACTTTTGAGCATTTTAAAGCAATCAACTTGGTTGAACGAAAGGGGCTAGGGATAACTTATGTTTTCCCTTACGTCCCTGTGGTAACACAATGGACTGGATAGTCTAACTGACTCTGTTTTACAGGCTGCCACTCCTAACCTAACCTAACCTAACCTAACCTAACCTAACCTAACCTAACCTAACCTAACCTAACCTAACCTAACCTAACCTAACCTAACCTAACCTAACCTAACCTAACCTAACCTAACCTAACCTAACCTAACCTAACCTAACCTAACCTAACCTAACCTAACCTAACCTAACCTAACCTAACCTAACCTAACCTAACCTAACCTAACCTAACCTAACCTAACCTAACCTAACCTAACCTAACCTAACCTAACCTAACCTAACCTAACCTAACCTAACCTAACCTAACCTAACCTAACCTAACCTAACCTAACCTAACCTAACCTAACCTAACCTAACCTAACCTAACCTAACCTAACCTAACCTAACCTAACCTAACCTAACCTAACCTAACCTAACCTAACCTAACCTAACCTAACCTAACCTAACCTAACCTAACCTAACCTAACCTAACCTAACCTAACCTAACCTAACCTAACCTAACCTAACCTAACCTAACCTAACCTAACCTAACCTAACCTAACCTAACCTAACCTAACCTAACCTAACCTAACCTAACCTAACCTAACCTAACCTAACCTAACCTAACCTAACCTAACCTAACCTAACCTAACCTAACCTAACCTAACCTAACCTAACCTAACCTAACCTAACCTAACCTAACCTAACCTAACCTAACCTAACCTAACCTAACCTAACCTAACCTAACCTAACCTAACCTAACCTAACCTAACCTAACCTAACCTAACCTAACCTAACCTAACCTAACCTAACCTAACCTAACCTAACCTAACCTAACCTAACCTAACCTAACCTAACCTAACCTAACCTAACCTAACCTAACCTAACCTAACCTAACCTAACCTAACCTAACCTAACCTAACCTAACCTAACCTAACCTAACCTAACCTAACCTAACCTAACCTAACCTAACCTAACCTAACCTAACCTAACCTAACCTAACCTAACCTAACCTAACCTAACCTAACCTAACCTAACCTAACCTAACCTAACCTAACCTAACCTAACCTAACCTAACCTAACCTAACCTAACCTAACCTAACCTAACCTAACCTAACCTAACCTAACCTAACCTAACCAAACCTAACCTAACCTAACCTAACCTAACCTAACCTAACCTAACCTAAGCCAAAGCTTGCTTCTCGAGAATGGCGCAACAATATATGCACATTCTTGGAGAAATTGTAATGTCGCCCCTTCCTAGTTTTCTTCAGTGTTCTTCAGTTTTGCAGTTCCCCAGGAAATCCCTATGCCCATGTAGCTCTATAAGGTGTATGTTAAACTTATTAGTCATCTCGTCGGCTACGACGATGGACCATGTACCATTCGATCAGTCCATTTTTTACTACTTTTTCCAATAAATCTGGCCGAATGGCGTCAATGGTGGCTTGAATATTGCTTCCAATGCTTCAAGAGTTGCTGGTTTGTCGGCATAAACCAAAGACTTACAGCCCCATCAAAAGATATCCAGAGGCGTTAAATCGCACGAACGAGGGGCCAGTGAATAGGACCACTTGTGCAAATAAAGTTTTCACCAAATTGATTTTGCAATAAACTGATTGTTAAGCGCGCTGTGGGGGATTTACGAATCCTATAGTTCCCATATATTCCCAGGATGGGACTGGACAGTGATCCCAGATTGGTCACCGGTCCTAGATTTTCTGGAGTCTAACTGGTAGTATCTTCGGCTACGCAGTTTGACCAGAGCACCTAATCTGGTACCACGGGAGTCAGGAAAGCCCTCGGGATGCAGGTTCCACGGGAGTCAGGAAAGCCCTCGGGATGCAGGTTCCGGTCTGACTATTAGTGAAGGCCCTATTGGGTGCAACGTGGTGGCTGTGGTTGAACCCAAATTGCTGGGAGAGAACATTCTCGGATGTGCAGGTGCCATGACCCTTAGAATGGTAAGGAGTTTTACATGGGCTCCGCTCCTAACATAGGAGAATACCTACTGTTAAATGTGCTGTATGGCAAGTGTCGCCGACTAGTTGGAACTAAATGTCGTTGATGTTTAGCTGATCAGTTTTTTGGAAACAAAAATGCAATCAGCATGACTCGATAGCGCTCACCATTCACCGTAACGCCTTCATCATTTCGACAGAAATATGGACCGATAATGCCGCAAGCGTATAGACCGAACCAAACAGTCAAATTAAATTGATGTAATGGTGATTTGTTAATGGCTTGAGGATTGTCTTCGCTCAAAATACGACAATTTTGCTTATTGACGTAGCCATTTAACCAGAAATGAGCTTCATCACTAAACACAATTCTTTGATTTGAACTTCGCAAACATAATTCGTTTTTCTTCAAAGTAAATTTCCACAAATTGGATGCGTTGCTTTGGCGTTAAACGATTCCTGGTGATTTTAGGAAAGAGAACCCGACGCGACCCTACAGCTTTCCTGCAGAAATATAAGGCGACGTTGGCTTTCTTTAAACGTCCAATTACATTAAGTCCGAATGACAATTTCATATCTTGAATTATTCCTACAGATTTTGAACTTTCAGAAAGAAATAGCTCTGCTACATTTATCCGAAGAGGGTCCACATGTGGGACCATATTTTTCCTAAGTAGTAAAAAGAACCAATGTTGTCTTGTTTGAGTTAACGCTCAAACCGCTGCTACTGACACATCTGGGCAATTTGTTCAGAACTACCTGTAGGATGTGGAACGGATCTAACAGGATTCCATTCACCACTAGGTGAAATGATTGATTGCTGCAGAAGTTATGGGAATATTATGTTCGAATGAAGCTGCCAATTTGTGTGGAGGGTACTGGAAGTGGCTTCGCGTATACGTCTATTTTACCGCTGAACAAGTGTTTATCTGCACTGGCATTGGCATTATAAGTCATTCAATTTTGGTTTGATTTGACCATATTGTGTGGGAGGTATCGAAAGAGATACCTCCTCCAATTTGGACTGTAGGTATTATAAAAGCTTTACCCTGCACAATATTTCAAGCATTTATATAAACTGGTATTAGGTAAAGGGGAAAAAAGGCTATTTATGCCAGGGTGTAGGAATTTTAAAATAGGAATTTTGCGAAATTTCATTGCACGTTTGTCATGTGTCATGACCATAATAAATTTATTGACAAAAATTTTTAATTACAAAAGAGAGAAATGTAATGTCTTTAAAATTAAAAAAAAACCCTTACATACATTTAATGTTAACACCAATCTCAAGTAAAGGCAATATTTGCATTATTAATGAAGTGAAATATACAAAATAAATACAAATAATGATTGGCGGTTTGTTGTAATGCAAAGAACTTTACAATTATTTATTTTGTAAATAAATAAATAAATAAATATTTACTTAGTCTCTGTTGTTTTTATACAAAACAAAACAAAAGAAAAACATATTTATGAACATTAATATTAATGATAATAATACTAATACCAATAATTAGTGACAAATGATTACGTCAAAAAATAAATTCAGTGTTTTAGAAATACTGCATGGCGGATGAGAGGGGTGGGGGCAGATAATGGTTTCTTTTTTCAAACACCAACTAAAACTGGGCAATACATGTTTCTAAATGTTTGGCTCCGTCTGAATAGTTATGTTTTAATTGTTGTCATTATCGTCGTCATCGCCGCCGTCACCGCCGCGTCGAAAATAATTATGAAACCTTCATTGAAATCAGTCAAGTGAAAAAATAGAACCATATGACCACCACTCACAATGGGGCTAATTACAACAAATGCTCCTAATGACTTATTGGCTCAGCAGCTATAGCCCCCTCTTCCCCCAATTAATGTGATGCGACGATGCCAAGCGTGGCCGGGGAAAAGAAAAACTTTAATAGATGCCATTGACCAATATTCCAATATTGGTAAATCCTAAGATTCCAAAGCCTGGGTGCAGGAAAATTATGCTTCTATCACTCACCAATTGTCTTTTAAATCCACACCGTGTTTGGGTCCGTCTTTTTTTACGGGTCCGTCTTTTTTTACTTTTTGGATTTGAGGCTTTGCTTCTACAGTTTCAGTTTTTTTTGCGACTTTTTGTATTGCATTCGAAAAAACGTGATGTCGTAATTAGATTCTTCGAAAAACAACGACTTCTACCTGATAATTATTTTTAGTTTCTGTTAGGTTTATTTACGTACACCGACAAAATTCTGGTCATTAAAAGAAAGAAAACAAAGTTTCATTATTTTTCAGCCAAAGGAACTCTCTAAAATAACGACGGTTTTCTTTGGAATAATGATAGATCTTCTTTGATTGAATCAAACACTGTTTTATATTACCACAGAATTACTTATATTTCAAACAAACTTCTCTCCACCTGTTAACATTGTCTAAAGTTAGGTTAGGATAGATTAAGAGTGGCAGATTGTATAATAAACTCAATTTCTATTCTGAAAAAAAATGTTGCCCTGTCAAAGTGAAATTCTGAAAAATATTTTCCCTTTTTTGGTGAAATTGATGTAGTCTCTCGAATTAAACTTAGTTCCAATTGCAAAATTCCAAAATGTGGCATAAAAGTCCATTTAGCGGGAATAAGTGCAACGAAAATGTTGCACTTTTTTGCAGGTGGTTTTCCTCTACACTAGAGTCGACCTCTGAGCAGAGCCTGATATAGGCGGTCTGGCGCCCCGGGGATAATTTTTATTTTGCACCCCCACACAGAAAAATTTTATTATTAAACTAGCTGGACCCGGGCCACTTCGCTGCCCCATATTTCCGATCCCGTCCATTTTTGGACCACTGACGTAGACTGCCAGCAGAACTGCAGTGGAACAAACACACAAACAGACAAACAAACGATTTGCCACGCCCACATTTTCCCCGCCCACTATTTGCAAAATTTTTTTTCCCAAAACCATCTCAGACCAAATAGCTTTCAAAGAAAAGAAAAAATTTTAAAATCGGTCCAGTGGTTAAAGCGTCTATAAAACACATACATACATACAAACATTTTTCCATTTTTATATATATAGATTGGGAAAAATAACACATCCAAAAACGATGGATTTGTTCGTAGAAAATGTATCTGTTTACCGTAGAAAAAATCTGTCAGTAGATGTATGTCGAATAATTTTGTAGAACGTTACGATTCCTATTATTCTAATTCTATAGGGTAATTTTCGTAATTTTTTAAGAAGAACTACAATATCAGAATCTGTATGTCCTATTATTCCAATTCTATAGGGTAATTTTCGTAATTTTTTAAGAAGAACTACAATATCAGAATCTGTCTGGCTGAACTTTAACATAATTTACAAAGATGTACACCGCTTATATCACTAGGAGTTGTTGAAGACCCTGTATGAAAAATCCGCATTTTAACGGTCAGTTAAGTCCCTTTTTGAAAAATTATATGATGATTTATATAAGTGAAGGATATATGGTAGAGTCCGGCCTAGGACGGTCTGACCACTGCAGGATTTGTTCTTTTCACAGAGGGCTATTATTTGATTGTCGAATCGTTCGCCACCTGGATCTTTTAGTTCTGTATCAACGTGAAAATATTTTGTCTGTATTTCATCAAAATGGGACAAATTGACTTTGAAAAAGTGAATATATATATTATATAACCCTAGTAACATGAGATCAGTCAGATTTCTAAAAAGTATATTAAAAAGACTTCTAAAAATTAAACAAATATGGCACAATTTCGGGGCATTCACATATCAACACTGATACGACAATTTTCTTAATGAACGTTTTAATTGATTGTTATTAATTTTTGGTTCAAAATATTTTTGGTTCTGTGATTTCTCAATTTTTTGAAAAAAATTATATTTTTTTGCCAACATATTAAACAAATTTGCCCCCCAGGTGCCTTGCGCCCCGGGGCTTCAGCCCAATTAGCACATATGGTAGATCAGGTACTGCCTCTGAGGTCTTCCTCTATACTAGATTCGACCTCTGAGGTCTTCCGCTATACTAGAGTCGACCTCTGAGGTCTTCCTCCATACTAGAGTCGAACTCTGAGGTCTTCCTATATACTAGAGTCGACCTCTGGGGTCTTCCTCCATATTAAAATCGAACTCTGAGGTCTTCCTATATACTAGAGTCGACCTCTGGGGTCTTCCTCCAGTTTTTAAATTCAGGAATATAGTTTCCAGGGACTTGAAAGCAGCCTGACTATCAGAGAAAATATTGATACCGACTTTAGTCAGAACATTAATTTTCAGCCATTCCGCTACCTCTTTAATAGCTAAGATTTCCGCCTGGTAAACACTTCCAATGGATAGCACAAGTTCCTCAGAAAAGGTACCAAAGACCACGTGATTATTGAGTTTGGAACGAATCTTCCATGTCCATTCTGATCTTTCTGGTATATATTTATTCCCGTCGTTCCAATGTGAATGTGTCGATTCCTGATGGCTTGCCAAACCTTACTGAACAGAACAACAATGTCCGGAAGATCAGGCATTGTGTCTAGAATGACACTATGTCCGTAGCCATTATCCTGAGCAGAGTGACAATTCCCTAAGTCCAATAGCAGTAGCATAGATGCGGCATATTGTCTTGTTATAATATCTAGCGGCATATCTAGAGCAGTTGGTGGCGTCCTCACCTCACACAATTTTGTCTCGAAAACGTCGGATCTTCTTCGAACTTTTCAAGAGCCCATAGAGCGAATCGATGTCGCTTGGGAAGGTCGGGCGTCTTCAGTTCTTGCACAAACTGTATTTTTTATGCTTTAAATTTAAGATCTCGACGTAAAATGCATCTAGTCGTCCCATACGTCAGTCCCAGTTACTGCGAACGGCGCCGTATCGACTCTCCACGGTCTTCGTGTACACTCTCAGCTACGGCCGCTACATTTTCGTCACTGCGTGCTGGACGTGGTTTAATCGGTCGAATATTATCCAATAATGAATGCTGGGTCTCTAGATGTATGATGGTGTTGCGAATAGTCTGCTCAGTAGGCCGATTATGTTGACCATAAGTTGAGCGAAGTGCACGAAACACATTCCTCACAGAACGTGAATTTTCGTTATAAAGTTGAAAGATTTGTAAACGTTGTTCAGGTGTAAGTCTTTCCATGATGAAATGGCAAACAATACTTAACAAAAATAACATGACAGCATGACACGACTCACAAATGATCTGTCAAAAAAGGCTATTGAAAAAAGTTTCTCTACTTGGATCACCCGTTATATCCATTAATAAAGCAGACTAGATCACGCAATGCGGTTTTGGTGGAATTGTTGTAGTAGATATGCTGTTGATTGGACAGTAGCCTGTGATAAATTGTAGTCCTAAGGTGACTATATATTAACCTCTCCATGGTTTTAAGGAGAATTGACGATAAATAATATTTGTTTCTTTCCATTTTGTTGGTATGTAGGCCTGATTGATACATCATGTGTATGTAGATCTCTCTGAGCCAGGGAGCAATTTTATTAGCCACAGCCTGTAGCTCCGCTACATAATTTCATAAAATATTCCTCAAAACTCTGAGGTAGACTCATAAATCTACAGAAAAATCTATATTTTGTTTCAGTGTGGATTATTTGGAATATCCACCGCCACCGCAACCACACCGCAGCAAACACACCATAACCACTGTGAGAATACAATGCAGTAAATGGCACTGCAAACATTTAGAATACGTAAAGTCATCTTTGTCTCTATTTGTATCTATCGTTGATCGTTCGGCAAATGTGCTAAACATGCGCTAATCAATAATGTTAATATTGTGGCTAAGACGCTTTATGGCCCAGTCCGTCAATTTCATTTGCAAACAAGTTAAAATTCAAGGTTGTCGCTGGTTTTTTATTAATACATTCATCGCTAAGGGTTTTTTCTCTTATTATTTTAGTTAATCATTTACGAGTAATATAATTAATGAGTTCTTGGAATATTGGTGGGGTGGGAAAAATTCTTCAATTTAAAGGATACAAAATAATTAATCGCTAATATGTTATTTTCCAGTAAACAAGAAGCAAAAATAGAAAAGCTTAAGTCAGGCTTAGCTTGCTCGAAATAAATAATAGATACACCCGAACGGATAGCATTAACTTGTTATAACATTTTAAAACTTGGCTCTGAAAGTTGTAACAAAAGTTGTAAAAATGTAACAATGTAATTTATAAGAAAAAACAGTAAGGAAAGGCTAAAGTCGGGCGGTGCCGACTATATAATACCCTACACCACTCTCGTAATATTGAATAACTCTGATATATAAATTTTGTAATTCATGTATAAATTGTTTACATAAATTTACTTTTGAGACATTTTATACTTAAATAATACCCTGTACCACAGTGTGGTGTAGGGTATAAAAACGATTGGATCTAAAGAGCCAAATCGGATGAAACATATATATGGGAGCTATAGCTAAATCTTTACCGATTTTCTTCAAATTCGGCAATGTTGGTTCATGAATCAAGAAACTCTACCATTCCAAATTTCAAAACGATTGGATGTAAAATATAGCTTCTATAGAACTAAAGGGCCAAATCGGACGAAACATATATATGGGAGATATAGCTAAATCTTAACCGATTTTCTTCAAATTCGGTAGTGTTGGTTCATGGATCAAGAAACTCTACCAATCTAAATTTCAAAACGATTGGATGTAAAATACAGCTTCTATAGGACTAAAGGGCCAAATCGGACGATACATATATATGGGAGCTATAGCTAAATCTTAACCGATTTTCTTCAAATTCGGTAGTGTTGGTTCATGGATCAAGAAACTCTACCAATCTAAATTTCAAAACGATTGGATGTAAAATACAGCTTCTATAGGACTAAAGGGCCAAATCGGACGAAACATATATATGGGAGCTATAGCTAAATCTTAACCGATTTTCTTCAAATTCGGTAGTGTTGGTTCATGGATCAAGAAACTCTACCAATCTAAATTTCAAAACGATTGGATGTAAAATACAGCTTCTATAGGACTAAAGGGCCAAATCGGACGAAATAGAATACTCTAAACTGCAAAATTTCAGAACGATCGGAGTGAAATTGCGACCTGTAGTCGACGAACATAAATCGACTCAGCTAGTGATTCTGAGTCGATCGGTATACTTTATGGTGGGTCTAGCTGTGTTATTTTCAGGTGTTACAAACATCTGCCGTGAAACGAACTTATAATACCCTGTACCACAGTGTGGTGTATTGTATAATGAGGCAAGGGTGTGTTCTGATATTAATCTTGCGCTTCAATTTCAAAAATTGTTAGTCGTAATTAAAGGTACGCTTGAATAAATTGTCGTTGAACAAATTAAAACATCGAAGAAATGGGTGGGGTCTTATACGCATGCTTGGCGGAAATCCTTTAAAGGCCATTTTACGTAATTTAAGCTATGCCCGTCAGTCTGTTTGGCTGGAGAGCACGATATCTCTCGAAAGGTAATACTTTCTCATATCTCAGGCTAACTTCGATAAAGAGGACATATTAGTACTCTCCATCTGAAAAACGTCACAAACCCCCCGTCTCAAATATATAAAATTTCACAACGTATTATATTTTATTTTTTGCAAAATTGCATGCCCATAGCTATATAATTTATTCGTTTGAAGAACATATATTTCAGCTACATTCTGTCTATTGCAAAAATGTAATAGAAACAAATACAAAAAAAGGTAGACAGTTTTAATTGCTTGGTAGAATTGACTGCAGTTTCGATAGACACCACTCTATCATCTTCAGAATTTAATAACAATAATGTATGTCTTTAACATAAATCAGCTTAAAATACTTATGGAAGTAAATAAGTACATTTCAGTAACATTTTTTTTTAGTCCACTGATTCCAAAATATACGCTATTTTAAAAAGAGCAGTATTAATATTTATTATAAATTTTGAGTTGCATTTACTAAATATTTTTTTTAGAAATATTTTTATTTTTTTCAGAAATCCCTGCCATTGGGATTCTAATGTTTTTGTGTTTGTAGCATTTTGGAGACGCTGAGTTGATAATCCTTAAGTCTATTTCTATTAGAGAATTCGTTCCGGCATTATCGCGGGAACCTTATGTGGTTTTCATCAACTCAATGTTGTCCGGTTGTAAATTAACATTCATCTGTTAATTTCAGGGAATGGATGTTATTTGAGTGTTACCGTTTCTATTCTCCACTAGAAGCGCTACATTTCTGTTAATAGTCGTTTATGGTGTTATGTCTATTTTTAGCTGACTTGGGTGATCAGATGTTTTTGTAGTGGTAGTGCGATCGGTGAGTTATTTTTAGCTGCAGAAACGCGAATTATGATGAAAACATGAAAATGTTTATGTAAAATTTGTCCAGTTCCCTGGCTGGGAATCGAACCCAGCACCTTCGGGATTCAAGCCTAATGCACTAACCACTGAACTACCGAAGGCCACTAGGATAGGAAGGCCACTGTAGGATTTTAAGAGGGGTTTTTGGCACTTTATTGAAGCATGTGACAAACATTATTTTCAACTTAGTGACATAATTTGCTTCTCTGTTTGTGCCGTTCTTTAAAATAAGGCCGAATATCTTACGTTTGGATGTAGTTTCGGCTAGTTAGATGGATTGGAGGGACCCCCTTTTGTAAAAACAAAATGTTATTCAACTGGTACCACTCAATGGCCTTTTTGCTGTAAATACAAGACGAGAGATCGGGCCAGAAAAATGTACAGACGTTGTATTTTCTTATAAATGGAAGTAGCCCCTTTGGTAGTCATACTGCTCCCATGGCTATGAATATGCTGTTTCTTTCTCCAAATGTGCAAATGCTAGCTATACTATAAACTTTGTGGGAAATTTTGACTTCTTTTGTACCCAGAACTCTTTTGCAATATTTCCCCTACTATAAACAATATTAAATTTCTGCCACTGTATATGCAAAACGTCAGATAACACGTAAATCTCATCCATCCATGATTCAGCAATCATACTTTGACAGAAAGTTCCTTTGCAATCTTCGAACTATAAGTATTGCTTCATAATTCTTATTTAAATTTCTACTTTGCGCCATTTGCACTTGTACGTCTTCTGATCAGTGTCTTTTTATACCCTACACCACCCTGTGGTACAGGGTATTATAAGTTTGTTTCACAGCAGATGTTTGTAACACCTGCAAATAACACAGCTAGACCCACCTTAAAGTATACCGCTCGACTCAGAATCACTAGCTGAGTCGATTTAACGATGTCTGTCCGTCCGTCCGTCCGTCTGTCCATGTAAAGTTGTTCGTCGACTACAGGTCGCACTTTCACTCCGATCGTTCTGAAATTTTGCAGTTTAGAGTATTTCGCGGCTGTTAAGATCGCTATTGAATTTGGTTGAAATCGGTTCAGATTTAGATATAGCTCCCATATATATCTTTCGTCCGATTTTGCTCTTTAGTCCTGTAGAAGCTGTATTTTACATCCAATCATTTTGAAATTTAGAATGGTAGAGTTTCTTGATCCATGAAACAACACTACCGAATTTGAAGAAAATCGGTTAAGATTAAGCTATAGCTCCCATATATATCTTTCGTCCGATTTGGCCATTTAGTCCTATAAAAGGTGTATTTTACATCCAATCGTTTTAAAATTTAGAATGGTAGAGTTTCTTGATCCATGAACCAACATTGCCGAATTTGAAGAAAATCGGTTAAGATTTAGCTATAGCTCCCATATATATGTTTCGTCCCATTTTGCTCTTTAGTCCTGAAGAAGCTGTATTTTACATCCAATCGTTTTGAAATTTAGAATGGTAGAGTTTCTTGATCCATGAACCAACATTGCCGAATTTGAAGAAAATCGGTTAAGATTTAGCTATAGCTCCCATATATATGTTTCGTCCGATTTGGCCCTTTAGTCCTATAGAAGCTGTATTTTACATCCAATCATTTTGAAATTTAGAATGGAACAGTTTCTAGATCCATGAACCAACATTGCCGAATTTGAAGAAAATCGG
Organism: Eudasyphora cyanicolor; assembly: GCA_963930755.1. Lineage (NCBI taxonomy): Eukaryota > Metazoa > Arthropoda > Insecta > Diptera > Muscidae > Eudasyphora > Eudasyphora cyanicolor. The sequence goes on from OZ005736.1 coordinate 146,372,783, forward strand.
TTAAGATTTAACTATAGCTCTCATATATATGTTTCGTCCGATTTTGCTCTTTAGTCCTGTAGAAGCTGTATTTTACATCCAATCACTTTGAAATTTAGAATGGTAGAGTTTCTTGATCCATGAACCAACACTACCGAATTTGAAGAAAATCGGTTAAGATTTAGCTATAGCTCCCATATATACGTTTCGTCCGATTTGGCCCTTTAGTCCTATAGAAGCTGTATTTTACATCCGATCGTTTTGAAATTTAGAATGGTAGAGTTTCTTGATTCATGAACCAACATTGCCGAATTTGAAGAAAATCGGTTAAGATTTAGCTATAGCTTCCATATATATGTTTCGTCCAATTTTGCTCTTTAGTCCTGTAGAAGCTGTATTTTACATCCAATCATTTTGAAATTTAGAATGGTAGAGTTTCTTGATCCATGAACCAACACTACCGAATTTGAAGAAAATCGGTTAAGATTTAGCTGTAGCTCCCATATATATCTTTCGTCCGATTTGGCCATTTAGTCCTATAAAAGCTGTATTTTACATCCAATCGTTTTGAAATTTAGAATGGTAGAGTTTCTTGATCCATGAACCAACATTGCCGAATTTGAAGAAAATCGGTTAAGATTTAGCTATAGCTCCCATATATATGTTTCGTCCGATTTTGCTCCTTAGTCCTGTAGAAGCTGTATTTTACATCCAATCATTTTGAAATTTAGAATGGTAGAGTTTCTTGATCCATGAACCAACACTACCGAATTTGAAGAAAATCGGTTTAGATTTAGCTATAGCTCCCATATATATGTTTCGTCCGATTTGGCCCTTTAGTTCTATAGAAGCTGTATTATACATCCAATCATTTTGAAATTTAGAATGGAAGAGTTTCTTGATCCATGAACCAACATTGCCGAATTTGAAGAAAATCGGTTAAGATTTAACTATAGCTCTCATATATATGTTTCGTCCGATTTTGCTCTTTAGTCCTGTAGAAGCTGTATTTTACATCCAATCATTTTGAAATTTAGAATGGTAGAGTTTCTTGATCCTTAGCTATAACTATAGTTCCCATATATATGTTTCGTCCGATTTGGCCCTTTAGTTCTATAGAAGCTATATTTTACATCCAATCGTTTTGAAATTTAGAATGGTAGAGTTTCTTGATCCATGAACCAACATTGCCGAATTTGAAGAAAATCGGTTAAGATTTAGCTATAGCTCCCATATATACATATGTTTCATCCGATTTGGCTCTTTAGATCCAATCGTTTTTATACCCTACACCACACTGTGGTACAGGGTATTATTTAAGTATAAAATGTCCCAAAAGTAAATTTATGTAAACAATTTATACATGAATTACAAAATTTATATATCAGAGTTATTCAATATTACGAGAGTGGTGTAGGGTATTATATAGTCGGCCCCGCCCGACTTTAGCCTTTCCTTACTGGTTTTTCAATATTTTTTTTTGCAAAATTATATGAACAATTTGTCATATATGTATGCATCATTTCTTCCCATAACGTAAGGGTTCTTTTTCAAAATGTCTTTTATTTTCTTAACCTTTTTGGGGTCTGATACACCTCTTTTTCTGCCAATGCTAGTTTTCCTATTATAAGTTAAGAGTTCCTTAAGTTTTCCTGTGACTCTATAAACTTAATGCGGGACATCACTGTCTTCCTAGCTATTGTTTTTTTGTAAAGAACATTAATTTTCTTGGAAAGTTTTGGTACTTAGGATCTTAGGTCCCTCCTTGCTACGTGCTACGCTTTTGGGCCGTAGTAAATGATATACATGTACCGTCCTCCACTAAAGTGAGGGAATAAATATGTATCCCATACACAATTTGCTGATAACCCGTTGATGATTAGAGGATGATGAACCGATTTGTTCAGATTACATATTTTTATTGTATTTTTTTTTCTATGTATGTACTTTGATTACACGTGTAGTCAGTTGTCTAAGAAAAATAATTGGACTTCCGTGGCAAAGATTACGTGTCAATATTGTAACTGGCGTCACCAATTAATTTCTCCATGACGAACATTTGATAAAAACGGGTCAGAAGGCAGTGTTTTTTCACTCGTAATTTTCCACTTTAACCGGTTTTGCATTTTATTAATACAATTCATAAATTATATCTGTTTACACGCACAGAAGTGCATAATACAGGTTAGTAACATACACAGTATGTATATATTTGAATCTATTTAAATAAACGCACACTCTGCTGGTAGCAGGGACTTGGTAAAATCCGGTTAATATGTGCCCTTTGAGTGCTGCCATTTTTCGGAACTCTAACTCTGTAAAGTACATAGTACTCTTACATACTTATACATATGTAACATTTAGCTTTAATTAGTCATGGGTCAATAACATACATAATGTTGGTATATTTATTAAACTTTGACTTTTACTATTATTATTATCATTTGATATAATATTCAAAGATATAATTAAACACAGCGAAGTTAACAAAATTTGTATGAACCTTTACGGTACAATGTCCATGGTGAATTTGTTGTTGTATTTAGAATAACTCTAATGACTTGATTTTTATAGCCTCACTTTAGTGGAGGATGGTATATACCATTTTCCAAAAGTGTAGTACACTGAAGCAGTAACCTAAAACCCTAAGCATGGTCGTCGGTAATCAGTTTTAGGGCATGTCTGTCTGGCTGTTCCGCACGACAATTCTCGAAAGGAGTAACCGGTTGATGTGGTAATATTTATACCCTCACTTTAGTGGAACAGGGAATACATATACTCGTATCATTTGCTACGGGTCAAAAATGTAACACTTCAAAGAAGTGACCTAAGACACTATGTATGTTCGGCGAATATCCGTTTTAGGACATTTTAAGTCATTTGTGTAATGACTAAAGACATTTTTAGTGACTGAGTATGTGCAAGCAAATTTTGCAATAATTGCTTCAGCCGTTCAAGAGCAATTACAAATTTCGTAAAACCTAAAAACTATTCTTTTCATTTTTTAAAAACTGCAAACGCCCAAATTCTTTTAAAAAAAATTATAGCGAGATCTTATTTTACCTATTTGTAACTGCTTTTGGATATTAAATATTCTTACCCATATGAGAGATGACTAAGCTATGCCGGAGTACAATAATACAAAATTGCAGTACACGGTATGTAAATTATGACAAGATTGAGATATTTTTTTGTCCCCCCACAGCTAAACTATCATCTAATGCAAAATTTCAAAATTACCACTAATTATTTACCGACTTTCAAGTTCAGTTAACTTTTTTTTGACGCACATCCTAATATTTCTAAATTTGTGAATTATTGTACTCCCTCTCAGCTATCCTGAACACCGATTAGATCCCATTCACATATCATAGTTTATTTTTGGGGGACAATGCAAAATTTCAAAATTTGTAATGTTCAAAAGCGATTTCATATTTTTCTTTTCATCAATTATTATTATTTTACGCAACAGTGTTGTTGTGCATGGACAGTACCAAAGATGGAAACAATATAAAATAATTACAGGTGGTCAAACAAGACAATGGGAGCCATTACTAAACTAGCTTACAGTCGGGCGGGGGGTTCGAGTCTTCCTGAACACCAAAATGGTACTTTCCTGAACATAAATATCTTTTATTGTAGACTCCCAGATGAAAATATATACCAATGTCTTCTAACAGAAACTAAACTTTATAGGCCGTATCTAACCATTTGAAAAACAAAAACCCGGAATGATCAGATAATGAATAAACAACAAAAAAAATATATATCAGTAACATTTTTACCACGATTTACGTTGTAGAATCCACCATGATCTTGAGGGCATTATTTTTCATAAAGATCCCAAAATCGTTTCCCCTTTTTCTACCCCTACATCCCTACATAACCACTGCAAGAAGCAAGATGGAAACCTACTCGATCATTTCAGTATCATATGCAGATACAAATGTATCCAAATGATACAATAAATACCTATACGAGTACATTTGCTCTCAAAAGAAAATGTTGGACATCATTGCTCGGACAGGTTCGATACAAACTCATACGAGTTACGCAAAGCAAAAAATAGAGTTATATGTGGTTTAAGTTCGACAGAAATTCATGTACATTGTTTATTTATAAATATGTGCAGCGCAAAGTAGTCACTTCTTGACTTACAAATTTATCTTTAAGTACTCTAAACTATTTTATATCAAAATTAAACTTAGAAACATACTATTATGAAATAGGATTCAAATTTCAGATATATTCTCTTAATTTTTTGCAAATCTATTACTAATGATGGTAAATAACTGTAGAATTCGAGACATTATTATTGATTTTAAAAATTATGTTTAAGCTCAGACAGAGTATTAATTTGTGAACCTAAATTTTTAACAAGTTAAGGTTTACCAATTTTTTAAAAATTTTATCTAAATGGATGTGGAGAATAAAAAAACCTTTTTTATAAAGAGGGGGAGTAGATATAAAAAAAGTATTAGGTCTCTAATGTTGTTTTGACCGCAAATGTTTCAAATGTCAAAGGTATTTAAACATTAAGATTTTTTTTAAACATTGATGTCTTGTCTTTAGGAAAAATTTTAGTAGTTATACAGTATCAATAATATGGTTTACATTAATATCAATTACCAAACTCTCGTAAAACTTACTGGGGATCATCGAGGCCTCGACGATAAATTGTTGGTGTGACGATTTGCTTAGAAGAGTTGTAGTCTTTGTAGTTAGGTGCACGTCTAAAAAATTCTAAAATTTTTGCTGGATGTGACATTAATTTGTAACCTTTGCTATCATCCCTAGTTGAAACTGTTTATGAAGAAATTACATTTATATTATTATTATTATTATATCTAAAACTAAATATATGAGATTTTAGCTTCCTGCAGGTTCTTTTCCATATAGCTCTCTGGTTATATTCGAACTCCGATTATGTACGTTTCGCAATTATGTCTAAAGTCTGACAAGTCTGAAGGTCAGAGCGTTTGTGTCCATGCTTCCTCAGCCGATAAAATTCGAGTCGATTTTATAGGAGTTATATATATATCTTGCCAAATCGAGGTTTAAAAGTCCCCTTGACCGGAGGAGCTTGTTTGCCCTGGACACCAATGTCGTACAATGGTGGCTGGAGATTGTCCAAGCGCAATTATCTAACTTCCAGAACAGCGATCAAGGGAGACAATTCTGTATATATGTATGTAGCTCTGTGTTATTAACTTTCTCATATGTTGGCGATATGAATGTGTTCTATTTAGGGCACCAATCACGTTAGGCAACCACCAGAATATAACCTCGTGAACCTCGATTAAGTAGATTATGTATTTATCTCCTTCGAGAAACTTTTCCACATGAGTCGTGCTTGTCCCTTATGCCCTTGGAGTCGCAGCTGAACGTGGGTATACGTTATGCTGGAAACTTGTATTCTCACACTTCACATATATTTTGGAGAATTCCACTTAAAGCAACTTTCTTGCTGATGATCTTTTTTTAAGCAATTGGATAAATACTCGGTTGCAGGGCATTTATAAATGGGTAGATTAATTGTGTAATCAAAAATTAGTTTTCGGATTCAACACTTAATATTAAAACACAAACTCTAACCAATCTTTTTAATATATTTAACAAGGCTCGTGGTTCACTGCTTGAAATATAAAATGTGAAAGAAAGATTTCTGGTGGACGACTACCTGTGAAGCCTAACATCGAAAATTGGCTGCGCCGATAAGCGAAGCAATATTAAGTAAAAAGAAAAACAATATTAGTTCTAAAACATAGAATAACTAACAAAAGCAAAATGAACATTATTAGTTACATACATACAGATCTTTTTTACTGCATTCCTGGCTTTGTCTTGTATTTGTTGTTGTTTCCATGTAAATTAACGACATTGTAATTAGCTAAGGTCATAATAGTTACAAGACACAAAAAAATATTTTCTCGACGTCGGTGAGATTCGAACCACAGACCTCATGCGTGGGAGTCTGATGCGAACCCACCACACCATCACAGGTCTGACCTCAGATTTGACTAAACAGTAACGTGAATACTGTGAGTTTGATTTATGTAAGGCATGTACTTACATATATCCAAAAATAGACTTTTATCGGGTCTGTTCTGTAGCAAGGTGATTTGAAATCACGGTGATTTTAAAATCACCGGCGGCTTACAATCACTGTTGGAGTTCGAAATCGCCCGGTTTATTATTCATAGCCTCCCAAAAAAGATTGTTCGAAATATGTTCGGGTGATTTCGAACTCTAAAAATGATGTTATGTCGCCGGTGATTTTAAAATCACCGTGATATCAAATCGCCGTGATTACAGAACAGACCCGTATGGCTTGCAATTTTGAAGACATATGTAAGTTGAAAAGAGATTGACAGTGAAGTTGTAAACAACCCCGCAAACAATTTGATAGCCTTTAAATAAGCTCCTTATGTGAAACTGATCATCACAAATTACCACTAATTACACTATGCAACAACAAAAAATTATGTGTCCCAGACCTAAATTTTTTTTATTGTATAGATTGTGCATACTGTTATATAAAATCAAAATCAAACATTTTTTTATGGATACATTTTTTTTAAAAATTTTCTTATTAAAAATACTATTATCGTCGAAGGTACCCTTAGTATTTGTACTATAATTTTTGGAGTATATGCCCGATAAGGGTGACTTATACGTTAAATTGAAGCTATTAATGTGGGCTACCAATGTTGAAAATGTATCTTTCACTTAGAAACAGTGGTTTAGTAACAGTCATTAAACAAATAGGAAAAAGTAGATTTTTTTCAAAAAAAAAATCCTGGGACGAAAAAAACATAAAAAATCGAAAAAAAAAATTATTTTATTTTATTTTTTAAAAGTTTGCATCCTAGCGAAGAAAATAATGCCTATTTGGAAAAAATCTACGGATAAATGTACAATTATAGCCCTTTTGGTAGACGTAAGAGAATTTCAAAAAATCTTTTTTTTTTAAATTTCTGTTTAAATAGCGATTTTATTTATTACTTTTATTTATATTATGTACATTTGAGTTTATTTACATGTATAAGTTTCATTAGAAGTAATTGTGAGTTCTTTGTTGACGTTTTTAGATTTCGGAATCGGTTTCTCTAATGAGGAACCAAATATAATCTCCCATCATTCTTTCATCCCAGTGCCCTTGGTAACGCCGCTCCATGGACTTCATATCTTCGTGAAACCTTTCGCCATGTTCGTCGCTTACGTCGCCAAGATTCTCGGGGAAAAAGTTTAAATGAGAATGCATGAAATTAATTTTTAGTGACATATTTACACCTGTTGGAATACATAATGCGAAAAATAAGTTTGAGGAATACATACATATTTGTTATTTACATAAATATAGAAAAATATATTTCTTACCAATTTTTTCATAATTTTTTAACAAATTATAAATCATTGTTTCATATTGCGGGCTTTTATTGGATCCAAAGAAATTTGAAACCACAAGCTTAAACGACCCCCACGCTGCAATTTCATCCGACGTCAAATATGATTCGAAATTTACATCTTTGATCAGTTTCCTTATTTTAGGCCTATCAAAAACGCCTTCTTCGATTTTTTTTGAAAAGAAACCCTTTTAAATAAACTTTTTAATTATGAGAGTGAATTGCCATCTTTCCTTAAGGCTTTTACAAAGTTTTTAAAGAGCCCCAGCTTAATATGCAGTGGGGCCAAATTAATGTTTTTTTTTTTTTTTTGGACGAGAGGTGTGTATTTTATGTTGTTTTCACGCAATGTAATGTGTTTTCTTGTTGGCCATTTCTTTCTTCTGTAATGATCTTCGCGAGCACGGCTATCCCAGAGGCATAACATACCAACTACTCTTAAATCGCAACAAATTTTCCAGTCATGTTCATATTTTATGTATTTTAACAATTTAGCCATTGTTTGTAAGTACTGCTTTCAAACTTTCTTTACTGCTGTCAACAAATAACCGTCTTTCTTTTGAATTGTATGTTTGAATAAGTTCCTCGAACAATCCGGGAATGTCCTTGCAAAAGCATATGTTATCCACAGTTGTATAAAATTGTTTGTAAGGTATATCGCGGACTCTATAATATGATATGTTAACATCTGGGGCCAAAATATTGTACTGTTTCATCCGAGATGCAAGTAGTTCTGCCTTATCTTTGGTCAGTTCCAAATCTTGCACATATATTTCCATATCTTCTATTATTTTTACTAAACTCGTCGATTTTTATACCCTACACCACACTGTGGTACAGGGTATTATAAGTTTGTTTCACGCCAGATGTTTGTAACACCTGAAAATAACACAGCTAGACCCACCTTAAAGTATACCGATCGACTCAGAATCACTAGCTGAGTCGATTTAACGATGTCCGTCCGTCCGTCTGTCCATGTAAAGTTGTTCGTCGACTACAGGTCGCAATTTCACTCCGATCGTTCTGAAATTTTGCAGTTTAGAGTATTTCGCGGCTGTTAAGATCGCTATTGAATTTGGTTGAAATCGGTTCAGATTTAGATATAGCTCCCATATATATTTTTCGTCCGATTTGGCCCTTTAGTCCTATAGAAGCTGTATTTTACATCCGATCGTTTTGAAATTTAGAATGGTAGAGTTTCTTGATCCATGAACCAACATTGCCGAATTTGAAGAAAATCGGTTAAGATTTAGCTATAGCTCCCATATATATGTTTCGTCCGATTTGGCCATTTAGTCCTATAAAAGCTGTATTTTACATCCAATCGTTTTGAAATTTAGAATGGTAGAGTTTCTTGATCCATGAACCAACATTGCCGAATTTGAAGAAAATCGGTTAAGATTTAGCTATAGCTCCCATATATATGTTTCGTCCGATTTGGCCCTTTAGTTCTATAGAAGCTATATATACCTCCAATCGTTTTGAAATCTAGAATGGTAGAGTTTCTTGATCCATGAACCAACACTACCGAATTTGAAGAAAATCGGTTAAGAGTTAGCTATAGCTCCCATATAAATGTTTCGTCCGATTTGGCCCTTTAGTTCTATAGAAGCTATATTTTACATCCAATCGTTTTGAAATCTAGAATGGTAGAGTTTCTTGATCCATGAACCAACACTACCGAATTTGAAGAAAATCGGTTAAGAGTTAGCTATAGCTCCCATATAAATGTTTCGTCCGATTTGGCCCTTTAGTTCTATAGAAGCTATATATTACATCCAATCGTTTTGAAATTTAGAATGGTAGAGTTTCTTGATTCATGAACCAACATTGCCGAATTTGAAGAAAGTCGGTAAAGATTTAGCTATAGCTCCCATATATATGTTTCATCCGATTTGGCTCTTTAGATCCAATCGTTTTTATACCCTACACCACACTGTGGTACAGGGTATTATTTAAGTATAAAATGTCTCAAAAATAAAATTATGTAAACAATTTATACATGAATTACAACATTTATATATCAGAGTTATTCAATATTACGAGAGTGGTGTAGGGTATTATATAGTCGGCACCGCCCGACTTTAGCCTTTCCTTACTGGTTTTTAATTACATATTTTCCGCAGATGTAGCAGAAATTGTCGGGATTATTTACACATTGAAAAGTACTTTGCGTTTTACTCATACTTCGAAATATAACTTTATATTATTTTTCAGAATAATGTATTTTATATCTTTAAAAAAAATCATTTTTTTCTCATATTTTTGACGACTGTTACTAAACCAAAGATTCTACGTGAAAGCAATATTTGCAGCATAAGTAGCCTTCATAATTCCCTTTAATTTGAGGCATTTCACGGCTCAATCAGGCTTATACTTAAAATACTCCATGAAAGCTGGCATTTTAAAAAAATTTACCATAAAAAAATGTTTTAAATATCTTTTTCGTGTTTGTGACTCCTAATGGCACCAGAAACTGTTATCCACATCCGTTGGACAAAAATTTTGTTGCATAGTGTAATTAGTAGTGTAACACAAAAGCTAATGCTGCACGCTGATAAAAAATCGCTTCTGTAGTATATTGTTCCAAACATATTCTGCTGGAAACTTACATATGTTTAGGTTACAGTCCAAATATATAATATTTGACGCTCACAAATATTATATGTTTGGGAGGATGTTGGTCTAAACAAAATTATGTTTTCATCCTTATATTTTTTTATATGGAAATAATATTTCCGAAACAATGATTAATTTGTATTTAAATATTTTGGCAATGTATAGATGTCTTAATTAAGTTTTTTTTGAAATTAAAGGTACCATTTTTTAGAAATTTTATATGTTTGTAAAATTCTATTAAAATTTAAATCGTATAATCTTTTATAACGAAAAATAGCATTGATGGATTGACAATTGGACTATTTATAAATTAAAAATTAGTGCTGTAAAACAAAAGAAAGTGATGCTTACGACATTTTTACAAGTATAACACGAAATTTGGGAAAAAATAAAATTAAAAATTGACAAAGTCAGCAAAGTTAAAATATTTTTTTTAAATGTAATGTATTTGGATGAATTCTTAAACGATATCTTTGTTTGTGTCTAAACACATATTTTATTTGTTACAGTCAGTTCGCAAATATATTTTGTTGTAATATATTAATATATGCGTTCGAAACAAAATTTTTTGATTTTCAAATAAAATATATTTGTTCAAAAATATATAATATTTAAAAAATTTGGTTACAGGTATATTTTCTTTGAATTCAAACATATCAAAAATGGCGATTTTCCTCCGTGTGCTTATGATATTTTTAACTATAATGTATAACACGAAATCTAGGAAATATTTAAACTAAACTTCGAAAAAGTCAAAAAGTTTTAAAAATCTGTTTTAAAATAAAATATATTTGTAAAACTTCTTAGAAAAAAAACTTTGTGTGAAAACACATATTTTATTTGTGAAAGTCAGTCGCAAATATTTTTTGTTCTAATATATTAATATATGGGCAAATATCAAAATTTTTTAATTTTGAAGTCATTTTTTTTTCAAGATTTTTTTGGCGAGCACTTCAATGGCTTTTACAACAGTCGAAGATAAAAATACAAACATGCAAAATCCGTTGTTGTGAATAAATTTCATCAAAGGCCGCGAAAGTTATGGCGGTTCCAAATTGAAATTAAAAAACCAGTAAGGAAAGGCAGAAAGTCGGGCGGGGCCGACTATATAATACCCTACACCTCCCTAACAATGCGATAAGGGTCATTGCCATAATAATTTGGAATAATTGGTAAATGGGTAGAAACATGTTATCTAATTCAGAAACGATAATCGATAAATTAAGCAATATTCGTTCCTAAATTGAGAAACATCTTTCTGGAAAATTTTAATGATCGGCAGTAAAATACAACTTCTATAGCGGTTTGATACCAAATCAGGAGGAACAATCAATATAAATCTGAACCGATCTTCCCTGAATACTCTTTCATGTAAAAAGACCTCCTTCTGTCGAACTTCGTACTGATCGCATATAAAATACAGTCTCTACAGCGCCTACATGTCAAATCGGGGGTAACGTATATATGGGGGCTATATCTAAATCTGAACCGATTTCTTCCAAATTTAACAGTGTTCATTCATATAATAAGAAACCTCTTTCTGCCGAATTTCATACTGATTGGATATAAAATAACATTTTTACAGCGCTTACAAGTCAAATCGGGGGTAACGTATATATGGGGGCTAGATCTAAATCTGAACCGATTTTCTCCAAATTTTGCAGTATTCCTTTATGTAATAAGAAACCTCTTTCTGCCAAATTTTGCACTGATCGGATATAAAATACAGTTTTTACAGCGCTTACATGTAAAATCGGGGGTAACATATATATGGGGGCTATATCTGAATCTGAACCGATTTTCTCCGAATTTAGCAGTATTCCTTCATGTAATAAGAAACCTCTCTTTGCCGAATTTCGCACTGATCGGATATAAAATAACATTTTTACAGCGCTTATATGTCAAATCGGGTGTAATGTATATATGGGGGCTATATCTAAATCTGAACCGATTTCTTCCAAATTTAACAGAGTTCATTCATGTAATAAGAAATCTTTTCCTGCCGAATTTCATACTGATCGGGTATAAAATAAAGATTTTACAGCGCTTACATGTCAAATCGGGGCTAACATATATATATCTAAATCTGAACCGATTTTAACCAAATTCAATAGGGATCGTCCTTGGGCCAAAAATAAGATATGTGTAAAGTTTCATCGAGATCGGACCATAATTGCGACCTGTACTTTGATTACAAGAATACATGCACAGACAGACGGACAGACAGACGGACAGACAGACAGACAGACAGACGGACAGACGGACATAGCTAAATCGACTCAGAAAGTGATTCTAAGTCGATCGGTATAATAAACGATGGGTCTATTTCTTCTCCTTTTGGGTGTTACAAACAAATGCACAAAGTTATAATACCCTGTACCACAGTGTGGTGTAGGGTATAAAAATTGTATAAAATGCAATTTTCAGCGGAATTCGGAAAACTAAAATTACAATCATAGAACATTAGCACTTCTATCAGCCTATGACAAAATATTCGCTGTAGCTTCATTATTCGGATAAATATAGCGAATCAAAAAAATGCAAAAATCGACCAGGTAAAGTTTTCATACACGGGGCAAAATCGCCTTTTTATACCCTACACCACACTGTGGTACAGGGTATTATAACTTTGTGCATTTGTTTGTAACACCCAAAAGGAGAAGAAATAGACCCATCGTTTATTATACCGATCGACTTAGAATCACTTTCTGAGTCGATTTAGCTATGTCCGTCTGTCTGTCTGTCTGTCCGTCCGTCTGTCTGTCCGTCTGTGCATGTATTATTGTAATCAAAGTACAGGTCGCAATTATGGTCCGATCTCGACGAAACTTTACGCATATCATTTGTTTGGCCCAAGGACGATCCCTATTGAATTTGGTTAAAATCGGTTCAGATTTAGATATAGCCCCCATATATATGTTACCCCCGATTTGACATGTAAGCGCTGTAGAAACTGTATTTTATATCCGATCAGTGCGAAATTCGGCAGAAAGAGGTCTCTTATTACGTGAAGGAATACTGCCAAATTTGGAGAAAATCAGTTCAGATTTAGATATAGCCCTCATATATATGTAACCCCCGACTTGACATGTAAGCGCTGTAGAAACTGTATTTTATATCCGATCAGTGCGAAAGAGGTCTCTTATTACGTGAAGGAATACTGCCAAATTTGGAGAAAATCAGTTCAGATTTAGATACAGCCCCCATATATATGTTACCCCCGATTTGATATGTAAGCGCTGTAAAAACTGCATTTTATATCCGATCAGTATGAAATTCGGCAGAAAATAGTTTCCTATTATATGAATGAACACTTTTAAATTTGGAAGAAATCGGTTCAGATTTAGATATAGCCCCCATATATAAGTTACCCCGATTTGACATGTAAGCCCTGTAAAAATGTTATTTTATATCCGATCAGTGACTGTATTTTATATCCCATCAGAACAAAATTCGACAGAAAGAGGTCTGTTTACATGAATGAGTATTCAGGGAAATCGGTTCAGATTTAAATATAACCTCCATATATATGTTCCTCCTGATTTGGTATCAAAGCGCTATATAAGTTGTACTTTACTTCCGATCATTTAAATTTTCAAGAAAGATGTTTCTTAATTTAGGAACGAATATTGCTAAATTTAGCGATTATCGGTTTAGAATTAGATAATATGTTCCTACCCATTTACCAATTATTCCATTATTCGCGTCGACCCTTATCGCATTGTTAGGGAGGTATTATATAGTCGGCGCCGCCCGACTTTCTGCCTTTCCTTACTGGTTTGATATGTTTGAATCGAAAGAAAATATACTGGGAACACAAATTTTTAAATATTATATATTTTTGATCAAATAAATTTTATTTGAGTATCAATAAAATGTATATAGAACCCATATGTTAATATATTAGAATAAAATATATTTGCGAACTAATTTTCTCAAATAAAATATGTGTTTAAATACGAATAAAATTATTCTTTATGAATATTTCCAATTATATTTTATTAAAAAAAAGATTTTCAAAACTTAGCTGAATTTTTCGAATTTTTTCCTTGTTTTCGAATTATGCCTATTTTAATAGGAATAAAATTGGCTTGCTTAGCATTAACTTCTATTTGAAACCAATTATTTTTATTTTCTAACTATTCCAACTCATTATTTTCAATTATAAAGAAATTTTACTAACATTAAAAATTTCTAAAAATTACATTTGAATTGCTGAAAACTTAAACAATTAAAGAATATATATATATATTCACGCAAATAGATCTTTGTTTGGAAAATAACATATCCAAATAAAACATATTAGGATGTAAACACAGTTTTGTTTAGAACAACATCTTCCCAAAAATATATATTATTATTATCTGTCAAATATTATATATTTGGAGTGCACCCTAAAAATATATATGTTTCAAGCAGAATATGTTTGGGACAATATACTACAGAGGCGATTTTTTTTTCAGCGTGTACGAACATTATTTTTGTGGAAATATAATTTTTGCAATGTGCCTAATTTGCACAATCATCAAAATAAAATGACGGCCCCCCGATTTCGGAATAGAGCATTAAAAATCCTTTTATTTAATATACACTTCCGCCATATTTGTACCCCGCACTGGGTGTGCCTTGACGATCATTGCTGAGACAAAAGTGTCACGTTCTTCGCGTACAAGACTTCAATCTTCAAATAAGTAATAAGCCCGAAGAACATAGAAATGAATTTCAGACCTATTAACTATTAAAAATGCCAAGGACAAAATTTGCAATTTGTGCAAAAATTTAAAAAAGTGAATAAAATTTCCACGATTCTTTATTTTGTTACGGCCCTCTGATTTTTGGATTCACCAGGTCAAAAGCCATCTGGGATAATTAATTCAGCTCAACCTTTACATAACTGTCGATGTGCTCCGCGAAATACACTATCAAAGAAAAATTCACGCAAGTTCAACAAAGGTTTGGGAAGCTATAGCGGTGGTTCCATTAAGAGCACATCAACGACACCTATATAGATTTATAGGTATTTCAAGCCGGTATAACCGCTTCTTTAGTGTTATTTCATTATATCGCGGGCCGCGCATACCGCGGTCAAAAAACAAAAAGCACTTGAAATCACATTTCAAAAAATTATGAGCTATAATTTTTTGCGGAAAGATCTCATATGAACAGTGCTCACGAAAAATTCTTCCTCCATGTGTCCCTCGTGTTTTTTGTAACTGACCAGTAACTTCAAAATAAATAGTTTGACCACAACTTATAAAAGAAAGGATACAGATATGAACATTTCTAGGACTTTTTTCACAATTTTGAAATGTATGTGCTTATTACTTCTAAAGTCTTATACACGCTGAAAAAAAATCGCTTCTGTAGTATATTGTCCCAAACATATTCGGCTTGAAACATATATATGTTTAGGGTAGACTCTACATGTAATATTTGGTACACACAAAAATTGTGTATTTGGGAAGATGTTGTTCTAAACAAATATTTGTTTACATCCCAATGTGACTGCTAATTGTGAAACAAATATTTATTTGCATTTAAGTATTCATAAAATAAATAAATTGTGTAAAATTTTTCAGTAATTCAAAGTTAAATTTTTAGAAATTTTTAATGTTCGTAAAAAAATAATAATTAAAATCATATAATCTTGGATCAATATAAAGTACTTAGAGGATTGACAACTAATGATGGCTTGGAATACTCAGAAATTTGAAATGATTGATTTAAAACAGAAGGTAATGCTGCATATGGTATCATAACTGGGAGGAACAATTCGAAACCCAAGAAAAATTGAAACTGAGATTTGAAAAACTCAGCAAAAGTTTTGGAAATATTTTTTAAATAAAATATATTTGGAAAAATTCCTAAATAATAATTTTATTTGTAATAAAACACATATTTTATTTGAGAAATTTAGTTTGCAAATATAATTTGTTGTAATATATTAATATATGCGTTCCAAATATATTTTATTGATTTTCAAATAAAATTTATATGCTAAGAAATATATAATATTTAAAAATTTGTGTTCCAAATATATTTTCTTTCGATTCAAACATATCAATAAAGGCAATTTTGCCCCGTGTAGATAATAACAAACTTTTTTGGGAAAAAAAACTTTTATGTTTGTGGTTTATCTAATTCCATCAACTTATGCACCGAAATCTGTACACAAAGCGAGAAAAGGGTAAAACAACATACATTACCCCTGTGTTAAAAATGTTTGATATTTGCCCATATGCTTTTCCAAACAAAAAATCATGATTACAAATAAAATGTATTTGTTCACAAATAGTATTTAAATATTGTGTTTCCAAATATATTTTCTTTCAATACAAACATATCAAAAATGGCAATTTTCCCCCGTGTAGGAGAGTTTCGGGGAAAAAAGTGAATAATTTAATATTCAACTGCAGATATTTCGGGAAATGTATGAAATAACTCTTAGGTGTAGAAAATTGTTAGTAGACCTGAACTCTTTTGAAACAAAGGGGAAATACAAAAGTTGCTCGCATTAAAACTGTTGATACCCAAAGTCGCCCACTTTGAGTACCTGTAATTCCGCCCGTACATACTCGTAAGTATAGAGAACCCCAATTAAATACTTTAATTCTGCAATACCTCTTCTTGTTGGCATGCTTGTCAACTTTTGTCGCAATCGGTTGTCTATGAAAGATACGGCAGAATTATTACCATTTGTTCTGAATATCTCTCACTGTGCGATTTGCGCCAACATTTCTTCGAACTTGTTTTAAATTAAAGCCAATATCGTCAAATGTTCCCAAGAAAAGATTGCGAATATACTTATATAGACAACATTAAAATTAAATCACGTTTTTTTTTTGACAAATTACCACAAATTATGACGTTTTTTGTCACAGTCTGCCGGTCTTTGGGTCCACAACTGAAAATGTTACTTAAAAACATTGGAATCGATTTGAAGCAAATGCAAATACTACTCAACTCATAAAACACCGGGAGATAATTTGCCGAAAAAAAACCTATTATTCACGAGTTTTTATCACTCTCTATGATTTTTTTTTAATATTCGTATTATTAATTAATCACATTTCAATTCACACAGGCACTCCAACAGAGATTGATAGACTGGACAGACTAGACTGAGTATTGCAACAATAGCAAAAACAAAATATGATTAAATTGTTGTTTGCTATCTAATAGAAGTAATTACGAAAAAAATAAAAAAAAATAATACTCGTAAATGATTAGAGATGTGAGATTAATTAATATGTATGAGCATTTTTACTTGTCTCAAAACCTGTTCGGTTTTGTTTAAGGAAACAAGAATTAGTCGATGAAAACTATTCAAAACTACGAAGAAAAAATACAAACTGGAGATAAATAGTAAATTATTTGTTAAACACTTAAGTATTTCTAGTACTTAGGCAATGCTTGAGTTAACAGTTTCCGATACTTATAATTTTCCGCGAGATTTTTTTTTTTGTGAAATATAACAGTAGTTTAAGGGTTACTTTTTCAAATGCAACCGGAAAAATTGCGTCTATTAATTGTTATGTAAATAAAAAAAATGTTTTAAATATTGTAATAAAGGGGTATTTCATTAAGCGCTTCCTATCTTTAAATTTAAATGAAACTAGGTTAGGTTAGGTTGAAAGGGACGCCCGTCAGAATACAACTGACGAGTTCACTCGGGGCCGGCAGTTCGGTCCATTGTGTTTCCCGTGAGTAGAAAGGAAGAATAGAAGAAATAATTGGAGGTTGACAGACTAGGAAGGGGGAGAAAGGTTAGGAAGAGGGAGAGAAGATTTAGAAAGGGGGATAGGATGATCTAGTTGCTTTCGTTTGTCCTCGTGGCTTTACTAAACCAGAGGGATTTACTGATGAATTTGAGAAGGGGTTTGAGCGGTACATCTGCTAGGTCGTCTAGGTTTGCGAAGAGCCTGTGCCCTAAATAGGCCAAACGGTACTCTTGCAGTCCTTTGCATGAGCATAGCAAGTGCTGAACTGACTCCTCCTCTTCTTCATCTAAACAGCTTCTACAGAAGTCTTCGTAAGGAAGCTTCATGCGTGCAGCCATAATGCCTATCACGCAGTGCCCTGTGATGACTCCTGTGAGGATGCTGAGAGTGTTCTTCCTGAAGGACAGCAATTCCTTGGTACGGTTCGCATCAATGGATGGCCAAAGGGTTCTTGCCGTCCTGCAGTTTTGTACTGTGTCCCACCTAGATCTGGTTAGTGCTACTCCGCGTTCGTCGATTTCGTTTTTAAGTTCCACGAACGGAATTTGCACGTCCAGAGTCGCGGTTTCATTTCGCGCACCTGATCCTATCCTGGCACATTCGTCTGCTAATTCGTTGCCCTGTATGCTGCTATGTCCTGGCACCCAGCAGAGCGTGATTTCGTGCGACTGAATAAGGTTTAAGGCTAGAAAGCAGTCCATCGTGCAGCGTGATTTTATAGTTCTAGAGCCCAAGGCCTTGAGAGCTGCCATGCTGTCGACGTAGATCTTGAATTTTTTCGGAGAAATATCCCTTTCCAAGATCTGATTCGCGGCAATGTTAATGGCATATCTGGGAGTCTGGTGGAGATTCTGAGATTGAGGGTATCGGAAAAAACTCCTGAACCCGTGCCCGTCTCCATTTTCGATCCGTCCGTAAATATTGAGATCTCATCGTCCTCTATGACGCTATTTGATGCCCACTCCTCACGGCTAGGAAACGTTACATTAAAATTTTTATCTCGAATTGTTCTTGGTGCTAAGTAGTCCGTTGTCCTGAAACTAAGTGTGTGTGAGATACTCGTATTATCGAACTTTATTCGTTTCGTTCGAAAGGCCTATCGATATATGGAATATAACATCGTGCAAATGTCCGCGGGGCTTCGCTGTGTGGCGCGCCTCCGAAATGTCGAATTTTCAATGACTCTGGCGCATAAATCACAAAAAAAGGAAAATATTTCCACCGTTTCTTAACCAGACAACTGATTTCGCCAAAACTTGTAAAATATCCCATTTTTTGAGATTTTGTAATTTATTTTGCGAATTGTGAGATTGACTTTTGTAAATATAATAATTCGCGGATTACTTTCGATTTCTGATATCAATACCGACAGACTAACTACAACTACTAAAAATATTTCATTGAAATATAATAATTTTTAAATATTTTATGGCGATATTAGATTTCTGTCCGCATTTGAAAAATATTTTTTTCGTTATTTCCCTGACCCTGTCCTATTATTTTGTTAATATCAATAGAAAATATGTACCGATCTACCCCACATCAATTTTTTTTAATTGACAACACAAATTTGCTTTTTGTGACGTAAAAAATGTCGGTCAGATGCACCCACTGAGACAAAAGTTATGCTCATATCAATTTATGTTTTAAAACCAGTAATGAAAGGCAGAAAGTCGGGCGGGGCCGACTATATAATACCCTACACCTCCCTAACAATGCTGTAAGGGTCATTGCCATAATAATTTGAAATAATTGGTAACTGGGTAGAAACATATTATCTAATTCTGAAACGATAATCGCTAAATTAAGCAATATTCGTTCCTAAAGAGAGAAACATCTTTCTGGAAAATTTTAATGATCGGAAGTAAAATACAACTTCTATAGCGGTTTGATACCAAATCAGGAGGAACATATATATGGAGCTTTAATATAAATCTGAACCCATCTTCCCTGAATACTTATTCATGTAAAAAGACCTCTTTCTGTCGAATTTCGTACTGATCGGATATAAAATACAGTCTCTACAGCGCTTACATGTCAAATCGGGGGTAACGTATATATGGGGGCTATATCTAAATCTGAACAGATTTCTTCCAAATTTAACAGTGTTCATCCATATAATAAGAAACCTCTTTCTGCCGAATTTCATACTGATCGGATATAAAATGAAGTTTTTACAGCGCTTACCTTTTAAATCGGGGCTAACATATATATGGGGGCTATATCTAAATCTGAATTCAATAGGGATCGTCCTTGGGCCAAAAAAAGATATGTGTAAAGTTTCGTCGAGATCGGACCATAATTGCGACCTGTACTTTGATTACAAGAATACATACACAGACGGACAGACCGACAGACGGACATATATAAATCAACTCAGAAAGTGATTCTAAGTCGATCGGTATAATAAACGATGGGTCTATTTCTTCTCCTTTTGGGTGTTACAAACAAATGCACAAATTTATAATACCCTGTACCACAGTGTGGTGTAGGGTATAAAAATAGGTAATTTGTGTATTTTTCTGCGAAAATGTATATGTACACTGAAAGAAAAATCGTACATCAAACACATTACTAACATTTTTAGAATCAATGAAAAAGTCGAAAGTTACACGCCCGAGGTGGCCAATTTTGAAGCCCTGTAGTTCCGCCCCTGTATACCATAGTGCGCTCAAACTCATCCGAGGTGACAAATTTTGAAGCCCTGTAGCTCCACCCCTGTATACCATAGGGCGCTCAAACTTAAGTTCTCTAATATGTACATCTTCTACAAGCATGCCAAGTTTTCTGGCAATCGGTTGTCTGGTTCGGTTTAGGTTAGGGTGGCAGCCGTATTTTTTTTTTATACAAGCTCACATAGACCAGTTTAGGTCCCTAATGTTAACACCGGCTGAAATGCCCCTCATCGAAACCAACCTGTTTCATATAAAAATTTATCGATAGTACGAATATCGGCACTGGAAAGATCTGTTAGGCTGCTTAGATAGGCCGACCCCAGTATGTCCAGTCGTCGTTTACTCAGAGCGGGGCAGTCGCATAGCAAGTGCTCAATGCTCTCCACTTCTTCCTCATCTCCACAGCTTCTGCAGAAGTCATTAGAGTCAATACCCAATCTTTTGGCGTGTTCGCCGATCAAGCAGTGTCCCGTCAGAACTGATACTAACAATCTTTGCCTCTCTAGTGCGAGGAGATATTTTGTTCTTCTCAGGTCATACCTTGGCTAGATTTGTCTAGTTACCCTGCAGGTGCCGATTTCTGTCCATCTTTCGTTGGACTGCCTGATTGCCTCTTGCCTAAGCCAAAGCTTGCAGGCTTTGAATCATCCGTGTAAAAGTGGAGATGGTTTCTATTACCTGGTATTCTGCCAACCCATTCATCTCTGGCGGGAATCATCGTGATGTAATTTCTCTCGAAGGTGTACACAGTTGGTATATAGTCCACTCGGTCGGTTACCATAACACTACACTTTGATATCCTCATGTGACCGTAATTCCTGTACCTCCACATTGATAGGCAGTTTAATCTTATTGCCGCTTTGGTTGCAACTTCTCTCGCCACAATATTAATCGGCAGTATATGGAGTAGAGCTTGTAGAGACTCGGTCGCTGTAGTCCTTAAGGCTCCGCTTATGCTCAGGCAGGCTGTTATCTGAACCTTTGTTAGTAGGTTGGTGATGGTTAGTTTGCACAATGCCGTATAGCAGTATAGGACGAACTACTGCTATATATCCAGTGGACGATTTTAGGAGAGAGGCCTCACCGCGACCCTACAGCCTTTTTGCAGTAATATAAGGCGACGTTGGCCTTCCTTACACGTTCCAATACGTTAAGTCTAAAAAAACAGTTTTATCTAGAATTATTCCTAAAAATTTTGCACTTTCAGAAAAGACTAGATCTGTTCCATTTATCCGAGGAGGAGGGTTCACATGTGGGACATTATTCATCCTAGTAAAGAGAACCAATTCTGTCTTATTTAGGTTTACGCCCAAACCGCTGCTTCTGGCCCAACTAGCCAATTGGTTCAGAGCCACCTGTAGAATGTCTTGGAGGACGTTTTCGAATTTGCCACTCACTGCGATTGGCACGTCGTCCGCATATGCCACGACCTTGCAGCCACAACGTTCTAGATCCAGCAGGATTTCATTCACTGCTAGGTTCCAAATTAGTGGAGACAGTACTCCTCCTTGTGGGGTCCCTCTGTTTACAAACCTTGTTAGAGTTGTGGACCCAAGACACGCTGTTAAGCAGACTTTAAATCAGTCTAATAAAACTAGAGTTAACTTTTAGATGTGACAGTCCCGCAATTACTGCATCTGGGTGAATGTTGTTAAAAGCCCCTTCTATGTCAAAAAATGCAGGGACGATTCGATACACACAGAATACAGTTTGGTTGCCTCAACCGAATTTTGTAGTTCTGTCTACTATCATGCGATTCCATCAGGACAACCAATATTTTGGTTGTGGTATACTTCTGCTTCCATGTTGACAACAATCATATTTGGTTGCGCCAATTACGAAAATGGTGGCTGAAATTATCTGTTGTAGTTGCCACAACCAACTGTTTTAAAAAATTGGTTGTTCTGACAATTTGTCAGTCATATACTACCGACAATTTATTAAAAACAGTTTTCGTTAATTTTTATTTTATTTATTGAACAAAAAACAAAACAATTCATAACAAAATTAAAAATCCCATATTACAAATTCATCGCTATTATATATTTGACACACATTTTAGTACACTTGCTTTCAATTTCATGATTGTTGCTTTTATTTTTTATTTATTTAAAACATTTTGCACACATATTCTGCATTCCACACATTATTATCCACACGAGATTTTTTTTGATTTCTTATACCGTTCTTGAACAAAATGTTGAAGATTTATTTATGTCGAGTAATTTTATTTTTGTTTGTCATGTATCGGCAAAAGAACAGTATCCAATCTTTCGGTTGTATTTCCCAAAATACATTTAATTATTCTAAATTTGGGAAATGATTGGGATAACCAATAAACGATTATTTATTAATATTTTTTTTGTTGTAGCAACCAATTATTCGTTGCAATAATAATCTTTGGTCCATTGATATAATTTCTGTTGTCAAGAATAAAACATTGGTTGTCACAACCAAAAATCGATCATATGGTACTATAATGAAAATTTAAAATTGGTTACCACAACTATCCGAGTGTCAATGAAACAAACAATCTTAATTCGATTGATACAACCATCGATTTAGTTGCAAGCATTTTCATTTGATCATATCCATGTTATTATTGTTGTTTCAACCATTTATTTATAAATACAACCGACAGACGGTGTAGGCAATATACTTTCTGTTGCTAGTACTATTTTTTTATTGTAACAATCGAATTCCAACCAATTATTTTCCTGGGTGCAGTAGAAACCATTCAAATTTTTTAAAATGCGTACAGAACTAAACCAGTTTCACAAACTTTAAATTTTACATACCCAAGGTGGTCCAATTTATGGCCCAGAACCCAAATGCGCTCGTATGTATTCCTCCTATAAATCTGTCAAACTTCATATCAATCGGTTGATATGCCGTTTATTTGGACGGCACGTTGACTTGACTTCTTCTGTTGAATGTCGTTTGTATTTAAAAATAATTAGTTGAAGCAACAATAATAACATGGATACGATCAAATGAAAATACTTGCAACTAAATCGATGGTTGTATCAATCGAATTAAGATTGTTTTTTCATTGACACTCGGTTAGTTGTGGTAACCAATTTTAAATTGTCATTATAGTATTATATGATCGATTTTTAGTTGTGACAACCAATCTTTTATTCTTGACAACAGAAATTGTATCAATAGACCAAAGATAATTATCGCAACGAATAATTGGTTACTACAACAGAAAAAATATTAATAAATAATCGTTTATTGGTTATCCCAATCATTTCACAAGTTTAGAATAATTAAATGTATTTTGGGAAATACAACCGAAAGATTGGTTGCTGTTCTTTTGCTGATACATGGCAAACAAAAAATAAAATTACTCGACATAAAAAATCTTCAACATTTTGTTCAAGAATGGTATAGGTAATCAAAAATAATCTCGTGTGGAATGCAGAATATGTTGTGCAAAATGTTTTACATACATAAATAAAAAGTAAAAGCAACAATAATGAAATTGAAAGCACGGGGTTAAGCGATATTTCCATAAAAGTTTTGTGTTTTTTTTTTCGTGTACTAAGATGTTTGTCAAATATTTCCACATCTCATAATAGTGATGAATTTATAATATGAGATTTTTAATTTTGTTATGAATTGTTCTGTTTTTTGTTCAATAATTAAAATAAAAATTAATGAAAACGGTTTTTAATTAATTGTCGGTAGTATATGACTGACAAATTGTCAGTACAACCAATTTTTTAATACAGTTGGTTGCGGCAACTACAACAGATAATTTAAGCCACCATTTTCGTAGTTGGCGCAACCAAATATGATTGTTGTCAACAGGGAAGCAGAAGTATACCAAAACCAAAATGTTGGTTGTCCTGATGGAATCGCATGATAGTAGACAGAACTACCAAAATTCGGTTGGTAAATAATTCGGTTGAGGCACCATATCATTAGACATACCACCATATCTTTAGACATACAAGGGGCAGAAGTTCCACTTAAAAACAGTATCAAATATCTGGGAATAATATTAGATAAAAAGATGACTTTTAAGGAACACATATTCAAAACATGTGACAAGGCTATTCGATGCGGAAGAGCCCTATACCCCCTGCTAAACAAAAAATCTACTTTGAACGTTAAAAACAAAATCTTGTTGTACAAAATGTGTATAAGGCCTATCATGACATATGGAAGCCAAGTCTGGTATATGAAAGCTGCAAAGACATACCGCAAAAAACTTCAAATAATCCAGAACAAGAATTTAAAAATAATTTGCCTATACGCTACCCAACATTGCACCTGCATAGAAATTTCAACCAGGAAACCTTCAGTATGGTGGCAAATAATCTAAAGAAAAGCTTTGAAGATCGAAACAGATGCTCAAATTATGACTTAATAAGAAATTTACAGATATGACAGTCTTCCAAATCTTCTCCTAGAAGATGAAAGAAGTTGTTATTATCATTACTTTCTTTACTTTCAAATTAGGTTTTTTACTATCTTTTTTGCCTAAAAATGTTATATAATTATTAAATGATCTTTTCCCAACAAAATAAGATGTCAATTGTTGCAATACTTCTAGTAAATTCTCAAGCTATGTATATACTAAAACTAATTTTAAAAATGTAATGATGATAGTACAAATAAACAAAAAAAAAAAAAATTGTGTATTCTGTATTCTAACTTATTCTGTGTGTATGTACAGGGTTTTCCAACAAGAGGTGTTTTTTTGAATCACCCGGTATTTTGGTAGCTGTCACTTTTGAAGCTTTTATTCATTGACATTTGACAAGTGGAAACTACATCATTACTAAAAAATGGAACGATACACGATTCAACAACTCATTGAAATTATTAAAAATCGAAAAGTCATCTTGACTGATGAGGCCCATTTCCACCTCGTTGGCTACGTCAACAAGCAAAATTTTCGCATCTGGGGCTCGGAAAACCCAAGAGTTATTGTCGAGAAGCCTCTCCATCCTCAACGTGTGAGTGTTTGGTGCGGTTTATGGTCCGGCGGGGTCATTGGACCTTACTTTTTCGAAAATGGGGTTGGATCAACAGTTACGGTGAATGGATTGCGCTATGCAGAGATGATAAATGATTTTTTATGGTCGGAGTTGGATGGTATTGATCTGGACAACGTGTAGTGTCAACAAGACGGCGCTACGTGCCACACAAGCAACGAAACCATTGCTCTGATACTGGAAAAGTTTCCGGACCGTGTTATCTCTCGAAGAGGTGATCACAATTGGCCACCGAGATCTTGTGATTTAACACCTTGCGACTTCTTCCTTTGGAGCCACGTGAAAGATAAGGTCTACGCCAACAGACCAACGTCGATTCAAGGCCTCAAAGATAGAATTCGTGAGGCTATCGAGGACAAAGGGCAGCCACTTTGCGATTTGGTTGTGGAAAATTTCATGAAAAGAATATGGTCCTGTAAGCGTGGTCGTGGTGGCCATTTGGCTGATGTTGTTTTTTTTTTTCATTATTAACGGCATACCTTCCTCTTTATTATTAAATAAATATCCGATCATTTATCTCAAAAAATTGCATTTTTCTTTGAATACCAAAATAACACCTCTTGTTGGAAAACCCTTCATCAAAATGGCTATAATTTATTTGTTTTAACGACAGTTACTAAAATTCTGTTTCTACGTGAAAGTGATACTTTCAACATTTGTAGCCCCCTAATTGCCTTCAATTCATAGTTTATCCCGGTTTTATCCAACTTATAAAGGGTGTCCCAAGAAGAACGCAATTTTTAAATCTCGCAACATTCGAAGTGTCATTGTTTGACATTTGAATAATTGTTATTGTTTGTTAGTAGAAGGTACGAGGTTGGTAAAAATGGAGAAGGACAGCGAAGGGAGTTCGTTAATTGGGTATTGGAGAGACAACATGAAAATGCTGATTTTGCCGATAAAATCATCTTCAGTGACGAGGCCCATTTTCATCTTGATGGCTTCGTCAATAGGCAGAATTGTCGCATTTGGTGTCGGAAAATCCTCGAGTGATTCACGAGAAGCAAATGCATCCTCAACGTGTCACTGTGTGGTGTGGTTTTTGGGCTGGAGGAATCATTGGACCTTTGAGGCAGGTCAAGCGCAAACAGTCAATGGTGTTCGGTATCGTGAAATGATAACCAGTTTTTTCTTGCCTAGAATTGAAGAAATGAATGTGGAGGGCATGTGGTTCCAACAAGACGGCGCCACATGTCATACAGCCAGAGAAACAATTCAATTGCTGCATCAGTAATTAAAACATTGCGCTCTTCTTGGGACACCCTTTACTAATAAAATAATATGGTCCAAATACTATAGGCAGCTTACAAGAAAATCGGAAATAAAAAAGAATTAATGACTATTTCCACAATTTATTTAATAAAATTAATTGGCGCAAAAACGCTCAAAATGTTTTTGCTAGAATATGGAAGCATACATGCTAGGGCGGGTCGATTTAAAAATCGTCCATTGCTCAGTGAAAATCGTATTCTAGGGATCAAAATAAGAAACTTTGCCGAAGGAACCATACCTCTAAAACGAATTTTGATGTCCCGGAAAAAATCCCACTTTGACCTATTTAGAGTGCTTCAATCGAGTCCAAATGTATGGAACCCCCAGGGGGTGTGCCACTGGCATGGGTGGGTCGGGCCTCCAAAGTTAGTGGGGGTCGGTCATACATTTGGACTCGATTGGAGCACTCTAAATGGGTCAAAGTGGGATTTTTCAAAATTTGCCCCTACCCAAAAGTTCGACCCAAATTCCGGGACATCAGTATTCGTTTTAAAAATATCACAAATTTAGACACATTTTCAAAAAAATTAAAAATATTTCTACAAAATTTTTGTAAACACAATTTTTTTAGAATCACGCTAAAATACCTAAAGTTGAAGGTTCCATAACAAAATTATTAATTTTTACGTATGAAAAAAAATATATATTAAGCGTTAAAATATGCCAAATTTAAATTTTCACAACTGTTCCCGAAAAACAACATACGACTTTGACATTTTCGGTAGTGATGTAGAATTTTATACTATTTAATGTAATAAAAATAAATATTCAAAAAACAAATTTGAATTTTTCAATTAATATTGTCCCTCTGTGCAGTGCGTCATTTTGTGCCGCTGAGTTTTTTTTTTTTTTGGATCTGTCAAATTGAGCAGATTTTTTATTGTGAAACCTTCTGACAAATGACCAAGAGATCGCAGCAGCACATTATGTATTCTGGAAATACTGTGTAATAATTTTTCAGAGAATAATTTATTTCCTTTCCACTTGACAAAATCTATAGAAAAAACAATTTTTTTTTGTCGTGCTACGTATGCAAATAAATTTTCAGAGGTTAATAATTATACTCGTACATTATTAATTCATGACAACAAAATTTTGATTTTTTTGTTCTTGTTATGAAGTAAAACCATGTCATAGTAAACCAAGCACACCACACTGTGGTACATGGTATTATAAGTTTGTTTCACGGCAGATGTTTGTAACACCTGAAAATAACACAGCTAGACCCACCTTAAAGTATACCGATCGACTCAGAATCACTAGCTGAGTCGATTTAACGATGTCTGTCCGTCTGTCCATGTAAAGTTGTTCGTCGACTACAGGTCGCAATTTCTCTCCGATCGTTCTGAAATTTTGCAGTTTAGAGTATTTCGCGGCTGTTAAGATCGCTATTGAATTTGGTTGAAATCGGTTCAGATTTAGACATAGTTCCCATATATATCTTTCGTCCGATTTGGCCCTTTAGTCCTATAGAAGCTGTATTTTACATCCAATCGTTTTGAAATTTATAATGGTAGAGTTTCTTGATCCATGAACCAACATTGCCGAATTTGAAGAAAATCGGTTAAGATTTAGCTATAGCTCCCATATATATGTTTCGTTCGATTTTGCTCTTTAGTCCTGTAAAAGCTGTATTTTACATCCAATCATTTTGAAATTTAGAATGGTAGAGTTTCTTGATCCATGAACCAACACCACCGAATTTGAAGAAAATCGGTTAAGATTTAGCTATAGCTCCCATATATATGTTTCGACCGATTTTTAGTGAGGGTCGGTCATACATTTGGACTCGATTGGAGCACTCTAAATGGGTTAAAGTGAGATTTTTCAAAATTTGCCCCAACCCAAAAGTTCGACCCAAATTCCGGAATTCGTTTTAGAGGTATGGTTCCTTCGGCAAAGTTTCTTATTTTGATCCCTAGAATACGATTTGCACTGAGCAATGGCGACTTTTTTGCCTCCCCACAAATCGACCCGGCCTAATGTACAGGGAAGTTTTTTTTAGACGTGTGGTTTTCAAGAAGAAATAAAACGCATATAATTTAATGTTATGGCCAAGAACTTAGCTTTATTATACGAGTAAAGGGGTTTGCCATTATGTTTTAAAAACGATTTCGGGCAAGTCGCCGCGGCTGGCTCAATTTTCGACCACTTTTTGCAGCATTTGTATGTTGTATGTAAGCAATAACGCGCCGAATATTCTCTTCCAAGGTGTTAATCGTGACGAGCTTATCTGCGTGGACAAGCGAATTCCGGCAGTCCACGACGCGAGATAATGTGCTCACCAAAAGTTTTGTTAAACAAACTGATTGTTTCGTTGGCTCTATGGCATGTAGCGCCGTCTTCTTGGAACAAAAGGTCGTCAACATCAAAAGTTTCCTTCAATAAATTGATTGTTTCTTTGGCTGTATTGGAACTAAAGGTCGTCCACATCAACATCCTCCAACGCAGGCACGAAAAAGTCATTAATCATGGCTCTATAGCGTTCCCCATTGACTGTAACAATATGGCCGGCTTCATTTTTTTTAAAGAAATATGGACGAATGATTCCCTCTGCCCATAGATCACACCACACAGCGACTTTTTTTTTTGATGTAAAGGCGTCTGAACAATGGCTTGTGGATTATCGTTACTCCAAATGCGACAATTTTGTTTATTAACATACTCATTCATCCAAAAGTGAGCTTCATCGCTGAACATTGAATATTGGACGCAGAGCGCGATGCATCGTAGAAGGAGCGGGCCAATATGGCCCATATTCGACCTTAGCCTGAGATAGAAAAAAATATTACCGCGTACCAAATGTGAAGTCAATCGGTTACACTTTTCGAGAGTTATCGTGCGCACCAGCAGGCAGGCAGACGGACGGACATTGCTCAAATGACTTTTAATGGACCCAAACGGATTTCTGCCGAACATACTTGGGGTCTTAGGTCAATCCTTCGATGTGTTACACTTTTGGCTCGTAGCAAATGATATATACCCTCGTGACACTAAAGTGAGAGAATAACTTTGGGTAGTTCTTTCTCAAGTGTCAGAGGCCAAATATTAGATCTTTCTCAAATTCTCTGAAAATGTTGCTCTAGTATGTCGAACTGATGGCTCTCAATATTAAAAAATTTAACTGGAAATTGCGGGCAGGAGGTGAGGTCAAAGTTCAGAAAAAAAATGATACTATGGGTATTATAAAAACATTACACTGTACAAAATTGCAAGTGTTTGTATCCGGTGGAATCAATATTATAATCCTTTGTTATTTTGAATCACCCGGTATTTCGGTAGCTGTCACTTTTGAAGCTTTTATTCTTTGACAATTGACAAGTAGAAACTACGCCATTACTAAAAATTGAACGATACACGATCATCGAACGATACAAAACGATCGAACAAAAAAACGATACGAACGATACAAAATCATCTTGACTGCTGAGGCCCATTTCCACCTCCGTGGCTACGTCAAGAAGCAAAATTGTCGCATCTGGGGCTCGGAAAACCCAAGAGTTATTGTTGAGAAGCCTCTCCATCCTCAACGTGTGACAGTTTGGCGCGGTTTATGGTCCGGCGGGGTCATTGGACCTTACTTTTCCGAAAATGAGGTAGGATCAACAGTTACGGTGAATGGATTGCGCTATCCAGAGATGATTAATGATTTTTTATGGTCGGAGTTGGATGGTATTGATCTGGACAACGTTTACTTTCAACGATCAAGACGACGCTACGTGCCACACAAGCAACGAAACCATTGCTCTGTTACGGGAAAAGTTTCCGGACCGTGTTATCTCTCGAAGAGGTGATCACAATTGGCCACCGAGATCTTGTGATTTAACACCTTGCGACCTCTTCCTTTGGGGCCACGTGAGAGATAAGGTCTACGCCAACAGACCAGCGTCGATTCAAGACCTCAAAGATAGAATTCGTGAGGCTATCGAGGACATAGGGCTGCCACTTTGCGATTTTATTAAGGAAAATTTCATGCAAAGGATAGGTGGCCATTTGGCTGATGTTCTTTTTCATTATGAACGGCATACCTTCCTCTTTATTATGAAATAAATATCCGATCATTTATCTGAAAAAATTGCATTTTTCTTTGAATACCAAAATAACACCTCTTGTTGGAAAACCTTTTATTTGTGCAAAATGATCCATTTGCATGGGAGGTACCAAAAAGGTCGGGGCAAATTGTTCATTTTTCACAAGGTGATAGCGACCAATAAGCTAATACTATGTGTGGAATTTCGAAAGATTCGAAATAGTATAGAAGTTATTAGAGAATCAGTATTTCATTACATGTTAACATTTTTTAGGGGAGGTACTATAAGGAGTGGACCAATATGGCCCATCTTCGAACTTAACCCGAGATAGAAAAATGTAGCTTCTGTAGTATATGGTCCCAAACATATTCGGCTTGAAACATATATATGTTTAGTAGGCCGGGTCGGTTTGTGGGGAGGCAAAAAAAGTCGCCATTGCTCAGTGAAAATCGTATTCTAGGGATCAAAATAAGAAACTTTGCCGAAGGAACCATACCTCTAAAACGAATTCTGATGTCCCGGAATTTGGGTCGAACTTTTGGGTAGGGGCAAATTTTGAAAAATCCCACTTTGACCCATTTAGAGTGCTCCAATCGAGTCCAAATGTATGACCGACCCCCACTAACTTTGGAGGCCCGACCCACCCATGCCAGTGGCACACCCCCTGGAAACCCCCTGAGGGTTCCATACATTTGGACTCGATTGGAGCACTCTAAATGGGTCAAAGTGGGATTTTTTCCGGGACATCAGAATTCGTTTTAGAGGTATTGTTCCTTCGGCAAAGTTTCTTATTTTGATCCCTAGAATACGATTTTCACTGAGCAATGGGCGATTTTTAAATCGACCCGCCCTAATATTTGGGGCACAGAAAAAATTATACATTTGTTTACATCCCCATATGTTTTTATTTGGGACTATTATTTCCGAAACAAATATCTATTTGCATTTAAGTATTCAGAAAATACCCAAATTGTGTTAAATTTTTCAGTTATTTTTTTTTAGAAATTTTTCATGTTCTTAAAAATAATAAATAATAATACTCAACAATTTTAAATGATTGATTTAAAACAGAAGTTAATGCTGCATTTGGTAACATAACTGGTAGGTTCAATTCTTTCTTTCTTTCTTTCGATTCGAACATATCAAAAAATGCGATTTTGCCAGCAGACAGACGGACGGACATTGCTCAAATGACTTTAAGTGACCCAAAACGAATTTCCACCAACTATTTTTGGGGTATCTTAGGTTACTCCCTCATGTAGGTATTGTTTTCTTTGTTAGAATGCTAGATTTCAAAAATTGAAACAATTATTTTGCAATTTTACGGGTTTTTCTTGACATTAAAACACTATTTAAAAAAAAAATATTTTTTTTTGTATTAGTTTTAACGACAGTTACTAAACTTGTGTGTCTACATGAAAGTGATATTTTCAACATCTGTAGCCCTCACAATTTAAATATAGTCCAAAAACTAAAGCAAACCACAGTGAAAATTGGAATTAAAATAAAATAAAAAAATTACCATAAAAATGTTTATACCCTATACCACACTGTGGTACAGGGTATTATAAGTTTGTTTCACGGCAGATGTTTGTAACACCTGAAAATAACACAGCTAGACCCACCTTAAAGTATACCGATCGACTCAGAATCACTAGCTGAGTCGATTTAACGATGTCCGTCCGTCCGTCTGTCCCTGTAAAGTTGTTCGTCGACTACAGGTCGCAATTTCACTCCGATCGTTCTGAAATTTTGCAATTTAGAGTATTTCGCGGCTGTTAAGATCGCTATTGAATTTGGTTGAAATCGGTTCAGATTTAGATATAGCTCCCATATATATCTTTCGTCCGATTTGGCCCTTTAGTTCTATAGAAGCTATATTTTACATCCAATCGTTTTGAAATTTAGAATGGTAGAGTTTCTTGATTCATGAACCAACGTTGCCGAATTTGAAGAAAATCGGTAAAGATTTAGCTATAGCTCCCATATATATGTTTCATCCGATTTGGCTCTTTAGATCCAATCGTTTTTATACCCTACACCACACTGTGGTACAGGGTATTATTTAAGTATAAAATGTCCCAAAAGTAAATTTATGTAAACAATTTATACATGAATTACAAAATGTATATATCAGAGTTATTCAATATTACGAGAGTGGTGTAGGGTATTATATAGCCGGCACCGCCCGACTTTAGCCTTTCCTTACTGGTTTTTAATTTTAATTGTTTTAGACACCAGAAAATGTTATGCACAGCTCTTCGACAAACATTTTGTAAACTAGTGTTATTGAATTGAATGAATCCATGCTGGAGGGTATATAAGATTTAACCTGGCCGATCTTACTTGTTTAGTGTATAATATTTCTTTTGTAGCAGATATAATTTGTTTGTGCAAATTAGCTTAATTAGCTTATTTGTAGAAATATAATCGTACTTCCAAGAATGTTGATCCTACAGATACTGAAGGTACTACTTCCCGATGTTAACGAACTCCTTCAAACACAATTCCCCGAGCGAGATGGCGTACAATGATTCGCATTAATCGCACATAAAGTCGTTTATATTTTTAATCAAAAATACAAGTATTTGCCATTCAAAGTTTATAACATTTTTATAATACTTGTTTTTTTTTGTTTGTTTTATACATATTGTTGTTTTCTCTCACTTTATTTTATCAGTGGCAATAACAGTTTTAACATTCAAATTTTCTTGTCCAATATGAAATATAAACATCAATTGGAACGAAAACGGTGGCGGGAGAGAAAGAAAGAGAGAGGAGGAAACGTGGCTTAGAACAGGCATTTGATCCGCTTTACTCGAGTCGGATGTTTTGTTAGCAATTTTGTATAATTTGTTCGAGAGCATTTGATGGACAGAATATAATGATTCGATTGTACTTTTTATAAGTGCTCGAATTAACCTGAATTGAAAATGCGTGGCGCAAAAACACAGGTTGTGAAAACTGGTTGATAACTCAAATAATATATGTATTTATCTTTATAGGAGTATGTGGTATAAGTACATATATGGAACAAGACTCGTGCGACTAATTGACTTATACATATAGAGGTTTTTTTTTATTATTATTGTGTCATACATACTTGCCTCTTCTTTTGGGATGGAGGGTGTAATTATAGTTTAAACCTTTTATGAAATGTCATATTTATTTTCATATTGCATTATCCTGTTAACAAAAAATTTGAGTTAAGTCATTTTGTCTCTTCGCACGTGCAATGAAACAATCAT
This sequence comes from Eudasyphora cyanicolor, assembly GCA_963930755.1. Lineage (NCBI taxonomy): Eukaryota > Metazoa > Arthropoda > Insecta > Diptera > Muscidae > Eudasyphora > Eudasyphora cyanicolor. Next base: position 146,406,743 of record OZ005736.1, read on the forward strand.
CCGATTTATCTCTAATCACTTAAACAATAGCTTACTAATTGTATAAACATTGTTAATAAATAATTCAGCAAAGTGTTGACTTTTTTGATTTTTATTGAAATTGCAAATTAATTAATAATTAATTCAAATCATATTACCCAATGCAACAACACTAAAATTAGTTTCAATACATTTGAACTGTTTATTTTGAAAGTGGCGTAAACGCCATTCTGTTTGTAAATCAAGAGTAGTATCGTTATAAGGCTAGATGAATACGAGGGTTGCTATTTACATTTCGGTCCTGGCAATGCTGGTGTTGCCAGATGAAAACTGAAACTTCCATTGGAAAGTATGAAATTTTTTAGCATAACTTCACTGAGACCGTTTTGTCATTTGAGCGCGAATTGTTTTGGTTACAGTGTGTTGAAAATTAACCTCCAAAACATGGTTTTTGAACGCTTCGACAGCTGCTTCAGGCGTCGAAAAACGTTGAAAAAACTGTTTTTTTCTTGATGTGAGTGAATAAGAAGAAGTCATTGGGTGTCAAATCAGGGCTGTACGAAGAAGTCATTGGGTGTCAAGAAGGTAAGAAGAAGTCATTGGGTGTAAGAAGAAGTCATTGGGTGTCAAATCAGGGCCTGTCAAATCAGGCTGACCCATCAATTCGACATTTGGCCGGTCAAAAAGGCGCCGGTTTGAGCCGATGTGTGAGAGCTCGCATTGTCATGGTGCACAATGATTCGTCTTCTCTTGTTCGTTTTTCGAATTTCTCCGAAGACTTCAGCAAACAAATTGTGGTGTACCACTCAGAATTGGCCGTCCTACTTTGCTCAAGCGGAACAGTCGCCACATGACCAGTTTTGCCGAAGAAATAGGCGACCATTTGCTTCGAAGTGCTTCTTCCACGAACAACTTTTGTTGGATTTGGCTCGTCTTCTAAGACCCACACGGTTGACTGCTGTTTTGTTTCGGGCTCGTACGCATAGATCCAAGATTCGTCACCTGTGACGATCTCATAAACGCCTTTCGAAGCACCGCGATCGTATTTCTTCAAAATTTCTTTGGACCTAACCAGACGAGCCTTTTTTTGAGCGATTGTCAAATTGTGCGGGATCCAACGAGAACAAACCTTTTTTACGGCCAGGTGTTCATGCAATATCGAATGTATGCTGGGAAGAAATGCCCAAGGATGCCTCTATCTTACGGTATGTCACATGACGATCTTGTATTATCAGTTCACGCACGGCATCAATGTTCCCTGGCACAACTGCCGTTTTTGGATGAGCTTCACGACCTTCGTCTTTGAAGGTTTAATGAAATCAATCGTCGGCCACGATTGATTTCATTAAACCAGTTTTTCACAGTGCTATAGGATGGTGCTTCATCGCCATACAAAGATTTAAGTGCATCGATGCACACGACAAGTTGTGAAAATGGTCGCACGAAAATGTTAACGAGTTAATTCCATTTTCTGCCAGATTGATTTTTTCAAATTTTGGCGAAAATACTATTTTATTGAAAATTGATTCTTTTTTCGATAATTATAACAAAATCCCATTTTTATGGAAAATTTTGTTGAAAATTGTTTGTCTAGAAAATTCTCTTAATAAAGTAAGGACGTTTAATCCGGACGGTGGCCACTAATTAGGAGTGATCGTCATTTAAACGTATCAAAGTATAACACATCGAAGCAGATACTATCAAGGACGTAGAAACCATCTGCTACCTCGGAAGCGTACTTGATAAACCAGGAGGATTCAAGAAAGATATTTGTAGCCGCATTAACAAAGCTCGGCAAGCATTTGGTACCTTGAATCCTGTATGGAAATCCAGCAACATTTCACAGAAGACAAGTGAGAATTTGCAACTCCAATGTAAATCAACTCTTCTTTACAATACAGTCCCTTGCCTGCGAAAGATACCAACAGTCTTTTGTGGCCAAAAACACCACAAAAGACAAAACACGCCAAAACAACCAATAAATTTGGAAATAAGACAGCGCAAGTCGAAGTCGAACAAAAAGTGAACCCTGGAGCAAGTTAAAATGAGTTAAACCGTTGGAATATTGAACTTCGTATGGCGCTAAGGCTAGTTTTCCTTATATCAAGTTCACACATTCCCTCACAATAATGAAATATTTTGAACTTAATTCTAGTTAACTCATACTTCCTTTAAGTAACCATTGACATTAAAATAGGGAAAATTAACTCAACACTTACAAATTCTGACTTGAAATTATGCAAATTCAGCATATTTTTGTCCTTATTGCAATTAAATTTTTACTCAAATTTAGGAAAATATAATTAAATATATGCAAAAAGAAAAATTTAAATTTTTCTTGGACTTTTTTATTCCATTTTTTTGCGAATTTGGATCACCTCCTCCTCCATTTATATGTTGGAATCTCTTACCACTTCTTGCTCCTTGGTTTACGGCCGTTTTCAGGTACCTCCGTTAGTTATTTTTATCGAAAAAGTTAACTAACAGACAGTTATTCTAACAAACATTTTAAACGGTCCGTTAAAAAATTCGTTTTCAGAAAGGTTCCGTTAGTTAACTTGATTTTTATTGCTATTGTGAATGACTTCTAAAATATTTTGATGTTTGTTTTTGAAAAACGGGAAAAATGTATTAATTATTATAACGTGTAATTGCATTGAATCTATGAGTTCTGCCATTCTAGTAGGATTTGACTCCTATGTGTGGGAGGTACCAGTAGACGTGGCTATTTCACCTTAGTGGAGGAGGCTTATTAGGCTACGGGCCAAAAGTAAAGGAATTGTCTGGCTCACAATCATAAAGTTGTCGGTTCGACTCTCGTCCCGGGCGTAACATTTTTAATGTTTCGCCATAAATTTAAGTTTCTGCAAGTAACGATTTGCGCAAAAATAAAAGTTGCGAAATGAAATTGCATTTTTGGGACTGCAGCATAGTCCGAAAATAGTTAATTTTCCTTGATTTTAGAATGTTTTCCTAATTTTGAGTTCAAATTCAAGGACTCGAAATGAGAATTCATAATTATTATACCCTACACCACTCTGTGGTACAGGGTATTATAAGTTTGTTCCACGGCAGATGTTTGTAACACCTGAAAATAACACAGCTAGACCCACCTTAAAGTATACCGATCGACTCAGAATCACTAGCTGTCCGTCCGTCTATCCATGTAAAGTTGTTCGTCGACTACAGGTCGCAATTTCACTCCGATCGTTCTGAAATTTTGCAGTTTAGAGTATTTCGCGGCTGTTAAGATCGCTATTGAATTTGGTTGAAATCGGTTCAGATTTAGATACAGCTCCCATATATATCTTTCGTCCGATTTGGCCCTTTAGTCCTATAGAAGCTGTATTTTACATCCGATCGTTTTGAAATTTAGAATGGTAGAGTTTCTTGATCCATGAACCAACATTGCCGAATTTGAAGAAAATCGGTTAAGATTTAGCTATAGCTCCCATATATATGTTTCGTCCGATTTGGCCCTTTAGTCCTATAGAAGCTGTATTTTACATCCAATCCTTTTGAAACTTGGAATAGTAGATTTTCTTGATCCATGAACCAACATTGCCGAATTTGAAGAAAATCGGTTAAGATTTAGCTATAGCTCCCATATATATGTTTCGTCCGATTTGGCCCTTTAGTCCTATAGAAGCTGTATTTTACATCCAATCGTTTTGAAATTTAGAATGGTAGAGTTTCTTGATCCATGAACCAACACTACCGAATTTGAAGAAAATCGGTTAAGATTTAGCTATAGCTCCCATATATATGTTTCGTCCGATTTGGCCCTTTAGTCCTATAAAAGCTGTATTTTACATCCAATCGTTTTGAAATTTAGAATGGTACAGTTTCTTGATCCATGAACCAACATTGTTAAATTTGAAGAAAATCGGTAAAGATTTAACTATAGCTCCCATATATATGTTTCATCCGATTTGGCTCTTTAGATCCAATCGTTTTTATACCCTACACCACACTGTGGTACAGGGTATTATTTAAGTATAAAATGTCCCAAAAGTAAATTTATGTAAACAATTTATACATGAATTACAAAATTTATATATCAGAGTTATTAAATATTTCGAGAGTGGTGTAGGGTATTATATAGTCGGCCCCGCCCGACTTTAGCCTTTCCTTACTGGTTAGTTTATAATTTCCTTATGTCTATATTGGGTGTCCACCGCATATGTTTAAATTTGATAAATTTATGAATATTCGAACTGTTTTCAAGAAATTTTATTTTAGTAAAAATATGTCCTCAATTTTAGTTAATGAACTATTCTGCATATCACCCAAAACAATAAAATGTAGTAGTACTAAGTAAAAATTTCCAGTTTTAAGAAAAAACTAACTCAATATGAATAAAAACATTGAACTAAATTGGAGTACGGATTTTTACTAAAATTTAGGAAATATTTTTTTTTGAGTGTACAAATGACATCACAAGACAAGCCATTGATAGGAACCCCCAAGGCGCAGGCGTCGAGGACGTCCAATGTGCTAGAACCTTCTAGCCAAATTGAGCTAGAAGCAGCAGCATTATAAACGATTTAAAAAGTAGAGTATCAAATAGGAATCAATAAAATTAAATTGTAACGGCCCTATGCTCCTCAAAGGAGTAAGAGGAATAAATATATATATACATATATCGAAGGGGTGAAGCCCCATGAATTTTTGGTCGATATCTGTTTTGGGCCATTTTAAGTCACTTGAGAATGTTCGTCCGTCTGTCTGGCTGGCATGTGCGCTCGATATCTTTCGACAGAAGTAACCGATTTACTTCAAATTTGGCATGTGTTAATAATTTTTTCTTTCTCAAGCTAAGATCAAAGATGGATCATGTTGGTCCACTCCTTCGAATACCTCCCCCACAAAGGGCCAGACTTTAGTGAAATATTGATTGATTACTTATCAGAATCTTGCACAATTCGACACATAGTATTATGCTCTTGGTTGCTATCGCATTGAGAACAAGTAAAAGCGTTAAGTTCGGCCATGACGAATCTTATATACCCTCCACCATGGATAGCATGAAAACTCAAACCTACAAAATAACTCAAACCTAAAGAAAATAACACCGAAAACACACAAAAAAATATAGTAGATGAGAACAGTAGGAAACATATAGTAGATGAGAACCGTAGGAATAACAACAAGTTAAATGATATATATGGGAGCTATATCTAAATATGGACCGATATCGCCCATTTGCAATCCCAAACAACCTGCAACTATAAGACGTATTTGTACCAAATTTGATCAACCTAGCTTTATTATTGCGGACTGTAGCGTGATTACCACAGACGGACGGACCGACGGACGGACATACGGACATTGCTAAATGGTCTTAGAATTTTACGACTATTAAGAATATATATACTTTATGGGGTCTCAGATCAATATTTAGAGGTGTTACAAACGGAGTGACAAAATGAATATACCCTCCATCCTATGGTGGAGGGTATAAAAATGGACGAAGTAGCCACGTCCCTTTTGGTACACAAAATGGCCAAATCATACCAAAATTGAATAGCTCGAAACATTAATGTACCTGTGCACATAAACGCTTATAATTCGGCACAATGCAATGTATTTTAAGTGTCTACTGTTCAGCCAAAAATAGGGGGTGTATTTTATTAAACCCCTTTTGGTACCTACACCCAAAAATTGATCAATTAATTCGTGTAATATTTCATATTACATTACTCACAAAGTGGGGGTATACCTTAGTCGCTTTACCCGACTAAGGGATATTAACAATAAATAAATAAACTAGGTTTAAGAACTAACTACCGGTTATAGCTGTCAAATTCTATACAATTTAACTTTCGTTAGCTCTAACGATCGGTTATTTTGTTATGTGTTAATGGGGGTAAAACGTTCTTACTTGTTTTTACAAGTACTTATCGATAGCTTAATATAAAAAGGGCGTATCTTGATTTATTTCATAATTGCGTTTTCTGCTCGAAAACTGTCAAATTCAATTGCAAATAAAGGATTTATAGGTACTGTAAAAATCCAATAAGTCTAGTCAAAGAATTTGTTTGGATTTTATTCGCTTTTTCATGCCCCTATTACGGAAAACCAAAATTGAGATACGCCCTTTTAATATTAAGCCGTCGATGTGTATATGTACTTTATTAGAATAATGCTTGTTATACGAATAATATCGACACAATGATTCTAAGCACTTAATGTCAATGCCCCATAACAGATTCTAAATCGCTGGCTAAACAAATATGTAATCTACAGTGAGGCTATGACATGCTATACATATATATTTGCAAATGGAAAATAAGTTTTAGCAGAATTCATTCTCAATTCTATCACGCAATGTTCTCAACCAAAAACTATTGTTGAAGAATTTAACAATACTAACTAAAATTAGAGCCCAGAGGTAGGCTACATGTATAATTATTATAAAAGTGCGGTAAATAATCTATTACAATCAAGTTTAAAATTATGAAATCTAACGGTTTTTCACAAAGATGGGTATAACATGTAAAGACGGATTAAGTTCGGACATGCCGAATTTTATATACCCTCCACCATGGATCGCATGTAAATGGTTTTGGGTACAAATAAACTATTTATACCAAATTTCAGTCGAATTCGTAGAAATTTGAGGTTTTTGTGGCGTTACGAAGTCAAATCTAGAGGGTCCTTTCTATAGGGGCTATATCAAAACATGGACCAATGACTTCCGATGTTAGTGTAAAGGTTTCCCGTTATAAATAAAAGCCATCCGCCAATTGTCAGCCCCATCGGTTGAAATTTGTGGTCTCTGTGGCGTTAAGAAGTCAAAGTCAAATATGGGGGCTATATGAAAAAATGGATATTGCTCATTTTCAATCCCAACATACCAAGATGCAGCTATAAGAAGTATCTATACCAAATTTCAGCCATTTAGCTCAAGTATTATAGATTGTAGCATGATAACAACAGACGGACAGACGGACATGTCTAAATCAGGGAGTTTTTTAGACGTATTGTTTTCAAGAAGAAATAAACGCATATAATTTAATGTTATGGCCAAGAATTTAGCTTTATTATAAAGATAAGGGTTTGCCATTTTGTTTTAAAAATGATTTGGAGCAAGTGGCTGGCTGGAATAAATTTCAGTCGAGAGGCCCAATTTTCGATCACTTTTTGTAGCATCTGGGACTGTATGTCATCACTAACGTGCCAAGGCGTCTCTCTTCCAAGGCTTCAATCGTGTCTGGCTTAGCTGCGTAGACAAGCGACTTCACATAACCCCACAAAAGATAGTCCAGCGGTGTTAGATCGCACGATCTTGGAGACCACGCCACAGGCCCACGACGCGAGATAATGCGCTTACCAAAAGTTTTCTTCAATAAATTAATTGTTTCGTTGACTGTATGGCATGTAGCGCCGTCTTGTTGGAAACAACGGTCGCCCACATCAACATCCTCCAATTCAGGCACGACAAAGTCATTAAGCATGGCTCTATAGCGTTTCCCATTGACTGTAACATTATGGCCGGCTTCATTTTTGAAGAAATATAGACCAATGAATCCCACTGCCCATAGAGCATGTGGATGTACCGGCGTCTGAACAATGGCTCATTGTTCATTACTCCAAATGCCGCAATTTTGTTTATTAACGTACTCATTCATCCAAAAGTGAGCTTCAGCGCTGAACAAACTTTTCTTGTGAAAATCGGGATCGGTGTCCATCTCGTTAGGGGCCCACTCACCGAACGTGCGACGCGCTTGATGGTCGTTCGGCTTCAATTCTTGCGCGAGTTGGATTTTGTAAGCCCGCAAATAAAGTGGATGGGGTCTTCTTCGATACCCTGCTCCACAGCAGCAACAGCGCCTTCGGTGCGCACTGTACGGCTTCTCTGAGGATGCGCATTATCCACTAGAGTAAAAGTGGTGCAAAACCGAACCATGGTTGCTCGAATTACCGACTCTGCTGGGGGATTATGTCGACCGATTATTGGAAGCAGCGCGCGAACCGAACCATTATTTTGGCAATAAATTTGCACGATTTGCAAACGTTGTGCCGGAGTAAGTCTATTCATTATGAAATGACAAACCAAACTGAGCATAAATCAAGTGACAGCTGTCAAAAAGACCAACTACGAAAAAAATTATTGCCAGATTGAAAACCACACGTCTACAAAAAACACCCTGTATATTGATTTTACTACTTCCATAACGTCCCCTCAATATAACAATTGCCTATAATACTCTATGCGTAGTATTCCAAGCTGATTTAAGTTAAAGACATACATACATACATTATTGCTACTGAACTCTGAAAATGATAGAGTGGCGTATATCGAAACTGCAGTTCTGCCAAGCAATTGAAATGCGCTATCATTTATATACGCTCCACTATAGGCATTGTAACACCTCTAAATATCGATCTGAGACCCCATAATGTAAAGGGTTTTCCAACAAGAGGTGTTATTTTGGTATTCAAAGAAAAATGCAATTTTTTGAGATAAATGATCGGATGTTTATTTCATAATAAAGAGGAAGGTATGCCGTTCATAATGAAAAAGAACATCAGCCAAATGGCCACCACGACCACGCTTACAGGACCTTATCCTTTTCATGAAATTTTCCATAACCAAATCGAAAAGGGGCTGCCCTATGTCCTCGATAGCCTCACGAAATCTATCTTTGAGGTCTTGAATCGTCGCTTGGCTGTTGGCGTAGACCTTATCTTTCAAGTGGCCCCAAAGGAAGAAGTCGCAAGATGTTAAATCACAAGATCTCGGTGGACAATTGTGATCACCTCTTCGAGAGATAACACGGTCCGGAAACTTTTTCCCGTAACAGAGCAATGGTTTCGTTGCTTGTGTGGCACGTAGCGCCATCTTGTTGAAAGTAAACGTTGTCCAGATCAATACCATCCAACTCCGACCATAAAAAATCATTAATCATCTCCCGATAGGGCAATCCATTCACCGTAACTATTGATCCATGGTCATTTTCGAAAAAGTAAGGTCTAATGACCCCGCCGGACCATAAACCGCATCAAACAGTCACACGTTGAGGATAGAGAGGCTTCTCAACAATAACTCTTGGGTTTTCCGAGCCCCAGATGCGACAATTTAGCTTGTTGACGTGGCCACCGTGGTGGAAATGGGCCTCATCTGTCAAGATGATTGATTTTTCGATGGAATTCCGGATCATTTTCATGCATTTCAAGGACGCAATCAGCAAATACACAACGTTGTTGATGATCGGCCGGCTTGAGTTGAGTTGTGTTAACTGAACTTTGTAAGCCTTAAGACCCAAGTCTTTATGCAAGATACGGTGTAATGACGTTTGTGGAATGCCCAATTCCAAAGAACGACGAGGAATGGACAAACCTGGATTTTCTTCAACACTTTGGGCTACAGCAGCAATATTCTTTTTATTCTTCACATCACTAACTTGTCCCAACAGCTCGAATTTTTCCACCAATTTCTGTATTGCGGTCCGACAAGGTGCTTCACGACGACCCAAAAATGCTTTAGGTTAGGTTAGGTTGAAGAGAGGAGACGTTTAAACGTCTCATGTCCAGAGTGTGAAGCCGCCGAGCCGAGCCGCCGATTTTAGCCGCCGCCGACCTTTTTTTCCCCAGCCGAAGCCGCCGCCGATCTTTGTATCTATCCATAGAAAAACTTATGGATAGATACAATTTTAAATTTTTGATAAACTTATGGATAGATACAATTTACAAGCAAATAACCATATAACAGATATATCGTCCCCTCAATAGAAGAATATTGTATAAACATAAACACATTTTAATAATCAACGCAATTGGTTGTATCTATTGGTTATATCTAGTAACAAATTGGGGAAATTTTACTTCCACAAATTGGGTTATTGGGTTATTAAAAGCCTAGGTGCCGATATCGAGTTTCAATATCACCAAAAATTTCAAATATGATTTTCTCGAAACGACAAATAAATTATACCCTATTCATTTTTTGGGGGGCGATATGGAAAGTGATTTTCGTTTTGATTCGTTTATTGTCACAAGAGGGAGCTTAACATGTATTAAAAATGAGAATATTGATAGTAATATATAGAAAAATAATTATAAAAATTATTTTTTAAAGGAAATAATAAGATTTTTTTTATTATTATATATATATTTTATATATATATATTATTTTATATATATATAAACAATGGAGCATTACAGAATTGTATCACAAAAACTTCAAATATGATTTTCTCGAAACGACAAATAAATTATACCCTATTCATTTATTGGGGGCGATATGGAAAGTGATTTTTGTTTTGATTCGTTTATTGTCACAAGAGGGAGCTTAACATGTATTAAAAATGAGAATGTTGATAGTAATAGAAATATAATTCGATAACTCCATTCTAAAACATGCTAAGTCGACTTAGCATAGTTTTAGGGAGATTGCATTTTTTATTTCTAAATATTCCAAACTATATTCAGTCAAAATTTGGTGTTTATCCGCCAACCCAATCAAAACTTATTCACAAAACTGTAAAGGGCATTCTATTTGCATTATAAAGGAATTCCACACAAATTTAAAAAAATCTTCAAACTTTGATCGCCTCTCCTGAAAAAAATCTACCTTTTTGCACTTAGCATAGTTTAGAATGGAGATATCGAATTATAAAAATAATTTTGTAAAGGAAATTAGATTTTTTGTTTATTATTAGATTACGTACACATAGAGAAATAAATATTTTCGAAAAAAAAAACAATGGAGTATTACAGAATTATAATACTGCATATAAATTAATACCTCCATTGTAAAGAATGCTAAGTCGACTTGGTACGTTATACTGGAGATTGCATTTCTAAATATTCTAATTTGTCGTCAGTCAAATCCACCAATTCAATGAAGTTAAGATCAAAACAAATTACAAGGTACATAATATTACACAAATTTAAAATTTCACTAAAACGACGATTCGCCTCTTCTGAAAACAACCAGTTTCGACTTAGCATACTTTGAAAATAGAGTATATCATAGAGCCGCCTAGCGTCAATTTTATGACTTATCATTGTATGGAAATCGATGATTTTTATACCCGCCACCATAGGAGGGGGTATACTAACTTTTTCATTCTGTTTGCAACACCTTGAAATATGCTCTGCGACGCTATAAAGTATATATATATTCTTGAACGTCGTGAAAATCTAAGACGATTTAGTCATGTCCGTCTGTCTGTCTATCTGATGAAATTACGCTACACTCCGTAATAATAGAGCTAGGTTAATCAAATTTGGTATAAATTCTTCTTATAGTTGCAGGTCGTTTGGGATTGCAAATGGGACATATTGGTCAATGTTTTGATATAGCTCCCCTATAGAGGTCGCTGGTTTTTAATCCATAGATACCGCATTTTTAAAGCAATTTAGCTGAAACTTTTCAGTTTGTATTATATTTTGGCAAAAAATCATCACAACAAAAAATTTTACTTTCATATTTTGTTATAGTCACCCTATAGAGGCCGCTCCAAAATATACGTATTTAAGCCATAAATACCACATTTTCTAAGCATTTTAACTGAATCCTTGCAGTTTTTATTTTACTTAGGCAAGAATTCATCACAGTAAATTTTTTTTTGTCCACCTATAGATGTCGCTCCCAAAAAGGCTTGCTTAAGTCATAAACACCACATTTTCAAAGCAATTTTGCTGAAACTTTTCAGTTTGTATTCTACTTATATTTTGGCAAGAATTCATGTCAATGAAATTTATACAAATCAGGTTATATTATGTTGTAGTCCCCGTGTAGATGTAGCCCACAATTATGCTAATTTAAGCCAAAAATACCATTTTTTTAAATTAAGAGTTTGGCTAAAAAGGTCTAAAATTTGGTCAAAACTGTAGCGTTCGTTTTCTCAATAAATTGTTTAAACAAAAAGATCGTTCCATGCTCCATATCCAAAAATCTTTCAGTAATAGAATTGAATGCAATTCATGCTGCAGGTTATATAAGATTCCGCATGGCCGAACATAACGCTGTTACTTGTTTCACTTCACAATACCTTACAATTAACTTAAAAACATCCATTATTTATTCATATATGCCAGACCATAACTTTTCAACTATTATTTTAAATGTAAAAATGATTGTCCAGAGCCGCCGTATGTCAATTTTATGTCGGATAAGCCAACAAGCCACCGCCGCCGATCTAATTTTCAATGGCAGTTGCCGCCGCCAATTTTGCCTCAGCTTCATTCTCTGCTCATGTCCATGGACATACACTTAAGCCAGTGGTTCGGCCTGTGGTGCGCTCCTTGTTTATGATCTTTTTATACCTTACGAGTTACAGAAAATCGGTAATAGACACGAATTTTCTCAGTATCTTCCAGTCATATTCTCTGAGATGAGTCAAGTCTGGTAATATGTCGGACCCGAAATGTATGTGTGAAAGCGGGGCAGTGACACAGAAAATGTTCCATCGTTTCGATGTTTTCTCTGCATGCCCTTCATTCGTCGTTTCCTGCTAGTCCTATGCGATGAAGATGTGCTTGTAAGCTTGAGTGTTCCGTTAGAACACTCATCATCTTACTAAAATCGATCTTGTTTAGTTTCAGAAGACTTCTTGTTTTCTTTTCATTTGGGTCACCCCACAGTATCTTTGCAGTTGCTCCTACTGTTGCGCTATTCCACACAGTTTTGTGAGCTATCACTGCCCAGTGCTTCAACTCATTTTTCGTGGCTTCGAAAGGTTTCCAATTTTCCAAGTTTATTATTCGAAGTTATCTGCCCTTTGAAGCCAAGCAGTTTGCCCGTTCATTTCCAATCACTCCGATGTGTCCTGGTACCCAGCAAATACGCAATTCACCATGGGCTGAGTAATCATTTATCGTTCTTTTACAGTCCAACACAGTTCTGGATTTGACCCTTTCCGATGTTATTGCTTTAATCGTCATTTGGCTATCTGTGAAGATGTTGGCATATTTAGGCTTTGTCGTGTTACTGAGCCAGTTCACACACTCCGATTGCCCGAACTTCTGCTTGAAAAACCGTGTTATGGTCAGGGAGGCGGAAGTGAAGTTCGACTTCTGGTTAATCAATAAAAAGTCCCAGACCCGTCCTTCCTCCTCGCTTGGACTCATCCGTGTAGCAGCTGGTTCCCACTGGCGCATGGGCCAAAGTTGCATTTTCCCAGGAGAGTCTGTCTGGCACAAACGTATCACAGGTAGCTGTAAGCCGCACTTCAGGAATGCGGTCGGAGATTTCTGGCGTTTGAATGTGACCAACTAGAGATTCTAAAATGCTTTAGTTTTGCGAACTGTGACTGCAGTTCACCATTCACCACTACACCATTTTTGTAGTGGATCGTGTATCGTTCCATTTTTAGTAATGGCGTAGTTTCTACTTGTCAAATATCAAAGAATAAAAGCTTCAAAAGTGACAGCTACCGAAATACCGGGTGATTCAAAATAACACCTCTTGTTGGAATATAAATATTATTAATCGTCGTAAAATTCTAAGACGATTTAGCCATGTCCGTCCGTCTGTTGTAATCACGCTGTAGTCTACAATAATTGAGCTAGATAACTTAAATTTGGTATAGATACTTCTTATAGCTACAGGTAACTTAGGATTGAAAATGGGCAATATCGTTCCACTTTTTGATATAGCCCCCATATATAGCATCTCCAAGATTTGACTTCTTAACGGCATAGCGACCACAAATGTCTACTGATCGGGCTGAAAATTGGTAACTGGGGTTTATTTATACACGGTTTCCTTCACCCCCAACAACAGTAGTCATAGGTCCATGTTTTGATTTAGCCTCCATACAAAGGTCCCTCTAGATTTGACTTCGTAATGCCACAAAAACCCAAAATTTCAACGACGTGGGCTGAAATTTTGTATAATTAGTTTATTTGTACCCAAAATCATTCATATACGATCCATGGTGGAGGGTATATCAGATTCCGTCTTTACGTTTTTGTATTTGTTTCTATTACATTTTTGCTATAGACAGAATGTAACTGAAACATATGGTCTCGAACAAAAATAATAAATAATAAGATATGTCATCCCGGAGCGAGTAAGTTGTCAGTTAGGAACGAATAGAAATTTCAACGTGTAGGACTTTAAAGAGTGAGTTTTTCCGCGGATTTCGGAACGATTTTCCCGCAATTAAAAAATTAATATTAATCAATTAGTGCAAAAAAAGTTCAAACTATGTTCGCGGAAAGCTGTTTTTTCGCGTGTGACATTTCATTCCTATTCGTTCGTAACTGATAGATTTTGATGTTTAGACCGGACGGCACATCTGTCTAATTTAAGGTCTGTGGTCTCGAACGCTGACTGAATTTAATAGATAATTTCAACAAGTTGCAAACGTTGCTCTCGTGTAAGTCCATTCATGATAAAATGGCAAACTATAATAACTATGTATATGGGTTGTCACATAAAGTAGGATTACCAACTCAAAGTTGTGAATCTGTAATCAAAAACACCATGTATCTCCCCTCTTTTTGGGGCTTTACAAGAAAAGTATACATTTGTAAAGTGTATTATTTTTTACAATATCATTAAACCAGTAGTTTTTGTTTTTTTTTTCTTCTTCTTTGTTTTGCAGAATTCATCCGAAATCTAAAAAATCAATATTATTGGCCTCAATACTGCAGTTGTAGAGTGATACAATAAAATATGCTAAAAACACACAAATAATACCAAAGACTCTATTCCGCCTACCATCCAATAGACATCACCAAAGTTAGGTTAACTGCCAAAACCGTATTTCGCCATGAAATTCTTAAAGGCAACCGTCAGTTGCAGCGAAATTCAGGCCCTCCTGCGCAAAGACTTTCTAGTGAGATGGCGTCAAAAGGTAAGTTTCCGCCATATGTAATCCTCTCATATATAGTATATCCATACATACACTGCCCTCCTTAGAAAGAAAGTCACATTTTCATTTTAGTAGTTTTGATATACTTATATTTAGCTTTTATGTTTTTTAACTTTCGCGCCTTTAGGTTTACGGTTCGGTTAGGGCGGCAGCCGGTTTTAACAGCTCACACATACCTAACCTAAACCTAAATTTTAAAGGCGCGAAAGTTAAAAAACGTGAATGTTAAATATCTTAAAACTACTAAAATGGAGATGTGGCTTTCTTTCTTGGGAGGGATGTACATACATATATCCTTATATCCTCTTCAATTTCCTTTTATTCTTAGTGGTTAATGGCCTTGCAAATCATTTGGCCTCTGATTATATTCTTATTGCCCTATTTGATACGTCTCAAATTCACACCCATCCACAAAGATGCCTGCCAATTCCCGACACGTCAATTACCCACAGCGCGAAATACACTGCCCGGCATGCTGTCCTATATCTGTACCATTGAGAATAGGTGTAAAAGTACAGAATCGTATGATGAATATGATTTCCTGCATAATGCACCGTAAGTAGAGATTTCGTTGAGTTACTGAACAATTCCATTAAAGTTACAAAACTTTTTTTTTTGGAATAGAAAATTGAATATTTAAATTTAGTGCTTGACGCATTTGTTACTTTACTCTAAATTTAATTTTTTTGTAGTTTAAAACCTATTATTGATGTCGTGCAAATTGTCATCAACGATGATGGTATGTTCAATGTATTGGTCGATTTACCGGAAAAGGCAAATTTCATAAGTGCCGTAACTACCCTAGTCACAAATTCACATTTCGGTGAAATTCGAGGTAAGTTGTGGGGAAAGAATACGTTTTAAAGCATCGATCATAACACAAGTGATATGGTTTTTTTTTGTATTTTTACAGCTAATATCGAAAAGGTAATTGACTTGGTGCCGGAAGTGGAGCAAGTTTTAAATGGCACTTTCGACATAAAGAAGTTATTCTCAAGTAAGTTCAGATGAAAACAACTAGTGACCAGTTTTAGAGTTTTATTTAAATTAATCAAAGCACATACTTGAAGTTCGATTTGTATACCCTCCACCATAGGAAGGGGGGGGGGGATATTCATTTCGTCACTCCGTTTGTAACACCTCTAAATATTGATCTGATACCCCATAAAGTATATATTCTTAAACTTCTTAAAATTCTAAGACGATTTTTCCAAGTCCGTCTGTCCGTCCGTCCGTTGTAATCAAGCTACAATCTATGACACTTGAGCTAGGTGGCTGAAATTTGGTACATATACTTCTTATATCTGCAGGTATGTTGGGAGTAAAAATGGCAATATCGGTCCAATATTGGATATAGCCCCTATATGGCATCTCCCCGATTTGACTTCTTAACGTCATAGAGACCACAAATGTTTATTTATGCCCGGTATCCTTCATACGAGCAACAGTATTCATAGGCCCATGTTTTGATATAGCCCCCATACAAAGGTCCCTCCAGATCTTAACACCACAAAAACCTCAAATTTCAACGAATTGGGCTGAACTTTGGTATAATGAGTTTACGAGTATTAGTACCCGTAACCATTCACGTGCGATCCGTGGTGGAGGGTATATAAGATTCGGCATGGCGGAACTTAACGCTTTTACTTGTTTATGTACATTTCCTGTTTTTCTCCTTCGGTCGATGGACACATTTCTGCTAATAGTTTATGATATATGTCGACTGGAGAAGAAATCGGATTGCAGTCTTTCATGCCGAATCGTTTTAGTATATCTTCTATGTAATGTGTCTGGTCGATCTTTACCTTGTCCTTGAATTTCTGCACCTTCACTCCAAGCACTGAAGAAACTTCGCCCATATCCTCCATTCGGATTTATTACACAGCTCTCTATTTACCTGATTTGTAACCGTCATGTCGTTTGAGAAAATAAGTACGTTGTCCTCATACATGGCATCGAACAAAAAAAGCTTCGAGTCGCAACGATGGTAAATACACTGATCAATTTCACGACACATGCAGCTTTCGCAGTTGTCAGAGTTACAATGTGCTACGTAAGGATCACACCAGAAGTGGAGGACTTGCTTTCCTGTTACATCATCTCCCCGAGTTTAACTCTAGAGACCCATACATGGAATGTATGGGGGAAGCAGATGAGTCCGGGATTGCCGAAATAGAGCTGTACAACGTATTTATACTGCCGATTGGTAACTGTTCTCCGCATTAATTGCCGGATATTAGTCAGTTACTCCAAGGCAATAACCGCGTTGTCCTAGGAAACTCAAATGCCTATCAGGAACTTTGGCATTCACTCCTAGCTAAGGGCCAGAGATTTATAGCTTTGGCTGAGCAAATAGGTGGATCTACGTTGTGCACAGTGAATGAGGACGCCCCACACGGATTATGTGTGATTGCAGCAGATATCACTAGCGAGTCGCCTTGTCTGATTAATTGCGGTACCTGGCACCCCGTCATTTCACTGGGATCAGATCACCTCCATAATCCTCCCCATTGATTGACATGCCGATTTCATCATCTCCGAACGCCGTATTTTACTGTCAAAGAGACGACCGGACGGTAGTCACATTTGGTGCCACCACTGCGACTGACCCGAACCGGCAATTTATAGAGCACCTTGAGAGTGACAAGGCGAAAAAGACCTCCCCGAGCCGAAGAAGTGCCACCACAATTTACAATTTGCGAAGTAGCAAACCTCATTCATAGCGCTTGGTCCCGGCGGAATATCTATGCTGAAGCAATTGGAAATACCAAGAGTCGAGTACCTGACCAAATTCACTCTAATAGCACCCGATGCTGGGAAATGGGTATAGAAATGGTTCCCGCTACTGGAACCAGACAAATATGCGAGTAAAGGTGATAAATGATTACTCAACTCATAGACGGGCGCGTATATTTTGGTTGCCAGAACACATCGGAGTTATTGGAAACGAGCGGGCAAACAGTTTGATCACAAAAGGCAAAGAATTTCGAGTAGTAAACTTGGAAACATTTCGAAGCCACGAATGATGAGTTGAAGCACTGGGCAGTGATGACTTACAAATTGTTGTGGGATAGCGAAACAGTGGGAGAAACTACAAAGATACTGTGAGAATACAACAAAAAATCTACTGAAACTAAACAAGATCGAAACTAGTAAGATGATGAGATGAGTGTTCCAACGGGACACTCCAGCATACAAGCAGATCTGCACCACATGGGACATGCACATAACGACGAATGCAGGGAAGGCATCGAAAGGATGGAACACTATCTGTGACAATGTCCAGCTTTCACACATGCAAACTTCTGATACTTCGGGTCCGACACATTACACATATCTGACCCATCTCGGTGGACTGGAAGATAAGATAAAGATAAATTCGTGTCCAGTACCGATTTTCTTTAACTCGTGAGGTTTTAAAAAGATAATAAATAAGGAGCGCACAACAGGACGATCTACTGGCTTAAGTGTATGGACTTGGTCTCCCCCATTTCAAACGAACCTATAGGAAAATCGTACATATCGATTCCCCTCCTCTCGCCAGTAGAGGAGACACTTCAGGTTTTACTCTCGAGCCTGATTGGATATTTTCCAATTGCTGATCATCAGCTCGCTTTCCAAAAGCGGCACAGGAAGACTACTGCTTTACACGCCATAACCTCGCAAATAAGCCGCGGTCCTAACCAGAACAAGCCCGGTGACAGGACAGTCCTCGTCTCGCTTAACCTATACTGTCAGCCACGCCACGCGTTTTGTGGACATCGCCAACACGCCGCTTCCGAAAAGTTGGAAACGTTGGATCGTGTATTACATGTGTGTGCACCAGCCGTATATTGAATACAGAAACAAGAAGTCACCCCCTAGAGTTAAACAGGGAATTACCCGAGGTGGGGTGATATCAGCGGCACTGTTTAACCTCCACCTTTCTGCAATTCCTCCACCACCTGACGGCGTTGAAATCGTATCATATTCTGATGACTGTACGATTATGGCTACGGGCCCCTTGATCGATGACATATGTATATGGAAGGCTGAATGTCAACCTGCCTAGGATTGCCAATGTCTTAGCTGTGAGGATCTTGAAGATATTCGCTACAAAATCAGCTGCCACACTGTTTAGCGCGTGTGATGGAGCAATTCAATATGATAGTCGATGGCACAAGAATTCCGACCACCAATTACCCTAACGTTCTTGGTGTCACATTTGATAGCACTTTCAAGTCTAGCGCGCATGTCACAGCTATCTGCAATAAAATGAGAAGTAGGAACAAGGTCCTCAAGTAGCTGGGCGGCAGCACCGTACCGACAAAGAAACCTTGTTGACCTCTTACAAAGCGATAGATCGGTCTATGGTTAACTATGGAGAACCAGAATGGTCACCGCATTTGAGCGCAACGGACCGATCTTCGTCTCCTCATGAATGTAGTTGTTGTTTTAAGGCGACATTCTGGCAAGTGCGTATACTCCACCCTGGGTTGTCATTCGAGTTATCCATGGACCAGCCTTTCACTTAATATGTTGTCAACAAGGAGTTCTCAAAAGATAACTAAATATATCCATGAAAATCCTAGGGTAGTTTGTGGTTGGAAGTGGTGTGTTATCCACATTCAGCGACAAATCGTCAAAATAAATTTTCAAAATCGTTAAAAAATCGTCAACACAAAAATCTACCAACAACGTACAGCTGTTGAGTTTTTTTGTGACGAAGGACATGTTTCGGAGATATATATGTATTAATTGGTACTCTCAAATGGTTCTTGGGTTCCTCAAAGAGAATTTAAAATGAATTTTGTAGGCGAATCTCACATTCTTAAACGACATTAATAATTAATTTGGCGGAAACATATCTCATACATATTAATTTCTTACGTTTGAAAATAGTCTTGGTCATATATTATTTATTTCTTTACATATCATTCACATCAACAAAGTCCAGTGTAGATCCATTGTTTTATACAAAATATATTTGAAACACAAATTTTAAAATATTGTAATAATCCAGTTTTGATTATTGTTCGGCATGAGGTCCTTTTTTGTAATTAAAAAAGCGATTTGATCTTTTTTTAATTATTTATTTTTGTTTTCCTATATTTCGACTAACTTCGTTAGTCATCATCAGGGAGTTTTAATCTAATACAACAGCCTCTGGAAGACTAATAAACTTTTACTCCAGGCACCCAAGAAGGACTATTATAAATACAGCGACTAATTTCATATCCAGAGTACTGACCATTAGCGACGTAGAATTTCACAAAACCAATAAAAATAGAATAAAAAAAATATATATATATTGACCAAGAATGAATTTCCGAAAAGAACGATAAACGAATTGGACGCCATTGCAGATAAGGTGCAATGGTGACGAATCCGACGTATGCCAAAAGGTATATGTAGGGACGACAAGGACTAAACTTAAAACTAGATTATCGTCGCATAAAGCGGACCAAAAGGCTATGGAAAAACCATTGGAGCAGAAGACGGCTTTGGCAGCTCATTGAACACTAACTGGACACAAACCTGACTTCAATAATGTAGATGTATTAATAGAAGAGAAAAATCCATACAGACGATACACATTAGAGATGCTCTTCATAACAAATATCCCGACAGAGAAGAGACTTAACTATAAGACAGACACATATAAATGCTCTCAGATGTATAGACATATAATTAATAAGCACGGAAGAAAAAAATGTTAGTTGACAAGTAAATTCATGGAAGCAAGTCGAACTGTTTAAAAGCGAAATTTAAAATTGTATGTTAAAATATTATTGTTTAAATAATTGTGTTTTTTTAACCTGTTTTTCGTGTTTTTGTATTAGATTAAAACTCCCTGATGATGACTAACGAAGTTTGTCGATATATAGGAAAACAAAAATAAATAATTAAAAAAAGATCAAATCGCTTTTTTAATTACAAAAAAAGGATCTCAAGCCGAACAATAATCAAAACTGAATACTCAACAGGTCAACGATAAAAACATCAATATTGTAATAATTTCAAAACTTTTGCTGACTTTTTCGAATTTCAGTTTTAATTTTTCCTTGGTTTCGAACTGTAGTCGTACCTCCCAGTTATGATACTATGTATATTCAGCATTAACTTCTGTTTTAAATCAATCGTTTACAATTTCTGCGCATGCCATGCCATCATTAGCTGTCAATCCTTCAAATAATTTATTTTGATCCAAGAATAACTGACAAATTTAACACAACTTAGGTATTTTCTGAATACATAAATGCAAATAAATATTTGTTTCGGAAAATAATAGTTCCAAATAAAACCATATTGGAATGTAAACAAAGATTTGTTTAGATCATATATTATTTTTTGTATGCACAAAATATTATATCTTTAGAGTGTACCCTAAGCATGTATATGTTTCAAGCCGAATATGTTTGGGACAATATACTACAGAGGCGATTTTCAGCGTGTATTACCAACCGATTAGACTGAATTTTCACAATTTAATATTATCTAGAACAACTCAAAGTGAGACTGAAATTTGGTTATTTGTGTTTACTTTTACCCATAATCATTCATACGAGTACTGACCTCATTGGTTATAGCTCCCACGCGATGTGACTTTTTAGCGCGTTAGAAACCACAAAAACCAATCGATTGGGCTAAAATTCGGCAATTTGTATTTTATTATACCCAAAACCATTTCAAGGAGCAAGTGACCCCATTGGACAATATTTCGGCATAGTCCCATACAACTGTCAAAACCGATTTGACTTCATACCCCCAAAGAAAAAATTCCTTCCAATTTGGCTTAAACATTTTATATGTGATTATTTTTGGCGGAACGATTCGTTGGAATTATGACCTAGGTTTACGTTTTGACGTAGCCCTTACTTTACCTACAAAATGTCACTGTAATTTCCTCTGCCAATTTTACAACTTAAGAGAATTTTCTCGTTTTGTTATTGACATTTTCTAACATTTCTGAATTTTATTTTAAAAAGATAAGTGGGAGTGTAAATATATCCCGAAAGAATTATAAAAAAATCTTTAATATAAGAACAATTTGTGAAGTTTTCCTTTCTTTTTTCATATCATAAAAAGTCGTCATTTCGGGGCAAAAATCGTCATGTCCTATTTTCTGGCTCTGAAAATCGTCAAAATGACGATAAATCGTCATTTCTGGCAACACTGAGTATGAGGATAGGTTAGTGATTTTTGCCAGGCACACGACACCCAATTAAACCAATTGTTTCTTTATTCGCCACTCGTGTCATTCAGTGTTACGGCGCCATCCGATCCATAGCTTTTGGCAGAATTCGAAAGCGATTTAATCGTTGTCCACAATTTTCCGATGCAGGGACTTTAGTTAAATTTTATTTTCCCTTGAATTGCTTGATCTAGATTCAGTAACGTTGGTACGACCGTCTTCTTATGTGAAATTTTAGTCGCATCTCGGGAACTAGGCCAGCAGTGGTATAACGAACGCCTGCTGAGTTGAAAAAACCGTCGCAATCAGTTCTCTTCTGGTTGAGAAAAGTACGGTACTCAGAGATATGATCTCGGATAGAGATGATCTGAACCTTGTAATATGAAGTACACGATTGTGAGTGGTCGACCCTAATATAGAGGATGGCATCATATCTTGACTCAGAGGTTGACTATAGTGTGGAAAAACCCTCAGTGATTTTCTCTATTATAGAGGTAGAGTTGGCAGGAGTAGATAACTCGTTGATGGACTAGTGTAGTCTATAATTGACTGTTGTCGAATCCAGTATAAAGGAAGACCTCTGTGGACGATCTACTCTATTATACAGGAAGGCCTCAGTCGTCGACTCTAGTTAAGGGAAGGTTCTGTGGTTGATTTTAGTATAGAGGGACATATCAGTGGTTGACTCCAGTAAAAAGGAAAATCTCAGTGGTCGAAATACCTCAGCATATAAGAGATCTCAGTTTGAACAAAACAAATAATGATCCCTTTTTTATTTTAACAGAACTAGCACAATACAATTCTACTCGTATGCGGGAATAATTTTTTCTTTCCAGTTTTTCAAAATTTGTTGTAGTTTCTTTTGCGCTGGACGGCAACTGATAGGCAATCCATTACAAGTCAATTAATGGAGGTTTAGGGAGCTGCCTACCTAAGAATCAGCGGTGCTTTAAGGTCTACAGCGACAGAGTCCCTACCAGTCCTAGTCTCTATTGATATTCTGGCTAGAGGATTTGCAACCAGAGCGGCATTAAGATTAAACCGTCTATCAATCAATGCGGAGATACAGGAACTACTACGAGGCTACATTCCTAAATTCACAAACATCCTTAACTACCGCAGATCACTCAACAAGATGGCTGAGAACTTTAACATATACAGCCTGTTTCTGTAACTTAAAATTTTGCTTTCGTTCGCTTGCCAGACGACAAACAGCTGATTTGGGTTTCACTAACTACCATCAAAACGGCAAGTCGCACGATAATGAACTCGTACGAGTGTCAGATAGAGTCACTTTATTTTATTTGTCGACTGATAGGAACAATGCAATAAAAACGTTATTAAAAGCAAAAAATAAGTAGATATAAATATAATTATGGTAAAAACAATTAAAAAATAATAAAATTGTATACATATGTTTACATTTTTAAGCATAAAGAAGTCAACATTGTCAGCTCGCAAAGATGGAAAAATTCATCAGTGCACAGTGAGAGAGACGTGAGAGAGAGAGAGAGAAAGAAATGAGAGTGTTGGATCAGCTCAGCTGAACCACCCAGGGTTGATTTTTGGCCACCACTAGAGTAAAGGATACAGAGTTGTATTTTCTAAGGTCGACCATACAAAAATGTGTGCTTTTTTAGACCGGAAGTTGTGAAATTATTGACCTGGCAATTACATTATTTGCCAATTGGTAAATTGTTAACGTCATTGACGTAAAGCCAGGCGAATCACCGAACGAACCTTAGAGAAACAAAATTCCAGACGAATGTGAGTGATTGGTTTTCGTTCGCAGAGACTTTCGTTAGAAATACAGAAACAGGCCGATACTTTATAGGGATATTCCGGGGAAATGCCGATTAACTTGCTTTCGCTGACCAGTTGATACTTCGAAGACATTGCACTGTACCGAATAAGTGATGGTAATATCGTTATGAGCCATTCAGTTATCAAAAGGAGCGTGGCAATAATCCTATTTTTTCACATGACTGTAGGCACTGTAGAAAATTTGAAGTATTTGTATGTCCTGGTATTAAAGTTATAAGGTGTTTACTTTTTGTACCAAATGGTACCTTCGTGTGGGACTCAATAAAATTGCTATATCTTTTATGTCCATTTAGTATTTTAATGGTCATTTCATAATAGTTTGACCCTTTAGTTCCAGACAAATTAAGGACCTACATTTATAGTTATACAGGATATTCTACGGCTAAGGAAGTTTTCTATATTTTGACCTCCTAAACATTTTCCTCTACTTTGAAGAGGAGTATTGTTAGTATTGTTATCTTCTAAATAGGTGAAGCGGTTAAGAAGATATGACAATACTAACAAATGGTAACTTTGGAGCTCTGTACCACAAAAACTAAAATGAATTTTGAAAAACTAAAAATGTCAAAAAATGCATACACACTTGAAGAAATATTGTACTACATTTTATTAAAAAAAAAATATAATAAATTTGCTTTAGAATTACCCTATACCTGCTACACTCGTATTAACTATAAAACAAAATCAAAAACTGGTCCTACTGAGAATTTTGTTCTCTATTCTATAAATATCCATTGAATTTCTTTATGCTTCGCAGATCGCCAAACATTCGTAAAGGCTGGCAATTTGCTCTGCGGCTACCCATTTCCCAGCATTGAAACGATACCTTTAGTTTCGGATATCTTGGAAACGCAAGATTTTAGCAACTCCAATGATGATGAACTAAATGCGATGCCAAGTAAGTGTTTGGGGCATTACGAAATATTTTCGACTGAACGAAATTATTAAATATATGTAAATGTATATTCCAGCTCCTTATTGTAAGAAGTTATATTTGGATGTAACCAGCTCGAATTATGGTAAAATTACCTGGGACGTGGTGAAGCCAATTATTCAAGGTAAAATTATATTCGCTCCCAATACGGCCGACAGTAATTCGATAATGTCATTGGTAAGTCTAAGATATACATATGTATATCTATACAATGAAACAATATTTCTTAATCACAAATTTTTTCATCATAATTTTCTTCTTTGCAGTCCAACTCAACATTTCAGGAAATTAATCGCCTGAAAATGTTATCGGTTGCCTTTGAACAGATATTGACAAAGCTAAATCAACCGGGTCCATTCCAAGAAGCATTCGAAGCTCTACTAAATTTGGCCCGGACCCCATTTGTACGCAGTATTATTGGTGACGAAATCGATTTGGATCAAGTCGAAGCCACGATCCAACGTATTCGTACCGATCCGGTTGTATACGATGTCGTCAATACCGTTAAAAACCTTTTGGAGTGTATCTCTGTTGATAGGTTTATTGCTTTCGATACCGAAGATGAATTGAGACATCAAGCATTTGAGCTGAATCAGCAGAGACTCTTCTATGCCGCCATTTACTTCAATGAAACGGAGGGCGAGAATGTGGCCTACAAACTTCACATGGATACACAGAATACGCAGCCCACAATAGAGAATAGAAATCGTTTTTGGTTCCCCGGACCATCGGGTTCAATGCTATTGGATCTAAAGTATCATCGTGGTTTTGTGCAGATAAAACACGCATTGGACATGGGAATTATTAAACACAAAAAGGAAAAATTACAAGAACTTGGCCTGCTGGCGCCTCCAACAACCCCTAAGCCGGCTGGTCCACTATTTACGGTACATATTGAGACCGGCGACGAGGAGGAAGATGAAGATGATGAGGAGGATGACGACGATTGGTTTACAAATTTGAATACTACCAATGCAAATATAGCAGCAACGCCCCCTCCCAAGAAGACAATGGTATCCTCAATTGTTGCGGGCATTGGATTGGATGTGGGCAATGTCACCAACAATCTAACTCAGAAAATAAAGAAAGAAGAAAATACTACAAACAACACCCCAAGAGAAGATTTATCTCGCGACACGACCACGGAGGCCATGCAGAAGGAAGCTGAAAGTACCACAATAAAACCGAGTATATCCGACGAATTGCAGGACAACTTAGATTCGGGTGATGTACTGAAAAGACAAAAACGCCAAGGACTGGCTGACTTATTTAGCAATTTTGGTAGTTCCAACCAAGATTTAAATAAATTCGAAATAGATAATTTGAGATATTTTACCAAGCAATTTCC
Source organism: Eudasyphora cyanicolor (assembly GCA_963930755.1). Lineage (NCBI taxonomy): Eukaryota > Metazoa > Arthropoda > Insecta > Diptera > Muscidae > Eudasyphora > Eudasyphora cyanicolor. The sequence goes on from OZ005736.1 coordinate 146,432,836, forward strand.
CTATCCCGCCTATACAGAAGATGAGTGAGTATGACAATATGACAAAGTTGGAGATTTATTGGCAACAATTTTACATATCTATCTAATTTAAGCTTCAAAACTGGCATATACTTGGCTCAAGCTATACAGCTTGCCTTCTTGATTGGTTTAGTGGCGGAAATAGCTTCAAGTGTAAGACATTTAATATGGATGAGAGAATCAAAGAATTCAATGGTGAGTACAAACTCGACTTTTTATTATAAAACAAATAAATGATAAAGTTTAGCAAATACTTATAAAGGGTGTCCCAAGAAGAGCGCAATTTTTTAATCTCGCAACATTCGAAGTGTCATTGTTTGACATTTGAATAATTGTTATTGTTTGTTAGTAGAAGGTACGAGGTTAGTAAAAATGGAGAAGGACAGCGAAGGGAGTTCGTTAATTGGGTATTGGAGAGACAACATGAAAATGCTGATTTTGCCGATAAAATCATCTTCAGTGACGAGGCCCATTTTCATCTTGATGGCTTCGTCAATAGGCAGAATTGTCGCATTTGGGGTGCGGAAAATCCTCGAGTGATTCACGAGAAGCAAATGCATCCTCAACGTGTCACTGTGTGGTGTGGTTTTTGGGCTGGAGGAATCATTGGACCTTTTTTTTATGAAAATGAGGCAGGTCAAGCGCAAACAGTCAATGGTGTTCGGTATCGTGAAATGATAACCAGTTTTTTCTTGCCTAGAATTGAAGAAATGAATGTGGAGGGCATGTGGTTCCAACAAGACGGCGCCACATGTCATACAGCCAGAGAAACAATTCAATTGCTGCATCAGTCATTTATTTAAAATTAAAAAATTGCGCTCTTCTTGGGACACCCTTTATATCCGATCTTCTGATGACAGTAGTTATTTACTTCTGCTGTGCCTACGTCTTCGTGAATATCGTTCACGCCCAAAACGCTCTCTGATCTCGTCTCGTTTCCTATATCAACTTCGGTAAAGGTAAACTGTTGTTATATTGTTGTTATAATATTTTAGTTTATGATAATCTGCTCCCGATTCCTCTATATCCAGTTCCAGGAGAAGGGCTGCCTCAAAATAAAACATATTTACGGCCTGTTTCTGTATTTCTAACGAAAGTCTCTGCGAACGAAAACCAATCACTCACTTTCTTCTGGAATTTGGTTTCTCTAAGGTTCGTTCGTTCGCCTGGCTTTACGTCAATTACGTTAACAATTTACCAATTGGCAAATAATGTAATTGGGTCAATAATTTCACAACTTCCGGTCTAAAAAAGCACACATTTTTGTATGGTCAACCTTAGAAAATACAAGTCTGTATCCTTTACACTAGTGGTGGCCAAAAATCAACCCTGGGTGGTTCAGCTGAGCTGATCCAACACTCTCATTTCTTTCTCTCTCTCTCTCTCTCTCACGTCTCTCTCATTGTGCACTGATGAATTTTTCCATCTTAGCGAGCTGCCAATGTTGACTTCTTTATGATTAAAAATGTAAACATATGTATACAATTTTATTATTATTTAATTGTTTTTACAATAATTATATTTATATCTACTTATTTTTTGCTTTTAATAACGTTTTTATTGTCACTGTTCCTATCAGTCGACGAATAAAATAAAGTGACTCGATCTGACATTTGTGTTCGCCCAGATGACAGCAAAGAGAGATAGAGAAACCAAAATGTACACTGAAATGATTACGTTTTCGTACGAGTTCATTATCGTGCGACTTGCCGTTGTGATGGTAGTTAGTGAAACCCAAATCAGCTGTTTGTCGTCTGGCAAGCGAACGAAAGCAAAATTTTAAGTTACAGAAACAGGCTGTTACATAAATTTTAGAGTTATTAGATCTCACGTAATGGAGTACGATACCAAACGGATGCGAGAATTAGGCCCCTGAGCTGAGCCAGAACTGCTCTGGTCCTGGAAAAGCTCAGCTCGACGTCGTCTGCTATGGGTGGTGGGCATCCACCAATGACTATATTTGTCCTGTAGTTGAGACGCAATCCTGATGGATGTTCCCCAGTCTTGCCATGTATGAGGCTTCCGCTAGAGGATCTGAAATGTGTTGTCGGATCTCTCCTCGATGGGTCCACATGTTCCTCCTGACATGTCTCGGGGCATTTCGACTCTGTGAGTTGGAAGATTGGATGACCCTCCGGTGAAACCCCAGGATGAACTGTTTAGATAATAATTCGCAGTGCTCTCTTACCTTCAACCCAAGTATCTTGATGTGTCTTACAGGCAGTTCCAAGGTAACTTTGATCGATTTTGGATTGCAACCAAAGTTTAGTTGCGTTGCCAATTGTCAAAATCACATTACGGATGGCATTTACCGGCTGACAGTGGTCAACTCCAGTTGCTAAATAACGGATTTTTCATCAACTGGCAACGCAACTAGACTTTGGTTGCAATCCATAATCGACCCATTAGTCAGACAAACTATAGGCCATTAAAGAGGATGATGATATCGACTGTGTCGAATGCCAGATGGAGAGCCACAAGAACAGTCCGTTCGCATGATTATCAGGAGTTTCGCCTCCAGTGTTTTTGTGACTGGTAAAAAAGGGATACTCTGTCTATACGAGAGTCGTTCACGATTTTACCTGGCTTGAGTACAGGACCACCCTATTTGCTTTCCAAATCTCGGTTCTGATTAGGTTGGCCAGTGACAAATTGAGGGTCTTTGCGAGGTATTCTACTCCTGCTTCTTCTATATGCTTAAGCATTACCATAGATTTTCCGTCCGGGCATAATGCTTTGGATTTCTTATTCGATTTTCTTATTGCTTCCTAAACATCTCCAGTTCGAAAAATCTGTGGGTCGTCACTAGTTGGAAGCTTTCTTATCTTTGCTCTATGAATCGGCGGTCGAAACAGCTCGCGCATCGTTATGGAGTTCCTGTTGAAGGATATTGCGACCACATCTGCGGCGGGTTACAGAGAACTTTGACTGCCACATATTCCGCTTATGCTCGCTTACCAACTTGCTGATATTTCGGTTAAGATGGGTGGTGATCCTCGAATCGCGGGATCGGATATTAAGAGGTCATCACGCAACTCTGCGAGTTCCGCTGTTTCCGCTGTTGGTCTAACTAAGCGAGCGGTCACTGCAGTGATAACATTGCAGAAAACCCCTGCGTTACGAATATTAGAAGGGATAGTGGAACGGAATATGTTTTTTGTGTAGATATTTTTTGTGTAGTGTCAGTCAGCCTTCTTTTGGATCATTTATTGGACAGAACGTGGAGACATAGATTTGTGCTGCCAGGTCCGTTCCTCTCTGGTGAATGACAAATAATATCCATTAGAACACCCAACCCTGGAAGAATCGATGAGCTTCTTCTCCTAAACCATGGCGACGATGTCTTGATGACGGCTCATGAATGCAGTTATCTATGCTACATTATTTTGGAAGCCGTTGCAGTTGAAAATCATATTTTTATACTTTCCGATGTGGGGACATCTATGTGTTGTTCTTGTAACAGTTCTGCTGCTGATTCCAACGTGTTTTCCCTGAAATTGATGTTGTATTAGCTCATTTGTAATTGTATGTAATGGAACTAGTGATGTTAGGGTTGTTGTGCTATTGGTGACGGTTATAATGGAGTTGTGTTGTGAGTGTTATGAGGAAGGGAGGTGGGAAGGTGAAGGAAGTGTGCCACCTCAATTGGTCGACGCCACAGACCCAGAGGGCATAAGACTGTGGGTCGGTTTGGGCAGCTGAAAATATGCGCTGTGTCGTGCGGACCTTGCCTTCAGTCGGGACAAATATCCTCAACACCCGCTATTATCCTAGCTTGATAAGTGTTGAGGATTGTCGACCAGCCTGATCTTAACTGTGCGAGTATGGTTCTGGTTCCTCTGGGCAAGATCCGTTCGGCATCTGCTATCGCTGGTGGGTGGTCGTTGAGGACTCTATTATTGGTTCATCCGTTAATAGCGAGTTGGACTGCTTCAGTGTATAACCGGTTCAGCGCTGCTGCCTGTGACAATCGGTCCATGTCACTATATATGACATGTTGGATGTCGGGACAGTAGCGTCTGAAGTCCTTCCGAATGTGTCTCTGGGGTGGATCCTGCACCCCAATGTGGTGGTTTGGGTGACAGGGCAGATGTCAGGCCAGGAGGTATTGTCTGGTGAGCAACACGTTATGTTGCTGCACTGACGGCATCCTCGTCTCCTCATGAAGGTGATCCACACTCGTCATGTTGACACATCCGGTAGCGATGCGGAGCGCATTGTTCTGGCTGGTTTGTAACCCTCTCCAATGGGTGTCACTCATAAAGGAGGTCCAAACGGGGGCTGCGTAGTTCATGACTGATCTGCCTAGCGCCTTGTATTTCATGACTAACGTTTCCTTGTCTTTGCCCCATGAGGTACCCGAGATTGCCTTAAGTACCTTGTTGCGCATCTGGACTCTGGTCTTTATGTGTGCTGCGTGTTTGGAGAAAGTGAGGAGTTTGTCGAAAACAACTCGCAGTATTTTTGGGTTTTGGACTGTTGGTATTGTCCTACCGTCGACATTGATGTCCAATGTCCTCCTCACTTCCTTAGTCCTTGATGTGAACAATGTTGCAGTTGATTTGGTTGACGAAATTCCCAAGTTTCTGTCCTGCGTGAATGTGAAAACAGTTGCCATGTAGCTGTTGATCCTGGAACTGATTTCGTCCACATCTACACCAGTAGCCATAATGGTACAGTCGTCGGCGTATGAGATCATTTTCACTCCTTCCGGCGGCTCAGGCAACTTCGAGATGTAGAAGTTGAAAATAAGGGGAGAAATAACTCCACCTTGTGCGATGCCCATTTTGATCTTTCTTGACTTGGATTTTCTACCTCTGAATTCCACATATGCCTGCCTGCCGTTGGTGTAATTGCAAATCCATCTCTTGATGATGGGAGACAATGTGGAATTCATGACATCGTCAAGCAGTATCGGTCGAATGGTCGACAGTGTCAAAGGCTCTAGACAAGTCTAGGGCGGCGACTACTGTACGAGCGGCAGGCCTAGTTTGGTTAAGTCCATTCGATATGCTCGAGACGATGTCATTGAGGGCCGTCGTGGTGCTGTGTGCCTTTCTGAAGCTAAGGATAGATGATCATTCATCGTGGGTAGCAGTAGGACTTCAAGGACTTTGGCTAAAGGTGATAGTAAGGAGATTTGCCCGTAAGATTCTCTTCGGTTGGCAGGTTTTTCCGGTTTTGGAAGCGGTATCACTCGCGCAGATTTCAAGATTGCCGGAATTACTGACCTCTTACCGATAGTGTCAGTATGTGCGTGAGGAACGTCAATGCTCCCGGTCCTAGATGTTTGAGCATCACCATCGAGATGCCGTCGGCTCCAAGTGCCTTAGATGGTTTCGCCTTGGTAATCGCCGCTTCAATTTGTCCCACAGTAAATTAAAGGGGTTCCAGTGCTGTGTTGTTTTTCCTGGACTTCCTAAGGATGGCTCTCTTGGACCTGTTCTGCGTAGTTGGATGAGCGATGAATTGCTGGCAGAACTTCAGGGCAAATTTCTTGGCATTCGTGATTTAAGCACCGTTAAATTCCACTGCAACGTGTAGTACGTTTATCTGCGAAACCAGCTGCTTCATTTGGGAAATTTTTTATACATTTTTTCCCAGACTAAGGTTCTTGATAAATTTTCCCAGATAATAGTTATTACACAGGTGTCAATCTCCAATAAAATAATTTTCTTTATTAGAATTCCTTTTTTATTTCAACATATCTTATAATGTTTATAATATTTATATTTTATCATTATAGATCATGCGTGCCATGGGTCTTAAATCATGCTCCGAAATCACTTCGTGGTGTTTTGTGACATTTTTGGAATTGTTGCTTATCTTCATTTTGGTCTCCATAATTCTCTATACCGGAGGAATGGTGGTCTATACCAAATGGTTGTTTACCATGATCTATTTGTGTATTTTTGGAGGTTGTCTGATATCATTTTGGTAAGTTTTCCACCGTGGCATCCATACTATCTTACATACTTACTTCTTCCTATCAATTGTAGTTTTATGTGCTCAACCTTCTTCGTTACCGCCACTATTGGTGCGGTGGCCACCACTGTGCTATTCTTCATCAGCTTTTGTCCGTATATAATTGTTTTAATATTTGATGCTCAATTGAATTCGTTGCAAAATTTCCTCATCAATTTGTCATTTACCACGGCCTTTTCCCATGGCTGGAGTCATATCATGCGTATGGAATTGCAAGAAGTGGGTTTGAGTTTCGAAGCTGTATTTCGGGAGGGTCTAAGAGGCGAATATGGATTTTCATTGTTCATGATCATTTTCGATTTATGCCTGTATGCAATTATTGGTTATGTCCACCAGAGATTTAAGGATGGTAAGCTAAACTATTAAAGCTTATTTGGTTCTCTGTCAGAGCTAAAGTTATACTGTATTCCCTTTCAGATGACAATCGTTTCGTTGAAGTACAAAGAGAAGATCTGGACTCAAGTGTGGGAGCCACTCTGACCAATGTTACGAAAACTTACAATGAAAACAAATACGCAGTTAGCGATATTTCGCTATCGTTCCCTCGGAATAAAGTCACCTGTCTGTTGGGTCGTAATGGTGCCGGCAAGAGTACAGTAATGTGAGTATATCAATATTCTTTTCAATCCGTGTGCTTCAATAGCTGTCCTTCCTTTCCTTTAGCAAAATGTTAACCGGTCAGGTGGTACAAACCTCTGGACGTGTGATTTTAGCCCAGTCTATGTCCAGTGGCAAAGAGTATGATAAAGTTGGCGTCTGTGCCCAAGATAATATTCTAATACCAAATCTGACGGCTCGCGAACATTTGGATTTGTATGCTAAAATCAAATTGAAACGAAACTATGACTCGGAAGTTCAGAAAACATTGAAGGATTTGAACTTTGGCAAACATGAAAACTACCAAGCCTGTCAATTGTCGGGTGGATATAAGAGACGATTGTGTGTGGCCATATCGTTTATAGGTAAGTAATCATGGGTCTCAAGGCATTGTAATATCATATACATAGTTATAAACGTGTTAAAATAACAGAAGTGAGGTAATAATTCGCATTTGTTTGGAAGAAGCTATGCCTCTTAGAGCTGGATTTTTGAGCGAATAATCACAGCTTAACATCGCTGAATGATCGGAGTAGCATCGTGAAATAGCTATACGACGAGCTGAGCTGTAAAGTAATTGTGTTTGCTTCACCGTTTTTAAAAAAAACTTTACATTCTATTATAGAGGCAAAGATGATCTGGAGCCAGTAGAATATCCTAGTGACAAATCAATAACGATTTAAAGACCGAAATAAAAACAAACGATAATACAATAAGTTATTAACTATAGTTATATAGCTTGCATTTATATCAATTTTGGGAACCGGAAAAAGTCGCAGGGGTCCAAATCTGGTGAATAGGGTGATTGAGGCATTATTACGGCCAAAAAATTACGAACATGCGACGGATTTTTGTTCAAAATCCAGCAAATTTGAAACGAACTTCGCTGCCATACGCTTCATGCCCAAAATTAGCCAACCGGTATGCGACGATCTCTGCAACCTCTCTAATAGTGATTCGACGATTCTCCATAACGCTTGTACCACTGGCAAACATTTTTCTGACTCAGTTTACAATCACCATATGCCACTCTCAAGATGTCAAGTGCTTTTGAGCACTTTATTCCAGTTTTTACACAAAATTTGATACAAATTCTTTAGATTTTCGTAACTGATCTTCCTTTCTTCTCGGCGGGCCCTCCGAAAATTATATTCGTTGTTATGACGCACGGTGATACAAATTGTTAGATCCAGCAAGCAAAACACGTCTGACTGTTATGTCTCTCACAAACAAACTAAACACAAACACTCTCAACTAAGAACATACATATCGCACCTGTTCAAAAAAAGGGTTACAACTCAAAATGAAAAAAATTTCGGTAGATGCCGAAAACAGCTTCCGTTAATATTATTGACATTTAAGAAATTTATCAAAAATTACGAAAATATCTTTTTAATAGTATTTTTTTCCAATGGCATATTTCCATTAATATGTGTAATGCATCAGTGATTCTGATCGATCACATCCAAACAGCGGAAATCTTACAATTATTCTAGGACATTCCTGGCTTCTCCAGATACTTCCGGCTTAACGGACCTAAAACACAAGTACCCGTGGGGACTCATTACTACACGGATGGTTCCAAACTAGGGTGGAAACGAAACTGGAACATTTTATTTAGAAACCATAGGCCGACCATTGCTTCCACCTCCGGATCGGAATATAATATTCCCCTTACTCGCATCTCTGCAGGATCACTCGTGTTTTTTTGTTGTTGTAGCAGCTTGGAGACGCTGATTTGATAATTCTTAAGTCTATTTCTATTAATGAATTCGTCCTGGCATATATGCGATTATCGCGGGATCCTTATGTTGTTTTCATCTACTCAAAGTTGTCCGGTTGTAAATTAACATTCGTCTGATAATTTCAGGGAATGGATGTTATTTGAGTGTTGCCGTTTCTATTATCCACTAGAAGCTCTGCATTTCTGTAGGACCACTCACCCGAAGCGATACCGTTCAATTTATATTATAGGCATCGTTTCAAATGAAACAAGTCAAGAACTCGACATATTAATATTTCATCTGGGCCAAGCAATTTTAACAGCATCACTAACTTCTCTTAGCGGTTGTTGTTGTAGTACCAGTATATGTGTTTGCTGTTCATTAGGTGTTTTTACTCGCCTTGTGTAGTGGGTTCTGCCGTATTTGTTTCCAGGCCAAAGACGATGGCTGCTTACACTGGTTGGGTCCAAAGAGACCTGGGAACAATGTGAGTAGGTTTGGCAGGACAGTTTAAAAGGTGTAGTGTGTCGTGTGGTCCCTGGCAACAAGCAGGATATGTGTTCGACGTGGTTCCATCAATACTTGTCTAGTATGAATTGAGGCGGCTACACCAGCCAGAGCTTAATTGGGCCAAAAATACTCTTGTCTGTGGTGGTAGAGGGTGATCTTCTAGCACGACATGACTCTGTAATTATTCACGACTTCAGCGACTGCATCAGAGTGCATGTCAGCCAGTCCTGCCTGGTAAGCTCTAGAGGTTCTCTCTTGTAGCGTTGGACCTCGTGCTCCATGAGGAGCACGTTATCAGAGCTGCATTTTGGTAGTTCTGTATAGTCTTCCACTGGTCACTCACATTCGGTGACCACAATGGTGCTGCATAGTTTACAACAGACCGACCTATCCTTTGTAAGAGGTCAACAAGGTTTCTTTATCAGTTCCCCAAGTACTGCCGGCTAGCGACTTGAGGACCTTGTTCCTACTTCTCATTTTATTGCAGATAGCTGTGGCATGCGCGTTAGACCTGAAGAGGCTATCAAATGTGACACCAAGAACCTTTGGGTAGTTTGTGGTCGGAATTATTGTGCCATCGACTATCACATTGAGTTGCTCCTTCCCTTGCGCTGTCTATGCAGTAACCATGATGATTTGGTGGCGGATAATTTCGGGTTCCTCGCAGCGAAGAAATTGGCAATCTCTTCCACATTTGTCATCGATCAAGGGCCAGAATCGTAGTCATCAGCATATGATACAATTCCAACGCCGTCAGGTGGAGGAGGAGGTGGAACTGCAGAAAGGTGGAGGTTAAACAGTGCCGGAGATATCACCCCACCTTGGGGAACTCACTGTTTCACTCTACGGCGTTTGGACTTATTGTTTCTGAATTCCACATACGACTGGCGCCCACACATGTAATTGACGGTCCAACGTTTCAAACTGTTCGGGAGGGACGTGTTGGCGATGTCCTCAAAAGCGTGGCGTGGCTGACAGTATCGAAGGCCTTCGATAGTTCAAGCGCCACGTGGACGGTCCTGTCACCGGGCTTGTTCTGGTTAAGACCGCGGCTTACATGTGTGGATATGTCGTGTAGAGCAGTAGTCGTACTATGCTGCTTTCGGAATCCGTGCTAATGGTCAGCAATTGGAAAATGTCCAATCATGTTCGGAGGATTAACGCCTCAAGAGTCTTAGCTACTGGCGAGAGAAGGCGATAGGCCTGTACGACTCTCCCTTACTCGCATCTTTGCCTGGTTTCAGTAGCGGGTCCACTCTGTCCATTTTCCAGGCTTCGGGTATTATCAGAGTGGTCAAGGAGAGATTGGGGACCCTAGTCAGATACTCAACTCCCGGTATGTCCAACTGCTTCAACATCACCATAGAAATTCCGTTGGGGCCAAGAGCGCTTTGGATGACATATGTAACTTCTCCAACTGTAAATTGTGGTGATACTTCTTCAGCTCGGAGAGCATGGATACGCCGCATTACTCTCCTTTTCGCTCTGTCACTCACGGGGTGCTCTATAAATTGCCGGTTAAAATAACGCGCGCACCTCTTCGGGTCAGTCACAGTCTGGATTAGAGAGTGACTTAACCGTTGCCAACAATTTACCAATACCGGAACTTCAGTTGCACTGGTCGTATCTCGGGTATTCGACAAGCGTCTGCTGCGTTGCTGAATTTTCTGAATCCGTCCGCTTTCCTTTGATTCAGGAAAGTACGGCGTTCACAGATGATGAATGGAGAAGATTGTGGGGGGGTGGTCTGATCCCAATGAAATGAGGGGCTGCCAGGTGACGTCATTTATCAGACCAGGCGACACGATGGTGATATCTGGCGAGCTACTGCAATCATGTATTTGCTCAGCCAAACCTATGCCTCTTTGGTCATTAGCTAGGAGACAATGCCAAAGCTCATAATGGGCATTACAGTCTTCTAGGACCATGCGGTTATTGTCCTGCAGTAACGAACTTATGTCCGGCACATAACGCGGAACAACTACCAATCGGCGGTATATATATGTTATACAGCAATATCACGGCAGTCCCGGACTTAACTGCATCCAAAACATTCAATGTAGGTGTCTCTAGAGTCAAGCTCAGGCGAGATAGGTCTGTATTGTACAGAATGGTGTAATAGGAAAGACAATCCCCCACCTCCACTTCTAGTGCGATCCTTACCTAGCACATTGTAACCCTGACAACTGTGCAAGCTACATGAGTCGTTCAGCTTTGTTTCCTGGATCGCAGCGACCTTGATGTTCTTCCGATTCGTAAAGTCTACAATCTCGTTGAATTTGCCGCGGAGACCATTGCAACTAAATTGCAAGAAGGATGCATGTTGGTACAGAAAAATGTGGTGTTAATTGTGGTGTTGATTGTTGTGCATGTTGCTGTAGGGGAGATTGCGGCGATGACGTAGGCGACGGGGACGACGACACTGACGACTGCGATTCTTGAGGCACACTGTGAGCTATGGAGGCACAGCAGTCTCCAACATGTCTCCTTATGCGGCTCCCGGCGTTTCTAACCTCCTGTTTTTGTAAAACGTTTTCGTTCGTTTACGACGGAACGTCAAATTTCAATTAACTAGTTAATCAGTATTGCTATAGTACATGACGAATTATAGACTCCTGTGGCTTATATATTTTGCGTATCAATTGACTGATTTTGGATGATTCGTCGTAGACGAACGAAAACGTTTTACAAAAACTGGGGGTAAGGCCAGAACAACCCCTGAGACGCAACCACTCCATACATCGGGTACAACTTACTGATGTTGAGATCCATGTATAAGGTTCCCGCAGACAGAGCAGAAATATTGTTGATGTCATGGTCCGGGATTTTGTTTCGTCCCGGAAGAATTTGGAGCAGACACATCCAAAACGTCTGATAATGGACGAACACAAAACACGTTGTACTGAGGTGGCAGCCCCTGGGCGAAGAATTGCTGCTTCGGGTCAATCCGGTACAAAGAACCGGCTGACATGGGATTGGATCTCTTAGCGCAATAAGGGCAATAGTTACTCGCGCGCTTTTAGAATCAGTGATATCTCTCCAAATGTGGCTCCTTCTTGGCCGTATTCAACTACGATTTAATCGTCTTCTATTGATCTGCAGATTAAATTCTCCGATCATATGGTCAACAATATGGAAATTTGAGCATAACACATGTAATTAGGGGCTTCTCAAATTTGGATTCGATCCCTAGGGAGCCTTAACGCTATTCCGTTGAGAGCTGAAAAATATAAGCTTTTATAATGCAGGGAAATTCAATATTGGACATTTCTATTAGGGAATGTTTGCTTAACCTGTTCGCATGACTTCAAGGGAGACGCAGATCCAAAACGGCTGAAAAGCCCTGTCTTAGTGAATATTCCTCGGATTGAGACAAATACGTCGCTTATATGTTATGGTGTTGGAAAGTCTGCCGATTGTGATAATTATGGAGTGGTGCTCCCAGGGGAGGCTCCCAGTTGAAGGTGAACTCATACACTGTTCAGAACAGACATTCGTCTATCTGTTTTTCCATAACTATGCTATCTTTTTATAATCCACAAATGAAAAAAAATCGTGTATACCACATCAGAGTTAATGATGATCAGGAATTCCATCTCGTATATCCTAGACAATGGTTAGTTGGTATTTGAAGTGGTAATTGATTAATTCTCGAAAAATTTATGGCTTTTTCGTATATAATGGATTAGGAAGGTTGGCCGATGGAAAGAATTATGGGTCACTTATTAGACCAGCCGCTATAATGGTGGCATCTGCCGTACTCATTGGTTGTGTGAAACGTAGATCAGCCTCTCTGTTCATCTTTGTCCCTCTCGTTATTACCCAGGTTCAGAAGGTATTAACTGTGATGGAAAAAAAACTTATATTTCCATTAGGTTTTGCTTGTCAAGCTCGGGACAGGGTAGGTTGGTGTAACTGAGAATGACGCTGCTAAAAAGCTTCACGCCTGGTTCTGTCCGTCATCAAAGTTTTGCAGAGTGCACGAGCTTGGCTTAAAATATACCGATCGACTCAGAATCACTAGCTGTTTCAATGTAAATAATCTGGCTTTCCATCTTAAGTCTTCGTTAAGTACAGGTCGCAATTTCACTCCGATCTTGTTGAGATTTGGCAATAACGACTCTTTCACACCTGGGAAGAACCTTATTGAAATTGGTAAAAATCGGTTCAGACTTAGATATAACCCCGATATATACGTTCAGTATTTCACATTCAATCATTTTGAAATTTAGAAGGGTGTAGTTTCTTGAAACAGGGGTGAACATTTCCGAGTTTGAAGAAAATCGGTTCAGATTTACATTAGCCCACGTCTATATGTTCCTTAATTTTATTTTATTTTATATTTTATCGCTACAGAAGCTGTATTTTACATCCAATCATATTGAAATTTAGGTATTACACCGCTCGACTTAAGCCTTTTCTCGAATGCAGCTCCCTATTTTATGAATCATGTATTGTTGTTATGACTATTTTCGAAACCATTGCAGTATTAGAGATACAAACAGTATTCCCAAAATATATTTATTTCTAGGGTCTCCTAATGTTGTTATATTGGACGAGCCCTGTAATGGGGTGGACAACAAAGCCCGCAAAGACATCTGGGATCTGATTGAACGTTTGCGAAAAGGAAGAGCTGTAATATTTGCTACCCACTTCCTGGACGAAGCCGAATATCTCAGCGACGTCATAGTGATTATGAAGAATGTAAGCATTTGAATCGCATTATCCCTAGATATAGTCAATGAATTGCCATACAATTTTCTTTATAGGGTAAAATCATAGCTAAACACAATCCAGAAACCCTGAAAAATCATTGCACCTCCTTCTATGAGGTCAGCATGAATAGTTGCGATTCACAGACCTCAGAGATGATTGTCGACAAAGCCGATAAACTGCTGACCAACTTTAAGCAATTGGACAAGACCTCATCTACGGATTTAAGTTTAAGGATCTCATACGATCAACCGAATTATAACTCGTCTGAGTATCTGTCCTATCTGCAGGAGTTACAAGCCGGTGGTCGCGTCAACGATCTTTGCATTGAATCGGAAAATTTGGAGCATGTTTTCAAAAATCTCGATAAACATAGCAATGGAACAACAAAACAAACTAATGGTCATCAGAACAATGATGTGATGAAAAATGTCAAATTGAAGCGGGAATTGGGCTGGGATATGGTGAGTGATAAGTCTTTGACGAAATTCACGGCCATGCGTCAACTTTTCTGGAAACGTTTGGTCCACTTCAGTCGCAACTATCGCATGCTATTGTGTGTAATCGTGTTACCTGCTCTCTTTGAAATCTGTGCCATGTGGTTTGTGGCCCAACGGCTGGAAGATGATTTCGATAAGACTATAAAGTTATCTCGAGGATTATATCCGAAAACTACACAGTTTCTCAGCATGGAAATCCCAGATAATTTTACGCAGCAGGTTTACACTCATATGAAAGAAGATTGCGCGGCCGGAGCCGATCTGAACTGCAAAGAATACCCGAATAGTCAAAAGTCATTCTACTGGGTCCTAAAAACGCTCAATGACTACCAGGAAAAACGATATGGCGGTTACACTTTCAATGAGTCCAAGTCCATGGTGTGGTACAACAATAAGGGCTATCATGCCATGCTGGCATGGTTGAATGACATGAACTCATATATGCTGCAGGTGGAAACGAATAACACCAATTACAAGATATCGGCCTATAATGAGCCCTGGGAATTGGGATTTTTGGAATTGAGTACTACGTCCATGTAAGTTATTTTCAAAAACCTTTTTTCCGATTGATTTCTCCACTTAAAACGCTCGATTTGTCTTTAATAGATTGCGCCAGGCTGGTGATTCCTGTCTAGCTTTTATTTTACTCATCGCTTTTTCAATGGTGGTGGCGGTTGCCGCCGTTTATCTAGTCAATGAACGTGTTAAAGGGGAGAAGCTGCAACAGCGTTTATGTGGAGTTGATGCTGTTACCTATTGGGCTGTGGCCTTCATATGGGACTTTTTGGTAGGTTCGTGATTCCTTGTTTCATTCGCCAATTCTTAAATGGTTTACTTGTTTACAGATTCTTATATTGGGCATATTGGTTTGCACCTCGGTTATTTTAGCCTTTGATATGCCTGTTTTTACAGATCGCCAACAGTTGTGGGGTGTAGTAGTGCTGGCCCTATTCTTTGGGTAAGTTGAGTTCATACAAATTACTATTTTTAGAATTCCGTGATCTGCATCTGACCATTATTTCGTCTTGGGAGCGAACATTCCGGACAGATGATCTATGAGTGTGAGGTGGTGGGGTATTAGCATTATCCGTATATGCTGCTATTTAGACCTATCTCTTCCTAGATTCAGTTTAGTGTAAAATATATGGAATGTATGGAGGCAACAGTCAAGTGTGGGGGCTTCCACGTTTTCAGACTGACATAATCCACCAAACCAATAACCGAGCGATATTGACTGAAGTCTCAGGTCCATTACAATAGACTCTGAGTGGCATACTTCTCTCAACCAGAGGCATACTAATTAGGGCGGGATCAGAGAATTCATCTATCTCCGCTTCATTGAACTACCCATTTCTTCAGATGTTAGGTTAGCTGAAAAGAAATTCCGAGCCATCGCTGCATCCGCTCGCTTTTTCCTGCGGGTTAAATGCCAGAGGTACGTACACATTTCCAAGGAGAGGTAGGGGGATTCGCAAGCGAGCGTCATGTTATTCGTCGTTAAAGCTGAATCCGCTCGCTTTTTCCTGCTGATTAAGTGCTAGAGGTTCGTACACATTTCCCAGTGGGAGGTAGTGGGAGTATAGTACATGACGAAAGTCCTTAATTTATACCTGGCCACTCTAGTAGTACCCGAAGTCTGGAAGATGGGCAGAGTGCTCCTGTTACTGGAAAGAAAAGTTGATCGGGCCGATTAACTAAGACCAATCCCACGGCAGCCTGTTCTTTGTACGGGATTGACCCGAAGCAGCAATTCTTCGGCCAGGGGCTACCACTTCAGTACCACGTGTTTTGTGTTCGTCCATTGTTTCGCCTTGGGATAGGCACATCTCGGAGTGTCTGCTCCGAATTCTTCTGGTCCGTGCCGGGACCGAACAAAATCCCGGACCACAACAATATTTCTGCTCTTTCTGCGGGAACCTTATACATGGCAACTCAACATCAGTAAGTTGTACCCGATGTAAGGAGTGGTTGCATCTCAGGGGTTGTTCTGGCCTTAGAAGCGCCGGGGAGTATCGCCGCATTAGGAGTTATGTTGGAGCCTGCTGTGCCTCCATACCTCACAGTGTGCCTCAAGAATCGCAGTCGTCAGTGTCGTCGGCCTCGTCGTCCCGTCGCCTACGTCATCGGCGCCTTCGGTTTATGGGAGACCGCCGCAATCTCCCCTACAGCAACATGCATATCAATCAACACCACTTATTGCTGTACCAACCCCCGAACATACATCCTTCTTGCAATTTAATTGCAATGGTCTCCGCGGCAAAATCAACGGGATGGTAGATTTTATGAATCGGAAGATCATCAAGGTCGCTGCAATCCAGAAACAAATCTGAACGACACATGCAGCTTGCACAGTTGTCAGGGTTACAATGTGCTAAGTAATGATCGCACTAAAAGCGGAGGTGGGGGATTGCCTTTCCTACTACACCATTCTGTGCAACACAGACCTATCTCGCCTGAGCTTGACTCTAGAGCAGAGATCGGCAAAACAGCGCCCATGGGCAGTTCTCTCACATTGAATAACTATAAAATAATTCATTCAGTTTACATTGAGAGAGAGAAATGTTTTTGTATGGTTGTATGAGTGTGCCGATCCCTGCTCTAGAGACCCATACATTGAATGTATGGGGGTAGCAGTTAAGTCCGGGACTGTCGAGATAGAACTGTATAACGTCTATATACCGCCGATTGGTAGCTGTTCTCCGCGTTATTTACTGGATATTACTGGGGGGCAATAACCGCGTGGTCCTAGGAGACTTTAATGCCCATCGTGAACTTTGGCATTCTCTCCTGCCTGAGCAGATAGATGGCTCTACGTATTGCACAGTGAATGAGGACAACCACCCCAAGTAGCTGAGAAGAAATTCCGAGGCATCATCAAAGCAGCAGCCGCTTGCTTTATGCCTGCTGGTCGAATAACCGAGATACGACCTAATTTCCCAGCAGATGCAGCGGGACTAGCAGACGAACGTGATGAAATTCGTCGTTCTAACGCTGCTGATCCTAGAATCAGGGAACTGAATCTGGAAATCAATAGGAAAGTCGACGAATATAAGCGGAATAAATGGCTAGATCAATTGAAGCAGTGCAATTTAAGTTCCGGTATTGGTAAATTGTGGGCAACGGTTAAGTCACTCTCGAATCCAGACTGTGACTGACCCGAAGTGGTGCGCGCGTTATTTTAACCGGCAGTTTATAGAGCACACCGTGAGTGACAGAGCGAAAAGGAGAGTAATGCGGAGTATCCATGCTCTCCGAGCTGAAGAAGTATCACCACAATTTACAGTTGGAGAAGTTACAGATGTCATCCATAGCGTTAAGACATCCAAAGCGCTTGTCACCAAAGGAATTTCTATGCTGATGTTGAAGCAGTTGGACATACCGAGAGTTGAGTATCTTACCTCGCCAGTAGCTAAGACGCTTGAGGCGTTAATCCTCCCGAATCAGCATATCCACACATGTAAGCAGCGGTCTTAACCAGAACAAGCCCGGTGAGAGGACCGTCCTCGTGGCGCTAGACCTATCGAAGGCCTTCGATACTGTCAGCCACTTTTTGAGGACATCGCCAACACGTCCCTCCCGAACAGTTTGAAACGTTGGATCGTCATGTACATGTGTGGGCGCCAGTCGTATGTGAAATTCAGAAACAATAAGTAAAAACCCCGTAGAGTGAAACACGGAGTTCCCCAAGGTGGGATGCCTGAGATGGCACTGTTTAACCTCTAACTTTCTGCAATTCCACCCCCAACTGACGGCGTTGAAATCGCATCATATGCTGATGACTGTACGATTTTGGCGTCGGGCCCTTTAATCGATGACATATGTGGAAGGCTGAATATCTACCTGGCTGATATTGCCAAGTTCTTCGGTGCGAGGAACCACTGTTTACTGCATGGACAGCGCAAGTGAAGGAGCAACTCAATGTGATAGTCGATGGCACAAGAATTCCGACCACCAAGTACCCTAAGGTTCTTGGTGTCACATTTGATAGCCTCTTCAGGTCTAACGCACATGGGACAGCTTTCTGCAATAAAATGAGAAGTAGGAACAAGGCCCTCAAGTCGCTAGCCGGCAGCACTTGGGGAACAGATAAAGAAACCTTGCTGACCTTTTACAAAGCGATAGGTCTTCTGTCTGTGGTAAACTATGCAGCAACATTGTGGTCACCGAATGTGAGCGAGACGCAGTGGAAGAATATAAATGAAATATATCAAAGAGCTTACCAGGCAGGTCTGGCTGACATGCATTCGCTGAAGCCGTGAATAATTACAGAATCCGGTGTAGCGTCCAGACGACACGCTACACCTTTTTAACTGCCCTGCCAAACCTACTCAACTTCTTCCCAGGTATCTTTGGAACCAACCAGTGGAAGCAGCCATCTTCCTCGGACTGGAAACAAATACAGGAGAACCCACTACACAAGGCGAATGAAAACAACAACTAAAGGACAGGAAACACATATACTGCTACTACAACAAAAACTATTGAAGCACTTCACCTCTAGAGCCTTTGGACATTTTCCAATTGCCGATCATCAGCATGGTTTTCGCTAGTTGTGTATTATGACAACTGATTTGTACGGCATAAGTACTGTCATTAGCCATGGTCATAAGCACATAAAGTCGTGTGACAGGACGGTCCTCGTAGCCCTTGGACTACGGAAAGCTACACCAATTTCTATACGACACTAATCATATGTGGAATTCAGAAACAGGAAGTCTAAACTTCGTAGAGTTATACACGGAGTCCCCCACGAGATGTGATGTCTCCGGTACTGTTCAATCTCTGCTCTTCTGCAGATCAATATGTATATACATAATATGCTGGTGACTGTACGATTTGTGCGTCTGGTCCCAGGATTGATAGCGTAACGTTTAATGTCTACTTGACCGGACTTGGCAATATCTTCAATGCATGGAACCTGACGATATCCGCCACCAAATCATCTGTCACACTGTTCATGACGTGGATTGCAGAAGGTCATCTTAGACTGCTTTTGAAGGTTAGAGTCAACGATACAACAATTCCGACCACCCTTTAGCCTCATAGATTCTTTTGCATATCCACAACTATTTGCTATAAATCGAGAAGTAACCACAGGGTTTTCGCCGTCAGTACTTGCGGAACCGAAAAAGAAACCTTGTGAGTCTCTTATAAAACTGTTGGATACCTGCCTATCTGCCGACCTGAGAACTGCTGCAGGGTGTCTCCTCACGAAGAGACAAATTTTTTGCCCCTGCGTCGACTCAACTTTATGCTCCTAAACATAGCCACTCAAATAACCACCTTGTGGATAGGCCGAAAGGCCAACTGCTTCCAAAACAATTGGATTTTTGCATGTGTTTTTGTCGGAAAATGAAGTGTAGACCTTAAAAGAGCTTCCTGGTGCCTCATTTGTTCTTATAAAAGCAGTACCTCTTGAGAGAGTCTCAACGATACAAATGCAAGTACATGGTTAGGTTGAATGAGGAGACGTTTAAACGTCTCATCTCCAAGGACATACACTTAAGCCAGTGGTTCGGCCTGTTGTGCGCTCCTTATTTATGATATGTTTATACCTCACGAGTCACATATTACTAGACACGAATTTTCTCAGTATTTTCCAGTCATATCCTCTGAGATGAGTAAAGTCTGGCAATATGTCGGACCCGAAATATCGGGATCTTGCATATGTGAAATCTGGGCAGTGATA
This sequence comes from Eudasyphora cyanicolor, assembly GCA_963930755.1. Lineage (NCBI taxonomy): Eukaryota > Metazoa > Arthropoda > Insecta > Diptera > Muscidae > Eudasyphora > Eudasyphora cyanicolor. Next base: position 146,452,572 of record OZ005736.1, read on the forward strand.
CAGAAAATATTCCATCGTTTCGATGTTGTCCCTACATGCCCTGCACTCGTCGTTTTCTGCCAGTCCTATGCGATTAAGATGTGCTTGTAAGCTTTAGTGTCCCGTTAGAACACTCATCAGCTTACTAATCCTGATCTTGTTTAGTTTCAGAAAACTACTTGTTTTCTTCTCATTTGGGTCACCCCACAGTATTTTTGCAGTTGCGCTATTCCACACAGTTTTGTGAGCCATCACGGTCCAGTGCTTCAACTCATCCTTTCTGGCTTCAGGTTTCACTAAAATAAGAGATATGGCAAACCGAAAGTCCAGCCTTCAGAAATTTGGCTTTGGGTAGTACAATATGCGTCGTTCCTCTATTCTGTTAGAACCACATGTGCACTAGTCCAAACTCATCCAGTTGAGAAAGGAGAATGTCATTGAGCATGGCTCTGTAGAGGTCACCGTTCACAGCAGTCGTTTGCCCAGTGGCGTTTTCAAAGCCAGAAGACGTAAAAATGCAGTAAATTTTAGCAGACCTAATGGCTCTTCGTATGTTTTGTGCGGATTTTCGGTGACCTAGAAGCGATAATTTTCCTTATTCACATATCCAATGATATGGAAATGGTACTCTTCGCTCATCATGATTTTCGATGAACAGTTGTCCTTGTCCTTGTTGTGATCGAAACAATTATTTCGAGTTTACTAATTAAATTATCTCTTACTTATGTCTAATATTTACTATTCCCCCCAGCTAAATTAATTCCAAGGCTATATTTTTTTTAATCTCATCCCTTTTCAGTTTCGCTTGTATACCGGGAGTACATGTCTTCGAAAAATGCTTCAACGACTCCAGCGTAGCCATTGTGGGAATTTTCATTATAAATGTAATTATACCACTATTCACCCTATCGACGGTGGTACTCTTGGGTGTTGTGGGTGATACACCGGCGTGGGATGCTTGGCGTCATTTCCTCAACCATCGACTCTTTATCATCTTTCCACAACATGCCCTGGGCGATGGTCTCTTGGAATTGTGTAAAAACTATATGGTTGCTTTGACATTCAAACGCTTTGACATTGATTCCTATAAGAATCCGGTCAATAGCGATCTCCTGCAAGTCCATTATACATCACTGGTCATTGTGGGTGTATTCTTTTTGGTACTGAATGTTCTGCTGGAAAGTGGTTTACTCGGTGATTGGAAAGAGAAGATTGTGGAACACCTGGGTTGCTTCACTGCTAACAAACACAAACATTTCGAAGAGTTGAAAGTGATCTCAATACAGAACTCATTGAAACGTAATGATAAAAATGAGTTGTATGCCTTGAAAGTGGACAATTTGAGCAAAACCTATGGTCATCGCCGCCAGTATGCCGTCTCGAATGTTACCTTCGCCGTTAAGTCGGGCAAATGTTTTGGTTTGTTGGGTAAAAATGGAGCGGGTAAATCGACAATATTCAAAATGCTCTCGGGGCAAATAAGACCAAGTTCCGGTCGTATTATTTATGAGAATGTAAGTTTAAAGAAAATTTATCAAATCGTAATTTATTTGAATTTTAATAATTTTAATATAGCCGGAAATTTCCTATTGCCCACAAACTAATACCTTGGATGATCTACTGACTGTCCGTGAATGCATAGAATTCTATGGTCAACTGAGACGTATAACCGATTTACCAAAGGTAAGGCAGGCGACTCCTTCATTTTTCAATTGCATTCAATCATCTCTTCATTTATTGAAAACTCCATTTTTATATAATCTGTACGATTTTGTGACAATACATTAATTTCACCGTGACTTAGGTGTAAACAATTTACATCCTTTAACATAAATTCACTGGGATTTTGAGGGTCATTTAAATGCCTTACCCGCATTGCGGCACCACGTGACGATGTCATCAACTTATCGCGAACCATTAGGGCACACTGCACCGGTTTGGTGGTCGGTACACTAGCCAGCCATATCACCAGCAGTTCTTCCCTGGGACTATCGGGTACGGGTGATATTTTATTCTCCAACTCTTGATCAGTCAGTAGTGTTGTCCACGAGGTACGACAGGCCATTATCAGTATGGGTAAGTGAGCTTCCAATTTCTCATGAGTTTCGGGCAAAAATATATTGTGGTTGCAGATGCCACGTTCAGCAGGTCGGCTGGAACTGTAAAGATTGGCAAAATAACTTATTAGTTTGGAAGTTCGTGTAACAAATTTGGGATATTTTCAAATGAAAGGTGTCGGAGTGTGGGGTCTTTGCATGTTGTTTTTGGCCTTCGCGACATCGGGACATTGTATAGGGAAATGGAGTATGTTGTCATCGTTCTTGTCTCGGAGTTCTTGTCTTTTGTCGTCGCAGCCTACATCGGTGTCGCCGATTTATAAGACACAGCAGACTATTATCAGTAGGTTTAGTTCCTGAAATCGCAAATGGATATTCGAACTCCTGCTAGTGCAATGCATTTTTGTAGTTTAACCGCCTGACCCACGATTTCGAACGTTAACGTTCGCATGACTTCTATGCAAAGACAATCGAAGGTATAGACACCCCAGTGTATTCGCACATTTTTACCAAAAGATGGGGGAAAAGTCAATTTCGCGTACGTTTGTATGCAGAAAGCTTTGATGTTACTTTAAAAGTCAACTGCGATAAGGTGTCTATACCTTCGATTGTCTTTGGGACAAGGTCTAGACAAGGAATCACAGGAGACTAAGCTGAATGACACCGGCAGCTTGCACAGTTGCCAAGCTTACACTACGTGCTACGTAAAGATCGCATGAAGAGTGAATATGGCGGAGGACATGCTTTCCTGATACATCATTCTGTGTAATACAGACCTATCTCGCCTCATCTGGACTCTATAGACCATGAATGTAAGGAGGTAGCAGTTAGGCCTGCAGCTGCCTAGATGTAACTGTATAACATATGTAGGTTATATATATATTAGGCCGGGTCGATTTCTGGGGAGGCAAAAAAAGTCGCCATTGCTCAGTGAAAATCGTATTCTAGGGATCAAAATAAGAAACATTGCCGAAGGAACCATACCTCTAAAACGAATTCTGATGTCCCGGAATTTGGGTCGAACTTTTGGGTAGGGGCAAATTTTGAAAAATCCCACTTTGACCCATTTAGAGTGCTCCAATCGAGTCCAAATGTATGACCGACCCCCACTAACTTTGGAGGCCCGACCCACCCATGCCAGTGGCACACCCCCTGGAACCCCCTGGGGGTTCCATACATTTGGACTCGATTGGAGCACTCTAAATGGGTCAAAGTGGGATTTTTTCCGGTACATCAGAATTCTTTTTAGAGGTATGGTTCCTTCGGCAAAGTTTCTTATTTTGATCATTAGAATACGATTTTCACTGAGCACTTCACCGAGTGGGGGTCGGTCATACATTTGGACTCGATTGGAGCACTCTAAATGGGTCAAAGTGGGATTTTTTCCGGGACATCAGAACTCGTTTTAGAGGTATGGTTCCTTCGGCAAAGTTTCTTATTTTGATCCCTAGAATACGATTTTCACTGAGCAATGGGAGATTTTTAAATCGACCCGCCCTAATATATATATATACCGCAGCTTGGAAGCTGTGCTCTGCATCAATCAATCCATTGTTAATAGACAATATCCGCATGGTCCTAGAAACATTTAATTTCCACAACGAACTATTGTATTACCTCCAAGATAATGTTCACATGCCCATAGCAGTGTCTTAGAAAATACATAGATGCTTGTACATAGTGCACAGTGAACTATGACATTCCTACCTAATGACCAGGGGGTCCGCTAAATGTCATAATTTAGAATCATTTCGTCATTTCTTCAGGATCAGAGCACATCCTCACAATCCTCTTCCTAACGAACATAGAGGCATAGCTTTGGCTGAGCAGATAGATGGCTCTACGTTCTGCACAGTGAATGAGGACGCCCCCACACGGATTATGGGTGATTGCTGCAGCTCGCCAGATATCACCATCGTGTCGCCTGGTCTGATAAATGTCGTCACCTGGCAGCCCGTTCTTTCATTGGGATCAGACCACCTCCCCATAATCCTCTCCATAGACAGACCAGCCGATTTCATTATCTCCGAACGCCGTACTTTCCTGAATCAAAGGAAAGCGGACTGAACTACCCATTACCTCAGATGTTCGGGTAGCTGAGAAGAAATTCCGAGGCATCATCAACGCAGCAGCCGCTCGCTTTATCCCTGCTGGTCGAATACCCAAGATACGACCTAATTTCCCAGCAGATGCAGTGGGACGAGCGTGGTGAAATTCGCCGTTCTAACCCTGCTGATCCAAGAATCAGGGAACTGAATCTAGAAATCAGTAGGAAAGTCGACGAATATAAGCGGAATAAATGGCTAGATCAACTGAAGCAGTGCAACTTAATTTCCGGTATTGGTAAATTGTGGGCAACGGTTAAATCACTCTCGAATCCAGGCAGGAAAGACGACCGGACGGGAGTCACATTTGGTGCCACTGACCCGAAGAGGTGTTGAGCACCCCGTAAGTGGCAGAGCGAAAAGGAGAGTAATGCGTTGTATCCATGCTCTCCGAGCTGAAGAAGCACCACCTCAATATACAGTTGGAGAAGTTGTCGATGTCATCCGTAGCGCCAAAGCGCTTGGCCCCGACGGAATCTCGATGCTGATGTTCAAGCAGTTGGACATACCGGGAGTTGAGTATCTGACTAGGGTCCTCAATCTGTCCTTGACCACTCTGATAATACCCGAAGCCTGGAAAAAGGGGAGGGTGGTCCCGCTACTGAAACCGGGCAAAAATGCGAGCAAGGGAGAATCGTACAGGCCTATCTTCCTTCTCTCGCCAGTAGCAAAGACACTTGAGGCGTTAATCCTCCCGAGCCTGATTGGAAATTTTCCAATTGCTGATCATCAACGAGGATTCCGAAAGCATCATGGTACGACTACTGCTTTACACGCCATATCCACACATGTGAGCGCTGTCTTAACCAGAACAAGCCTATTGGCAGGACCGTCCTCGTGGCGCTAGACCTATCGAAGGCCTTCGATACTGTCAGCAACGCCAAGCTTTTTGAGGACATTGCTAACACGCCCCTCCCGAACAGTTTGAAACGTTGGACCGTCAATTACATGTGTGGGCGCCAGTCGTGTGTGGAATTCAGAAACAAGAATTCCAAACCCGTAGAGGGAAACAGGGAGTTCCCCAAGGTGGGGTGATATTGGTATTAATATCTTTAAAATATGTGAATTTGTTTAGAAGATTTGGGAAAAATCCCTGAGATAGGTAACTTCGAAGCTCTATCTGTACCACAAAAACTGCAATGAATTTTGAAAAACTACAAACGCCATAATATTCATACACATTTGTATAATAATTTTGCCAAATTTTATTAAAATCAAACGGGGTATGTTTTTCCATTCATTTGCTTTGGCATTACCCAGTGAGTCTACGTCTGTCAAGAACCGAGTTCCAGAACACGCCAAGGAAACGAATGCTTCAGGTCATCTGACAAATTTTCCCTTTTTTCTTCTTTCAAATATTACTGTTGTCCCATTTGGATCTCTTGATGTTATATTTTGTCAGTAGTGTCACCTCATTTCAGTGTTAATTGATTCTCTACTTACCTATCGTCAGACAAGCCGCCATAAGCCAAAGCTCCAAAGCATATATTTTCCCCATATTCCATAACATTCGGGTCAAACATTAACGATGAACTTTTACCCATAAATATCTCCTGGCACTGAACATCAAATTCCTCATGATGATCGCGTAGATAGTGGGACAAAAGCGATGTAATGCCTATAGAACGATTGCAAGTACTTATTGGGCACATTATGGGTGTTCGACTAATTGTCAATAAGGACTTTTTCTTTTGCAATGACAACATGATATTAGATTCATCATCTAGAGACTTCAATGATGCATTACTACCGTCAGCAGAATTCTGTTTCAGCAATTCATCCGCTTCTGGTTGCTGAAGAAATGTCGCAAAAACTGATAAAGCTCTTTCAGGCATTAATTCCTGTTTTAATTGGAAATCGGTAAATTTTGATTGTTTGACTTGTGAACTTTCTTCCTGATGCGACTTAATTTCCTCTTTGAATTGTTTGAATTTTTGGAAATTCGGAAAATGATCATACATGGTGGGCTGTTGAAAGGTTGGACGATCCGGAGCTGTACCCACTTGAGGGGTTTGCAAACGTTCACAATCCATACAATGACTGGACATTTTTTCGAAAATGGAATAAGATTTCTTTAGTTGGTTCTCAAGAAAAAAGTACATCAAGAAAAAAATTCATAAAAACTGAAACAATATTTAATTTTACTGACATTTGTACGATGTTTTTTTCAGCTCGTTTCTGGCATACTTGAGTCATTCCAGTTGGAGACGTATCGTGATGTTCTTGTCAAAAATCTAAGTGGTGGCAATCGTCGCAAACTGACTGTGGCCACCTCGTGCTGTGGTCGCACGTCGGTCGTACTAATGGATGAGCCCACCAGCGATATGGATCCCGTGACCCGAGCCGTTGTCTATCGCACTATTGACGATTTGTTGGCCGAGAAGAGGGCCATCGTTTTAACATCGCATTCAATTTCGGAAATTGATCAGATTTGTCATCGCATTGCCGTTTTGAAGGATGGTCAAGTGTTGACCTGCAGCAGTCCGGAAAGTCTGAAAGCTCAATTTGGCGGTTACTACAATGTCACGGTCTACTGTGATCAGGATAAAAAGGACGCTTTGGAAAAGGTAGGATTTATTTAAAAAATATAATTACAACGGAAAATTTCTAAAAAAATGTTCGAAATTTTCTAGAAAAATGCAATAGCGATGAAATTGTGATGATTTTTTACTATAAAATTACAATTTTCATTAAATTTTTCATTTTTGTGTTGTTGTTATTTATTGTTGGTCTGTGCTTTTGTTATTCAGTCAGAATTTATTTTTTTTGGTTTGAGACCATATGTTCCATTTACTTTCTGTCTATTCCAAGAAAGTAATAGAAATAAATACAAAAATTGGTAGAGAGTTTTAATTGCTTGGTAGAATTGACTGCAGTTTCGATAGACACCACTCTATCATCTTCAGAATTCAGTAGCAATAGTGTATGTCTTTAACTTAAATCAGCTGAAATACTTGAGGAAGCAGTAAATTGAATTTAACAAGAACTGCTAAGCAAACCCGTATTTTGCCGAACTAAGTCAACATACTAAAACTCTCATACCAATACATTTTTGTTTTTTGCTTGGGTTCGCATCGCGAACCACGAAAACAAATGTAGTTTTGTCAACGGCTAATGCCGACGTCATCGTACCTCATGTGTTTGTATGTGTTAACAAAAATTTGTAGAAAAATAAATTTCAACAACAATTTCCAAAAAAAATTAAGGAATTTTCTAATATAGTACATACATAAATATGTAATGTCAACGATTTTTGTAGAAAAATGCAATTTCGAGTAAATCAATTTCAACCATATTTTGCAGAATATTCAATTTCGTAGAATTTCTCAAGAAAAATGCAATTTTTAAGATTTTTTTCATTTTGTAGAAAAACGCAATGTCATTTTTTTGGAAAAATTAAATTGTAAGGAAATTTTCTAGAAACATTTCCCATAGATGAATTATTATGAAATTGCAATTTAATAAAAAATGCAATTTCAGAAAGAATAAATTTTAACATGTTTGTCAATTAATATTTTCCAGAAAAATGCAATTTCGACAAAATTACAAAAAAAAATTTTAATTTGAATATTTTGTTGTTTTTATATTCGACCTTTGTATTCATTAAATTTTGATTGTTTTTTTAATTGAGCTCGAGGTCAGTATATTATTGTTTATTGAATTTTATTTTTCTCAATATTTCGATACTCATCAAGGATCATCTTCAGGAGATTTAAAAATATATAAATAAACAAAAGAATTTTAAAATCTATTGCTGCATGACTACCTTCTTTCTCCTCATCTGGATTGACAATAGATTTTAAAATTCTTTTGTTTATTTATATATTTTTCAATCTCCTGAAGATGATCCTCGATGAGGATCGAAATATTGAGAAAAATAAAATTCAATAAACAATAATATACTGACCTCGAGCTCAATTAAAAAATCAATCAAAATTTAACGAAATTTTCAAAAACAATTAATTTTCAAAGTTTATAGAAAAACGCAACGAAATTTTTGGAAAAATTAAATTTTAACGAATTTTTCCAGAAAAATTCAACTTCGACGAAATTTTCCATAGAATGTAATTATGATGATTTTTTCTATAAAATTGCAATTTTCATTAAAATTTGTAGAAAAACTTAAATGTCAACAATATTTTGTAAAAAAAAAAATTAAGAAATTTTAAACGAAATTTCCTAGAATAAAGAAATTTCAAGAAAATAAAATTTTAACGAAATTTTGCAGAAAAAACAGTTTTTACGAAATTGTCTATAAATAATTTTGATGAAAACTATAATTTTGAAAACTAAAATTTTCATCAAAAAAATTATTTTCGACAAAAATTTTGTAAAAATAAATTATTTTAACGAAATTTCAACAAAATTTTCTAAAAAAAATGCAATTTTAACGAAATTAATTTGTAGAATTTTTTTTATTGTTTTATTACTTTATTATTATATATATATATATATATTAAGGCGGGTCGATTTAAAAATCGCCCATTGCTCAGTGAAAATCGTACTCTAGGGATCAAAATAAGAAACTTTGCCGAAGGAACCATACCTCTAAAACGAATTCTGATGTCCCGGAAAAAATCCCACTTTGACCCATTTAGAGTGCTCCAATCGAGTCCAAATGTATGACCGACCCCCACTCAGTGAAGTGCTCAGTGAAAATCGTATTCTAGGGATAGCATTGATCGAAATTTTACAGAAAAGTGCAATTTCGTCGAAATTTTCAAAACAAACTCAATTTTTAAAGTTTTTTTTTAATTTTGTAAAAAAAAATTTTTTTTTAAAAAAATTTGCGATTTTGACAAAGCTTTTGTCAAATAGTTTTCACCAAATTTTGGATTTAAATGCAATTACGACGAGTTTTTCTATTGAATGTAATTATGATGAAATTTTCTATAAAATTTCCCCAAAAAATAATTTAAACAAAATTTTGTAAAAAAATTAAATTTCAAGAAATAACTCAAAACTGAGCACATTTTTAAGAAAAATTTAATTTCACCATTTTCTAGAAAAATTCAATTTTGTAAAAAAGTAAATTTTAAGAAATTTTCTAGAAAAAACGGTGGTGACAAAATTTCTTAGAGAATTTAAAAAAAAAAATTTAAATTTTGCAGAAAAATTGAATTTTAACAAAACTTTAAAAAAAAAACAATTTTAAGAAAAAATGCAAATCCAAAAATCAATTTCAACTAAATTGTGTAGAAAAATTGCAATCTTTATTAAATTTTCTAGCAAAATGTAATTTCAACGAAACTTTAAAGATAAATGTAATTTCAACAAAACATTCAAGAAAAATTAAATTTCAACGAATTTTTGCAGAAATGGGGAATTTCGTCAAAATTTCAAAGAAAAATACAATTTTAGCGAAATTTTAATTTTTTTGCAGAATTTTCTAGAAAAATTCAATTTCGACAAACTTTTCTATAGAATGTAGTTATGATGAAATTTTAATATTGCAATTTTCATTAAATTTTGTAATAAAATGTTCTCAACAAAGTAATGTAAAAACAAATGCAATTTCATTAAAATTTTGGAAAAAAATTCAATAAACAAAAAATTTTTTTAAAAATTTAAATTAAATTTTAAAGGAATTTTCTTATACAAAATCAATTTTAATATATTTTACGAAATTTCCTAAAGAAAAGCAAATTCAACGAAATTTTGCAGAACAAATAAAATTTCAACGAAATTTTGCCGCAAAATGCAATTTTTATAGAATTTCCATCAAATTGTTAAATTTCAATAAAAATTTTTATAACAAAAAAATGCAAATGCAATGTAGAAAAATTGAATTTCAACAAAACATGTTGAGGTCAAAATTGTTCACGAAATTAAAAAGAGTGTCCCAATAACACGTTAAGTCGTGCAAAAAAAAACACATTTTTATGATTTTTTGTGACGAAACGGTTAACATTTTTTGATTGAAACCAATGGTACATTAAAGTATAACTTTCAAAGATTATTGTGTAAAATTTTCATAAACAAATATTAAAACCAGTAAGGAAAGGCAGAAAGTCGGGCGGGCCAACTATATAATACCCTACACCTCCCTAACAATGCGATAAGGGTCATTGCGATAATAATTTGGAATAATTGGTAAATGGGTAGGAACATATTATCTAATTCTGATCTAATCCGATAATCGCTAAATTTAGCAATATTCGTTCCTAAATTGAGAAACATAATTCTGGAAAATTTTAATGATCGGAAGTAAAGTACAACTTCTATAGCGCTTTGATACCAAATCAGGAGGAACATATATATGGAGGTTATATATAAATCTGAACCGATTTTCCCTGAATACTCATTCATGTAAACAGACCTCTTTCTGTCGAATTTCGTACTGATGAGATATAAAATACAGTCACTAGTGCGCTTACATGTCAATAGGGGGTAACATATATATGGGGGCTATATCTAAATCTGAACCGATTCTCTCCGAATTTGGCAGTATTCCTTCGAGTAATAAGAAGCCTCTTTCTGCCAAATTTTGCACTGATCGGATATAAAATACAGTTTCTACAGCGCTTACATGTCAAATCGGAGGAAACATATATATGGGGGCTATACCTAAATCTGAACCGATTTTCTCCGAATTTGGCAGTATTTCTTCATGTAGCAAGAAACATCTTTCTGCCGAATTTCATACCGATCGGATACAAAATACAGTTTTTACAGTGCTTACATGTCAAATCGGGGGTAACATATTTATGGGGGCTATATCTAAATCTGAACTGATTTTCTCCGAATTTGGCAGTATTCCTTCATGTAATAAGAGAACTCTTTCTGCCGAATTTCGCACTGATCGGATATAAAATACAGTTTCTACAGCGCTCACATGTCAAATCGGGGGTAAAATATTTATGGGGGCTATACATTAATCTGAACCGATTTCAACCAAATTCAATAGTCCTTGGACCAAAAAAAAAGATATGTGTAAAGTTTCGTCGAGATCGAACCATAATTGCGACCTGTACTTTGATTACAAGAATACATGCACAGACAGACGGACATAGCTAAATCAACTCAGAAAGTGATTCTAAGTCGATCGTTATAATAAATATGGGTCTATTTCTACTCCTTTTGGGTGTTACAAACAAATGCACAAAGTTATAATGCCCTGTACCCAGTGTGGTGTAGGGTATAAAAAATATGGCAACGACAGCATTTACGTTTGCGGAAGCGTCTCGAAAAAAAGTTGAATTGCGGTGCCCCTCATAACTCGATACCGGATTATCAGAAATTAAAAAAAAAACATTTATTTAGTTAGAGAATCGTTATAGCCAGGTAACGCTGTTGATTTTTTTTCGAAATTTAAATTTTTGAATTTTTGGGAACACTTTGAAGTGAATAGTGCAGTGCGATTTTTGTGAAAAAAATTCGACTAATTGGTTATTGTTAAATTAAAAAAAAAACAAATTAAAAAAACCTCGACAGCGTTTCCTCGTATATTATGTAAAGAAATGGTGTTAAAAATTTCAAAAGAATCGGTTCAGTAGTTTTTGAGTTATGAGTGGCACCGTCTTTGAAAAACATGGGTTGTGGGGAAAACGTTTTAAAGTTTTTCTGATGTACTGAAGGTAAGTACAGACGATTTGCAGATCGGACAATTTACAACCGTGTGAACATACAATTTTTGTGTTGCAACGTTAGCAGAAAAGTCATTGCGAGATAATTTGCTGATTGTTATATGTGCGAAGTTTATGCATGTGACAACGGCGCCATTGCCAGAAAAACATTTTATTTGCAACACTGTCTATAATGTATTTTTATTGGCAATCCTGCATATAAATATTTACAAAATATATTGTAAATATATGAAATTGTAATGTTCGTCTGAACTGTCAATTCACCTTTGCCTAACAATCTGACATTTGCAGCACTTTAACAGGGTTGATAACGTTTGCCGATCTGGCAATCGTCTATACTCAGCTTGAGTCACGTATGAGGCGCGGTTACTTAGACTGCCGTATCTTTGTCAGTTTTGCTCCGATTCACCTCAAATTTTAACACAATATTCATTTTGTCGACAATATTGTCCGATCTGGCAATCTAGCTTAATACCTTGTACCAGAAAAAAAGTTGTTGTGTTTAAAAAAAAATAAAAGAATTGAAAATTACATAAAATGATTTAAACTGAGATACTCTCTCGGCTATAGACCAACCTGCTTCTATACAGTGATAGAAAGCAAGTATTTTACATGGCAAAATATTATTACATAAAATATTTTTTAACAATTATTCTTTATTTTTAATTTTCAGGAAATTCGTCGCAAATTTCCTCTTGGCAAGGATTTACAGGTCTATGCCCATTCCCTCAAATTCAGTATTAAAATAGAAAATCCAACCAATATAAATAGCAAACAAAAAGAGGTAAGTTTCGGAATTAAATTGTATCTTTCGATAAATATTCGCTATTTATAAATATTCCCTCTCAACCCACAGAATGGCATTGATTTACCCGAAGAATTGAAAAAGGCAGAAAATGAAGCCGTCAACACTACCTCATCAACTACAACAACAACAGAAACAGCGGCAGTGGCAGCGCCAACAATAGAAAGCCAAAGTCATACATTGTCGCAGCTCTTCCATGATCTTAGCACCTTAGCGCAGCAGATGTCGGGTGGTGTTCGTTATGCCGTTAACAAATGCAAGCTGGATGCAGTCTTTGAAAGAATCCTCGATAAAAGTGAACAAAACAATCTCAGACGTGGTTCACTGTACAATGGGACCGATATTGCTGCCCTGAGTGGTGGTACGCCCTCGACAGGCTATGTTCATAATGGTTTTGTGGAAACGGAAACATGAGATTGGCCGCAAACACCTCTGAATGAGAATAAACTCGGAAATGGGTATTTTCCATTAGGAAGTGGAAGTTGAAACGAAATGATATCAAAACTCAGGCTGTGCCTTTACACTTACACGCAGGGAGCATTCCAATCAAATCAAATTCAATCCAGTCTCTTTATATTTGTGTATTTCAATACCCGTCTATATAATGCCGCGAGTATATATATGTATGTTGTATTTATTTGGAGAAAAAAAGAAATATTTAAATCAAATTTTAATTTCCCCCTGTTGATTAATATATAGAACCTTATATTAGTAAAGATTTGCATATATAAATTATATTTTATACCTTACTACATATGTGTAGTTGTAAGTTTTTAGTTAGTCATCCTTTCCAAATGTTCCAAGGTGAATTTGTGCTTGTCGTTTCCTACCTTTTCATACCTCATCCACTTAAATGTAACGGCTTCCCTCTTCTGTAAATTGGTTAGGTTTTATATGTATTTTCGTATACAAAGTGAGGGAGTGAGTGTGCGAGATGGAGCTGAGCTCATCCTCCTTCTCCTCCTCCTAGTCTATAGCGTGTGTGTGATTACTTTTTTTAATCGTTAATATATTACAAAGAAACTACTGCGTAAATGGTTATTTATTATTTATAATTGATAATTTCGGGACCCTCTTATTTTCTTCTTGTAAATGTGTACTTATTTATGTCTTTTTTGTGTGTATTTGACTTCGATGTAATGCCACAGAATATATATTTATGTGTACATAATAGGAACTATTTTAATATATGTATGTAAAAAATAAAAATAAATCAAATGCATTCAATATTTTTTTAATTTTGGTAAACAAATTTTGTATTTTTAATAATTTATAAAGCAAAAAATATATAATAAAATTGTGCTTTATGTCGGAGATACGCCCTTTGCAACGTGAACAACATCATAATAAAATAGTTATTCATTTTCCTAATAATTTATTTATTAATTATTGATATTCATCAGATGACTTTTGTAATACAACATGGCAACAACATGTATTGTTACGCTGTGAAGTCACGTAAGACGTATCTACTCAGTCCTGGTATATGAATACACAAAGTATTTAACCAACCACATACGACGTGGAACACAAATCCAAAAAAAAAAAACAAAAAAAAACATGTATTGTATGTAGGGAGAAAAGGAGTTCGATATTCATTTTCTTAATATATCCGAGAATGGTGCGGAGTTTTGGCGATAGATGTCAGCAAAATGACTCATACGGCAAAATTGTGTGGACGTCACTTCGTGCCGGAAGTGCCAAGGAAATATCCTGTTTTGTTTCTTGAATGTAAGTTAATGGTTATGACTTAAGCACGGTACTATGTTCCGGTTTCACGCTGAAATCCCATACAAAAATCAAAGTTGTGAAAAAATGAGTGAAATTTTTTCATTTGTGGTACTATGTTTTTTCGACGTGAGAAATTGACATTTTGCGCCGCTACAATTTAATTGAACGCCGCAACAAATTTAATGCCGCCAGCATTGTACTCCTATTTATTTATATTCATGTTTGCCCGCGAGAAATTCAATTGTTGTCAATCTTAGCGATACAATTTCCTAATAAAGAATACAATATTAAATTATCTGAAAGAAAACTAATGCAAAGCTTTGGAACAGAAAATAATTATGTATATTGAATAAACGAGAAGAGGAAATTCCGATTGGATAGCAAAGCAAAAAAGTGTAAAACACTGGAAGGACATTTAATTATATGTACTAATGTGGAATTTGTCTTAAAATTACGTACGTTTTGTATGTTTAGAATAATCGTGACGAAAAGCCTGGAAAAACTTTGTGGACGGCAAACGCTACCGAAGCAGTAGGACAATGGAATTGGGCAGTGCCTGTGATCTCGTTTTTAAATGGTTATAAATAACATAGTGAGTTCTTGCCAGCCATAGGAGTTGGAAGAAGAAAATCCGTTTATGGATGGAAGTATAATTTATATATGTCCACAAATATAATGTAAATCCTTAAAAATAATAATAAAACATAGTTTTCGGTTCATCAAAACATCATCTTATTTATTTATATTCGTACAACAGTAGGAAATTATTTTGTTATTTGTAACATTGTATTACCATGGCTTCTGATGCCTCACAAGCATCGCCATCGTATCAACACAAAATAAATAATTTATTTAGTTATAACATTAGCACAATGATCTTCAACCATATTTCCATTCTGCAATTTAAATTAACTATATTCTAAGTCGGCATTATTAAATTTACTTGCTTATTGATTCTAATATAAACTCGTGTTTGTTTTCAAGAAAAGCAAAAAGAAAAAAATTCACATGCTTATACACACACAAATACATATAAAAGTGACATTTCGATACACACACTTCAAAAATGCAATGCGACCTTAGTAAAAAAGCGTTCTATTTTTCAACTTGAAATAACATTTTGTGCAATTTTTTCAAGCTGAAAAAACATAGTACTCACCTTTAAGCTAAGTACACACGATTGCCAGATCGGACAACGTTATCAACCCTGTTAAAGTGCTGCAAATATACGGACAATGACAGATTGTTAGGCAAAGGTGAATTGACAGTTCAGACGATTGCAAGAAAACCTTAGAATTCCATAATTACAATATATTTTGTAAATATTTGTATGTAGGATTGGCATTAAAAATATTACGATAATACGATTTTTTAATAATCGTTTATTAGGTCAAAAGTGTTTGTTAACTAATGTACACTTTAAATCATAATTACGATTTTTTTTATGAATACGGCTGTTACTAATTATTATTTGGAATAATTACCGAGTAGTAATAGTAGATTACAGGGTTACGGATGATTGTATTATGCACATTTTATCAATATATTAATACAACAAATACATGCGTATATTTGCACATATATATTATTATTATAGCAGTAGAACTCCAAAGAAAAAATTTCAAAATTTATGAAGTCGTCAATCTAAACAGTGTCGACTAAAGGTAAGTACACACGATTTGCAGATCGGACAACATTGCCAGAAAAATCATTTTATTTGCAACACTGTCTATAATGTATTCTTATTGGCAATCTTGCATATAAATATTTACAAAATATATTGTAAATATATGAAATTGTAACGTTTTCTTGCAATTGTCTGAACTGTCAATTGACCTTTGCCTAACAATCTGTCATTGTCCTTATATTTGCAGCACTTTAACAGGGTTGATAACGTTTGCCGATCTGGCAATCGTCTATACTCAGTTTAAGAATCGACGCCAACTGGAATAAGGGCGATTTTTCGTCTATCCAACGTAGTTATTTAAGTCGCGCTCTTATTAGAGTTGTCCTCACTTAGGAACATACAACTTTCGCTCTCCTCGCGTAAATCAAAGGCCATGATTGTTCCACCTGGTAGAAGGAGATCAATATCGACGTATCCATATATAAACACAGATGGTAATAACATGGAATATGTCAAACACTTCAACTTCCTCGGATTTACGTTCGAATCGAACACGAAGTATGGTCAACGCATCAAGAACGTGAAAAGAAGATGCTTTCAATTCACGAATATACTGCGAGCACTCTGCGGTTTGACATGGGGTGCGGACCCGCAAAACTTGTTGCTCCTATACAACGGAGTACTACGGCCGTGAATTGAATACATGGCACCGCTCCTGTTGGACTGTCCTGAGGCGGACATGTTAGTCCTTCAGAGGATTCAATTCAAGGCGATAAGAATATCTATTGGGGCGATTATATCGACACATACACTAGCTTTGGAGCAGGAGGCTAGGAGCATGCCCATCCCCCAGAGAATATCGTTCATGAGCGATACTTTCATAAACCGTATGATATCAAATCAAAATCACCCTGCACATCAATTTATACAAGATTACAACAGAGAATTTAATGCAAGACCAATTCTGTTTACAAGATATGAAGAGAAAATTAATGGCATAAGTGTAGAAAGATATGATAAACACCTACGATACCAAATCCCCTTGGAGGCAAATATCATCAAACCCAAGGACAAATATCTTGATGTGAGGAGGGGCACAGGACAAGATGGACAGGCTGTTGCACACAGATATACTGACGATAGATACAGTGGATTTGTGAGGATATTTACAGATGGATCCAAGACTGACGATAGAACCAGTTGTGCTTTTGGATACCTGATTTTGACATTGAAGCGTCCTTTTCTCTGGACCCGAGGAGCTCCATATTTTCTGCTGAGGCCTATGCCATTCTGGAGTCGTTGCTGTACATAAAAGTGAATGACCCTGGAAGATATCTATTGATATCGGACAGCAAATCCTGTATACAGGCAATTGAATCATCCACCAATAACAAAACGCATCCTTACATCTTCAGGATAAAGAGAGAACTGCTTGAACTAACACACAACGGTAAGAACATTCAACTCCTATGGGTACCAGGCTACTCTGGTATTGAATACGTCGATGGACTAGCAGTAAACGACATGGACTCCACCCAATACCCGGCGATACCATACACCGATATAAGAAATATCGACAAGAGAAGAGCTATTGCATCGTGGCAGGATAGATGGAACGCGAGCGAGTTTGGCCGCAGATTATTTTCCTTCACCCCGATCGTGAACAAGGAACCATGTTTTAAAAATCAACATCTTTCCCGCGGGATAATAACAATGATATGTAGATTAAGGTTTGGTCACCACAAGACGAGAGATCATCTTGCCAGGATTGGCATCGTCGCCTCAAGACTCTGCGACTGCGGCGCGATACAAACCATCGACCACCTAACATTCCACTGTCCTAACATAGACAACACACGACGACAAGAATTCATCACCAAACTGCGAAGATCTGGAATTGATCAACTGGATATAGACACACTTATTAGGAGTAACAATTTCGATTTATTTCGAGCACTACATGGATTTTACTAGAATACTAACATTCAAGTATAACGGCAGTATCATCATCCTCTATTCATACAAAGTGCAAAGTGATTTTGAACCACAAACATAACAGAACCCCACAAGGTGGCAACATAGACTTTTGGTGTTTTCTTTTGTGCCAAAAAATTCAACATTTTTAATGCCTTTCGCCCCAAAAATGCCTTTTTGTCTTCGATTGTAAAATAAATGCTGCACTGTGAAAGGGTTTCGTTTTCTTTTGTGAAAAAAGTCGCACTTGCACGGGGCAAAAATGCAACATTTCAGCCCTGTATTTAATCGAAGGGGTGGACGCTGCCCTACAAAACAGATGTTTTTTCAGCGTCGAGCGAATAGCCTAAATAACCGCGTGTGTCCGTGCGTGCATTTTTATAATGAAGTTTAGTCAGATGCTTTATTTAGGCGGCGCCGCCGTGGGTTATTCTTTAGTTTTAGTTTACTTTTAGTAAGTTAAAAGGCTAGTTTTTTGCATTTTTGTTATCGATTCTGATCATAAAAAATGCAACAGTACAAGAGGGTGTAGGCGACATTATTAAAATGCTGCTCTGACAGGGCAACATCTTTTTTTTAGAAAAGAAAACACAACAAGAATCGACGTCGACGACGCCAACTGGAATAAGGGCGATCGTCTATCCAACGTAGTTATTTAAGTCGCGCTCTTATTAGAGTTGTCCTGACTGTTTACATTGCAAAAACAGACATACGCACACTCCCCCTCATGCAAAACGAGCTTTCGCATTGTTCTCATACTTGTTGATATTTTCAATGCGTGATAGTTCATGGCAGTATTTTGATCAAAAAACGTTAATTAATAAAACTAGTGAATTATTTTAATACATTTTATTTTAACTATTATCACGGTCAACTTAAAAAGTGACATTACATTTAGTCGATTATGTTTATTATTGCCTCACATGTGCATTCATTAATTACTGGAATGAATAGAATGGCGTCATAAACGCGTCCAAAACAAACATCAGGGTGTCTCTTAAATACCAGTGAATGCGTCAGCGTCTGTCAAAAAACGCATGATGGATAATTTTTAACGCGCGCTGTACCGAAATACGCAGTAAACAAAAAACAGCTGATTTATCATTCCCATTTCAGGAAAATTAATTTTTTCTATATTTGGAGTGGATATTCAGAGCAATATCGATATTATGGATGATTTATATGTTTTGAAAATATTCTGGACAAACCACAAAGAATAAGGAATAGAAATATATTCCAAAACCAGGAGGCATTCGAATTTTAAACATTTTCCGACAGCAATTAATTTTTCTTCGTCTTCTCAACTTTCTAACTAAGTTTTCGTAAGGAAAGATTGTAGAAGCTGCACTGAAGCAATTTGATAGTTTGCATTTGAGCAGTATTATTGTGTATACACCCCAATGACACAACGTTTTTTAACTACAAAATTTCCATAGCATTGTAGTTATATGTTTTCATTTGTTTGTTATGCAAGATGCTGTTTTTTGTTTAGAGAAGAACGGAAACATTGCTAATATATCGTGGAGTATCTAAAGATATTGGTTTTGTCCACTGAAGTTAAATTATGTTTCTTAAACTCTTTATTGGTTGTGCAAAATGTAAAGACCTGTAATTCTCCTCCTGACTTTGCCTGAAACGCCAACCAAATCTATCGAAGCTGTCGGCACTTGCCATGTAGGGACTAAATTGTGTTTTATATCACATGACAGTGATGACAGTTTCAATTGATATTTCCAAATGTCCTCGTTGAACATGGAATTTAAATGCAGCATCGTAAAGCTATGGAAATAAAAACTATTCGGAACAAGCTCGCGTCACATGCTTCATTGTAGGAAGAACAAACACCTGGACTAACGATTTTCTTAGATTAGATCCGACCGGAATCAAAATGTGTTCTTGAAAATGGATTCCTTGCGTCCAAGCAGCATGAATAGGTTCCCCACGTTTCTGTTGAATTAATAAACATTAATACAAAAATGCTGGTACATATTTTAAAGTTTTGGAATTTACTTAGTGTTGACAACTTCAGAGAAATTTGCTTGCAATGTGCGCTTCTTGATTTTTACACATTTGTGGAGAGGTTCCTTTGTATTCCATAAGTGGGCAGTGTCCCAGCTATTTCAATCATTTCTTCGCTGTTAATCTGAAAAACACATTTTGATATAAATTATAACAGTAAAATATTAAATGCTTACCAGTTTGTATTTGGTATTTCAATATTTAATATTTTTCTACTTCGTGCACTGTTCCAAGATAAAAAATAAAATGCTGCTTGTCTTCTGTTTGTGTTTATGTTATCTTTTGTTGTTGTTTTGTTTTCTTTCCTTGTATGTGTAAGCGCACTGTCAAATTCGGATTTTTTGAAATTATCCGGCGTATCCGTGTGCGTATTTCGGTAGCTGTAGTACATTTTCATATATTTGAAATCGAGTTTGACAGACGCAGGACGCATTCACCGGTATTTACCTTGCAGCTAAAATCATTTCTAGTTGCGTATTGAACCAGTCATAATCTAGTTGCAGTGTGACCTACATATGCAAACCCTTTCGCATCTCTGCCAGCAAAAACGATTATCTGAGCTGCTTTACAGTACTTGCATGGTACCTACATGGTGATTGCATATCGACATGTTCGTCTCTCTGCCGTCAGCAGCAGAGAAATAAGCAAAAACGATTGTCTGAACTGCTTTACGAGCAAGTACTCGCTTGGTAGTGGCAGAGTAAATGTGTCTCTCTCTCCCACCACCATTCTCTTGTACTCTCTTATTCTCAAATATAGTAATAACTGAACTAGATAGTAACTAGTGCTGAATTGTAAACAAATGAACTAGATGGGTCCCTATGACAAGCCAATGTTAAAATCGATAGTTCGTTATATGAAAAAAGGACAGATATGTTACTAGTTTGAAGTAAAAAGCAACTAGTATATTTCTATATACAAACTAGTAATTTTGGCTGCAGGGTAGGAGAAGCTCTCAAACCAAATAATGTTGTGATAGTTGTGTAAAGATATCACCAACGGAAGCGATCACCTTAAGAGGCATCCATACCATCAGTCGGCGGCAGTGAGTGCATTGTGAATTGTTGGGTGAGTTCAGAATTTTTTTACCCCAGACTCTTTTAAGCAGATTATGTAGATGAAATACTTAATTTTTTGTAACAATGTGTAGATTTTTCCCATCTAATATGTATGTTTATACCCTACACCACACTGTGGTACAGGGTATTATAACTTTGTGCATTTGTTTGTAACACCCAAAAGGAGAAGAAATAGACCCATCGTTTATTATACCGATCGACTTAGAATCACTTTCTGAGTTGATTTAGCTATGTCCGTCTGTCTGTCTGTCCGTCTGTCTGTCCGTCTGTCCGTCTGTCCGTCTGTCCGTCTGTGCATGTATACTTGTAATCAAAGTACAGGTCGCAATTATGGTCCGATCGCGACGAAACTTTACACATATCATTTTTTTGGCCCAAGGACGATCCCTATTGAATTTGGTTAAAATCGGTTCAGATTTAGATATAGCCCCCATATATATGTTACCCCCGATTTGATATGTAAGCGCTGTAAAAACTTTATTTTATATCCGATCAGTATGAAATTCGGCAGAAAGAGGTTTCTTATTACATGAGGGAATACTGCTAAATTCGGAAAAAATCGGTTCAGATTTAGATATAGCCCCCATATATATGTAACCGTCGATTTGACATGTAATCTCTGTAGAAACTGTATTTTATATCCGATCAGTGCGAAATTCGGCAGAAAGAGATCTCTTATTACATGAAGGAATACTGCCAAATTCGGAGAAAATCAGTTCAGATTTAGATATAGCCCCCATATATATGTTACCCCCGATTTGACATGTAAGCGCTGTAAAAACTTTATTTTATATCCGATTAGTATGAAATTCGGCAGAAAGAGGTTTCTTATTACATGAAGGAATACCGCTAAATTCGGAGAAAATCGGTTCAGATTTAGATATAGCCCCCATATATATGTAACCCCCGATTTGACATATAAGCGCTGTAGAAACTGTATTTTATATCCTATCAGTGCGAAATTCGGCAGAAAGAGGTCTCTTATTACGTGAAGGAATACTGCCAAATTTGGAGAAAATCAGTTCAGATTTAGATATAGCCCCCATATATATGTTACCCCCGATTTGATATGTAAGCGCTGTAAAAACTGCATTTTATATCCGATCAGTATGAAATTCGGCAGAAAAAGGTTTCATATTATATGAATGAACACTTTTAAATTTGGAAGAAATCGGTTCAGATTTAGATATAGCCCCCATATATAAGTTACCCCGATTTGACATGTAAGCCCTGTAAAAATGTTATTTTATATCCGATCAGTGTCTGTACTTTATATCTGATCAAAACGAAATTCGACAGAAAGAGGTATGTTTACATGAATGAGTATTCAGGGAAATCGGTTCAGATTTAAATATAACCTCCATATATATGTTCCTCCTGATTTGGTGTCAAAGCGCTATATAAATTGTACTTTACTTCCGATCAGTGCGAAATTCGGCAGAAAGAGATCTCTTATTACATGAAGGAATACTGCCAAATTCGGAGAAAATCAGTTCAGATTTATAATATAGCCCCCATATATATGTTACCCCCGATTTGACATGTAAGCGCTGTAAAAACTTTATTTTATATCCGATTAGTATGAAATTCGGCAGAAAGAGGTTTCTTATTACATGAAGGAATACCGCTAAATTCGGAGAAAATCGGTTCAGATTTAGATATAGCCCCCATATATATGTAACCCCCGATTTGACATATAAGCGCTGTAGAAACTGTATTTTATATCCTATCAGTGCGAAATTCGGCAGAAAGAGGTCTCTTATTACGTGAAGGAATACTGCCAAATTTGGAGAAAATCAGTTCAGATTTAGATATAGCCCCCATATATATGTTACCCCCGATTTGATATGTAAGCGCTGTAAAAACTGCATTTTATATCCGATCAGTATGAAATTCGGCAGAAAAAGGTTTCATATTATATGAATGAACACTTTTAAATTTGGAAGAAATCGGTTCAGATTTTGATATAGCCCCCATATATAAGTTACCCCGATTTGACATGTAAGCCCTGTAAAAATGTTATTTTATATCCGATCAGTGTCTGTACTTTATATCTGATCAAAACGAAATTCGACAGAAAGAGGTATGTTTACATGAATGAGTATTCAGGGAAATCGGTTCAGATTTAAATATAACCTCCATATATATGTTCCTCCTGATTTGGTGTCAAAGCGCTATATAAATTGTACTTTACTTCCGATCATTTAAATTTTCAAGAAAGATGTTTCCCAATTTAGGAACGAATATTGCTAAATTTAGCGATTATCGGTTTAGAATTAGATAATATGTTCCTACCTATTTACCAATTATTCCAAATTATTATCGCAATGACCCTTATCGCATTGTTAGGGAGGTGTAGGGTATTATATAGTCGGCCCCGCCCGACTTTCTGCCTTTCCTTACTGGTTTTTTTATTGTGTATGTACATATGTATGTGGCACTTAAATTTGTGGTGATGATATTCGCCCTATTGCAAATTAAATTCCACGCGGAATTTGTTCCCTATATTTCGATCGCCAATTGTTTCTTCTTATATTATATTAGTATACAACTATTTTCAGAAACTGTTCAGTTTCCAATTAGAATTGGAGATGTGAACTGAAAAATCGATCGTGGAAATGCATGTTCTGAATTCTTTTTTACCACAAAAATTTTGATTTATTATAATAAAATAATTAATTGCAGTGATTAATAACTACATCCATGTGTGAATTTTATAAAAATTTAATTTCGAAGACCATTCAAATTGAAGGGAAAATTTTTGCGTTTTGCGATTCGAACTCGCGCGATTGTCATCACATGGGCGGTAGATTCTAGAAATATTTTTCCGGGGAACAATTGGTAACGTTTTATTTGCATTAAGGTCCATTGACTAAAAACGTTATTTATTTCTTCTCTCATTTGCGAAGCTTTAGGTTTATCGTAGAAGAAATCTTGCCTAGATAATCGCCCCTGTGTTGGCTTTCACATCCGCAAGAATTTTGGGGATTCAGATTTGCTAATTGTCCTTTTTCTCGTAAATCACGTTGAATTCGGACTTCAGTTTCTTTTGTTTTAACAGCAGGTGTTATCACAAAAGAAACTGAAATCCGAAATCTGCATTATTCACGAGAAAAAGGGCAATTGGCAAATCCGAATCCCCAAAATTCTTGCGGATGTGAAAGCCAACACATGGGCGAATATTGGATTTCGGGGGTTCTTTTCAGACTGCCAGGTGCTCTTTTTAGACCCCAAACAATTTTTAAATAAAATAACTGAAAACCAAAGATTTCTTCAACAATGATGTCAATGATATTCCCCCAAATAATCATCCATTAAAAATGCTTTAAATATGTAGATTTTATTCATGTAGGAAATGTGTACGGGTATGTACTTAGGTGGAGATTTCGACACTGAAAAAAATGTAGCCCCGTCAATGCGAAATTCTGAAAAATATTTGACCTTTTTGGGTGGATCTGGTGTAGTAGAAATAAACTTAGCTCCTATTTAAAAATTCCAAAATTTACAAAAGTCCGGTTTTGGGGAAAAGGGCAACGAAAATGTTGCACTTTTTGCGGAAACGAAGTCGCCTTTAGATTCATGGACGTCTAATTATAGTGATCATTTTGACTGGAATCGTAATTTATTCCTTCTCCGCCCGCATGCGAAGTTCTTGGTTCATCGTAGATCATATATTGCCTAGATTCTGATAACACTGGATTGTGGGGCTTGTAACGATGCGCCACCCACATGAATATAATTACGTCGACAAACATTAGACACGCAAAGAAGAAGAATTCATTGGCCTCAGACTGGAAAAGGTGTAACTCAGCCTCAACGACAATGATGACATTACCAAAGGCCACTGTGAGAAGCCAACAGGAATGCATTACGGATTTCATGCTCACCGGTGCTTGAGAGTATGAAAATTCCAATCCAGTCACAGAGAATATAACTTCGCCCAATGTCATTACCACAAATTGCGGTACAAGCCATAGCATGTTCATGGAATTTGGGGTAATCACTTCAACAAGTTTAGCTACAGTGGTGCCGTTGTTATCGATTCCAACGAGCAGGTCATAGACGCCGCCATATCTTAGGTTCTCCGTTATAACTTTGACATCGTCAATATAAACGTCGTAGGTGGCGGGTGTTAATTCAGTAATATTTCTATCATTGGCTTTTTTAGTCGATTCCACATCACCAGATTCAGTAGATTTCCATATAACATAACTGGCCTCATCTATGTTCGCCAGATTCCTTACCAAAGCATAACCTTTAGTGGATTTTTCCATTTGCTCGCGATAGATATATACTGGTTGTGAGCTGATTTTATCTTGAAGAAAAATGCTGTAGGAGTTTTCCTCTTCGAATTTATAGATGCCACTGGGAAGTTTGGGGCAACCTAAGGGATTTTTATTAGGCATATTTACATACTTTAGTGTAACTAAGATATCTTACCTACTTGTTCCGTTATTGCATATGAAATGGTTAACGACTGATTTTCAATATCAACAAATTGTTCAAAGCCCATCTCTAATTCATTGATTTGTATTGAGTTGTAATTTTTTAAATTACTTTCTATCGTAAATGAACAATCGGGATTACCATTGAAGACTCTAAGTTGTATATAGTCGGCAGAGGGCGTGTCTGGATACGTTTTCTGAGGAGAAAATATTGGTAGCAGATAATCATGTTATTGACTTTGGTTTGTTGTTTAATAAGTTGTATTAAAAAAAATAATCGGCATGTTGTATGTATGTGTACATATACAGGGTTTTCCAACAAGAGGTGTTATTTTGAATCACCCGGTATTTCGGTAGCTTTTGAAGCTTTTATTCTTTGACATTTGACAAGTAGAAACTATTACTAAAAATGGAACGATACACGATTCAACAACGCATTGAAATTATTAAAATTCGAAAAATCATCTTGACTGTTGAGGCCCATTTCCACCTCGGTGGCTACGTCAACAAGTAAAATTGTCGCATCTGGGGCTCGGAAAACCCAAGAGTTATTGTTGAGAAGCCTCTCCATCCTCAACGTGTGACTGTTTGGTGCGGTTTATGGTCCGGCGAGGTCATTGGATCTTACTTTTTCGAAAATGAGGTTGGATCAACAGTTAATGATTTACGATCCGGGATTTTTTATGGTCGGAGTTGGATGGTATTGATCTGGACAACGTTAACTTTCAACAAGACGGCGCTACGTGCCACACAAGCATCGAAACCATTGCTCTGTTACGGGAAAAGTTTCCGGACCGTGTTATCTCTCGAAGAGGTGATCACAATTGTCCACCGAGATCTTGTGTTTTAACACCTTGCGACTTCTTCCTTTGGGGCCACGTGAAAGATAAGGTATACGCCAACAGCCCAGCGTCGATTCAAGACCTCAAAGATAGAATTCGTGAGGCTATCGAGAACAAAGGGCAGCCACTTTGCGAATTGGTTATGGAAAATTTCATGAAAAGGATATGGTCCTGTAAGCGTGGTCGTGGTGGCCATTTGGCAGATGTTGTTTTTCATTATTAACGGCATACCTTCCTCATTATTATGAAATAAACATCCGATCATTTATCTCAAAAAATTGCATTTTTCTTTGAATACCAAATAACACCTCTTGTTGGAAAACCCTTTATATGTGTATTTTTTTAATTTTGCTAAATCTTCCAGAACTTTTCGTTATTTGTGCTCACATCTGAAATATGCCACATAGGAAACATGTTTTTAAATCTAAATGAATTATAATTATGAGATGTCGGATTTTTAAATGATTTAATACCCTCACTTAAGCGAACGAGTGTATATATCATTTGCTACGGGTGGATATCCGATTAGTGCATTTTTAAGTGGAATAGACCAAAGACAATATAATTTAAGAAGACATTCCTTCCTGTAGCGAGTAATTGTCAGTTACGAACGAATAGGAATTTGATTCCAACGAGTGAGGTTTTTCGCGGATTTTCAGGCCGTTTTTCCCAAAAATAATGAATTATGAAGATAAGTCATCCCGAGAACTGTCAAAATCTATCAGTTACGGACGAATAGGAATGAAATGTCACACGCGAAAAAACAGGTTTCCGCGAACATAGTTTGAACTTTTTTTGCACTAATCGATTGGTATTAATTTTTTAATTGTGACAATTACAAAAAATTCGGGAAAATCGGTCCGAAATCCGCGGAAAAACTCACTCTTTGAACACCAACTCGTTGAATTTTTTATTCGTTCGTAACTGACAACTTACTCGCTCCGGGATGTATCTTATTATTCATTATTTTTGGTTTTTCCCGAATTTTTTGTAATTGTCACAATTAAAAAATTTATATTAATCGATAAGTGCAAAACAAGTTCAATCAATGTTCGCGGAATACTGTTTTTTTCGCGTGTTACAATTCATTCCTATTCGTTCGTAACTGATAGATTTTGACGTTTCGGCTTGAAGGAATGTCTTCTTATATTCTATTTGTCTTTGTCCGTCCGTATGATAACTGTCGATAACACGATAAATGTCGAAGGAGTAACAGATTGGCTTCAAATTTAGTATGTGATAATATTTTTTTAGGCTATGTCGAAGATGGTCCATATTGGTCCACTCCTTCTAGTGCCTCCCCACAAAGGGCTACAATTCGGTGAAATATTGTTTCTTTAATAACATCTATACTTCTTATCGAAATCTTCGGGAATTCCACGCACAAGGCAAATGAATACAAAAATAATAAATAATAAGATATGTCTTCCCGGAGCGAGTAAGTTGTCAGTTAGGAACGAATAGAAATTTCAACGAGTAGGACTTTAAAGAGTGAGTTTTTCCGCGGATTTCGGAACGATTTTCCCGATTTTTTTGTAATTGTCGCAATTAAAAAATTAATATTATCAATTAGTGCAAAAAAAGTTCAAACTATGTTCGCGGAAAGCTGTTTTTTCGCGTGTGACATTTCATTCCTATTCGTTCGTAACTGATAGATTTTGACGTTTAGACCGGACGGCACATCTGTCTAATTTAAGGTCTGTGAATGAATACACATTTTCTTACTTCTCATGCCGACATATTTAAAACCAAAGACAAATAGAATATAAGAAGACATTACTTCAGGCCGAAACGTCAAAATCAAAGACAAATAGAATATAAGAAGACTTTCCTTCAGGACGAAACGAATAGGAATGAATTGTAACACGCGAAAAAACAGTATTCCGCGAACATTGATTGAACTTTTTTTGCACTTATCGATTAATATAAATTTTTTAATTGTGACAATTACAAAAAATTCGGAAAAAACGGCCTGAAAATCCGCGAAAAACCTCACTCGTTGAAATCAAATTCCTAATTGTTCGTAACTGACAATTACTCGCTACAGGAAGGAATGTCTAAAGAAATAAAGAAAATCGATTTTGGGTAGCATAGCTTCTATTCCAAAAAAATATTACATATTAATTATTATCGTGACTGCAAAAATTGAATAAATAGATTTGTTCCTTTACTTTTTTAATAGTAAAACTAGCAAAAGAGAAATAATTCAAAATTCTCTCTGAGTAAACATATTTTGAAAAAGTACCGGAAATCTAGTAAAAATAGCAAGCACAGAAAAATTTCTTCTATTTGAAGTTTTTGTTATATTACTTTCAATGTATTTTGAAAGCTACTACTTTTACTCGGAAAAATTTGTCGAGTAAAAACTAGTAAAAAAGTAGTAAAAGAGAAAGGCATTTTGAAAATTCTCTCTTAAATTTGTCTACTATTTTTACTAGTTTTTCGAGTAAAGGAACGCTTTTTGAAGTAAAACTGGTAAACATGGTAAAAATAGTAACTTGTAGTAGGTAAAGGAACAAAGCTAATGTATCCAAATTAGTGAAATATTGCTTCTCTAATAACATCTATACAACTTCTCGAATTCTTTTGAAATTCCACACACACCTTTTCACCTTGTGAAAAATGGGCGAAGTTATCGCTCGCCTTTGTTTTATAATGGTTTTATAGCTAGAGTCCAATGAAAATTGGACGTAATTGGCCACGGCCCCTTTTAGCACTTTCTACACAGAGGTCCCATTTATTAATATGAATTGCAATACAAAATAAATTTATATTCTAATTTTATGGTCCAGAGAAAAGCCGGGTTACAAACACCATGTGGCTAGATTTTTACAGCGACAGACCAGAGCCTCTCTTGGGAATCGGACCCACGACCAGAGAATGAAGCCGAGGCAAAATTGGCGGCGGCGGCTGCCATTGAAAATTATAGATCGGCGGCGGCGGCTGGATGGCTTAGCCGACATAAAATTGACATACGGCGGCTCTGTGACAATCATTTTTACATTTAAAATAATAGTTGAAAAGTTAAGCTCTGGCATATATTCATAAATAATGGATGTTTTTAAGTTAATTGTAAGATATTGTGAAGTGAAACAAGTAACTGCGTTATGTTCGACCATGCGGGATCTTATACAACCTGCAGCATGAATTGCATTCAATTCTATTACTGAAAGATTTTTGGAAATGGAGCAAGTCATGGAACGATCTTTTTGTTTAAGCAATTTATTGAGAAAACGAACGCTACAGTTCTTAGCCAAATTTTAGGCTAAAAATGCCAATCTCGTAATCTAAAAAATGGTATTTATGGCTTAAATTAGCATAATTGTGGGCTACATCTACACGGGGACTACAACAAAATATAAACTGATTTGTATAAATTTCATTGACATGAATTCTTGCCAAAATATAAGTAGAATACAAACTGAAAAGTTTCAGCAAAATTGCTTTAAAAATGTTGTGTTTATGGCTTAAGCAAGCCTTTTTGGGAGCGACATCTATAGGTGGACTATAACAAAATATGAATAGATTTAAAAAAATTTTACTGTGATGAATTCTTGCCTAAGTAAAATAAAAACTGCAAGGATTCAGTTAAAATGCTTAGAAAATGTGGTATTTATGGCTTAAATACGTATATTTTGGAGCGGCCTCTATAGGGTGACTATAACAAAATATGAAAGTAAAATTTTTGTTGTGACGATTTTTTGCCAAAATATAATACAAACTGAAAAGCTTCAGCTAAATTGCTTTAAAAATGTGGTATCTATGGATTAAAAACCAGCGACCTCTATAGGGGAGCTACATATATCAGAACATTGACCAATACATATGTCCCATTTGCAATCCCAAACGACCTGCAACTATAAGAAGAATTTCTACCAAATTTGATTAACCTGAGTGTAGCGTAATTTCAACAGATAGACAGACAGAGGGACATGTCTAAATCGTCTTAGAATTTCACGACGTTCAGGAATATATATATACTTTATAGGGTCGCAGATCATATTTCAAGGTATTGCAAACAGACTGAAAAAGTTAGTATACCCCTCCTATGGTGGCGGGTATAAAAATCATCGATTTCCATACAACGATAAGTCATCAAATTGACGCTAGGCGGCTCTATGATATACTCGATTTTCAAAGTATGCTAAGTCGAAACTGGTTGTTTTCAGAAGAGGCGAATCGTCGTTTTAGTGAAATTTCAAATTTGTGTAGAACTACCTTGTAATTTGTTTTGATTTTAACTTCATTGAATTGATGGATTTGACTGACGACAAATTAGAGTATTTAGAAATGCAATCTCCAGTATAACGTCAAAAATTATAAATTATGAAGATAAGTCATCCCGAGAACTGTCAAAATCTATCAGTTACGAACGAATAGGAATGAAATGTCACACGCGAAAAAACAGGTTTCCGCGAACATAGTTTGAACTTTTTTTGCACTAATCGATTGATATTAATTTTTTGATTGTGACAATTACGAAAAATTCGAGAAAATCGGTTCGAAATCCGCGGAAAAACTCACTCTTTGAACACCTACTCGTTGAAATTTCTATTCGTTCGTACCTGATAACTTACTCGCTCTGGGATGACATATCTTATTATTCATTATTTTTGTATAACGTACCAAGTCGACTTAATTTAGATGCAGTATTACAATTCTGTAATACTCCATTGTTTTTTTTCGAAATATGTATTTCTCTATGTGTACGTAATATAATAATAAATAAAAAATCTTATTTCCTTTACAAAATAATTTTTATAATTCGATAATTTCAGGAGAGGCGATCAAAGTTTGATGATTTTTTTAAATTTGTGTGGAATTCCTTTATAATGCAAATCGAATGCCCTGTACTATTTTGTGAATAACTTTTGATTGTGTTGGCGGATAAACACCAAATTTCTTTTTCTATTACTATCAACACTCTCATTTTGATTACATGTTAAGCTCCCTCTTGTGACAATAAACGAATCAAAACAAAAATCACTTTCCATATCGCCAAAAAAGTTTTTCTATGGAACGGCGGCTGTGTTTCAGCCGATTTTAGTAGCAAAGATCGCGGGCGGCTTCGGCTGTTGAAAAAAGGTCGACGGCGGCTAAAATCGGCGGCTTCATACTGTGCCCACGACCCCCAAACTCATAGGCGAGCACGCTTCCTACTCACCTTTTGGGGCGCTCACAAAGTCCCCGTTACAAATACGTGAAAAGTTGTAAAGTGTAATGTTTTTATACAGTCTGTCGAAAAATGGGTACCCTTTTGGTACCTCCCACACAAAAGTACCATTTTGTACAAGAAGTTAACAGCTTATATCGTGAATACCAAAACCTGTAAACACTCAACATTTTTGTACTGTGTAAAATTGTTAAAATTCCTACATGAGAGTTATCACCACACCCGTTTTAGCACTTCCCATACAAAAGGAAGCAAGACATACTAAAATTAAATATCTCATAATATACATAAGTATATACGCTCACAAAGTAAGAGTATGTAGTATACCTTAGTATTTATCCGACTAAAATTTCTTACTTATTTAATTCTGTTATTTTGTATTTTTAATTTTGTAGTAAAGTATGAAAGGAATTTTCTCGGATACTTGTATGTCACACTTGTGTGTCATAGTATGTTACTATGAAAAAGGCCCTTGAACATGTAAATATATAAGACTTTTGATATAGTTAAGTTTAAAATAGAAATTAGCTTTTGCAATTACCTGCAAATTTATCTGCACAACACCAGAGATGACAAAGGCAATGATGGCCAAAATACTAGCCATTGTCATCTTTTGCAAAGGACGGCTAATGCCAATCACCCTCAAGGCCGGATATAGGGCTACCTCGCACAATGGAACGAAGATTAAAATTAGCAATCGATTCAACATTTCCATTTGATCTGGCAGAATTTTCCATGAGCCCATATTGCCGTCCATACGGGTGGCTTGGAAAATCCAGCGGGAGCCCTGTTGATCACACAAAGCCCAGAAAACTGGTATGGGTAAATACAAGACCATGAAACGCAGTAACACTTTAACATCTTCTATCAATTGGCGATCATATTTTCCGTCGGCATAGTCGAGCCAATGTTGGCGAGGATTGGTTTTACTCTCCTTCCATTTCGTAGAAATGGCGTTCTATAAATATAATCCGTAGAATAAATATGAGCAGGGTAACTTTAGATGTAGATTCTCTTAAACTTACCCCAATCGTCTTGCTGACTAGAACTACCATATTACCCGAAGGCGTTGTATTCTTGTAAAAAGGACGACCCAATAAAAATATAACTGAAACCATTTAAATTAGTTGTAACAATATCAATCTAAGCTATCATTTTTAGTGCTTACTAATGGACAACATCATTGCTATGGCCGGCACCCCAAATCCCAAAGAGTAGCACTGATTTTGACCAAAACATTGCACATCTGCTCGCAAAATCGGTGTTAGGGTTGTGGAAATCAATGCCGCTGCATTTATGAAAAAGTAGAACCACGAAAAGAATACCTTCATCTGTTTCTCCTGTTCGGGTAATTTAAACTGATCACCGCCAAAGGGTGAGACACAAGGTTTTAAACTGCCCGAACACAAGCCGATCAACACAAGACCGATCAGGGTAAATGTGTCAACTGGTAAATTTAACGGCGGTATGGCTCCCAATGTGACCAATATCGAACCACAAACATATATCAATGACATGTAGAGAATTGTTTTGTATTTCCCCAGCCAACTATCGGAAATTATGGCACCCAAGATGCAAACGAAATAAACGAACATAGTGAAAATGTGAAAAATGACAGTGGTCGTATTATCGCCGAAGTTCAGTTGTTGGCTTAGATATAAAACCATTATTGCTAAAAAAAAACAACAAAATTATCATTAATATTAAATAAATAAATCACAAAATAGTTAATAGTTAATTAGTGAAATACAGAAGTCAAATTAATACACATTTTCTTACTTCTCATGCCGTAATAGTTAAAACTTTCACATGACGAATTACTGACGATAAAGAAAATCGATTTTGGGTAGCATAGATTCTATTCCAAAAAAAAAAAATAACATATTAATTATTTTCGTGACTGCAATAATTTAATAAATGTATCCAAATTACATTCATTTGTCCTTCGACCTCCGAAATGTTTGTAGCTCCGATTTGTTCAATATCTTCGGCCAGTTGAGGTTTTTTACCTTTTTCACTTCGTACATCTTCCATTTTGTAAGGTTCATTTTTCATTTGGTTATCCGTTGTGGTAGTAGGACCGTCTTCCATTTCCGGTTTTGACACTGAACATTATTATGAATATATATAAAAGATTTTAATTATATTAAATTATATATTTTTTTATATTGTTCGGCTTGAGGTCCTTTTTAATTAAAAAATGTGTTTATAGGGTTTTTTTAATTAATTTATTTTCTTTCCGATATTTCGGCTATCGTCGTTAGTCTTCTTCAGGGAACTACAAAATCACAATTTTAAAAAACTATACATAAATTACAATATTATCTTATATTTACTTTGAAATTAAAAATTATTAAAAAGTTCGTCCGTTCTATGTGAGCTAACTTGACAACGAATGTTTATTTCGTCCGTGTTTGTTTATAATGTATCGATGCATTTGGGAGCATCTATCTGTGTCAGTTTTGTAATTGAGTCTTTTCTCTGAGGGAACGTCAGTGATGTAAAGCATCTCTAGAGTATATCGTCTAAATGGATTTCTCTCTTCCACTAATACATCCACATTGTCAAAGTTTGGTTTGTGTCCGGTGAGAGTACAGTGGGCCGCGAGAGCTGTTTTTTGCTCTAGAGGTTTGTCGATGGCTTTCTGGTCTGATTTGTGTGATGAAAGTCTTGTCTTTAATTTTGATTTAGTTGTACCGACATATACCTTCTTGCATATGTCGGACTCGTCACCATTACACATTATTTTATATACTAGATTAGATTTGTCTTCATTCGCTACGGTTGATTTTGTATTGCTAAATAATTGGTTTGTCATATTCTGTGTCTTATATGCTAGTTCAATCTTTCGTTTATCATACATGTCTGAATTCTTAAATCTTTCTGCTAGTCCAGGTATAAAAGTGACCGATTTATACATTTTTGGCTCTCTCTCAATGTTTTTCGTTTTATTTGCTCGTTTTAGAAGATTATTGATTGTCTTCTGTGGAAATTCGTTCATATTTAAAATGTCTCTTATTTTCTGCTTATTTTGTTCATGATACTCTTCGTCACTTATTGCTAATACTCTAGCAATGAAATTCGTCGCGGTATTTATTATTAGTCGTCCTGATGCCGTAGTTTTCTGATACCAATCCATTTTTAGTTTGTTTCCTTGTTTTATTATTATTGAGTCCAAGTATGGTAGCCGATTGTCTTTTTCTTCTTCCATCGTAAATTGAATTTGTCGGTTGTATGACATGAGTACGCTCATTGTGTTGTCCAAATCTTGTTTCTTTATAATTCCAATTAGGTCGTCTACGTACTTAGTCAAGATTTTTGGTTTCCGATTCATATTCCTAATTGATGCGTCCAATAATTCTTCCATCACTATATCCGCTATAACTGGGGAGGCAGGCGAACCCATTGGCATGCCTTTTAGTTGTCCAAATATTTTATTTTCATACTTAAAATAACGTGTTTCTTTGATGCAATATGTCAGTATTTCCATAAATAATTCTCGTGGTATTTTTGTATACTTTTTCAGTAAGTCCCATTTACTTTCAATTGTCCTGATTGCTAGGTTAATCGGAATGCTTGGGAACAATGATACTACGTCAAAGGAGATTAAAACTTCGTCATCATCTATTTGTAGTCCATTAATTTTTGATTTAAAGTCTCTTGCGTCTTTTACGTTGTATTTGGAATCCTTCGTCAGGTTTTTCAAAATGTCCACTAGATATCTGGAAAGTCCGTACGCAGGTGAATTTATAGATGAGCAGATCGGTCACAGCGGGGTTCCGTCCTTGTGAATTTTCGGTAGTCCATATATTCTAGGTGCCAAGGCTGTCTTGTTAGTTAATTTTCTCTTTTCTGTCATATCTATTACATTATAACTGAATAATTTGTCATTATTTTTGTTTTGAAGGCTGGTCGTTGGGTCCTTATTTAAACGTCGGTATGTACATAAATCCATTAAAATCCTATTCATTTTGTTATTATAATCTGTCTTAGTCATTGCTACCGTCTTGCCCCCTTTATCAGCACTTAATATCAATATGTCCTTGTTTTCTCTCAAAAATCGTTTGCTTTGTCCCACTGTGTCTAATACTAAAACGTCCCTCTGGTTTAGTATAGAAATTATCTTGTCTTTTTTAGTAGACAAGATAATTTCTTTGTAGTATAGATAATGAACCAAGTGGTTTAGTCTATCTGGTATAAAGGATGACATCAGGGGCCAAATCACGGCATTCGATATCGACAACTTTTCGATCGAAAAGACATTTTAATTTTTATTAATAAGAAAAAGTGAAGATTGGAGTTAATTAAAAACTCTCCAAATAAGCCATATAAGAATGTATTTAAACAATCTACTCGAATTCAATAGAAGTTATACCCTTATAATGATAATAAAAAACACATATCGATCGTAAAGTACTCGATATCGAATGCCGTGATTTGGCCCCAGTTATAAGTCTTCAAATTGAACAATCTATGAACAATCTTTTCAAAATCAATGCTTTTACGAAATAAATAAATGTGTCCATAGAATTTAAATGGAGAGAGAAGAAGAATTTAATATGAGATAAGAATAAAGTGTGAAATACATAGTTGGTATTGCATTGTGTGACTAGATAAGGAAGTGTGACAGTTATATTAAATGAATAGTTGAAAGTTTTATCAGCACTAAGTAACAATCAATCACTCTAATGCTCATTTAATTATATTGAACCATGAAGACGAATATGACGAATTTAGTTCAATTTACATCCCAGATAATTACAGAATTCGTGCTTGGTAAACAGACAGATGTAGTTTATAACGATTTTAGTAAGGCATTTGATACACTAAAAAAAAGCATACTGAAAATCAATGAATTTTTCGTAAAGTTTAAGATGTCGGCAATGATTTCGAGCCAAAGACAATCGCTATAAAAATAAGAAGGTTTTATAGATAATTTAAAGACGTGAATAGTACTTGTTTTGAGGATGCATTTCATAGAACTAAGAATTTTGGGTAATAAAACTAATTAAGTTTGGTCTTAAAATAAACACATTTTTACGTAAATTTAATTAAGTGGCGCGTGCTTATTTTTAGTTAAATATCATATAATTTAAAACATTATCGTAATAAAATTTAAAATGTTTGTCCTTGATATAAGAATATACTGGTAATTAATTTAAGGCATACATGAATTTAAATACAGTTTTTTTTAAATATGTATGGAAAATTCGTTACATTATATTGATTATAATGTTACTCTTTTAAATGAATAATTTTCTTTGAAATCATTTACTATTCATTGAAAAATCTATAACACAACACTTTATCTTTCTGAATAAGTATTTTATTTGTTATATTTTATATAGGAAAATACAAAAAAAAACATAATACATATTACGGATAACCTTGAACATTTTATAATTTAAAACAATGTGTAATTGTATATAGACAAATCGCCAACACACTATGAAGTTTGACTGTTATTCGAATATTGTATTGTTAAGTATCGATTCTATAGCGGGATTCGTTTCTCTATATGTTGTCCATGAACAATTTTTATCGGAACCGACCTTAATGATTTTTAACCTAGAATTTGGCTGGAATTTAAATAGAAATTATATAAAACAAATATTATCAATGAATTTTTCGTAAAGTTTAAGATGTCGGCAATGATTTCGAGCCAAAGACAATCGCTATAAAAATAAGAAGGTTTTATAGATAATTTAAAGACGTGAATAGTACTTGTTTTGAGGATGCATTTCATAGAACTAAGAATTTTGGGTAATAAAACTAATTAAGTTTGGTCTTAAAATAAACACATTTTTACGTAAATTTAATTAAGTGGCGCGTGCTTATTTTTAGTTAAATATCATATAATTTAAAACATTATCGTAATAAAATTTAAAATGTTTGTCCTTGATATAAGAATATACTGGTAATTAATTTAAGGCATACATGAATTTAAATACAGTTTTTTTTAAATATGTATGGAAAATTCGTTACATTATATTGATTATAATGTTACTCTTTTAAATGAATAATTTTCTTTGAAATCATTTACTATTCATTGAAAAATCTATAACACAACACTTTATCTTTCTGAATAAGTATTTTATTTGTTATATTTTATATAGGAAAATACAAAAAAAAACATAATACATATTACGGATAACCTTGAACATTTTATAATTTAAAACAATGTGTAATTGTATATAGACAAATCGCCAACACACTATGAAGTTTGACTGTTATTCGAATATTGTATTGTTAAGTATCGATTCTATAGCGGGATTCGTTTCTCTATATGTTGTCCATGAACAATTTTTATCGGAACCGACCTTAATGATTTTTAACCTAGAATTTGGCTGGAATTTAAATAGAAATTATATAAAACAAATATTATATTATTATATCATATAGTTTGTATGCTCACTCATTTCCTGCAATTTGTAAATTTTTAATTCCCCATTGCTGTTTTCATATATCCAAATAAAGTTCAATTGCGCGAACTAAAATAAAAATAATTTTAATAGAAATCAAACAGAATGATTTATACACGCTGAAAAAAAATCGCCTCTGTAGTATATTGTCCCAAACATATTCTGCTTGAAACATATATATTTTTAGGGTGCACTCCAAATATATAACATTAGACACATACAAATATTATATATTTGGGAGGATGTTGTTCTAGACAAAACTATGTTTACATCCTAATATTTTTTAATTGCATGTTATTTCCCAAACAAAGATATGGTTGCGTAAATATATATCTATTCTTTAATTGTTTTAAGTTTTCAGCAATTGAAAGGTAATTTTTAGAAATTTTTAATGTTAATAAAATTTCTTTATAATTGAAAACAATGACTGGGAATAGTTAGAAAATAAAAATAAGTGGTTTCAAATAGAAGTTAATGCTAAGTATGCCATTTTTAATAGGAAAGCATAATTCGAAAACATGGAAAAATTAAAACTAAAGTTCGAAAAATTCAGCAAAGTTTTGAAAATCTTTTATTTTTTTAAATAAAATATATTTGGAAATATTCATAAACAATAATTTTATTTGTATTTAAACACATATTTTATTTGAGAAAATTAGTTCGCAAATATATTTTATTCTAATATATTAACATATGCGTTCTAAATACATTTTATTGATTTTCAAATAAAATTTATTTGCTCGAATATATGTATATAATAATTAAAAATTTGTGTTCCAAGTATATTTTCTTTCGATTCAAACAAATCAAAAAATGCGATTTTGCCCCGTGTATACGATAAAGTATTAAAATAAATTTTATCATATAACTGTCAAAAAATGTTGAAAGATAAGAGATATATTAAAATCTTTGGACTATACACGCTGAAAAAAAATCGCTTCTGTAGTATATTGTCCCAAACATATTCGGCTTGAAACATATATATGTTTAGGGTACACTCTAAATATATAGTATTTGGTACATACAAAAATTATATATTTGGGAAGATTTCCTTCTAAACAAATCTTTGTTTGCATCCCAATAGGTTATTATTTGGGACTATTATTTCCGAAACATATATTTATTTGCATTTAAGTATTTTAAAAATACATAAATTGTATTAAATTTTTCAGTAATTCAAAGTTAATTTTTTAGAAATGTTAAATGTTCGTAAAATAATAATAATTGAAATCGTATAATTTTGGATCAAAATAAATTACTTTACACAGAAAATTTAAATGATTAATTTAAAACGGAAGTTAATATGGTATCATAACTGGGATGCACAATTCGAAAACAAGAAAAAATTAAAACTGAAATTCGAAAAAGTCAGTAAATGTTTTGAAATTTTTTTTAAATAAAATATATTTGAAGAAATTCCTAAACAATAATTTTATTGGTATTTAAACACATATTTTATTTGAGAAATTTAGTATGCAAATAAATTTTGTTGTAATATATTAATATATGCGTTCCAAATATATTTTATTGATTTTCAAATAAAATTTATTTGCTCAGAAATATATAATATTTTAAAATTTGTCTTCCAAATATATTTTCTTTCGATTCAAACATATCAAAAAAGGCGATTTTTCCACGTGTACTTACTTACACTGAAATATTTAGTCATTCTTCTACGACACAAATTCTCATAATAGATCCATACAAAATTTGCTGTACTAAAAGTTAAAAAAAAAATTTATGTAAGATATTATTAATAATAGAAACTGATTGTTTTGAAAGTGGCGAAAGCGACATTTTTCATATTGAGTTATTTGAGTTATCAAAAATAATTTTCTCAAAAAATCTATCGTGACTTAGATTTTAAAATCTTAAGTTTTGTTAGCAAACAAAACTACAAAAACTTATTAAAAATTACTTCTGTAAAACAAAAGATAATGCTGCTTACGGCATTCTTAACCCTGGTGTTAGATTAGCAAATCTGTACGAATCCTCGATTAAGAGTCCATTTGGTCAACATTACATTTTTCATATAAAATGAATATGGAAGACAATATTTTATATTTATTTTTATTCAATACTTCGTGAAAAGAAAGCAGCTTATTTACAATTTTTTTTGAGCAAAAACGCTTATTATTTTGATTTTAGTAAAACAAAAATATCCCTTGGACCAAATTATAAGGCAATATCTATACATACATATATTACCGTTTATAAAGGAAACGATACAAAAATTGGACCAAATGGGCCTAATCTAACAGCAGGTTTAATTATGAAGTACTTTTGAAGCAATTATGAACACGAAATCAAGGAAAAATTGAAACTAAAATTCAAAAAAGGATAAAATCTTTTTAAATAAATTATATTTGGAAAACTTTTTAACAATAACTTTGTTTGTGTGAAAACACGTATTTTATATGTGAACGTCAGTTCGCAAATATATTTTGTTCTAATACATTAATATATGCGTTCCAAATTAAATTTCTTGATTTTCAAATAAAATATATTTGTTCAGAAATACATAATACTTACAAATATTGTTTCCAAATCTATTTCCTTTCAATTCAAACATTCCCATGTAGGTGTATGCTCACTTATTTTTTGCAAGTTATAAATGGCATTCAGCACTGCATTTTTCATATATCCATCACATTTATCTTCAAATATTGCGTGATCTAAAATTAAAGTAATTAAAGTTTTTCTGAAAATAAATCAAATAAAATTATCTATAAACAAAAAAAAAGCAAATAAATTTTATCATACAATTGGAAAACGCTGAAAACTAAGAGAAATATTTCAACCGTTCATATATAATACTTACGTTGAAATATTTTGTAAAATTTGCCACTCTTCTCACAAAAGACCAATTCTAAAATTGTTTTACTAAAAAAATTAAAAAAGATAGTTATATGTATAACATATTATTAATAACAAAATTTCTATATTGCCACAAATAATTTTACATTTCTGCATTATGCACTGGTAGTTTTAATAAATAAATACTTTCAATTAAAATGTGTTTTGTTAATTTTGTAATTGCCAATAAGATGTTTATTTCATGATAATAATATTATTTTCCACGTACCTAAACATTTTCCCATTGTCTCTTTCAGTATTACAAAATCTATTACTCACATTTTTGTCATCCATTTGGAACAAATCTCTTCACAAGACTTACAAACAAGATCTCCTTCAAAAACGCATGTACATCGCCATAAATAACATACAGCAAAAATAACTATACACACGCACTCCCTTATCACAGAGATCGATGGTGACGCCGACGGCATAACCACATGCATACACACATGTTAACAGCCCATATTAAAATTATTTTCGGTGCAATGTGCACGTATGTATGCACGTATACTTACATATTCACAGCAATCAAATATTTTCACAATCCGCGTCTAGGGTTCTATAAATCGATTATCGACTAATCGATTAATCGACTATTTGTTGATAAAAATCAAAAAGTCTGAGTCGAACTTTTTGTTATAAAAAAATCGAATAATCGATTTTTCATTTGGACTTTTTCCGACTTTGACATAACTAAAAAAAACTTCATTGCGTTTTTATTTAGGAACGTTTAGGACGGTTTAAAAAAACACGCTTTTCCGAATATAAGAGACGCTGATGTCGCTATATCGTACGTCGGTAAATATCATATCATTCATGTGTATATTTTTTGATACTTTTTGTGAATAATAAATATTTTGTGTTGCAATCTGATAAAGGCAGAAAATCGAAAATCGAATAGTATGGTGGAAATCCAAACCGAGCAAGCAGAAGCTGATTCTGATCCAGTAGACGATGATGACATTTGGTGTTTTTTAGACAGTTCCATCAATAACAACAAGACTGTTTCAGCCGTGAATGACAATACTGGAATGCCAATACCACTACGTCAATCGCTCCTGTTCTGAAA
Source organism: Eudasyphora cyanicolor (assembly GCA_963930755.1). NCBI lineage: Eukaryota > Metazoa > Arthropoda > Insecta > Diptera > Muscidae > Eudasyphora > Eudasyphora cyanicolor. The sequence goes on from OZ005736.1 coordinate 146,494,344, forward strand.
TCCGAATGTGGCTTGAATCGGAATATTCCGCTCGGAATCGAGTTTCTAAATTAGTTACTTCGGACCCAAATATGTTTCCAATGTATCAAATATCCTCGAATGGGAAAATAAAGACAACCTTCGTTTAGGGAGAATCTTCAAAAGTCCTAAAAATGAAATTATGGACAATTTTAGGAATTAGAAATTCGAATTCAATCCGCTCGCGGAATACAGAACAGGGGCGAATATCTTTCAGCCCCAACGGTCAATCGGAGAAGTAATAACAATCCTTTTGTGGTATGGCAGGCATTGGAAAATGAATATCCTTGTGTTGCAAAAGTTGCAAAACAAATGTTGCCTATTGTTGCTACTTCGGTGCCATGCGAGAGGCTATTTTCTCATGCCGGTTTAATAGCAAACCAACTACGAAACAGAATTTCTCCAGGAAATTTAAATATGATCCTCTTTTTGCGATCTATTGGAGAAGACATGTGGTTTGGAGATTAATATTATTGATTTATTATGGTAAGTACACACGATTTGCAAATCGAACAACGTTGCCAGAAAAATGGCGGAAAAATGCAACCATGTGAATTTACAACCGTCTGAACACACAATTTTTGTTTTGCAACGTTAGCAGAAAAGTCATAGCGAGATAATTTGCAGATTGTTATATGTGCGAAGTTTATGCATGTGACAACGGCACCATTGCCAGAAAAACAGTTTATTTGCAACACTGTCTATAATGTATTTTTATTGGCAATCCTGCATATAAATATTTACAAAACTTATTGTAAATATATGAAATTGTAATGTTTTCTTGCAATCGTCTGAACTGTCCATTCACCTTAGCCTAACAATCTGTCATTGTCCGTATATTTGCAGCACTTTAACAGGGTTGATAACGTTTTCCGATCTGGTAATCGTCTGTACTCAGCTTTACTATTGAATAGTATTTTTTGCAACAAATGATCTCTATCTATCTTCCCATTAATTTAAGAAATAATACTTATGCTCCTTTTTTATAACCATATTTAATATGATAAGTAATTTGTTATATGTTAAAACAAATAAAAAATGTTAACTTTTGAACCGAGTTGTTCTAAAATTATCGCGAAAGAAATTTTCTTATTTTTTCTTTCGACTTTAAGTCGAATAATCGACCTTTTATGGTGCAAAAGTCGATTAGTCGACATTTTATAATCTTGAAAAAGTTGAAAAGTCGACTTTTGCTTTCAACTATATAACCCTATCCGCGTCCCGAAAACGAAAAAGACAACCGTTTCCTTCCATCGCTTGTAAATAACTGACAATTTACCCAATTTACATGGTACTTTTTTTAAGTAACTTATTGACTTATTCTCTTTTGAAAAAGTATTTACGTTCACACACGTACTTTTTTTTTAATACTTATACTTATTTTCATTTATTTTGTTTCGGCTTTTCCTGTGTGAATTGTTGTTGTTTCCAAGTGCGAACGAAAAACACAAAACGATGAGTGCGATAAGTACGAGTACGGCATACTTTTTTTCCCCCCGTTTCCGACTGCCTCTCTCGCAAAACGCCGATTAGTTTACTTAATACTTAAAAAAAAAGTACCATGTAAATGGGGACATAGCAATTATTGATTCACACATTCAGCGATGCCAACTTGGTGTTTTTTCCGCTACTTGTGGTGATTTTTGATCTCCAAAAAGCACTGTTTTGTAGAAGTAGTGATTTTTCAGAAAAACCACCACGATAGGCGTTTAAAAATTTTTTGTAGTCGTTGTAGCGATTTTTTCAGAAAAAATAAAGAAACTGATTTGGTGCAACGGCGACGAAAGCAAAATGACGGCGAAATTGAAAAATGCATGTACATATTTTAATCAAAGTAAAGTCGCACTCTTTTAGATCACATAGAAGTTAAAAACAATGTCGATTTCATTTAGGGTTATTCTTATGTTCTTTGTTTTGTAGCTGTGCGATTATTATTCGTTTTCCTTCATTTATTCAAAATGTTTGCTGTTCGAAGTATAAAATAACCATTAACGTACGTTTAAAAATAAATTCCACTGATACATACATATAAGAAATTAGAATTTTATATACAACTGTATTATGGCCAGGAGAGAATTATACTATTTTATTTGACCAAGAACAATTCTCAGTATATACAGTGACTCCCAGTGAAAATGGCCCACACCTGTTAAATCTGTTTTTTATCCAAATAAATTAAGAAAATTACAAATGAATTAAAAATTCGGATTACATCTTCAAGATAAAGCATTTTATTAGACAAAATAAAAATAAAATGTTATCTTTTCTAGGGAAATTTTCATTTAAACAAGCAATAACAAAAGAAACTCAAAATTCAAGGTCACACTGAAAATGGCCCACTTAAATTAATACTTAAAAAAAAGTACTAAAATGAATTTTATTGATCGTCAATACTTTGTTGGGAACCCTCGCTGTTTAATAACACACTTTAATCTGTTTTGAACAGATTCTACCAATTTTTTTGTATACGTGGCGCTAATTCTTTCCCATTCCAGCTGTAGGACCCGTTTTAATTCATTTTTATTCGAAATTTCGTGTTTCCGTATTTCTTGCTCCAAATGCTGCCATAAATTTTCGATAATGTTCAAATCTGGAGATTGTGGGGGCGTTTTAATAACTCTGGGACAATTATATAGCAGTCATTCTTTAACGATCAGCGATGTGTGCTTCGGGTCATATACCCAATTTTTCAGCACTTTGTTTAAGATTATCTTTAAGAATGCTTAAATACTGATGTTTGTCCATGTTGCCTTCTATAAAATGGAGTTTGCCGACTCCAGCTGCTGAGCAAGCACCCCATACCATAACATGGCCCCCACCATGTTTAACCGTGGGACGTAAATGTTTTGGATCTAGTTCGGCGTTTGGTTTTCTCCATACATTTACTCTGCCATCTGAACCGAATATGTTAAATTTACTCTCGTCTGTAAATAAAACATGATTCCAGAACGAAATATCCTTCATAATGTAGTTGTGGGCAAACTGCAGACGAACTTTTTTATTTTTGGTGGAAATAAAAGGTTTTTTTCTGGCTATCCGACCATTTAAACCGGCGCTTCTTAAGACTCTTCGAACTGTCTCAGCACTACACTTTTCGCACGATCCAACGCTCTTGGCTTTCGCTAAATATTTTTTTGGGGCTTTTTCTGATCTTATTATTTATTCTTTTTTCAGTTTTGTATCTTTTTATGATATTTTTTACTGTTCCTCAAGGCACTTGTACGATTTTTGATATTTCTCTTTGACTTTTGCCGTTATTAGAGTGACTTATTATCAAATTTCGAATGTCGTTGGAAGTATGACGCCCCACCTTTCTAAACTTAATAAAATTAACTTGTCTTTCACAAACACTGTGTGTTGTCGACTAAAGAAAATGCAGACAATTGAAACAAAACTGTATTCGCCAACCTGCTTTACAGAATACCGTTATTAAATGTCATCTTTATGATGGGCCATTTTCAGTGTGAGATGCGATTTTGACATTTATCCCCCTATCTGCTTCCCTACTATATTCTTACGCTTATTAATCGAAATATGTGTCTGTTTTTAAGAGCTGCAAGAATCTGAGGCTTGTTGACATAAACCCGCGACTTCAAAAAGCCCCACAAAAAGAAGTCTGGAGCGGTCAAATCAGGCGATGTTGCTGGCCAGTGCAAATCGCCAAAACGGGAGATTAGGCGCCCTGGAAATGCATCCTTCAGCATATCGGTTGTTGCACGTGCAGTGTGTGCCGTTGCACCGTTCTGTTGGAACCACATGTTTTCCAATCCCAATTCATCAAGTTGCGGCAAAAAGAACTCGTTGATCATTGGTCTGTAGCGCTCACCATTCACAGTGACCGTTTGGCCCGCGACGTTTTTAAGAAAAAAGTCCGATGACTCCTCCAGCGAAAACAGCACACCATACAGTGACTTTGAGCGGGTGTAATGGCTCTTCGTGGGTTACACGCGGATTATGGAAATGAACCCGCTAAGATGGAAATGGGCCTCATCACTCATCTGCGACGAAATTCACGTTGTGCCAAAGTCACCGACCGATTATTGGTCAAATAAATAGTCAGCAATATTCCGCGTTCTGCAGTGTAGCGTAACATTGTTTATTAACGTGTATTTCGCATGTGTTTACTACACAAATGTCAAAACAGAACTGACATTAGGGGCCAATCGCAAAATTTATAGCATTTTCTGATAGGAGGATTACTTTAGCGCCACCTGTTATAATTCTCTCGTATGTATTCTTAAAAATAATGTAAATAGTCATAAAATTTATTACCAAGGCAGCCTTTCCTTTAAGGGGAGCATAGCCTTAACTTTATTACTCAAATATCTCATACTGTTAATTAAGTCCGATTCGGCATTAAAACTATGACATGTCTACGTCGTAGTGTTAATGTAGAAAATCCTTTAAAGTATTGAAATATTACTTAAAATAATGCGGATTGCCACAAAAATAATGTTTATTTAAATGCGTACATTTAAAGAAGCGCGTACACAAAAATAATGATTAGATAGACATTAATTCAAATTCAAAAAACTTTATATTAAGGAAAATTTCGTAAAAAAACGTGTAAATTTTCATTATTTTAATGAAAATTTTCATTGAATTGATGCCGAGGTAGCATACTTAACATAAGAATGTGTCATCATTAGTTTTATTACTATTTTTTTTTTTCAGTGCAGAGTTAATCACAAACTGTTATTATATTAGCTTGAGCGCGTTGGTTTTAGGAGCAGCTTGTTGCGCTGGATATCCTCTTATTTGGATAACCATATTCAGATTGTGAAATTTGGTAGTTTCCATTCTGGTCCGATTGTGGTTCCATCTGGGGTGCCCCAGGGTAGTCATATTGGCCCGTGCTGTTTCTTCTATTTATCAATGATTTACCAGAATCAATTATTAATTCTAGACTATTGATGTATGCGGATGATGTTAAGATATTTATCCCCTCACCTTAGACATGAGGGTATGAATCATTTGCTCCGAGCCGAAGAGTAACACATCGAAGGAGTGACCTAAGACCCCAAGTATGTTCTACGGATATCCGTTTTGGGTAATTTTAAGTCATATGAGCAATGTCCGTCCGTCTGTCTGCTGGCTGGTGCGCACGATAACTCTTGATAACCGATTGACTTCAAATTTGGTATGTGGTAATATTTTCTTCTATCTCCGGCTAAGTTCGAAGATGGGCCATATTGGTCCACTCCTTCTAGTACCTCCCCCAAAAACGGTTAACTTTTAGTGAAATATTGATTGTCTAATAACTTATATACTACTTATTTGAATCCTCTGAAATTCTACAAATAGTATTAGTTTATTACATAGTCACTATTACCTCGAGAAAAATGGGCGAAGATGTCACGCCCCTTTTGGTACCTCCCACACAAATGGACAATTTTGAACCAAAAGTTAATAGCTTATAACTTTATTACCAGTGCATACAAAGACCTGAAATGTTGTACAGTGTAATGGTTTAATAGTACCTACAATGCAGTGAAAAATGTACATTATAAACCATTTTGTACCAAAAATTACCAGATTATAACTTTATTACCAGTGCCCACAAAGACCTAAAATTCTGTACAGTGTAATGGTTTATAGTACCTACAACACAGGGAAAAATGGGCATTGTTGCCACGCTCCTTTTGCTACCTCCCACACGAATGGACCATTTTGTACCAAAAGCTTATAACTTTAATACAAATGCATACAAATACTTGAAATTTTGTACAGTGCAATGCTTTTATAGTACCTAGAGTCAAAAAAAAAATATTGGCACACCCCTTTTGGTACCTCCTACACAAATGGTCCTTTTTGTAGCAAAAGTTAACAGCTTTTCACATTAATATCAGTACATACAAATACTTGAAATTTCGTACAGTGCAACGCTTTTATAGTACCTAGAGTCTAGAGAAAAGTGACCGTTATTGGCACACCCTTTTTGGTACCCCCCACACATATGGACCATTTTACACCAAAAGTTAACAGCCTACAACTTTAATATCAGTACATACTTTAAAGTTATTAAAAGCAATTTAAATTGATAATAATTTAATTAAACCAAAAAGGAAATAAATCTACTAATATTTTTTTGGTCTCAAGGTGAGGGGGATTCATAAGTCGGTTTACCCGACTGAACTTTCTTACTTGTTGTCTCTTATAATGCAACTGAAGATTCTATGATACTTCAAAATGATTTAGGTAACTTTGGTCATTGGTGTGATATTAATTGCATGAACCTTAATTTGAGGAAGTGTAAGCACATGTGTTTCTCTAGGTCGAAAACTATCCCATTTAAATTTGGTCTTAATGGTTCCAATTTAGATACTGTTGAGACCTTTGTGGATCTTGGTATATTGATGGATCCTAAACTCAATTTCAATAATCACATAATTACAATGGTGAATAAAGCTTATGGTGTTCTAGGCTTTATTAAGCGATGGGCGAAAGAATTTTCAGACCCATATATAACAAAGCAGCTTTATACTTCACTTGTTAGACCTATTCTAGAATAAGGGTCCGTGTATGGGTCCCTCAATACGGGACATACATCGATAAGATTGAATCTGTTCAGAAGCAATTTTTATAATTTACTTTGCGACACCTTCACTGGAATAGTGATTTTGTTCTTTCAACATACACTAGTAGGTTGGGTTTGATACGACTTCCTACTCTTAGGAGCAGATGTATTATGCTGATCTCTACAATGATTCTAAAGGTTATAAAAGATGATATATCTTCCGATTACATTCTTTCTAAAATTATATATTTTATATTCCATTCAGATTATCCAGACATTACCAATTATTACGTATTGATTTTCAACGTACTAATTATGCATCTGCAGATCCCATCCGTAGAATGTGTGTGGGTTTTAACACTTTATACAATATTATTGACTTTGATATAGGAATTGTCACAGTGAAATCTCGAATTATCTCGTATTTAAATGTGTAGTAGTATAATGTATTTTTTCTGCATGTCTTTATTTAATAAAAATCTATTATTTTGAGAATTAAAATTAAATTTGTATATGCATGTGCCGGCTGTTGATATTTTCTGTAGCTGGTATTCCACCCTCTACTATTATCACGCCCTGGGACCGTTCGAATGAAAAAAATATAAATAAAACTGGTAGCCATTGTCTGTACATTTAAAATTATATACTCGTACCATTACCCAGCCATAGAGATGGAATTTTGAAATGCACGAGTATCTACAAAGTATAAACAATAGCGAGCTCGCCTATGAGTTTGGGGGTCGTGGGTTATTTTTATGCCCTTATGTTAGTGGAGGAGGGTATATACCAGGTCTGTTCAAATTTCTCGGGCTACGTACATTTGATTAGGGTTTTTGTTTTATGTTGGCACACTTGTCGCGAACATACATACTCGTATGTTCCAATTTTGAGCAGTGTAATTAGTCAAACCCATTTTTAAACGTTCTGGCAACTCCCGCTCTTACCCAGCAAAATCTTGGTAAGTACATGTCATTACCACTCGCATTACCAGGTAATGATATCTCGTTATCGCCAGCATTACTTTCGGTAAATAAATAACGACTAACAAAATAATGACAAAAATAAGTTATTGCTAGTAATCTAAGTTAGAAAATCTTATTTTTATTTATAAACTTTTCTTTAAATGATTTTTACTTAGTTGTAGTTGGTTTTCAGTTAAATCATTTAAAGAAAAGTTTATAAGTTCAAATTAGATTCTCTACGTTAGATTACTAATAATAACTTATTTTTGTTATTAAGTATTTAGTTAGTCGGTATTTATTTACCAAAAGTAATGCTGGCGATATTGAGATATCATTACCTGGTAATGCAAGTGGTAACGACATTTATGTACTTACCAAGATTTTGATGGGTTATATTTTTGTACTTGATTATTGTCTATGAATCGCGAGGTCGTGAGTTCAATCCCACCTTCCGGCAAATTAAATTTTTTGTCATATGACGACAACAATCGATAACTACTCTCTCCCAATTATACGCTCTACCCAATGTTGCGCTCTTCCCAATGTTACGCTCTTCTGAATTTTAAGCTCTTCTACTTTCTCACCACATGCCACCACTGATGGTGGTGAACAAGCAGTAGCAACTCAGAAATATCTACGACCCACAAACACACTCATAAAAGTATTACTTACGTCCACGCTTACTTTTTAATAATTGTAAGTGTTCAAAGGTGACCCACACTTTTGAACATCAGTGTAAAACGGTGACTGCGGCGCAGCTTTGTATACATGAATGTGGGGGTGAGTATGTACTCACGCGCATTCCAATGCATTTATGTACACATAGCAGTGCGAGTGCGTTTCTTCGTTCATTTTTTTTTTGCTTATGTTGTTTTATCGCCATCAAAGTCAAGGGCTTCGACTAAGTTTGGAGCTCTGACCGGCAAACAGCAAAAGTCAGTCTCGTTTCAACGACTATTAAAACCGTGCGTCTCTCTCCCGTGAAAAGTGAATAAGTTTTAAGTTTAAAGTGTAAAGTGTTAAGTTTTACATATATATTTATCTGCAATTACAGAAAGCAGACCCGACTCAAACATTAAATTGAAGACACATAAAAACATTGAACATTAATTGAACATTGAATTAAACAAATCATTAAACATTAAGAAATTAAATTGTGAATTTTTTTATACAAAAACAAAACAATTAACATTAGAACTAAATTTGAAAACTAAGAGAAATTAAACAATTAACATTAGAACTAAATTTGAAAACTAAGAGAAATTAAAATACATTAAAATTTTCAACAATAAAACACACACTGTTCACATTTTCACACATTCCTGTACACACATAAATTATATGAAGTCCACAAAACAAAAAAATTAAGTTACTCGTTACAAATAAAACTAAAATCCTTGAAACCTACCACTTGAATTATCATTTTAAAAGGAACCCAAAAAACCGAGGTAAGAACTAACCATTGGTCATTAAACAGTAAGCGTGGGGGTAAGTGGTTATCAAGCAGCTTCTGGAATGCTTGAGTGGAAGCACTTTCCTCCAATGACATGCGTGTGTAAAAATAATTCGAAGGGAGGCCAAATTATAAGCAGTTACTAGATTTGAATTTAGCTTACCCGTCAGGTTATTTGGTAATGGGAAATTTTGCTGGGTAGTACCATATTCGTATTACATTACTCACAAAGTAAGCAGGGCATACCTTAGTAGGCTTACCGACTGCAATTTTCCTACTTGTTTAATACATACGAGCATTTCCATTTAAAATATATATTCTGTGAAAATTATATAAGTTGAGTAGATGTGTGATGTCACTAAAAGTACATAACTTTTTAAAGACTACAGATTTTGATTCAAAAGTGATTAAAGGAAATTTTTTGCGTTTCATTTTGGGCTATTGAGCATTTTAGAAAATACTGGGGTAAACCTGTCAGAAAGATTTAATTATTTTTCGCACAATTTGGCCTAAAATACAAAAAATAAAAATGGGATTTTTTAAAAAAATAATTTTAATAATATTTTTTAGAAGCCAAATTTAGAAGCAATCTAAATTTGTTTTCTATTCTTCATTAAGATTGCATATAATTACTAAAATTATGCAAAAAGTCGCATATTGATATATCAATAGCTATAGCTTTTAGCGGTTAAAAGATATAATTTTTTTTAATAAACCCAGTATTCCTTAAAATTTACAATTTCAGATTCCATATTAGTTTTAAAGAAGAGTCCCAGGAAGTAAAAATTTTAAAAAATAATTTATGTAAATGGTAAAGCATTCTAAAATTGAATTTTGTTAAATCGTCTTGAATTTTGTTTTTTTTTCCACACTTCAAAACCATGTCAAATACCATCGCCACACCGTACATATATCGATACCTCCATTCTAAACAATGCTAAGTGCAAAAAGGTAGTTTTTCAGGAGGGGCGATCAAAGTTGAATGCATTTTTTAAATTTGTATGGAATTCCTTTGTAATGGAAATCGAATGACCTGTACTATTTTGTGAATAACTTTTGATTGGGTTGACGGATAAACACCAAATTTTGACTGAATATTATTTGAAATATTTAGAAGTTAAAAACGCAATCTCACTAAACACATGCTAAGTCGACTTAGCGTGTTTTAGAATGGAGGTATCGATATGTTATCATTTTGACGTATTTAAAGCGATTGCCAGCTGTCTAACGACGCACACTGGGGTTTTTGGTGTCGAAAATGTGAATTAATTCAGACAAGCCACGCACATAGTACTTTATACCCTATACCACACTGTGGTACAGGGTATTATGACTTTGTGCATTTGTTTGTAACGTCCAAAAAGAGAAGAAATAGAACCATAGTTTATTATACCGATCGACATACGCGTAGAATCACTTTTGAGTTAATTTAGCCATGTCCGTCTGTCTGTCTGTCCATGCACGGAGGAAAATCGCCATTTTTGATATGTTTGAATTCAAAGAAAATATACTTGGAAACAAAATTTTTAAATATTATATATTTTTAAACAAAAATATTTTATTTGACAATCAAGAAAATTTGTTTGGAACGCATATAATAATATATTAGAACAAAATATATTTGCGAACTGACTGTCACTAAAAAAATATGTGCTTAGACACAAACAAAGATATTGTTTACGAATTTATCCAAATACATAACATTTAAAAAAAAATTTAAAACTTTGCTGACTTTGTCATTTTTTAATTTTATTTTTTCTTCGATTTCGTGTTATACTTTATGGTTAAAAATGTCGTGAGCATTTAAAGCACTAATTTTTAATTCATTTAAAAAAATATAAAATTTCTAAAAAATTAAACCTTAAATTTCTAAAAAAACTGAAAGCTTTCCTTTAGATTAAGGCATCGATACATTGCAAAAATATTTAAATACAAACTAATCATTGTTTCGGAAATATTACATATTTTCAAATAAAAACCAGTAAGGAAAGGCAGAAAGTCGGGCGGGGCCGACTATATAATACCCTACACCTCCCTAACAATGCGATAAGGGTCATTGCTATAATTATTAGGAATAATTGGTATATGGGTAGGAACATATTATCTAATTCTAAACCGATAATCGCTAAATTTAGCAATATTCGTTCCTAAATTGAGAAACATTATTCTGGAAAATTTTAATGATCGGAAGTAAAGTACAACTTATATAGCGCTTTGATACCAAATCAGGAGGAACATATACATATATGGGGGCAATATCTAAATCTGAACCGATTTCCCTCAAATTTGGCAGTATTAATTCATGTAATAAGAAACCTCTTTCTGCCGAGTTTCGCACTGATCGGATATAAAATACAGTTTTTACAGCTCTTACATTTATAATCGGGGGTAACATATATATGGGGGCTATATCTAAATCTGAACCGATATTCTCCGAATTTAGCAGTATTCCTTCATGTAATAAGAAACCTCTCTTTGCCGAATTTCGCACTGATCGGATATAAACGTTCAGATTTAGATATAGCCCCCATATATACATTACCCCCGATTTGACATATAAGCGCTGTAAAAATGTTATTTTATATCCGATCAGTGCGAAATTTGGTAAGGAGAGGTTTCTTATTACATGAAGGAATACTGCTAAATTCGGAGAAAATCGGTTCAGATTTAGATATAGTCCCCATATATATGTTACCCCCGATTTGACTTGTAAGCGCTGTAAAAATGTTATTTTATATCCGATCAGTATGAAATTCGGCAGAAAGAGGTTTCTTATTATATGAAAGAACACTGTTAAATTTGGAAGAAATCGGTTCAGATTTAGATATAGCCCCCATATATACGTTACCCCCGATTTGACATGTAGGCGCTGTAGAGACTGTATTTTATATGCGATCAGTACGAAATTCGACAGAAGGAGGTCTTTTTACATGAATGAGTATTCAGGGAAGATCGGTTCAGATTTATATTGATTGTTCCTCCTGATTTGGTATCAAACCGCTATAGAAGTTGTATTTTACTTCCGATCATTAAAATTTTCCAGAAAGATGTTTCTCAATTTAGGAACGAATATTGCTTAATTTAGCGATTATCGTTTCAGAATTAGATAATATGTTTCTACCCATTTACCAACTATTCCAAATTATTATGGCAATGACCCTTATTGCATTGTTAGGGAGGTGTAGGGTATTATATAGTCGGCCCCGCCCGACTTTCTGCCTTTCCTTACTGGTTTTTTTTTTTAAATTCAATTTCATCTTTTAAGAGTAGTATCTTTTCTCATTTTTTTCCTTTCCTTTTAATGTTTCTTTATAAGTACTTCTCCTGCATAATTGAATATGAATTAAAATCAGATAATTTATTAATAATATTGTAAAGGGTCCACCAAATAACTTTTTTTTTTGAAAATGCTATAAAAAAAACTACTGAAAACGCATTGGATGGTCAGTTGGCTTCAACTCCGGAACCAATTGGACTTTGTATGGCGTCATGCCAAGGTCTTTATGCAAAATTCGTCTCAATGATGTCTCCGAAATGTTCAATTGTTGAGAACGACGGTGAATTGATGTTGATGGCGCTTCACGCACACTTTCTGCCACAGCAGCAATATTCTCGGGTGTACGCACTGTCTTTGGCTTTTCACGCTTTGGTTTATCGATGAGGATGCCAGTTTCTTTCACTTTTTTCACAAGATAACGAACATACGGAGCTGCTTCTCTTCTTCCAAAATACGTACGCAATTTTCGCACACAATTTTCAAAGTAATGTCGCAATATTTCCCAGCGTTGTTCAAGCGTATACACAACCATATTCGTTCAGCGGAAGGATAAAACTAATTATCTGTCAAATCAGACATGAGCTAAGTGTTACCATTCACGAAATAATCACTAGTTAAAAAAAACGTTAGATGGCGGACCCTTTATATATATCACGGTTAGTAGTGATTTGCAACCATATACGGCCAATTGGCTCGGCTTTTATTGAATTTAATAAAATTAAATTAAATTATTCGGGATGAAACTTGCATTAAGTTTAGTCCTATTTGGTAGTAGTTATGATACAAAATTTCAACGAGATCGCTTAAAGACTCTTGCCATTGATGATTTTAAAAAATCAAAATGAATCTTTTTTACATCCTTGATTCTTTTCAATTTTGATTCCAAATTTTATGGTTTTTACCAGAAAATATTCGTTTTGATTCATTTTGACTTTTTCAAAAGAATTTTGCGGTAATGTACTTCACTAATTAATAAATTCACTAATTAATCAAAACAATTTACAATGCGGTCATAACTCTTTGGAAGAAAATGAAATCCTATTGTGAAAATTTGATCAGTTTTGCAACAGGCAATGTAAATTCTATGGTTGGATCAAAGACTTGTGTATTTAAACATAAAATACCTAACCTTTTCCATATAGGACGTGTTTGCCACTGGGCAAATTTAATCCAACAGTCAGTATTGAAAAAAGTCGGCATTAAAAAAAATAATCGTACATAGGCTATGGAGGAAGTCAGTGCCCACATTTATTAGAAATCAAAAGCGAGACTTAACAAAAGTGCAAATTATTCAATCTGCAAAACATACTTTTTGAAATTTTTAAGAATTTTCTCGAAACGAAGTATGTTTGTAATAAAAACTGAATTATAAAAAATTAATTTAGGTAATTAGTTATATCAGAAAGATACGGCAAATATCTCAAGAGAAGATATTAAAATAATCAAGCAAAACACATTAAATTTTTACCAAAAAGTATGTAGTCACTTTTTATACCCTACACCACACTGTGGTACAGGGTATTATAAGTTTGTTTCATGGCAGATGTTTGTAACACCTGTGTAAAATAACACAGCTAGACCCACCTTAAAGTATACCGATCGACTCAGAATCACTAGCTGAGTCGATTTAAGCATGTCCGTCCGTCCGTCCGTCTGTCCATGTAAAGTTGTTCGTCGACTATATGTCGCAATTTCACTCCGATCGTTCTGAAATTTTGCAGTTTTGAGTTGAAATCGGTTCAGATTTAGATATAGCTCCCATATATATCTTTCGTCCGATTTGGCCCTTTAGTTCTATAGAAGCTGTATTTTACATCCAATCGTTTTGAAATTTAGAATGGTAGAGTTTCTTGATCCATGAACCAACATTGCCGAATTTGAAGAAAATCGGTTAAGATTTAGCTATAGCTCCCATATATATGTTTCATCCGATTTGGCCCTTTAATCCTATAGAAGCTGTATTTTACTTCCAATCATTTTGAAATTTGGAATGGTAGAGTTTCTTGATCCATGAACCAACACTACCGAATTTGAAGAAAATCGGTTAAGATTTAGCTATAGCTCCCATATATATGTTTCGTCCGATTTGGCCCTTTAGTTCTATAGTAGCTGTACTTTACATCCAATCGTTTTGAAATTTAGAATGGTAGAGTTTCTTGATCCATGAACCAACATTGCCGAATTTGAAGAAAATCGGTTAAGATTTAACTATAGCTCCCATATATATGTTTCGTCCGATTTTGCTCTTTAGTCTTTTACATCCAATCATTTTGAAAATTAGAATGGTAGAGTTTCTTGATCCATGAACCAACACTACCGAATTTGAAGAAAATCGGTTAGGATTTAGCTATAGCTCCCAAATATATATTTCGTCCGATTTGGCCCTTTAGTCCTATAAAAGCTGTATTTTACATCCAATAGTTTTGAAATTTAGAACGGTAGAGTTTCTTGATCCATGAACCAACATTGCCGAATTTGAAGAAAATCGGTAAAGATTTAGCTATAGCTCCCATATATATGTTTCATCCGATTTGACTCTTTAGATCCAATCGTTTTTATACCCTACACCACACTGTGGTACAGGGTATTATTTAAGTATAAAATGTCCCAAAAGTAAATTTATGTAAACAATTTATACATGAATTACAAAATGTATATATCTGAGTTATTCAATATTACGAGAGTGGTGTAGGGTATTATATAGTCGGCCCCGCCCGACTTTAGCCTTTCCTTACTGGTTTCTGAATTGATATTAATAATAAAGGGGTGAATATTTTAAGATACCTCGAGCCGTCATTTCTTAAATCTAATATTTCGAATTAGTAAATGCATTTAGTAACTTTATCACAGAATCTGATGAATTCATAAGAGAGTTCCAATCATTATCCCCTCAGGGTATATATCATTTGCTACGAGCCAAAAGTGTAACACATCGAAGGAGTGACCAAGCAAAAATTGTCGCATCTGGGCCTGGGAAAACCCAAGAGTTATTGTTGAGAAGAAGATGAGGATGGAGATCCTCAATGTGTGACTATTTGGTGCGGTTTATGGTCCGGCGGGGTCATTGCACCCTACTTTTTCGAAAATGAGGTTGGATCAACAGTTACGGTGAATAGATTGCGCTATCGAGAGATGATTAATGATTTTTTATGGTCGGAGTTGGATGGTATTGATCTGGACAACATTTACCTTCAACAAGACGGCGCTACGTGCCACACAAGCAACGAAACCATTGCTCTGTTACGGGAAAAGTTTCCGGACCGTGTTATCTCTCGAAGAGGTGATCACAATTGGCCACCGAGATCTTGTGATTTAACACCTTGCGACTTCTTCCTTTGGGGCCACGTGAAAGATCTACGCCAACAGGCCAGCGTTGATTCAAGACCTCAAAGATAGAATTCGTGAGGCTATCGAGGACATAGGGCAGCCACTTTGCGATTTGGTTATGGAAAATTTCATGAAAAGGATATGGTCCTGTAAGCGTGGTCGAGGTTGCTATTTGGCAGATGTTGTTTTTAATTATTAATGGTATACCTTCCTTTTTATTATGAAATAAACATCCGATCATTTATCTCAAAAAATTGCATTTTTCTTTGAATACCAAAATAACACGTCTTGTTGGAAAACCCTTTAGTACCTCCCCCACAAAGGGTTAACTTGATTCTTTCATAACATATATACTAATTATTCGAATCTTCTGAAATTTCACACATAGTATTCGTTTGTTAGTCGCTAACACGTCAAGAAAAATGGGCGAAGTAACCACTCCCTTTTTGGTACACAAATGGACCATTTTACACCAATAATAAACTGCTTATAACTTTAATACCAGTGCATACAAATACTTGAAATTTTGTACTGTATAATGCTTTTATAGTACCTAGAGTCCAAAGAAAAATGGGCGTTATTGGTACGCCCCTTTTGGTACCTACCCCCTCACAAATGGACAATATTGTACCAAAAGTAAACAGCTTTTAAAAGTAAATATCAGTTATTAAATGCAATTTAAATTGAAAATATGTAATTTAATTAAAACAATAATATTAATAAATTTTATTTTTTTGGGAGTCAAGGTGAGGGGATTGTTACACCCAGGAAAATAATTGGTTGGAATTCGATTATAACAATAACAAAATAGTACTAGCAATAAAAAGAATATTGCCTACACCGTCTGCCGGTTGTATTTATAAATAAATAGTTGAAACAACAATAATAACATGGATACGATGAAATAAAAATGCTTGCAACTAAATCGATGGTTGTATCAAACGAATTAAGATTGATTTTTTCATCGACACTGGGTTAGTTGGGATAACCAATTTTAAATTTTCATTACAGTACCATATGATCGATTTTTGGTTGAGACAACCAATATTTTATTCTTGACAACAGAAATTGTATCAATAGACCAAAGATTATTATTGCAACGAATAATTGGTAACTACAACAGAAAAAATATTAATAAATAATCGTTCATTGGTTATCCCAATCATTTCATAAATTTAGAATAATTAAATGTATTTTGGGAAATACAACCGAAAGATTGGTTGCTGTTGCTGATACATGACAAAAAAAAATTAAAATTACTGGACATAAATAAATCTTCAACATTTTGTTCAAGTACGGTATAGGTAATCAAAAATAATCTCGTGTGGATAATAATGTGTGGAATGCAGAATATGCTGTGCAAAATGTTTTACATAAATAAAAAATTAAAGCAACAATCATGAAATTGAAAGCACGGGGTTAAGCGATATTTGCATAAAAGTTTTGTCTTATTTTTCGTGTACTAAAAAATGTGTCAAATATTTCCACATCTCACAATAATGATGAATTTGTAATATGGAATTTTTAATTTTGTTATGTTTTGTTTTTTGTTCAATAAATAAAATAAAAATTAATGAAAACTGTTTTTAATTAATTGTCGGTAGTATATGACAGACAAATTGTCAGAACAACCAATTTTTTAAAACAGTTGGTTGTGGCAACATACAACAGATAATTTTAGCCACCATTTTCGTAGTTGGCGCAACCAAATATGATTGTTGTCAGCATGGAAGCAGAAGTATACCACAACCAAAATATTGGTTGTCCTGATGGAATCGCATGATATTAGACATAACTACCAAAATTCGGTTGGCAAATAATTCGGTTGAGGCAACCAAACTGTATTCTGTGTGTACAAACTTTACTAAAGAAAAGCTTCCATAAAATCGGTTTGAAGTTATAGACGCTGAGAAAATGAAAAAATTGTTTCCACATTTATAAGCAGTTACAGCGCCGATAATTAATTTAATGGAAAAAAATAACAAATAGACTGAAAGTCTATTTTGATGAAAGGCTGTCGGCTCCTATCATGATCCACTGTTAGTTAGTTAATTGGACTTCGCGTCCAGAACTAATCGAAAAACAGGAAAATTATCTCCAAAAAACAAGCGCTTTTTCATGAATATCGTTTGTTTTTGTTGCCACTGAAAGTTTATTTTACGTTGTACCTTATTTTAGTTGTTCTTTTTAATAAAATGAAATGATTATTTTTCGCCAAAATGATTCTTTTTGTAATTCCTTTCGAAACAAATTCAGCGACAACACTGGGAGGGTGTTGAATTTTGGTAAAACGTCCGTTTTGCCCCGTCCAATATAAGTAATTACCAATTGTATTTAGAAAATGTTGGCCACATTGTTTTCGATAGCTTTTTCTTCCGTCTTTTTAACCCTTTGTCGACCACTGGGACATATATGACCCATGCGAATTGTTTTGCAATTTTTCCCATACTTATGTCTAAATTGTCCCAATTTGCTTAAAATGTTTATTTAGTCAGAAGAAAACCTACGTAATGTTTTTTGATCGAATTTTTTTTTAATTTTTCGAAAAGTAGCTCAGAGAAGTAAAAAAGTTTCTATTTTTTTAATCCTTATGGTCGTCAAAGGGTTTATAAAATAAAGATTTTCGCAAAAATATTTTTTTTTGCAAAATTAAACCCTGTTTTGACATTGTTTTGTAAAAACTCGTATTTTTGATTTTTTTGTGCTTAAAAGAAAGCTTAGGTCAATTCATTTAAGAGCTTTGCCGTCTCTTAGTGGGATGGGACCTTTTTATCTATCAAAATATAGATAAACCTTTAAAAATAATAGAGGTTATAACACGAAATGGTGCATAACTGTAGAACCATTTATCGTTATTGCTTCGGGAAGTTTTAAATAATCCTAGATTAAGTAGCCTTCATCTTCTTCTAATATAATTTCTTCTTCCCATCAGCGGTTTCAAAGATACCTTACAAGATAATGCGAAAAAATCCCATTTTTATACCCTCACTTTAGTGTGACGAGGGTATGTATCATTTGCTACGGAAAAAATGTAACAAGTCGAAGGAGTGACCTAAGACCCCAAGTATGTTCGGAGGAAATCCGTTTTGGGTCATTTTAAGTCGAATGAGCAATGTCCGTCCGTCTGTCTGCTGGCTGGTGCGCTCGATAACTCTCGAAAGGAGTAACCGATTGACCTCAAATTTGGTATGTGGTAATATTTTTTTCTATCTCCGGCTAAGTTCGAAGATGGGCCATATGGGTCCACTCCTTCTAGTACCTCCCCCACAAAGGGTTAAAATGTTGTGAAATATTGATTCTTTAATAACTGCTATACTACTTATTCGAATCTTTTGAAATTCCACACATAGTATTAGCTTATTAGTCGCTATCAACTCGAGAAAAATGGGCGAAGTCGCCACGTCCCTTTTGGTACCTCCCACACAAATGCACCATTTTTGCACCAAAAGTTAAAAGCTTATAGCATTAATAACAGTGTATAAAAATACTTGAAATGGAGTACAGTATTATGCTTTTATATTGCCTACAGTCCAGGGGAAAATGGGTGTTGTTGCCACGCCCCTTTTGGTACCTCCCACACAAAGGTACCTTTTTGCACCAAATAACATTAAAACCAGTGTATAAAATACTTGAAATTTTGTACAGTGTAATGTTTTTATAGTGCCTATAGCCCTGTGAAAAATGGGCGTTATTGCCACGCCCCTTTTTGTACCTCCCACACAAAATGCCCAAATCATACCACAATTTAATGTCTCATAACGTTTATACCAGTGCACATAAATGCTTATAAGTCGGCACAGTGCAATGAATTTAAAGTATCTAATGTTCAGCGAAAAAAAGGTGTATTATATAAACCCCTTCTGGTACCTCCCACACAAATTGACAGAATAATTCGAGTAATATTCAATATTACATTACTCACAAAGTGAGGGTATACATTAGTCGGTTTACCCGACTGAAAATTTCTTACTTGTTTGAGAAAATTTTAATAATTTTTTATTAAAACTTCTTAAAAACATCGAAAAATTTACAATTATTATTTTTTATGTAGCCTCATCGGTCATGAATAAAATGAGACCATTCTGATGAAAATCGAAGCTTAAGTTAGAAGGTTTTATATAATTAAGTGAAATAACTCAAGAATACACAACAGCATTTCTGCCCTTGGGTTGTTGAGCAAAAAGTGCAATAACTCGAAAAAGGCAAAATGGGACACTCTAAATTTTGACTGGGATACCTCCAACAATCCACAAAATTAATAGACACAAATTTTAGTGCCCTAAATAGCCCTACAAATAACTATATGTCTATCTGTATATTCGAAATAGGAATATTTGGTGGGCTTGGACAACATTTTTTATTTGTAAAATAGCTAAGATATTTACCTAAAATTAACGAAATACCTAAAGTTGAGGGCTCCATACTCAAATTGTAATTTCGTTTAAAGTTTATTTCACAAAAAACACTTTAAAAAGCAGGCCAGTGACCTAACTTCGGTCAACGAAGCAGAATTATATCTGCTTCTAATGGGTACCAAAGACTCGTACTTGCAAATAAAATAAATTAATCCACAGTTTTGGGCGACGATTCACAGCACTTTCACAACGCTTTGAGAATTCTTTTTAGAACGAACAAATATAGATTTTGATTCAGCGATACAAAATATATTTAATTATTTAGTCTAAAATTTCTCTCTCTAGTCATCTGATTCTGGGGATATTTAACTTTTTTTATTTTTTGTGGGTTATTCAAGTGACGAGGAGTATATGCTACACAAATAACAACAAACATTACCTTATTCTGTAGAGACGCAGTTTATACTTAACAGATTTATTACAACCTTTGGTGAGGGGTATAATGAAAAATATTATTTTTTTTTGCGGTAACACAGTCTGACAGTATCTAGAAATAATGAAAGTGAATATGCAACTGCCAATTTTAATTTAGTATGTGCAAAAACTACAATTAGATAAATGCAAAAGAAAAAATAAAATGAACATGATAGATAACAGGCATATCTCCCATTGACATTCTCAGCGGGACGAGATTAAATAAGGGCTTACATTTAATTTTCTCATCAACGAACATAACTACGCGCGTTTATGCGGCTTTTGCACCTCTTACGATAAGACGTTGTTGACTTTCATACGAAAAAAAAAATGCCACATATTTTGTCAAATGACGGGAAAAAACGGACTTTAATGGGGAATTGGTAAGAATATTTGTAAACATTTACCTGTCTTAACATATTCTAACCAACTTCCCCGTTAAAGAGTATTTCAAATTTCCCAAATCAGTTCATATCATTACAAAGCCAGCTTCTACATATTATCTAATTGAAGACGGTAAGTAAGAATATTTATGAAACATATCGATACCATGTTTTTAGGGAGATTGCATTTTTAATTTCTATTGAGTCAAAATTTGGTGTTTATCCGTCAACCCAACCAAAAGTTATTCACAAAAAAGTACAGGTCATTCGATATGCACATTGAAAAAAAAAATCATCAAAATTTGATCGCCTCTCCTGAATGACAACCTTTTTGCACTTAGCATAGTTTAGAATGCAGGTATCGATATGTATTCGCAAAAGTGCAAACATTTCAGTCTAGTAAATCAAACAATGTATTCCCCCACTTTAAAAGTGGGTAAAAATAAAACAAGTGTGTCAACTTTTTTGGAAGGTCAAGATTTTTTGGAAATTTGTTAATAATCTGGTTGAGAATTTGAAAAAAAAAATTGAATTTGAACCGTTTAGCAAAATTTTGATTTTTTTTCGCGAGATATGACCTATTACATTTTTCCGAGTGTGTTTAAAATACGCACCCAGGATAATAATTGGTTGGAATTCGATTGTAACAATAAAAAATAGAACTAGCAACAAAAAGTATATGTCAGTTGTAATTATTATCGAGCATAATTAGATGAAACAACAATAATAACATGGATACGATCAAATGAAAATGCTTGCAACTGAATCGATGGTTGTATCAATCGAATTAAGATTGTTTTTTCATTGACACTCCGTTATTTGTGGTAACCAATTTTAAATTTTCATTATAGTACAATATGATTGATTTTTGGTTGTGACAACCAATGTTTTATTCTTGACAACAGAAATTTTATCAATAGACCAAAGATTATTATTGCAACAAATAATGGGTTACTACAACAGAAAAAATATTAATTAACAATCGTTTATTGGTTATCCCAATCATTTCCCAAATGTATTTTGGGAAATACAACCGAAAGATTGGTTGCTTTTCTTTTGCTGATACATGACAAACAAAAAATAAAATTACTCGACATAAAAAAATCTTCAACATTTTGTTCCAAAATGGTATAGGTAATCAAAAATAATCTCGTGTGAATAACAATGTGTGGAATGAAGGATATGTTGTGCAAAATGTTTTACATAAATAAAACAGTAAGGAAGTCGGGCGGGGCCGACTATATAATACCCTACACCACTCTCGTAATATTGAATAACTCTGATATATAAATTTTGTAATTCATGTATAAATTGTTTACATAAATTTACTTTTGGGACATTTAATACTTAAATAATACCTTGTACCACAGTGTGGTGTAGGGTATAAAAACGATTGGATCTAAAGAGCCAAATCGGATGAAACATATATATGGGAGCTATAGCTAAATCTTAACCGATTTTCTTCAAATTCGATAGCGCTGGTTCATGGATCAAGAAACTCTACCATTCTAAATTTCAAAATGTTTGAATCGAAAGAGAATATACTTGGAAACGATTTTTTTAAATATTATATATTTGTTAACAAATAAATTTTATTTAAAAATCAAGAAATTTGTTTGGAACGCATATATTAATATATTAGAACATTATTTATTTGCAGACTGAATTTCACAAATAAAATATGTGTTTACACACAAACAAAGTTATTGTTCAAGAAGTTTTCGAAATATATTTCATTTAATAAGATTTTTAAAACCTTGCTGACTTATTCGAATTTTAGTTTTTTTCGTGGTTTTCGTGTTAAACTTTATAGGCAAAAATGTCTTAATTTATAAATATTCCAATTCATCACTTTTTGTCAATCCATCAATGCAATTTATATTTACGAAAGATTATCCGATTTAAGTTTTAATTAAATTTTACAAACATATAAAATTTATAAAAAAAATGCTCTTTGAATATCTGAAAAACAGAAATCTTGTCTTTAAGTTAAGGCATTGATACATTGCCAAAATAAATAATTACAAATTAATCTTTGTTTCGGAAATACTAGTACCAAATAAAAAAAATATTTGAACGGAAGCATATTTTTGTTTAGAGCAATATCCTCCCAAACATATAATATTTGTGTGTGTCAAATATTATATATTTATAGTGTACCCTAAACATATGTATATTTCAAGCCGAATATGTTTGGGACAATACACTACAGAAGCGATTTTTTTTGAGCGTGTACAGGGCTAAAGAGCAAAATCGGACGAAACATATATATGGGAGCTATAGCTAAATCTTAACCGATTTGCTTCAAATTCGGCAATGTTGGTTCATGAATCAAAAAACTTTACCGTTCTAAATTTCAAAATGATTGGATGTAAAATACAGCTTCTATAGAACTAAAGGGCCAAATCGGACGAAACATATATATGGGAGCTATAGCTAAATCTTAACCGATTTTCCTCAAATTCGGTAGTGTTGGTTCATGGATCAAGAAACTCTACCATTTTAAATTTCAAAATGATTGGATGTAAAATACAGCTTCTTCAGGACTTAAGAGCAAAATCGGACGTATATATGGGAGCTATAACATATATATGGGAGCTATAGCTAAATCTTAACCGATTTTCTTCTCTACCATTTCTAAATTTCAAAACGATTGGATGTAAAATACAGCTTTTATAGGACTAAAGGGCCAAATCGGACGAAACATATATATGGGAGCAATAGATAAATCTTAACCGATTTTCTTCAAATTCAGCAATGTTGGTTCATGGATCAAGAAACTCTTCCATTCTAAATTTCAAAACGATTGGATGTAAAATACAGCTTCTATAGGACTAAAGGGCCAAATCGGACGAAAGATATATATGGGAGCTATATCTAAATCTGAACCGATTTCAACCAAATTCAATAGCGATCTTAACAGCTGCGAAATACTCTAAGCTGCAAAATTTCAGAACGATCGGAGTGAAATTGCGACCTGTAGTAGACGAACAACTTTACATGGACACATGCTTAATTCGACGGACATGCTTAAATCGACTCAGCTAATGATTCTGAGTCGATCGGTATACTTTAAGGTGGGTCTAGCTGTGTTATTTTCAGGTGTTACAAACATCGGCCGTGTAACAAACTTATAATACCCTGTACCACAGTGTGGTGTAGGGTATAAAAATAAAATCATGAAATTGAAAGCACAGGGTTAAACGATATTTGCATAAAAGTTTTGTGTGTTTTTTCGTGTACTAAAATTTGTGTCAAATATTTCCACATCTCATAATAGAGATGAATTTGTAATATGGGATTTTTAGTTTTGTTATGAATTGTTTTGTTTTTTGTTCAATAAATAATATAAAAATTAATTTTAAAACAGTTGGTTGTGGCAACTACAACAGATAATTTAAGCCATAATTTTCGTAGTTGCGCAACCAAATATGATTGTTGTCAACATGGAAGCAGAAGTATACCACAGCCAAAATATTGGTTGTCCTGGTGGATCGCATGATAGTAGACAGAACCACAAAATTCGGTTGGCAAATAATTCGGTTGAGGCAACCAAACTGTATTCTGTGTGCGGAAATATTGAATGGATTCGACAGAAATTTTGCAGTTAGGTCCGAAACAATCTAAATATATCATGAACTTTAATTACCAAGTGACCATATAAACAATATTGCAAAATATTTTTTGCATATGCGAATAATTTCACCTTCTGGAGCTGTGATTTGAAATATTTTTTGTGTTTAGAATGCGTCATATTTTGACGTCCACCAGAATCAGAAAAAACATTTTGGTAGATCGAGCTTTGTAAAAGTTACAGCAAATTTACGGACACTGCCTTTTTGAAAAAAGTGTTGGTTTACCAATTTTGTCCAAATTTTTCACAATAGCTAAATCCATTAGTTGTGAGTCCAAAAACGCATTATTTCATACGCATATAAGTCATTTGGGCAATGTTCGTTCGTCCGTCCGTCTGTCTGGCGTGTGCGCACGATAACTTTCGAAAGGTGTAAGCGATAAAAACATTACACTGCACAATATTATGCAAATATTTGTATTTGGGATGTAACGAATGTGACTTTAGCGAAAGCGAATATTGAAATATATTTCTTGCGAATGCGAATAGTAAAATATGCATTTTTGCGAAAGCGAATGCGAATAATAGTTTGACCCTTTAGTACCAACAAATTTAATGAACTGAATTGATACTTTTCCAGGATATTCAAGTATATTGTCCCAAACATATTCGGCTTGAAACATATATATGTTTAGAGTACACTCTAAACATATAATATTGGGCACACGCACAAAAAGTATATATTTGGGAAAATGTTATTCTAAACAAATCTTTGTTTAGATCCCAATATGTTTTTATTTGGGACTATTATTTCCGAAACAAATATTTATTTGCACTTAAGTATACAGTTAATAAGAATACGTTAATTGTGTTAAATTTCTTTGCCAATTCAAATCTAGGATCAAAATAAATTACTTGTACGGATTGACAAGAAATGATGACTCAGAAATTTGAAATTATTGATTTAAACAGAAGTTAATACTGCTTATCGAAACTAAGGAAAATTTTAAACTGAAATTCTAAAAAGTAAGCAAAAGTCTTGAAAACCTTTTTTAAATAAAATATATTTGGATAAATTCCTAAACAATAACTTTAAAAATTTGTGTTATAAATATATTTACTTTCGATTCAAACATATCAAAAAAGGCGATTTTGCCCCGTGTAAGAATGTTTTCCATATTTATCCCCTCACCTTAGAGAGGAGGGTATATATCATTTGCTACGAGCCAAAAGTGTAACACATCGAAGGAGTGACCTAAGACCCTAAGTATGTTCGGCGGATATCCGTTTTGGGTCATTTTAAGTCGAATGAGCAATGTCCGTCCGTCTGTCTGTGTGTCTGCTGGCTGGTGCGCACGATAACTCTCGAAAGGGATAACCGATTGACTTCAAATTTGGTATGTGGTAATATTTTCTTCTATCTCCGGCTAAGTTCGAAGACCATATTGGTCCACTCCTTCTAGTACCTCCCCCACAAAGGGTTCACATTTAGTGAAATATTGATTATTTAATAACTTCTATACTACTTATTTTAAACCTCTGAAATTATACACATACACGGAGGAAAATCGCCTTTTTTGATATGTTTGAATTCAAAGATAATATACTTGGAACCAAAATTTTTAAATATTATATATTTTTAAACAAATATATTTTATTTGAAAATCAAGAAATTTTGTTTGGAACGCATATATTAATATATTACAATAAAATATATTTGCGACCTGACTGTCACAAATAAAATATGAGTTTACAACCAAACAAAGTTATTGTTTAAGAAGTTTTCCAAATATATTTTATTTAAAAAATAATTTTTAAAACACTGCTGACTTTTTGGAATTTTAGTTAGTTTTTCCTAGACATTATGCTATACTTTATAGCTAAGAATTTCATAAGCAGCCTTATCTTTAGTTTAACAGCACTAGATTTTAATTTATAAATATTCTAATTCATGACTTTTTGCCAATCCATCAATACAATTTATAGTTAAGAAAGATTATACCATTTAAATGTTAATCAAATTTTACAAACATAAAAAATTTCGAAAAAAATCAATTTGAATTTCTGAAAAACCGAAAACTTGATACACTGCCAAAATACTCAAATAAATTTAATCTTTGTTTCGGAAATATTAGTTCCAAATAAAAAAATATTAGGATAGATATAGTTTTGTTTAGAACAATTTCCCCCAAACATATGATGTTTATGTGTGTCAAATATTATATATTTGGAGTGTACCCTAAACATTTGTATATTTCAAGCAGAATATGTTTGCGACAATATACTACAGAAGCGATTTTTTTTCAGCGTGTATTAGATTTTTTTTCAGCGTGTATTAGTTTATTAGTGTCTATTACCTCGAGAAAAATGGGCGAAGATGCCACACCCCTTTTGATAGCTCCCACACAAATGGACAATTTTGAACCAAAATTTAATAGCTTATAACTTTATTACCAGTGCATACAAAGACCTGAAATTTTGTACAGTTTAATGGTTAAATAGTACCTACAATACAGTGAAAATGGACATCATTGCCACGCTCATTTTGGCACCTCCCACACAAATGGACCATTTTGTACCAAAAGTTACGCGCTTATAACTTTATTACCAGTGCATACAAATACAGTACAGTGTAATGGTTTAATAGTACCTACAATACAGTGAAAATTGGCATTGTTGGCGCACTCGTTTTGGTACCTCCCACACAAATGGACCATTTTGC
Source organism: Eudasyphora cyanicolor (assembly GCA_963930755.1). Lineage (NCBI taxonomy): Eukaryota > Metazoa > Arthropoda > Insecta > Diptera > Muscidae > Eudasyphora > Eudasyphora cyanicolor. The sequence goes on from OZ005736.1 coordinate 146,521,406, forward strand.
ACCAAAAGTTAACAGCTTTTAACTTTAACAGCAGTGCGTACAAATACTTTTAATTTCGTACAGGCACGCCCTTTTGGTACCCACCCCACAAATGGACCATTTTACACCAAAAGTTAACAACATATAACTTCAATACACACTGCTGTTAAAGTTAAGGTTTTAAATTCAATTTAAATTGATAATAATGTAATTAAAACAAAAAAAGTAAATAAATTTACTAATATTTCTTTGGGACTCAAGGTGAGGGATTTATGAGTCGGTTTACCCGACTGAACTTTCTTACTTGTTTTACCTCCTATTACTACAAGGACAAACATATTTTTTTGAAGATAAGTGGCAGAGGTTTTCATTGGTATTAATATCTTCAAATTGTGTGAAGGGAATAAGGAGTTTTAACACTTTTAACAAATGGAAGCGAATACTGAAATGTATTTTTACGAAAGCGAATGCGACGAATATTCCAAAGATGGTTTTTGCGAATGCGAATGTTAAAATGATGCGAATAATTCGCATTCGCATATGCCAATGCTAATATTCGTTACATGCCTGATTTGTAGGCACTGGTATTAATGTTATAAGCCGTTAACTTTTTGTACAAATTGGTCCCTTTGTGTGGGAGGTACTTTCGCCCATTTTTGTTCATCTTATAGAGACAGATTTTACAGGATTGCCATAAGTACGAGGGTTGCTACTTATACTTCCGATCCTGGCAATACTAGACTTGCCAGTTACAAAGTGGAACTTCCAGGGGGAGGGGGGGGGGGGTGGGGGGTAAGAGTGGATGCGTTGGGACCGTTCGATAACTTCACTCAGAACGTTTTGTCATTTGAGCGCGAATTGTTTTGTTTACAGTGTGTTGAAGAATTCATCTCGGTCAATAAATGGAATTAACCCTTGAAAATATGTATTGGATGATTTCCCAGTGGTAATAATCCTCATGACATCATCGATTACGTTTCGATGATTTCGTAGAGCGAACCCATTCTATTCCCATCCTATTTCCATTTTACTTTTACGTGGAGGTGTCATACGTTGGTCAAGTACTTCGCCTTACATTACAGTGTTAGCTGGTTCGTAATGAGGGGTCCTTACAACCCCCTTTTATTCGGATGCGAGCATTGGATCAAATATAATCCATTATCTGACTTACACTGTAATTGAGAGAGAGGATCAGGCCTGCTGCACATCCTGTATGTAATGGTAATGTGTCAGTCATAACCCCCCATGAGAGCCTCGCTTACTTTGTAATGAGATACAAATGGGTGTTTTATTTTTTCCTCCTAGAAATGTGGTAAAAATAAATAACTTAAAATGGTTTTTGTTCAAATTTTAGTTAGTTTTTTAGTTTATTGATCTCGTTTTGTCTACACAAACTTTGCGGAAGTGTCTTCCTTTATAATTTTTGAAGCATTTTCGTATATCTGCTATGTAACCTTGATCTGTATACCCTTCATATTTTACAGCTTCTGTAAATGAAAAGAAATAAAATGTAATTAGTTCAGTATTATATTAAAACTATAAATATACATGACACTTACCGAAAATTGCATTATTCAATGCCTGCAGACTTTTAAATGACTTCTTCGAATTAATACCATCATAGTTGTATGCAAGTACTATTTCGTTAGAAAATAGTCCGCTAATGTTTGCATATAATCAGTGATGCCAACTATTTGCGAAGCAAAAGCGTAATGAAAAATTTAAAAGGCGTAAAATTTCAAACAAAAAGCGTAAAAAGGCACTAAACTATTTTTCTTTCATTTGCATTAAAAAAGTGTCATTTTACATTAAAAATTTTAAAATAAAAATAATTATCAAATTTTAATCAAAGTTGTTCCTAAATAAAATGAAACTTTCAAACTTTTTGGTTTTTTTGGCGCTTAGATTCATACATTTTTTCTCTGCTAAATTGAATAGACTTGCTGAACAATAAGGAATCACTAGCAGATTCGATTCATCCCTATAATAATTCGAATCTGCTAGTGATTCTGAGCCAAAAGACCATTAAGTATGTATGTTATCTTTGAAGACGAAGACGATTATCAATATCTCCAAAGCGGGATACGGGACCAAACTGTGTCTGCGTGACCGGTTTTGGCCGGGGTTAAAGATGTTCCCTTCTGATGTATGTCCAACGATGGCAACGCGGACCGGTGACCCTGCGTGGCAGGACTTCGGCCGGGATTAAAAATGTTTTCTAAAGCCTGTTACGCAGCCCAAGTTGTCATAAGATCTATGGACATTATGTCCCTGGGCGTTATTTTAGGGCTGTACAAAACAACAGTATTATACACTGTACCGCAGAATTGTGTACTTATAAAACAATTATATTTCGGCAAAAACCCTTTCGGCAATACTTTTTATGGTATTAAAAAGGTATTTCTTTTAATTTTGTAAGACTAAATTTCAATCAAATTTAAACTGCAGAAGAACAGCAATATTCAAATCAGAGAGTCAAATTTAATTGCATATTAATATGTTCATAACACGGAGTAGCAAAAGTATAATTTCATTATGTTGGCAGATTTGATATGACAAATGTACGAAAAGCGTCAAAAGCACCAACAAAAAACATGAAAAGCGTACACCTAGTGTTTTTTTTCGTTTGGCACTAAGTGAACACTCTTCGCGTATTGGGGGGTCTGAAAAGCACTAAGTTGGCATCCCTGCATATAATCTACCTCGAGAGCATATGGTTCTTATTATGGCCACCTAAGTTATGATGTGTTGTCATGAAAATGAAAATGTCAAAATGAAACGACCTGCAAAATTTAATGATACATACGTACTTACTCATATCTGCCGATATCTTTAAATTTATAGTTTCCAAATCATCGGAATTTTCAACAGGAAATTCTATTTTTGTTGAAAATCTTAAATTTTTGTCAACAATTTGCTTCAAAATTGCAGATATCTTTGATTGGTGTGAGACGTTTGTTTCTAAAAAAGAGAATTGCATTGATGTAATGGATGTATTATGTATGTATATATGGATGTATTATAATATTTATTTTTGTCTAATTTATAACCTTGAGTTTCATTTAATTTGCTTTCCACCTTTTCTTGAAGAGCTAAAATGTAAAAATTGTGAGAAACGTAGAACTTGTTAAAAATTCCTATGAATACCTTGGAGTTTCTTTTCAATCAGCAGTCTATTTTCCTTGAAATGTTTATCAGTTATTTCCTGAAGAGCTATATTATTAATAATTTATAAAATTTAAAATTTGTATTTAAAATAAAACAATACCTTACAAATTGTGTTCCATTCGTAATTGATTTTCTTCAAACTGCTTGTTCATTTTTTCTTGAAAATCTAGAAAAAAAATAAAGATATATTTTTTGCAATTTTGGATTTTATAAATTCTTATGAATACCTATAATGTTTTGCTGCATTTGTGCTTGATTATTTAAAATAAGTTGCAGTTTACTTCCATTTTGTTCATTGCCACCTAGTTGAAATTCATTGCTTGCTACATATTTTTTTTTGGGAATTCATATTTGTATTCAATGCTGTGTATATTATAAAAAAAATTAGGGTTTAAAGTTAATTAGTTAATGGTAAGAATATTAGGTAAATATATGAACAATAGGAATTAAGGGAAATTCGCCGTTACAAGGTAGACGAGCGTATTTAAATTTAATATCGCTTATGAGAAATTCTTCATCTTTCGTAACTAATTGAGACAATTTGGGTACCAATTCGCCATGAACCTTAAAATTTTCTTTTTCCTTTCGAGAAGGTCGTAATAAATGTCTTTTTGAGAAGCCCTCCATTAAATTAAATAAATGTTTTTTACTCTTACCTTAACACGTTTTTCACAAATCGTATTTTACTCAGAAATTCTTCCGCACTTTCAAACTAACCTCTTTATACTCGTACAACCCTCACGACAAGAATGGACTTTGCAAATAAATAACACAAAAATGCGAAAACAAAGAATGTTGGAAGGTTTTACAGTTACTTTTTTTTACAACAAAGACAAAAAAACGAAAAAACATTTTGCATCACCACATTCGATCCTGCTTATGAGCGAAGGGACGTTTGTAATGTGGTAAAGCAAATGAACATCACGAAAAATGAAGCAGAGTAGACGATTACAAAATACGAGATATTTGGATGTGGTTATCATCTATGATTTCGTAAGGGGAATTCAAACGTACTTGAATCTGTACATTACGACTGGCTTCGTTAAAAATTACTTTGATTTTCTTCGGATGTTTCTCATGATATCATCCATGGTTTGCAAAGTACTCCATAATTTTTACCACTGTTTTTTTAAGATTTTCGGAGTGGATTATAGAGACAATAGTGTCTAGATCAACTTGTTTCGACTTCTGGTGATGAAGCACCATCAAAAACCACGGTAAAGCGCTGGTACGAAGGTTTCATTCTGGGACGCCGTTCGCTCCAGGATTAATTTCGTGACGGCCGTCTAACTTTGGTCGTTTTGCCGGAAAACATCGATGCTGCGTGTGAAATGACAATACAGACCGACATGTGACATGCCGTGAGAAAAAGGCATCCTTGGCCATTAGTATGACAAGAATCAATAAGATATTGCATGTTTATTTAACCGTGAAATAGATTTTTACTCGTTGGATCCGATATAATAAAAAGGCTTGTGTCTATTGGATCCAAGAAATTTTGAAAGAATAAAACCTCGGTACACTGATAGAAAAAACTTCGTCATTCGTCAAAAGTCAGCTAACGTACGGATAATCCTATCTATGAATTTGTTCGTCGCCATGACGAATCTCTGTTTAAGTATACTAGAACAAGAACTATTTAGTGGAATAAAAAAACCCACAGGGTGATTACATATCATCCCTACGATGAATCGTGCTTATAAATAAAAAAATGATATATACCCTCCTTTCTAAGGTGAGGGGATAAATATGGGGATTTATTTGATTTATAATACAAATATCAATAAGTGTATATATAACATATAGCAAAAGGGTAACGCATCTAAGACCCAAAGTTTATGCGGAGGAAATCCGTTTTAGAACACATTAAGTCATTTTACTTATGTCCGTCCATCCGTAAGCCTGACTGGAGCGAACGATAACCCTCGAAACTATAGTTTCCAGAGATTAAACAGGGATTCGTCAGGGCGACGAACAAATTCATCAATAGGATTATCCGTACGTTAGCTGACTTTTGACGAAGCTTTTCCTATCAGTGTAGCTCAAATGCAGTGTATAACATCGTCCCAGGTGACGAATAACGGATCTATGCATATGTGCCCGACACAAAACAGCTATCGCCGTATAGGTCTTTGAAGTCGAGACAAATCCAACAAAAGTTGTTTGTGGCAGAAGCACATCGATCATAAAACCATTTCCAATGATAACACAGCTCAAATTTTTTTTTTTACTTTGGCACAAGGTTTCGCAACCATTTTGGATATATGATAGCTAAAAATACTATTTTTTGAGAAAATGTTAATATTTTTATTTAATATTTACAATTATTAAATTTTTATTATTTTATCATAAAGTCTGAACGGACATTAATTAAATGAGACCATTCTGAAGAAAATCAAATCATAACTTAATAAGTTATAGCGAAATTATCAAATCTACCCCGAAATTATTTCCACCTTAACTGGTATCGGAGCCACTGTTTCGATCAACAATTCACAGAAAATCCCATAAAAAGCACTCCTCTTTTTTTTTAATTTAGCTGTACGTTTTGAAGTTGTGCATCAATTTTTTTTGGAATGGTTTCTTTCTATTCCTGATTAATTTGACTTTATGATAAAATAATAAAAAAGATAATAATTGAGTATTTTTCGGTGTTTTTACAACGCGTTTATTTATAAATTATTAATATTATCTCAAAACAAGTAAGAAAGTTTCAGTCGGGTAAACTGACTAAGGTATACCCTCACTTTGTGAGTAATGTAATATTGAATATTACTCGAATTATTCTGTCAATTTGTGTGGGAGGTACCAGAAGGGGTTTATCAAATACACCTTTTTTTCGCTGAACATTAGATACTTTAAATTCATTGCACTTGCCGACTTATAAGCATTTATGTGCACTGTTATAAACGTTATGATACATTAAATTGTGGTATGATTTGGGCTTTTTGTGTGGGAGGTACAAAAAGGGGCGTGGCAATAACGCCCATTTTTCACAGGGCTATAGACACTATAAAAACATTACACTGTACAAAATTTCAAGTATTTTTATACACTGGTTTTAATGTTATAAGCTGTTAACTTTTGGTGCAAAAAGGTACTTTTGTGTGGGAGGTACCAAAAGGGGCGTGGCAACAACACCCATTTTTCCCTGGACTGTAGGCAATATAAAAGCATTTTACTGTACAAAATTTCAAGTATTTTTATACACTGCTATTAATGTTATAAACTGTTAACTTTTGGTGCAAAATGGTGCATTTCATTTTAACCCTTTGTGGGGGAGGTACTAGAAGGAGTGGACCAATATGGCCCATCTTCGAACTTAGCCGGAGGTAGAAAAAAATATTACCACATACCAAATTCGAGGTCAATCGGTTACTCCTTTCGAGAGTTATCGTGCGCACCAGCCAGCAGACGGACGGACATTGCTCATTCGACTTAAAATGACCCAAAACGGATTTCCTCCGAACATACTTGGGGTCTTAGGTCACTCTTTCGACGTGTTACACTTTTTTACGTAGCAAATGATTTATACCCTGGTCACACTAAAGTGAGGGTATAAATAGGATTTTTAGCACTATCTTTTAGATATTGTAAAAACCGTTGAAGGGATGAACTAATTTTATTGAATGAAGTTAAAGGCCACTTAATTTTGGATTCTTTGAAACTTTCCCGAACTTATTCGGATAAATGACCCTCGACTTATGCTATAATATGTGTTTCAACCTCTCTACGATGGCGATTCGGAAACTTCTTAGCCTAGCACAAAAAGCGTGGTATAAACAGAAAAAATTTAAGTGTTTTGGAAACTTCCATCTCTGCTATGAACACATGTCAAATTTTGTTTCGATCTGGCAACTCCTTCATATAGAAACAGGTGTTCACAAAAGACGCATCCGCGATTTTTTTACAATGGAAAAATTAGAAATGCGTGGTGTCATTAAATATTTACATAAAAAAGATTTATCGGGACAAGAAATTCATAATGATATAGTGAATGTGTTAGGTGAAAGTGCTCTTTCATATGCAACAGTAAAAAATTGGGTTGCTGAATTTAAACGTGGTCGTACAAGCATTGAAGATGAACCACGTAGTGGACGTCCAAAAACAGCAACAACAAGAGAAATTGTAGCCAAAGTGCATGATATGGTATTAAATGATCGACCAAAAAAAATTGCGTGACATAGCTAATATCATGGGCATCTCAAATGATCGAGTCCGCACTTGTTAACAGTCGACCAAAAACGCATAAGAATGAACATTTCTCAAGCTTGTTTGGATCGTTTTAAGCGAAATAAAATAGATTTTAAGCGTCGTTTCATAATTGTTGATGAGACATGGATCCACCACTATACTCCAGAGACAAAAGAACAATCCAAACAATGGACTGAAGCTGGAGGAAGTGCCCCAAAGAAGGCAAAAACAATTCAATCGGCTGGTAAGGCTATGGCAATGGTTTTTTGGGACTTCAAAGGTATTTTATTGATTGACTATCTGCAAAAGGGTAAAACAGTAAATTCAGAGTACTATTGCAACCTTTTGTATCAATTAAATGTACAAATTCGAGAAAAACGTCCTGGCTTACAACACAAAAAAATAATTTTTCATCAAGACAACTCACCAGCGCCCAAGAGTGTTTTAACAATGGCTAAAATCAACGAATTAAAGTACGAGTTGCTTGACCACCCACCTTATTCTCCTGATTTAGCTCCCAGTGACTTTTACCTGTTCCCAAATCTAAAAAAATTCCTTGCTGGCAAGCGTTTTACCTCAAATGAAGATGCAATTACAGTTGTAAACCACTATTTTGAAGACCTTGAGGAAAACTATTTTAATCAAGGGATAGAATTGCTAGATAAGCGTTGGACTAAGTGTATTGAAGTTTCAGGAGATTATATTGAAAAATAGAAATATTTCGGAAAAACTAACTATTCTCTTTCATTGATTGGCTAAGATGTTTCCGAACCGCCCTCGGAAACATCGCGATTTATCGCGAGAACTAGAGCTAATTCAAAGAAGCTACCTTTTAGGCTAAGAACTGTATTATCTCATATACCCAAATCGACCGCCAAACCCTGTGCCGCAAAAAAATGTTGATCAGTGTAATTGATTGTTTTTTATTGCTGGACCCGAAATATGAATAGCAACCCTCGTAGTATAGAAGTTAAAAGAGTTTTAACATGGTACACAATTTTAATCATTTTTGGGGGAGGTACCACAAAGAGTAGGCCGTTATGGTAGTTCATCAAACATTATTTGAATTAAGTATCATAACGTACGAAATGTGAAGTCATTCCGTCCCTCTTTTCAGAGTTATCATTAGCACAATTGAGTCGAACTGACAGACGGACGGACATTAATTAATTCTTATTTTTTTAACCCATGAAGAACCCATGTTGATTTTTTTACATTTTGTGGAAAAATATGTGGGTAATTTTAGAAATAAAACGAAAAAAAATTTACGATGTGCTTTTCAGGATAATCAAGGATACACAAAAAATTTATCACTTCGTTTATAATTCATAGAGAGGATAGTGAAATCTTTCAAATGGCAACAAGTTATTTTTTTTTTGATTTTTTTTCGGATTGCATTTAAAAAGAAAACAAATAAAATTTAGTGAAATGTATGAAATCTTTATTGGAGTCGATAGAACGGTCTATATAATTCAATGTTTAAAGATGATTTGATGTAAATGTTGACGCGGCTGCGCCTCTAATGGTTCATACGCTGGGTTCAATTTTGGCATACTCTCTTCAACATTTCGGCCGGTATCTCCACGGGGCAAAATCGCCTTTTTTGATATGTTTGAATCGAAAGAAAATATATTTGGAACACAAATTTTTAAATATTATATATTTCTTAGCAAATAAATTTTTTTGAAAATCAATAATATATGTTCGGAACGCATATATTAATATATTACAACATAATATATATGCAAACTAAATTTCTCAAATAAAATATGAGTTTATTTACAAAAAAATGATTGTTTAGAAATTTTTCTAAATATATGTTTTCTATTTAAAAAAGAATTCCAAAACTTTTGTTGACTTTTTCGAATTTCAGTTTTAATTTTTTCTTGGTTTCAAATTGTACCCAGTTATGATACCATATGCATTAACTTCTGCTTTAAATCAATCATTTAAAATGTCTGTATTTGTCTATCGTCCAAGTAATTTATATTGATCAAATATTATACGATTTCAATTATTATTATATTTACGAACATTAAACATTTTTAAAAATCTAACATTGAATTACAGAAAAATATAAGACAATTTAGGTATTTTCTGAATACTTAAATGCAAATAAATATAAGTTTCGGAAATAAAAACATATTGGAATGTAAACACAAATTTGTGTGGAACAACATCTGCCCAAATATATAATTTTTGTGTGTTCTAAAAATTAAGTGTTTAGAGAGTATCCTAAACATATATGTATATGTTTCAAGCCGTATATGTTTGGGACAATATGCTACAGAAGGGATTCTGTTTTCAGCGTGTCACTAATAAATTCTTCAATATTGGCTTCCAGTGCATCTTCCGTTGCGGGCTTGTCACTATATGTAGACATGAGCCTTAAGCGAACTAATTATAGACCAAACTGAATATGTTTGACAGTAACATGTTACACAGAAATAGCTGAGCAAAAATAACCCTATACTTATATCATTCAAATCTGATATTGCATTCAAAAGTTAAGTCGACTTCAAAATAGCTAAATTAGTAAAAAACCAGTAAGGAAAGGCTAAAGTCGGGCGGGGCCGACTATATAACACCCTACACCACTCTCGTAATATTGACTAACTCTGATATATAAATTTTGTAATTCATGTATAAATTGTTTACATAAATTTACTTTTGGGACATTTTATACTTAAATAATACCCTGTACCACAGTATGGTGTAGGGTATAAAAACGATTGGATCTAAAGAGCCAAATCGGAAATTCGGCAATGTTGGTTCATGGATCAAGAAACTCTACCATTCTAAATTTCAAAACGATTGGATGTAAAATACAGCTTTTATAGGACTAAAGGGCCAAATCGGACGAAACATATATATGGGAGCTATAGCTAAATCTTAACCGATTTTCTTCAAATTCGGCAATGTTGGTTCATGGATCAAGAAACTCTACCATTCTAAATTTCAAAACGATTGGATGTAAAATACAGCTTCTTCAGGACTAAAGAGCAAAATCGGACGAAACATATATATGGGAGCTATAGCTAAATCTTAACCGATTTTCTTCAAATTCGGCAATGTTGGTTCATGGATCAAGAAACTTTACCATTCTAAATTTCAAAACGATTGGATGTAAAGTACAGCTTTTATAGGACTAAAGGGCCAAATCGGACGAAACATATATATGGGAGCTATAGCTAAATCTTAACCGATTTTCTTCAAATTCGGTAGTGTTTGTTCATGGATCAAGAAACTCTACCATTCTAAATTTCAAAACGATCGGATGTAAAATACAGCTTCTATAGGACTAAAGTGTCAAATCGGACGAAACATATATATGGGAGCTATAGCTAAATCTTAACCGATTTTCTTCAAATTCAGTAGTGTTGGTTCATGGATCAAGAAACTCTACCATTCTAAATTTCAAAACGATCGGATGTAAAATACAGCTTCTATAGGACTAAAGGTTCAAATCGGACGAAACATATATATGGGAGCTATATCTAAATCTTAACCGATTTTCTTCAAATTCGGTAGCGTTGGTTCATGGATCAAGAAACTTTACCATTCTAAATTTCAAAACGATTGGATGTAAAATACAGCTTTTATAGGACTAAAGGTCCAAATCGGACGAAACATATATATGGGAGCTATAGCTAAATCTTAACCGATTTTCTTCAAATTCGGTAGTGTTGGTTCATGGATAAAGAAACTCTACCATTCTGCATTTCAAAATGATTGGATGTAAAATACAGCTTCTTCAGGACTAAAGAGCAAAATCGGACGAAACATATATATGGGAGCTATAGCTAAATCTTAACCGATTTCAACCAAATTCAATAGCGATCTTAACAGCTGCGAAATACTCTAAACTGCAAAATTTCAGAACGATCGGAGTGAAATTGCGACCTGTAGTCGACGAACAACTTTACATGGACAGACGGACGGACGGACGGACATCGTTAAATCGACTCAGCTAGTGATTCGGAGTCGATCGGTATACTTTAAGGTGGGTCTAGCTGTGTTATTTTCAGGTGTTACAAACATCTGCCATGAAACAAACTTATAATACCCTGTACCACAGTGTGGTGTAGGGTATAAAAAACAAGTAAGAAAGTGAGTAATGTAATATGGAATATTACGCGAATTAATGTATCAATTTCTGTGGGAGGTACCAGAAGGGGTTTATCAAATACACGTATTTTTCGCTGAACAGTAGATACTTTAAATACATTGCACTGTGCCGAATTATAAGCGTTAATGTGCACTAATATATTTACGTTATGAGCTGTTCAATTTTGTTATAATTTGACCAATTTGTGTGGGAGGTACAAATAGGGGCGTGGTGGTAACGCCCATTTTTCACATGACTATAGGTACTTCAAAAGCGTTACACTGTGCCAAATTTTGTAGTATTTTCGTGCATTGGTACTCACGCTATAAGATTTAACTTTTTCTACAAAATGGTACCTTTGTGTGAGCGGTACCAAAAGGTGCATGGCAATAAAGCCCATTTTTCACTGGACTGTAGTCGCTTTAAAAGCATTACCCTGTGCAAAATTTCAAGTATTTTATGCACTGGTATTAATTAAGCTGTTAAGTTTTTGTAAAAAATTGTCCCTTTGTGTGGGAGGTACCAAAAGGGGTGGGGCCACATTGATAGCGATAGATAAACTATTACTATGTGTGAAATTACAGAGGATTTGGATAAGTAGTATAGGAGTTATTAGAGAATCAATATTTCACTGAATTTTAACCGATTTCACTAAATGTTAACCTTTTAACCACACCTTCTAGTACCTGAGGGAGGTACTAGAAGGTGTGGACCAATATGGCCCATTTTAGAACTTAGCCTGAGATAGAAAAAAATATTAACCCATACCAAGTTTGAAGTTAACCCGTTACTCCTTTCAAGAGTTTTCGTGCGCTCCAGCCAGACGGACAGACATTGCTCAAATTACTTAAAATGGTTCAAAACGGATTTCCCCCAAATATACTTGGGGTCTTAGGTCACTCCTTCAATGTGTTGAACTTTTTGTCCGTAGCAAATGATATATCATTCGCTCGTCACACTAAAGTGAGGGTATAAATATTGTAGATGACCAAATTTGGCACCATATAACATCTTAACGGCTATGAATTTGGACAAACGGTGAAAGGCCATAATTCCGCATTGTCTAGCAGTTACGCGTGGTGCAAAATTGCGAAGAAATCGAAAGAGTCAAATTGTAATTTGTGGGTCCTTTTATTTTGGAATTACCCCTCGGACACAAATAAAAATTGTTGTATAGTGTTACCAAGCACAAACTCATTAATTACTTGTGAAGTAAATTGAACCAAATTTGTCACAGTTAAAAATCTCTTACGCAAACCGTGTTGTATAGGGCTAAGGATAGACGATACACTATGAGATAGAATCTCAGCGAACTTCTGTGACAATCGTCTAAATGTCTGTATATTTAGTATTTTAGATTATTTTAGCAACTTACAAAAAAAAAAAAACTATTTTCATATAAAGAGTACCTTACACAGTTCCGATTTATCCTACAACATGTGTGATCCATTGATTAAGGAGCTGCATGATGTGTGTTCATGCATGTTAGACGAAAATCGACAATTTTTGTTGGATTTTCTTGGAATTTTCAAGAGAATGACAGATTTATGGAAAATTAAAAGTGAAGACTATTAGAATCGTTATTATTTCTCCTTACACAAATATTTAAAACATTTAATTTGACTTTAATAACTTGTACAAAATTTATATCTAAAAACTAAATTTATTTTTATGTTAGTTTAACCATAAAGTTGGGAGGTTACAATTTAAGACATAGTTTTGGACGTGGGGTAAATTGCACCCCTTTTAATTTTTATACCCTACACCACACTGTGGTACAGGGTATTATAAGTTTGTTTCGCGGCAGATGTTTGTAACACCTGAAAATAACACAGCTAGACCCACCGATCGACTCAGAATCACTAGCTGAGTCGATTTAACGATGTCCGTCCGCCTGTCCATGTAAAGTTGTCCGTCGACTACAGGTCGCAATTTCACTCCGATCGTTCTGAAATTTTGCAGTTTAGAGTATTTCGCGGCTGTTAAGATCGCTATTGAATTTGGTTGAAATCGGTTAAGATTTAGCTATAGCTCCCATATATATGTTTCGTCCGATTTGGCCCTTTAGTCCTATAGAAGCCGTATTTTACATCGAATCATTTTGAAATTTAGAATGGTAGAGTTTCTTGATCCATGAACCAACATTGCCGAATTTGAAGAAAATCGGTTAAGATTTAGCTATAGCTCCCATATATATGTTTCGTCCGATTTGGCCCTTTAGTCCTATAGAAGCTGTATTTTACATCCGATCGTTTTGAAATTTAGAATGGTAGAGTTTCTTGATCCATGAACCAAGATTGCCGAATTTGAAGAAAATCAGTTAAGATTTAGCTATAGCTCCCATATATATGTTTCGTCCGATTTTGCTCTTTAGTCCTGTAGAAGCTGTATTTTACATCCAATCATTTTGAAATTTAGAATGGTAGAGTTTCTTGATCCATGAACCAACACTACCGAATTTGAAGAAAATCGGTTAAGATTTAGCTATAGCTCCCATATATATGTTTCGTCCGATTTGGCCATTTAGTCCTATAAAAGGTGTATTTTACATCCAATCGTTTCGAAATTTAGAATGGTAGAGTTTCTTGATCCATGAACCAACACAACCGAATTTAAAGGAAATCGGTTCAGATTTAGATATAGCTCCCATATATATCTTTCGTTCAATTTGGCCCTTTAGTCCTATAGAAGCTGTATTTTACATCCAATCGTTTTGAAATTTAGAATGGTAGAATTTCTTGATCCATGAACCAACTTTGCCGAATTTGAAGAAAATCGGTTAAGATTTAGCTATAGCTCCCATATATATGTTTCGTTCAATTTGGCCCTTTAGTCCTATAGAAGCTGTATTTTACATCCGATCGTTTTGAAATTTAGAATGGTAGAGTTTCTTGATCCATGAACCAAGATTGCCGAATTTGAAGAAAATCAGTTAAGATTTAGCTATAGCTCCCATATATATGTTTCGTCCGATTTTGCTCTTTAGTCCTGCAGAAGCTGTATTTTACATCCAATCATTTTGAAATTTAGAATGGTAGAGTTTCTTGATTCATGAACCAACACTACCGAATGTGAAGAAAATCGGTTAAGATTTAGCTATAGCACCCATATATATGTTTCGTCCGATTTGGCCATTTAGTCCTATAAAAGCTGTATTTTACATCCAATCGTTTTGAAATTTTGAATGGTAGAGTTTATTGATCCATGAACCAACAATACCGAATTTGAAGAAAATCGGTTAAGATTTAGCTATAGCTCCCATATACATGTTTCGTCCGATTTGGCCCTTTAGTCCTGTAGAAGCTGTATTTTACATCCAATCATTTTGAAATTTAGAATGGTAGAGTTTCTTGATCCACGAACCAACATTGCCGATTTTGAAGAAAATCGGTGCAGATTTAGATATAGCTCCCATATATATCTTTCGTCCGATTTGATCCTTTAGTCCTATAGAAGCTGTATTTTACATCCGATCGTTTTGAAATTTAGAATGGTAGAGTTTCTTGATCCATGAACCAACATTGCCAAATTTGAAGAAAATCGGTTAAGATTTAGCTATAGCTCCCATATATATGTTTCGTCCGATTTGGCCCTTTAGTCCTATAAAAGCTGTATTTTACATCCAATCGTGTTGAAATTTAGAATGGTAGAGTTTCTTGATCCATGAACCAACACTACCGAATTTGAAGAAAATCAGTTAAGATTTAGCTATAGCTCCCATATATATGTTTCATCCGATTTGGCTCTTTAGATCCAATCGTTTTTATACCCTACACCACACTGTGGTACAGGGTATTATTTAAGTATAAAATGTCCCAAAAGTAAATTTATGTAAACAATTTATACATGAATTACAAAATTTATATATCAGAGTTATTCAATATTACGAGAGTGGTGTAGGGTATTATATAGTCGGCACCGCCCGACTTTAGCCTTTCCTTAATGGTTTTTACATATTTTTTAGTACAAACATAATTTTGTTTCTTATTTGTTGCTAACAAATTAATTACTATACCTTTTATTAAAATAATCCCTAATAATTATTAATTTTTATTATGTTCAATAAAAAATTGGGACTTTTTCACAAGCTTCTTTTAAATACAGAAAAAAATCGTCAAGAGAGGGTAAAATTTAGCACCACCTCCACAGTTAAAGGCAATAGGCCGTTTTTTGTGGAAGATAAATACGTACATATGTACATAATAGGGATGTAACGAAAATGGCTTTAGCGAAAGCGAATATTGAAATATATTTCTTGCGAATGCGAAAGCGAATAGTGAAATATCCTTTTTTGCGAAAGCGAATAACAGTTAGAAACTTTAGTACCAACAAATTTAAGGAACTGAATTGATACTTTTCCAGGATATTCAAGTATTAAGACTGTTTTCCATAGTTTTACCTCCTGTTACCACAAGCACACACATATCTTCAAATTGTGTGAAGGGAATAAGGAGATTTAACACTTTAATAAATGGAAGCGAATACTGAAATATATTTTTGCGAAAGCGAATGCGAAAGCGAATAATCTAAAGATGGTTTTTGCGAATGCAAAAGCGAATTTTAAAATGATGCGAATAATTCGCGTTCGCATATGCGAATATTCGTTACATCCCTAGTACATAAATATGTTTCGAAGATTCATTAAACATTTCCTCCGGTTTACTCTACCGAAATTTTATTAGCCGTTATAATTCATAGTTTGTAAAGTCTATTTGGGTCAGAATATTTAATATCGACCTACATGTGTAGTTTATTTTTAGCTAAAATGTTTATAAGCAGTTACAAATAGGTAAAATAAGTTTACTTTGTTTTGGAAATTTTTAATAAAAAATTTTACGAAATTTTTTTTGAAAAAACCTTTGTAGAAAAAATTGCTTCCCCTCGATTTTCTTAAAATGTTCACGAAATATTCGACGCATTCTCACAAATCCAGAACTTTGGGCATATCGAACCAATTTTTTTTGTGATAACAGGCATGTTGGTACGGCTGAAATCGGTGCATATTGTGCGCCGATATTTACAAAATACTAGCCACGGTAAGGGAAAAAATGAAAAATTCAATTTTCTTAGGTGTAAAAATTTTTTTTGTAAAACTACAGGGTGGGCCTAAAGAAACCAAGGGGTGTAAACGTTTAATAGCTTTTTCGTTTATTATTTTTTTTTTATTTTTTCTTTCAGATTATATAGACAACACTTGGAGAATTTATAATGGAGAGGTTCACAATAGAACAGAGAACCAGAACAATAGAATTTTATTATTTAAACCAGAGATCAATTATTTTAACTCAAAGAGCATATCGTCGACATTTTAACGTCAGAATTTAGCCCACAGAAACAATGATTCGTTGCTTAGTTGATCGTCATCACCAACATGGCAGCGTAAGAGATTTGCCTCGAACCGGTAGACCACGTGTAAGTCGCACTGCGGAAAATATTGAACGAGTACAGCAAAGTGTTAACGAAGCACCAGAAACATCTGTCAGAAGGCGTTCTGCTCAGCTATAAATGTCTCGTACGTCACTATGGCGCATTTTAAAAAAAGATTTACAGTTATACCCATATAAGGTCCAATTGGTGCAAGAATTAAAACCCCCAGATCATCGGCAACATCTAAATTTTGCAGTTAAATTTCAAGAGTTGGCCAGAAATGAAATCAACTTTATTAAAAATTTGATTATGAGTGATGAAGCTCATTTTCATTTGAATAGCTTTCTTAATAGCAGAACTGTAGGTTCTGGGGTTCTCAAAATCCAAGAGCCATTCATCAAAGCCAATTGCACCTCATCAGGTTTTCAGTATGTTCTGGGATCACATCTGAAAATGTCATTGGGCCTTACTTCTTCGAGAATGAAGATGGAAGTGCTGTAACCGTAAATGGAGAGCGGTATCGGTTTATGATAGACAATTTTTTACGTCCTGCTCTTGAAAACAGACCTGGTATGTGGTTTCAGCAGGACGGAGCCACTGCCCGAGACACAATGACACTTTTAAGTCAAATTTTAGGAGAGTGAATAATTTCCAGAAATTCGGAAATCATTTGGCCAGCGCGATCGCCAGATTTTACAGCACCCGACTATTTTATTTGGGGTTATTTGAAGGAGCGATTGTATGTGAACCAGCCAGAGACAATCCTTGAACTCAAGGCAAACATTGTGGCAGAAATTCGAACGCTACAGCCACAAGTTTTGAAAGGTGTTATGGAAAATGCTCTAAAAAGTGCCCATCAGTGCGAAGCTGAAAACGGTGGTCATTTAAGAGACATTATTTTTCATACTTACCCAGCAAAATTTCCTATTACCAAATAACCTGACGGGTAAGCTAAATTCAAAACTAGTAACTGCTTATTATTTGGCATCCCTTCGAATTATTTTTACATACATATACATGTCATTGGAGGAAAGTACTTCCACTCAAGCATACAGGCAGCTGAAAAGTAACCACTTACCCCCACGCTTACAATTATCCAAAAAGTAAGCGTGGACAAAAGAAATAATTTTAAGAGTGGGTTTGAGTGGTAGTGGATATTTCCTAGTTTCTATTGTTTGTTCACCACCATCAGTGGTGGAATGTGGTGAGAAAGTAGAAGAGCGTAACATTGGGAAGAGCGTAACATTGGGTAGAGCGTATAATTGGTAGAGAGTAGTTATCGATTGCCAAAATATAACCCAAAAATATAACCCATCAAAATCTTCGTAAGTAAATGTCGTTACCAGATGCATTACGAGGCAATGATATATCATTATCGCCAGCATTACTTTCGGTAAATAAATAACGACTAAATAAATAATGACAAAAATAAGTTTGTATTAGTCATCTAATTTGAATTTTTAAACGTTTCTTTAAATGATTTAACTGAATACAAGCTACAACGTATATACGTAAATCATTTAAGAAAAAATCATAAATCGTAAATCATTTAAAGACAAGTTTATAACTTAAATTAAGATTTTCTAACTTAGATTACTAGCAATAACTTATTTTTGTCATTATTTTGTTTGTCGTTATTAATTTACCGAAAGTAATGCTGGCGATAATGAGATATCATTACCTGGTAATGCGAGTGGTAATGACATGTACTTACCAAGATTTTGCTGGGTAGTGTAAAAAAATTTGCCTTTTGTATATTATATAATCTGGAAGGAAAAATAAAAAAAAATAAAAAACGAAAAAGTTATTAAACTTTTACACCCCTTGGTTTCTTTAGGCCCACCCTGTATTTGTAGAACACACAATAAAATAAATTGTATTAATCGGAAGAGAAACACGAGTTACACGCGCTTGAACATTTTCCCCACCCGATGTGGCCAACTTTGAGGCCATCTAGCTCCGCTCCTGTCTGACATAGGTGGTGAAACAGGTGAACATTTTCCTCACCCGATGTGGCCAACTTTGAGGCACTCTAGCTCCAAATATAAAGCTAAACTTCTCTAAGACCTCTTCATCTACCATGACAAGTTTGGTCGCAATCCGTTGTTTGGTTAAGAAACAGTCGAATTTGTCCCCTTTTTGAATTCGTCCCACTGTGCAGTGTTTTGCAAAAACACAAGAAAATTGTGACACTAGTCTTGGTATTTCGTCCATAACTTTTACAAATATTGAGTCTCCCAAAATTTTTTTACTTTTCTAGATTTGTGATAGTGCGACGAATATTCTATGAATTTGAAGAAAATCGAGGGGGACAATTTTTTCAAATTTTTACAAAAATGGCCCATTGTGTCATCTTAAAAACAAAGTAATCTTTGCAAAAATCAGTTCATCCGTTCGAGAGCAATTACAATTTTCGTAAAACACAAAAACTCATTTTTTTTATTTTTTTTTTAATAATATGCCCATAAAATTTATTAAAAAAAAATGTTTTTTTTTTTAAATTATACCGAGATCATATTTTAACTTTTTGTAACTGCTTATAAATATTTTAGCCAAAAATAAACAACAAGGTGGCGCAAAAGTAATCCTCCTATCAGAAAATTCTATAAATTTTGAGATTGGCCCCTAATTTCAGTTCTGTTTTGACATTTGTGTAGTAAACACATGCGAAATACACGTTAATAAACAATGTTACGCTACACTGCTCCAGAACGCGGAATATTGCTGACTATTTATTTGACCAATAATCGGTCGGTGACTTTCACAGATTTCCTGGCCGTCCAACGCCTACTGGTGAAACACTGCGACGTTTAGCCGCTCGCCTCGAAGAGACTGGCACAACACGAGATGCTGCCAGGCGTGGCAGACCCCGGTGTAGCCGTTCTGCAGAGAATATTGCTGCTGTAGCCGAGGATGTCATGGAAGCGCCGTCGACATCGACCAGACGACGTGCCACGCAAATGGGTATCAGTCGACGGTCTCTACAGCGAATTTTGGTACAAGATTTGAAGATGTTTCCGTACAAAGTCCAGACGGTGCATCAGCTGTTAGCTGCTGACCGCCAATCGCGTCTAACATAACATCGAAAGGTTACTTTTGCGCCACCTGTTACATATGTCGATATGAAATATTCTGACCCATTTGTATTTGGCTTGGAATTACTAATGTCGCCAGCCTTATTTTTTGAAGAAATCAAAGCATACTTTTAGTCATCATTGTAGTTCTTAACATTGGATATAGTCCATTAACGAAATAAAAATGCCTGCCTCCTAGAAGCATACAATGGTTTAGATTATTTTTAATGATTTATTCTATTTACTTTATTATAAATGGTCGGCCCTTAAACTAAATACAAATATAATTTAAAATTTATTTTTTACATTTATGTACATTAATCGACCTGCTGTCTTTTTGTATAGCGCGGAACTCGACTTGTTGTCGGCTGATAATTAGGACTATACTTTGTTGTCCGTTGTCCTGCCATCGGGGGATTTGTAGTCTCTGGCATTTCATCGATTAAATTTTGTGTAGATATAGACAATGTTGGATTATTGGGTTTATAGCGATAGGCCACCCACATGAAAATAATCATATCGGCAAACATCAGACCAGAGAAGAGAAAGAATTCGTAGGCCTGAGATTTGAAAATTTTCGCTTCGGCCACAATGACAACGATCACATTGCCAAAGGCCACCGTGAGAAGCCAACAGGCCTGCAATACTGATTTCATCGTTACCGGAGCTTGGGAATAGGAGAATTCCAATCCCGTTACGGAGAACATAACTTCACCCAATGTCATCACCACATATTGTGGTACAAGCCAGAGAATATTCATGGAATTTGGTTCAATCACTTCTGTAATTTTGGTCACAGTCGTACCATTAGTGCTAATGCCCATTAGCAAGGCATACACACCACCATGTCGTAATCGAACTTCATGAACTTTGACATTATCAACAAGGACATCGTACGTGGTGGCCCGTAATTCTATGATTTTTCTGTAATTGGCCTTCTCAGTCGATTCAACTTCACTCGATTTACTCGATCGCCATATCACATTTCTCTCCGCATTAATATTGGCCAAATTTCTTACCAATGGGTTTGCTTTACTGGATTTTTCCATTTGTTCTGGAAAGGCTATAATTGCTTGTGGACTCATTTGATCTTGTAAAAAAATGCTGTAGGATTTTTTCTCTTCGAATGTATAAATGCCACCGGAAATTATGGGACAATCTAAAGTATTTGGAATAATTTTTATCACTTATTGATCTATGTATGTAGTGAGGTAAACTTACCTGGCTGTGGCTTTATTGAATAAGATAAGGTTATAGATTTATTTTCGATGTGTATAAATTCATTAAACCCCATGTCCAGTCCATTAATCGGTATTTCCTCATAACCAGTTATATTACTTTGAATCGTATATGAGCAATCTGGAATACCACTAAAGATCCGTAGCTGTATATAGCCGGCGGAGGGCGTCTCTGGATAGGTTTTCTGAAAACAAAAAAAAAAGATTTGTGAGCTGCAAAGTAATCAATATGACTATAATGCAATAGGTAGGATGGCCAACATCTGTAAATGAAAAACTAAAATGCAAGATTTCTCTGCCAAATTACAACTACTTATAGGGTGTGTTCTTTAGATTGTGGAATTTTTAATTGACATAAAATAATCAGATTACTAATTTCATCAGATATTTCTTTAATACGTCAATTGTTTGACTAAAAATATGTCTTCAATCAACATTTCATTTCAATTTGTTCAGATGCTGCAGTTTTGATTAATCACACTGTGCTAGTCCGAAAATGTAAAGTATGGAGACCGTATGGGTGGGTAAAAATATTTCGACCCTGTTCTGGCAAATCGGAATCAAAAGGTTTCGGAAAACCTTCATCCAACACAATATAATTTAAGAAGACATTCCTTCCTTTAGCGAGTAAGTGTCAGTAACGAACGCATAGGAGTTTGATTTCAACGAGTAAGGGTTTTCGCAGATTTTCAGACAGATTTTGCCGAATTTTTTGTAATTGTCACAATTAAAAAATTAATATTAATCGATAAGTGCAAACAAGTTCAAGCTGTGTTCGCGGAAAACTGTTTTTTTTTCGCGTTTGACAATTCATTCCTATTCGATATTTGACATTTCGACCTGAAGGAATATCTTTGTTTCGATAATTTTTGCCTTCATCAGTCCAATGGACGAAATGAAGAGGACACTTGAGCATTATTTCTCTTATAACAATCGACCGTCAACTTCCACTAACCAGAGAAAGAAGCCAGCCAGGTTTTAGCCGATAAGCCGCCGAAGGCGATTTTTTTTTGTTAAGCCACGCCGCCGCCGATAGGTCGGCTAAAATTGGCTTTAAATCGCCGCCGTTCTCATCGGCTCATACCGGCTTAAAATCGCCGCCGTTGTTATTTTTTAATTACGCCTTTCATCTAGAGCAGAGAATGAAGCCGAGCCAAAATTGTCGGCGGCGGCTGCCTGCGGAAATTATAGATCGGCGGCGGCGGCTAGACGGCTAAGCCGACATAAAATTAACACTTGGCGGCTCTGGATAGAAAAATCTATTTGCACAGAATTTCATTTCGGGGGGAATAATGTACATACTGTTTAAATATGTATAACTTAAAAACTTGGAAAGTGGACAATGGGTTGCCATATAAATCAGAGTCGATATTCTTAAAATTTGTTAGGTAACTTTCTTGGTTCAAGAAACTGTTATCTGCCAAATATTGTAAAGTTCTGTTCAGAAATGCAGATTCTGTAGCTCTTATACGAAAAATCGGGACATAGGTATACATCGGGGAGCATATCTAAAACTGAACCGATTTTCTTAACATTTTGCAAGGTTTATTGTTTTCTGTATCAAATTTTGTAAATATTTGAGGCAAAATATGACTTCGAAATGCCAAATCGGGATGCACATATACATACATACATATATGGGAGCTATATATAAATCTGAACCGATTTTTATGAAATTTGAAAGCGGTATTTACTGCCTCATAGAACTTCCCTTTGCTAAATATCACAAAAATCTGGCAGAAAATAAGGCTTTTATACCGCTTAAATTCCAAATCGGTATGTACATATATATGGGGCTATATATAAATCTGAACCGATTTTGACCAATTTCAATAGGCTTCGTGCTGAATGCAAGAAAGTACTCTGTACCAAATTTCGTGGAGATCGGAGTTAAATTGCAACCTGTACTTTGCGTACAAGCTTAAGATGGTCGGACGGACATGGTTAGATCAAATTTGATATTGATTCTGAGTCGATCATTATACTTTAAGGTGGGTCTAGCTCCAATATTTTGGGGCGTTACAAACATCTGGGCCAAATAAAACTTAGTATTTCGTGTACCACATATTGGTGTAGGGTATACAAATATTCGATTTATTCAAACAAAATTTTTTGTAATATTTCCTTGCAATTATAATTTTTTTTTGCATATTAAAAGGCAATGCTATGATAAGGTACACGAGGAAATTGGGATTTTTGGGCTTTTAAAGAAGAGAAATCTCTTGTGGTATGCACTTTAAAGTCTTCATTTGGAATAGATTCTTCGGAAAGTGACATTAACACCTTTATCATGAAATGGAATAAATTGTCGGCTTATTTGTACATAACATTTTGAAATATGTACTCCTTTTTAAATGTTTGTTTATAAATATTGTATTGTAATATAATATCGCGACCTAAGAGAGAAAAGGCGCTAAGTCCACTTTTTTCCTAAATGTATTTTTTGAAGCGAAATGCAAGATGAGTTTAATATACATCGATTTGGAAACAAAAAGTCTAAAAACTCAAGCTCTATCATCTTTAATATCTGAATCGTAAAAGCGCTAAGTCCATATACCAGTTGTAAAAACATAAATATATAATCTAAAAATAATATTTTTTTTTAGTTAATGAGCTATTAAGATCAAAATTCCTTTGTTTCAATCCATAACTCATGTTGACCGATTTCTTGTGACGATAAAAGGAATCATTTCCCATATTTTGGTTTGTAAGCGTATAAAAATCAATTTTTACAACATCTTTGTATTTTTATGAGACAAAGCACTGTGCGGCGGCTGCATTTCAGCCGATTTAAGCCGCATATATCGGCGGCGGCGCCGGCTCGTCTATAATGTTCGGCGGCGGCTAAAATCGGCGGCTCGGCTCGGCGGCTTCATACTCTGATCTAGAGAACCATTTCTCCTAATTGGTTCCGGAAAAAAATCAAATTAAGTATTCAACTTTTTACAATACAATTTTCTATCCGTTCAGCGGTTTCCACAATATCTTACAAAATATTGCAACATGCAAGATCCCGATATTTCGGTTCCGACATATTGCCAGACTTGACTAATCTAATGGTGTTTTCTTTTCTAAAAAAAGATGTTGCCCTGTCAGAAAGCAGCATTTTAATAATGTTGCCTACACCCTCTTGTACTGCTGCATTTTTTATGGTCAGAATCGATAACAAAAATGCAAAAAACTAGCCTTTTAACTCACTAAAAGTAAACTAAAAACAAAGAATACTCCACCGCGCCGCCTAAATAAAGCATCCGACCAAACTTCATTATAAAAAAGCACGCACGGACACACGCGGGTATTTAGACTATTCGCTCGACGCCGAAAAAACATCTGTTTTGTAGGGCAGCGTCCACCCCTTCGATTAAATACAGGGCTCAAATGTTGCATTTTTGACCCGCGAAAGTGCGACATTTTTCACAAAAGAAAATGAAACCCTTTCACAGTGCAGCATTTATTTTACAAGCGAAGACAAAAAGGCATTTTTGGGGCGAAAGGCATAAAAAATTTAGCATTTTTCGGCACAAAAGAAAACAACATAAGAGGATATGACTGGAAGATACTGAGAAAATACGTGTCTAGTACCGATTTTCTGTAATCCGGGGTATGAAAATCATAAATAAGGAGCGCACAACAGGCCGAACCACTGGCTTAAGTGTATGTCCATGAACATGAGACGTTTTAAACGTCTCCTCTATTCAACCTAACCTAACCTACAAAATATTGCGAAAAAATCCTATTTTTTTTTAAATGTTAATAATTTTTAAATAAAAGCCTCATAAAAACGCACTACTGTTATATTTTTATGATTTTATTGTAAAGTCTGATCGGTAATGAATAAAATGAGACCATTCCGAAGAAAATCGATGTATAATATAAAATGTTGTAGTGAGGAAAACAATTCCATTTTCTTAAAATTCGAAAATTTTGCTCTAATTTCAACAAAATATATTTTAGCAAACAAAACATTTTTTCCATTTATTAGTAACAAAAAAGAAACCAAAATTTTACACTTAGCCAAATCCCAAAATCCTGTCGACCGGTGGAATTGAAAATAATCGGTATTTAATATAAAAAATTTACAAATATAAATTTAATATTGTATTGCATTACAATATGTTTATATCAGCATTAAGCTTTCTGTTCAAAATGTGTTCAAGTTTTACTATAACAAAAAATAAATATTTTTATAAAAAAGAAAACATTTAGAAAACTAATTTAACTTTGTGTTTACTTTTTTCGATCAATGAACTAGTAAAAGTATTAGGCAAATTTAAGGGAGAATTTACAAAATGACTTTTCCTTTACCAGTTTTACTCAACGAGTGAAAGTAGTAACATTCAAAATATTTTGGAAGGCATA
Organism: Eudasyphora cyanicolor; assembly: GCA_963930755.1. Taxonomy (NCBI): domain Eukaryota; kingdom Metazoa; phylum Arthropoda; class Insecta; order Diptera; family Muscidae; genus Eudasyphora; species Eudasyphora cyanicolor. The sequence continues at coordinate 146,546,893 of OZ005736.1, forward strand.
TAAAATAAACTTCAAATAGAAGAAGTCTTTCAGATCTTTCTAGATTTGTCAGATATACGTTTGTACAGCAAACATGTTTAATTTCAGACCATTTTTTAATTATTTCTCTTTTGCTCGATTTAATTTTTAAGGGAAAAATCTATTTTTACACTGTGCTCATACTTCCAACTAAGTTGTACAATAAATGTGTATCTGTTATGTTGCACAATAAATCGTAAGCCGAAAAGCCGCCGCCGCCGACCCATTTTTGGACAAGCCGCCGCCGCCGACAATTTTGCCTCGGCTTCGTTCTCTGCCACTAACCCCTCAAAAATGCAATACAAATTTATATTTTGTCATTTTCATAATATTTTTGAGGTGAAAGAAATAGGAATATATTCTGCTATGATAACAAAAAAAAATACTAGGACTGTGTCGGGTAGAAAAATAAAAGATTAAATTTCAAATCCTGATATCTCGGGAACTATATGAGATAACTCTTTTTCTACCCTCACTTTAGTGTGACGAGGGTATCGGCCTGTTTCTGTATTTCTAACGAAAGTCTCTGCGAACGAAAACCAGTCACTCACTTTCGTCAGGAATTTGGTTTCTCTAACGTTCTATCGTTCGTTCGCCTGGCCTTACGTCAATGACGTTAGCAATTTACCAATTGGAAAATAATGTAATTGCCAGATCAATAATTTCACAACTTCCGGTCTAAAAAAGGCACACATTTTTGTATGGTCGACCTTAGCAAATACAACTCTGTACTATTTACACTAGCGGTGGCCAAATAAGCAAGCCTGGGTGGTCAGCTGAGCTACACCAAGACTCTCATTTCTTTCTCTCTCTCTCACGTCTCTCTCATTGTGCACTGATAATTTTTTTCCATCTTAGCGAGCAACCAATATTGACTTCTTTATGCTAAAATATGTACACAATTTTATTATTATTTAATTGTTTTTACCATGATTATATTAATATCTACTTATTTTTTGCTTTTAATAATGTTTATTTTGTCATTGTTCCTATCAGTCGACAAATAAAATAATGTGACTCGATCTGACATTTGTGTTCGCCGAGATGACAGCAAAGAGAGATAGAGAAACCAAAATTTGCACTGAAATGATTACGTTTTCGTTCCCTATCGTAAGACTTCTCGTTGTGATGGTAGTTAGTGAAACCCAAATCTGCTGTTTGTCGTCTGGCAGGCGAACGAAAGCAAATTTTTAAGTTACAGAAACAGGCTGTATATATCATTTGCTACGGGCCAAAAGTGTAACTCATCGAAGGAGTGACGTAAGACCCCAAGTATGTTCGGCGGAAAACCGTTTTGGGTCATTTTAAGTAATTTGAGCAATGTCCGTCCGCCTGTCTGCTGATTGGTGCGCACGATAACTCTCGATGTTTCTAATAAAGGGCGGTTAAATTGTAAGTGCCGAGGTTGAATGTGAACCACACCTAAAACGTCAAGTTTTTTTCTGCATTTCATTTGACATTTCTTAATTTCAGACTAACCCAATTGGAACCATGGAAAGATACACAACAAAAATGCATTTCGTGCACTTCGTGATGTTTTTTTGATCAGCATAATCGACCAAATGTGTCCACAATCGGGAGAATTGTGCGCAAATTTCAGCAAACCGGGTCTGTAGGAGATGGGAAAACACCTGTGCATGCTCGCCCAGTTCGTTTGGTGCGGCTTATGGGCTGGCGACGTCATCGGGCCATACTTTTTCGAAATGAGGCCGGTCAGGCAGTTAGTGTAAATGGTGTTCGCTGTCATGAGATGATAACGAACTTTTATGGCCCGAATTGGAAGATATGTATGTGGACAATATGTAGTTTCAACAGGAAGGTGCCACTTGCTACACAGCTAACGAAACAATGGCTCTTTTGCGCAACAAATTCAATGGCCGTGTTATCTCACGTCGTGGCGATGTCAATTGGCCGCCAAGATTACATATGTGATTTGACACCGTTGGACTTCTTTCTTTGGGGTTATGTGAAAGAAAAGGTGTACGTTGATAAGCCAACAACAATTCAAGAGCTAAAGGATGAGATAATTCGGCACATTAACGGCACAGAACCTCAATTATGCCTCAGCGTCATCGAAAATTTGGACCATCGGATGGAGGTGTGCCGCCGAGGTCACGGCGGCCATTTGGCCGATATTTTGTTCCATACATAATTGAACCATACCAATATTATCATAATAAAATGAAATTACAATAATTTCCTAAATAATTTGTGTTTTATTCAAAATCAACATCGGCCCTTAAAATTTAACCACCGTTTTGAATACTTAGTAGGGACATAAATACTGTTACAAAATTGAACACACCCATTACAATAGTGGAATTGAACATACCCCGTAGCGTTAGTTTATAACGGGAATTCAAAATTGCTTCAGTTTTGACTATGGAGTGGTCAGATAATGAGAGCCGTATTGTTGTTATAGAGATTTTTAAATATAGAATGAAAAAAAAAAAACACATTTTGAAAATGCTCTGCCCGCTTGGGTTAGTCTCAAGTTCATCTACCGGTGCATGAAACTGTTCGAGGAGACTGGAGATTTCAAAGACCGCCATCCGTCGGAATGCCCCGTACTGTTCGAACGCCGCAGGTCATCAAATCAAGAATTCTGCGAATTCCGCTCCGAAAACAGAAAATCGTGGCCCGTGAGATGAATATTACACAAAAATCCATGAGTCGAATTATCAAAAAAGACTTGAGACTTGGGGCTTTTAAAGGCGGCAAATTGACATTTGTTGACTTCAGCTTTATAAAAAATAGGAAAGAAATATGCAATGAAATATGGCACGCTGATAACTTGCACAAAAAAATCTTGTTTGCATATGAAACAAATTTTACCCTGCAAGAAAAATTCGACAAACGAAGTGATATTGTGTATGCCCGGTCGTCTAAGGAAGCAACTCAAGTGATTCCAGTGGTCGAAAAGGTCCATCATACCGCTCCAATCGAGGTTTGATGGGTTGTCTCTTACGATGGGATTTCTGTGAACAAGGAGTCAAAACATTGGCCAAAAATTACCAAGAACCCGTTTTGGAAGCTGTTGTGAAACCTCTTAACCAGTCCCTATTCTAAAACCCGGCATGTAGGATTCTGCGCTGGCACATAAGGCTAAAATGACCTAGACATGTCAACAATTTGCCAGCTTTCATTTCTTCTGCAGCCCTGATTTAAACCCACTGGATTATGTGTGAAGGCCAAAGGCGGACTTTGGGGGGATAGCATAATTATCTACTTTAGATGATACCATGTGTGTAACAGTATTTATGTCCCTACTAAGTATACTATAGTACTACTGAAAACGTTCTTTATAAAGGGTTTTCCAACAAGAGGTGTTATTTTGGTATTCAAAGAAAAATACCATTTTTTTAAAATAAATGATCGGATGTTTATTTCATAATAAAGAGGAAGGTATGCCGTTAATAATGAAAAACAACATCAGCCAAATGGCCACCACGACCACGCTTACAGGACCATATCATTTTCATGCAATTTTCCATAACCAAATCGCAAAGTGACTGCCCTATGTCCTCGAATCGTGGCTGCCCTATGTCCGCGAATCGACGTTGGGCTGTTGGCGTAGACCTTATCTTACACGTGACCCCAAATGAAGAAGTCGCAAGGTGTTAAATCACAAGATCTCGGTGGCCGATTGTGATCACCTCTTCGACAGATAACACTGTCCGGAAACTTTTCCCGTAACAGAGCAATGGTTTCGTTGCTTGTGTGGCACGTAGCGCCGTCTTGTTGAAAGTGAACGTTTTCCAGAACAATACCATCCAACTCCGACCATAAAAAATCATTAATCATCTCTCGATAGCGCAATCCATTCACGGTAACTGTTGATCCAACCTCATTTTCGAAAAAGTAAGGTCCAATGACCCCGCCGGACCATAAACCGAACCAAACAGTCACACGTTGAGGATGGAGAGGCTTCTCAACAATAACTCTTGGGTTTTCCGAGCCCCAGATGCGACAATTTTGCTTGTTGACGTAGCCACTGAAGTGGAAATGGGCCTCATCAGTCAAGATGATTTTCGGTTTTTCGAATTTTAATAATTTCAATGCGTTGTTGAATCGTGTATCGTTCCATTTTTAGTAATGACGTAGTTTCTACTTGTCAAATGTCAAAGAATAAAAGCTTCAAAGGTGATTGACAGCTACCGAAATACCGGGTGATTCAAAATAACACCTCTTGTTGGAAAACCCTGTACTAGAGAGGACGACTGTCATCTTTCATTACACAGTACAACACATGGTTTTGGGACTCAATTCTGAGAATTGGACGTGAAAGTAGCCCCAAAAAAGAGAACTTCTGCATCATTCGTTTAGTCAAGTTGGTTAGTTACTTAGTTAGTCGGTTGATGCACAAGTTCTTATTTTTGGGCTACCTTCACGTCCATTTCTCAGAATTGAGTCCCAAATCAATGTGCTGAACAATGCTATACTCTGTAAGTCAAACGTCATACAAATCGACGAAATTGTTAGGGTGTCTCTAAGAAAAATATTCCTCATGTTTTTCATAAATATATTGAGGGAAGACCTATAGCATTTTTTCGGAAGGAAAGACACGAACTAAAAATGTCGTCGATTTGTATGACGTTTGAAATATACATAATACGATTTGCTAATTTTTAGAGGTACGAGGGTGAGGGTGAAATAATTCTCCAAGGGTTCCCTTTGTTTCGTTCTTTGCACTGAAGCGTGTATTCCGAAGACTGCCACTTCAAAATCACCTCCGCGGTAATTAACCTCTTTGATTTCATGGCAAACTTTGTGATCGAATATCGCGAAAACAAGAGCTAACCTAGATAAACGGCTAGCAACACTGGATTCAGCAAGGTCCATAGCGTCTCCCTTCTGTTACATTTTTAAAGTGTCCACAGTGTAATTAGTACTTAAATGGTGGATGGTAGCCTACACTGAAAAAAAAAATGTCATAAAATTAAAGAATGTCTCCAAAGACGTCATTAGTTTTTCAAATAAGAACATTTTGTACTTAAAATATAGATAATTTCAGTAATATTAAGTAATTTACTTAATTTTAAGTAAATTTTCTTAACTTTAAGTACACAATTGACTTATTTTGAAGACTAAGGAAGTCTTTGGAGCATTTATTTAATTTTATGACAATTTTTTTCCAGTGTACATTTGATGTTTTTAGTATAAAATATATATTCTTTATTATCATACAAAAGAGAGGAAGAAATTCTTAATCTTAAGTCATTTGGTTTTTTTTTTTTTGCTTTTCAATTACATATGTACATATGTATCTCTGTTAATACCTTTGAAAATTTTTCTAAACTCCCACAAAAATGGAGCGAATGAAGTACTACTTAATCTCTAGTTAACCTAAACGACTTATGTATGTATGTATGTACACTCTCTATTCTTTGGTATCCAGTGCCTTGTTGTCGGAACCCTCCTCCTCCAGGGCTAACTTGTCTTCGCCGCCAGTCAACGGTTCAGTTTCCGCCGTTGCATTGGGATCGTTGGGTATGTAGCGGTAGGCCATGTACATGAAGAGCAACATGTCGACGAACATAAGGCCGGCAAAGAGGAAGAACTCGCTGGCCTGTGATTCGAAGAGGTCGGCCTCGGCGATGATGACCACAATGACATTACCAATGGCCACGGTGAGCAGCCAACAGGCCTGCAGTACGGACTTCATGGCAACGGGAGCCTGCGAATAGGAGAATTCCAAACCGGTGACAGAGAACATAACTTCGCCCAAAGTCATGACCACATATTGTGGAATTAGCCAGAGAATACTCATCGAATTGGGATCGGTTACAATGAAGGATTCAGCCCAATATCCGCCAGCGCTGAGTTCATCGATCAAAATGGTATAGACGCCACCAGTTTTCAAATTGGTCTGCAACACCTCAACACCATCCACGAGAATTGTATAATCTCCCGCCGAGAATTCGGTTAAATTGTGTAAATAGGCCGGTTCCTCGTGTTCGAAAGTGTTCTTCTTAGTTCGTCGCCATTCAATATTACTTCCCGTCTGTACATTGCTCAATGTTCTGCCCAAAGGACTGCCACGTGATGGTTTATTCACGAAGTCTTCGTACCAAATCAATGGAGTGAGGTTGTTCTTCGAACTCATGAACAGAGTATAGGCCTCATTGCCTTTGATTTCATATGATCCGGATGCAAACGCCGCACAATTGGCGTCGTTGGTTTGGAACGAGTATTCGATGTTGAATGTGCTTCCGGACACGGGAACATCTTTGTTTACGTAGTATCCATGAGCTGGGATTTGTATGGAAAGATAACCGGGTATATTCGAAGCCATAGTATAGGCACAATTTTCACCATTGAAAATGCGTAATTGTGACAGGTGTTCTGAGGGAAGGGTGGGATAGGTTTTCTATAGCGGAGGGAAACAATAAATTTAAAGGAAAAGATAGATGAAAATCAATAGGGCGATAGGGTAGGTAAGATTGGAACTTGGATCGGTATGTTTGGACTTTTTTAACAAAATGGATTGGACAAGTTTTGGTGTGGGGGATGAATAGGAAGCGGATGTATGGTATGATATGGAGAGTGGGGAGTGACGAAATAAACCATGTTTTCGGTGATAAAGACTGTTGATGTATATGTATGTATTAATGTATGCTATATTCACTGAACGAGAATTCTTCATGCCAACAATGAAAACATTTCATCAACCTGAGACCAAATTACTGTTTCTTCTATGTTAAATATTCAATGTAGCACTTATATTCCACTGTCATTGGTATTGAGTTATACGGGAAACAAGTTTGAGATTAGTTTAGGCAATTTTGTTTTTGTTTGTGACTATTTTTCTTCTTCTGGATTTTTGTGGTTGTAAAAATCCATTTTTTACCCACTGTGTAAAAAATATTATTTTCAGACCATTTGCAATTATTTCGAAATTATAACTAATTTGGGCTTAATATGAAGTTTCTGTATCAAAAATTTAATAAAAGCAAGTAAGGAAGGTTTGGTTTGGGACTAAACTAAACTGTTATATCAGATGTTCTACATCTGTAACAAATTTCTTTAAATTCGGAAATTTACATGCTTCCGAGTTGGAGGGTGTTAAATTTTGACATTTTTGTCTCAAACGGCCCTTTTTCCCCATCCATATAACTACAGGGTGGCTGATATGTATCGCAACCAACTTCAGGTTGCTATCATTTCTAAACCGCTAGTCTGATAGCTGACAGATTTATTTCAGTGACAGTTCATTTTATTGTTTACAAGCTTACAAAAGTATTTTGATCTATTGCATTCAGAAAAAAGTTATTCGTGATGGAATTCAAGCGTGATAGTGTGATTGCTTTATATTTGGGTGGAAATCACAAGTGGCTATCGTTAGAGCCCTCCAGCATTTAAATGTGAATAAATCTTTTGTTTCTCGTACCATTGCTCGTTACCGTGATACTGGCAGTGTTGCATCGCGTCCAAAAAGTGGACGAAAAATAACGGTAACAACACCATAAATGATCCGAAAAGTGAAGGCCAGATTTGATCGAAATCCACGCCGCAGTGGTAGAAAAATTGCTCGTGAGCTGAACATATCGCGAGAACGGATACAACACATATTAAAAAATGAGCTTGGACTAAAGACATTGAAGTTCCAAATAGTGCAAGAGCTCACCGATGCAAAAAAAAAGTTAGACTGGAAAGAGCCAAGGAGTTGCTTCGCTTGCACGAAAGTGGCCAGTTACCGAATTTGGTTTTCTCCGATGAGAAGCCATTCCCAATTTAGCAGTTTGTGAACAAACAAAATGATCGGGTTTACTTGCCAAAGAGGTCAGCTGAAAATTTACACCTTCGATTGGCCACCAGAACTCAAGCGCCGCCGATGGTAATGGTGTGGGGCGCCGTAACGGCCGATGGTCGCTCCCAGCTAGTATTCATCGACCATGGGGTCAAAATAAATGCCGAATATTATCGGGAAAATGTCCTAAAGACAGTCTTGAAGCCCTGGGCAGACAAACATTTCGGCCGCAGACCATGGACGTTCCAACAGGACTCAGCACCATCGCACTCAGCACGCGTCAACCAAGAATGGCTTAAAAAGGAGGTTCCTCGCTTCATTTCTATGGCCACCAAGATCTCCGGATCTCAATCCGTTGGACTTTTGCGCCTGGGGCATTTTAGAGAGTAAGGTTCGCACTAAAAATACCAAAGTATCGATCATCTCAAGACGGCGCTTCGCCGGGAATGGGCCAAAATACCGCAGAGCCACTTTCGTGCAGCGTGTGATGGCTTTGTCGGCCGTTTGAAGGCCATAATTCGTGCCAAAGGTGGCCAATTCAAACAAGTCTAAACTGTTTCTAAAATTTTATGTTTTTCCGACATTTTTTGCTTTTGAACAATAAAATTAAAAAAAAAATTAAAAAAATATAGCGCTTTACTTTGTTGCATTACATATCAGCCACCCTGTAATTACCTATTAAACCTCTGCAATGAATGTCTTGAATGGCCCTTCAAGACATTCAGTTGTTTATCAAATACTTACTGCCCCACACACTCTATTTTGACAAAACAAATGAATGAGTGAAGAGAACAGTAACCGCCAAACAGGTTTCAAAACAAATAAGTAACAAGACACTGAAGAAGTACACTCATTCAAGCACTGTACACCAAAACAAAAATACTCGATTTCAGTGTACACTGCACTACTGTACGGTATTGTCATTGCAAAGAGAGACGCAACAACAAAGAGCGACGGACCACCTTAGAAATTTATTGATTTTGAGTGGTAAATACTGTACACTAGTGTAGTAGAAATAGAACACAGTAGTGTACTCGCTTCATTATACTTATCGTTTGACGAATTGAAACGAGTATAAAGAATACAACAACAGAACGAGCAGAGTACACGACTAAATTGTAAACATCAAACAGTGTGAAGTGTTTGTTGTTTTTTTTTCGATCATTCTATGGTAGTGTCAATCGAATAAAAAATACAATGTTTCAGTGTGCAGTGAAATAGTGTACACTATTGTAGACGAAGAAATGAATGTCTTGATGCAGAGGTTTATTACCTATTGTATTTAGAACATTTTGCCCAAAGTGTCTTTGATAGCTTTTTCTTAAATCTTAATAAAAAAATTGCAATCATATTTTTTTGCGAAATTTAAACTTGCTCAGACGAAACCTGTAAGCTTTCATTTAAGAGCTTTGAGGGCAATAACTTAATGGGATGGGAAGTGTTTATCTATCAGAATAAAGATGAACATGTAACAAAATAGAGGTTGAACCCTATCGAAGGGCAGTGCATAATATTTTCTGGTGTACGTCATAACAAGAAAAAATTATTTAAAAATTTTTTTAAGGTAAATTTTTTTTAAAATTCCGATTTCTTGGAAGGTACCTTTAGTATTTGGAACATATTTTTTGAACTACAAGGTCGGTAATGCGCGACAACCTTTACGTTGAAAAAAAAAATTATAAGGACTACTAATGTTGAGAATATCACTTTCACGTAGAAACAGTAGTTTAGTAACTGTCATTCAAACAATTAGAAAAATATTGATTTTTTTTTTCAAAAAAAACTTTTTCCTTGCTCGAAGAAAAAACAGAAAAAAGTGATGGGTTTCAATGTCGTTTTCTTTCTCACTTGACTATTCAAATAACTTCCTTCACTTAGAAGAAACCCTTTGATCTTCAGCTCAACTACACAGAAACAAAAAATTGAGTAATCCGTACTTGAATCAAGCCGTAGCGGTGTCAAAAGTACGGTAAGTACGGTTTTTCTTAAACCAAGTACAAAATACTTGAATCAAGTACGAATTTTTAAGTCCTGAATTCTGAATCTTAGCATTAAGCCTGAATTTAAGCCGAAATATTCTTATTTCAAGCATAAAGCAATTGATTTAAGAATTTAATGGGATTGATTTGAGTGCGAAACGGGCTTCAATGAAGAAAATGTTGATTGAATTAAGCCTGGCCAATACTTGATTTAAGCCTGATAATAATTGATTTAAGTCTGACCAGTTCTTGATTTAAGCCTAATCAATACTTGATTTTAGCCTGATCATACTTGATATATTGTGCTTTCTTTCGTTTTATACCTATATACCATTTATATTAATTATATTTACCATTTTTGCATCTGTATTGCAAAGAATGCAATTCTTTCAAAATGATATGTCAAAATACGTTGACAGTAAAAGTTTAGCTGTAATTATTCAATTTAAATATCAAACATAAAAGGGAAAGGATCAAGGAAACGAACAGGAATTATTAACAACTTCAAAAAACTTAAATAAAAAATATCACGTCAAGTAATGCAGTTACAAACACTGCTTGAACGAGAAACCAATTGGATATTGTTGCGCACAAATGTTTATACATATATGTAATTCCACCCTTTCCCACTTGAGATAATGTTAAAATTCTTAAAACCTTTCTCAAATATCAAGTTGGGTTTGAACTTGATATTATATATAATAATCAAAACTTTTTTCAACTTTTCAAACGTTTCTCAAATCTCAAGTTGGAATTGAACTTGAGAAACTATGGAGAATTTAAAAATTAATCTCAACAGTTAAAATGTAATAAATAAATTGAAAGTCATCTTTTTCCCTTCTCAAGTTGAAAATGAACTTGAGAAACTATGCAGAATTACAGCATGATCCACAAAAAAAAAAATAGAAATAAATCTCAAGTCAAAGTTCACCCTTTCCGACTTGAGATAATGTGTCTCAAATCTCAAGTTGGAATTGCATTTGAGAAACTATAGAGAATTTAAACAAATCCCAACAGTTGGAATGCTGTAAATGAAATGAACGCCATCTAAAAAACACACTCCCCCCTTTCTTCCTTCTTTTAATGTTTTCCAGACCTGTTTCAACAGGGATTGAGAGTTTAGGAGTTCACATTTTTAATTTGAAGCAAAATTTATACATTACTTTTTTGTGGATATGGAATGTGCCGGGTAATGCAAAAATATATATGTATAGGAAACCATAAATGCATATGATTTTATGAGGAAATATTTGCATTATAAATACATAATTTTTTGCTGGATACATGGAGAAGCAGTTGACATTTTATTAATCTTCATGTCATAAACTGGTTACTTTAATGACCCCTAGATAGCAATAAACGGGACAATTGACAAGTGGTGTAATGTGAATGTGTGTATTGGCAATCATAAGTGTAAACGATTTCACGAGAATCTCCATGGCTCTTAAATTCCTAATTTTATGCTGGGTTGATTGAGCATTTTGCTTATCTTGATGTCATAAACTGCTTACATTGATGACCTCCAGTTAGCAATGGAAGGAACAATTGACAAATGATGTAATGCAAAAGTGTGTATGGATAATCATAAATGTAAACGATCTAATGCGGATCCACATGACTCTTAAAGACCCAACATTTCTGCTGGGTTCATGTTGAAGCAATAGGCATTTTATTGATCATTATGTTATAAACTGGTTACTTTGATGACCCCTAGTTAACAATGAAAGGGACACTTGACAGCTTTCTGGTTCTTCGAAGTGAAAAATGTAGACAGTTGAACATTTTCTCGACTTTCAAGCGGTTTAATGGTTTACTTAGTCAGTTGAAGTTATATTAGATAATGAAATGCTGCAAATACTGAAAAACACAAAAAATCGAACGCGTTCACCATCACCGAGCAAAAATTTCACTTAATGGTACTCGTATAAACCATTACCACTACATCTCTTACTACTGCTATAACATCAATGAACTTACCTCCAATTTTAGTTCTACAACACCGGAAATGATAAACGCAATACCAGCCAAAATTCCACCCATAGTCAACTTTTGCAAAGGACGGCGAATACCAATCAAACTCAAGGCCGGATAGAAGGCAACATCATACAGAGGGATGAAGATCAAAATCAGCAAAGGATTCAACACTTGCAACTGATCGGGTTTAATATCCCAAGAGCCCATATCACCATCCATACGAGTGGCCTGGAAAGTCCAACGGGAACCCTGTTGATCGAACAGAGCCCAGAAAATGGGCAGGGGCAAATACAAAACGAGAACACGCATCAAAACTTTCACATCTTCAATCAGTTGGCGATCATATTTCTTGTCGGCATAGTCCAGCCAATGTTCACGGGGATTGGTTTTCTTCTCCTTCCACTTGGTGGAAATGGCATTCTGGAAATACACAAAAAGGCAATTAGTTTCACGACAAATGGTGGGAGGACATGCCTAGAGGACACTTACACCAATTGTCTTGCTGACCAATACAACCATATTGCCTGCTGGAGGTTTGCTCTTGTACAAAGGACGACCCAAAACAAAGATAACTAAAGGATTTAAAAAAAATATATTGAAACAATTGAACTATTTAATAAGTTTCCTAAAACAAAAACTTACTAATCGACACCGCCATCAATACCGCTGGCACACCAAAGGCCAGAGAGTAACATTCCTTTTCGCCGAAACAATGGACATCTTCACGCAAAATGGGCGTAACCGTTGTCGAAATCAATGAACCCGCATTGATGGAAAAGTAGAACAACGAGAAGAATGTCGTCATCTGTTTAATCTGTTCGGGCATTTTGAACTGATCACCACCAAAGGCTGAGACGCACGGTTTTATGCCGCCCGAGCCCAGGGCTATCAGCGCCAAACCTATCATTGTAAATGTCGTGGCGGGTAAATTCAAAGGTGGCATAGCTCCCAAAGTGACCAAAACAGAACCGCAAACATAGACCAGCGATAGATAGAGAATCGTTTTGAATTTGCCCAGCCAACTGTCCGAAATGATGGCACCCAAAATACACAAAAAGTAGACGAACATAGTGAAGACGTGGAAAATGACGGTGGCCGTGTTATCGCTGTAGTCCAATTGACGACTCAGATATAAAACCAAAATTGCTAGAAAAAATAGAACATTTTTTTAGTTTCGATATGTAAATAAATTGAATTTCTTAAAAATGAGAGTGGGAGTAGGTTGAAGATCTGATCAGATCTATGTATGTAGATAGATTAAGTCATTTACGAAAAATGTTTACACACATTTACATATATTAGGTTATAGCTGATTAGAAATACACGCAAAGAAAAAATTCGTTTCTACAAAACGAAATATTAGACAACTACAATTCTCGTTTACGACGACTGAAATTCTTTTGGTCAAACAAACAATTGCTTACGCGAAATAAGTTTCTGTCACAACAAACGAAATTTCAGTTCCGGCAAACGAGAATTGTAGTTTATAGGATATAATCTACCTACTAAATACATAAAGAAATCTAATTGTATCACTTTAGATGCAAACAATTCGAATATATATACGAGGGTTGCTATATATATTTCACTAAGTGTTGCATGCCGCCATCTGACATTTCCATTGGAAAGTTTGACCTTTTTTAGCATAAACGTACTCTGAACTTGAAAAAATCAATTTGTCAAAAAAATTAAATTAACTCGTGAACATTTTCGTGCTATCATTTTTCACAACTTTCGACGTGAATTATCACGACAAGTGAACATCGATGAACTTAAATCTTTGTATGGCGTTGAAGCACAATCCTATAGCACTGTGGAAAAACTGGTTTAATGAATTCAATCGTGGCCGACGCTCACTCAAAGACGAAGGTCGTCCAAAAACGGCCGTTGTGCCAGAGAACATTGATGCCGTGCGTGAACTGATAATGCAAAATGTTCATGTGACAAACCGTGAGTAGAGGCATCCTTGGGCATTTCTTCCACCAGCATACACCTGGCCGTAAAAAAGGTTTGTTCTCGTTGGATCCCGCACAATTTGACAATCACTCGAAAAAGGCTCGTGTCGATTGGTGCAAAGAAATTTTGAAAAAATACGATCGCGGGGCTTCAAAAGACGTTTATAAAATCGTCACAGGTGACGAATCTTGGATCTATGCGTATGAGCCCGAAACAAAACAGCAATCGACCGTGTGGATCTTCGAAGACGAGCCAAATCCAACGAAAGTTGTTCGTGGAAGAAGCAAATGGTCGCCTGTTTCCTTGGCAATACTGGTCATGTGGCGACTAATCCGCTGGAGCAACGTAGGACGGCCAATTCTGAGTGGTACACCACAATTTGTTTGCCTAAAGTCTTCGGAGAAATTCGAAAAACGAACAAGATAAGACGAATCATTGTGCAACATGACAATGCGAGCTCTCAGACATCGGCTCAAACCAGCGCCTTTTTGACCGGCCACAACGTCGAATTGATGGGTCATCCGCCGTACAGCCCTGATTTGACGCCCAATGACTTCTTCTTATTCACTCACGTTTTTCGACGCCTGAAGCAGCTGTTGAAGCGTTCATAAACCTTGTTTTGGAGGTGAATTTTCAACACACTGTAACCAAAACAATTCGCGCTCAACTGACAAAACGGTCAGAGTGAATGTTTAAGCGACTTTTGCTTAAACGGTCAAACGTTTTTTATCCGCCATATGTGCCACACCGAATCAGCACAGCTGAGCAACAACAGACGATGAAGTCACCATTGTGAATGGCACATGTGTAATTGGCTGTCAGCTGTTTTATGTTTTCTTTGGTTGGTTCGTTGTCGTTTTAACCTCTCATCACTTCAGACACACCGTGTCACATAATAAACCAAATTAATAAAAGTAAAATATTGTGTATTTTTTAAGTCCCGCCATCCTGGCGTGGACTTAAATAGTGAAGTTATGCTAAAAAATGTCATACTTTCTAATGGGAGTTCCAGTTTTCATCTGGCAACACCGGCATTGCCAGGACCGAAACATAAATAGCAACCCTCGTTATTAGATATACCCATTTTTCTCAACTGACCAGACCTAATCACATTTAGATGTTTTTATTCTTCTTCTTGGAAATTAGTTCAAGTACTTACTTCTCATGCCATAATAATTGAAACGTTCACAGAATTCATTACTGATAATGAAGAAAACCGATTTGGGATAGGGTAATTTCTGTTGAAGAAAGAGACAAATTTTTTTGCATTATAACTTTTAGTAACTCTTGATATTTTGTCCAAAGTTCCTTAACTTACTTTCACTTGGCCTTCAGCCTCAGAGACATTTGTTGCTTCAATTGCACCACTGTTTTCAGGCTCGTCGACAGTTTTAGCGGCTATCACAGCCGGTTCGAAGTTGGCCGGCTCTACAGTCTCTGCTGCACTACTAACCGCCACGGGAGTCTCTTCAGCAGTACTATCGGAAACGTTGCCATTTTCAGGCTTAGCTCCTGCAATTAGAAAGAAAAGAATTGAAAATTAGTAATATTTCAAGAATAGGCAATATATAAAGTAGAATTGGGCATTTTAGTTCTTTTAAGTGATCGCTCTTTTTAGTTCAGTTCAATAAAGTGAACTAGTTCGTTCGTTTAGTTCACCAGCTTTAATTGAACAGCTCTTTCGTTCATATTAAAGGAATCTGATTGGAATATGAATGGAATGGTTTGAATATACAAATGCGTTTGTATAGGTGCTACTTATTAGGTAGAATCATACATTAATGATGACTTAAAAATGAAAACAACACATGGCAGCTGAGAAGAGAGAACGAAATGAGAAGAGAGAACGAAGTGACATAGTTGGAGAAAAAATACATGATGAACTACTGAGCTGAAATGAACGAGTTGTGTGAACTAGTTCGTACCATTCAGTAAAGTGACCCGTTCAATTGAACTAGTTCGTTCACAAACTACACAACTCTAATATAAAGGGTTTTTCAACAGGGACGCTTCAAAAGTAGACCGAAAGGGACAGCAAACGACGCCATATTTTTGCCGCTCTTTCTTCTAGTAAGGTTTGCCATTTCATGATGGAAAGATATACGAGCCAACAACGAGTCGAAATTATTATATTTACTACCGAAATTCGGAGTCAGTGGCCTCAATGTTAAGAGCGCGAAAAATCGAAAAATCATCTTCAACGATGAGGCTCATTTCTGGCTGAATGGCTTCGTCAATAAACAAAATATGCGTTATTGGTCAGACAGCAATCCACACGTACTCCATGAGTCATCATTGCATCCCGAAAAGATTACGGTTTGGTGCGGTTTATGGGCCGGCGACGTCATTGGGCCGTACTTCTTCCGTGATGATCAAGACCGGCACGTTACTGTGAATGGGAATCGCTACCGTTCAATGATAACCGAATATTTTTGGCCCCAATTGGGGAAATGTGGTTCCAACAGGACGGCGCCACAAGCCACACAGCGAATGCCACAATCAATTTATTGGAAACCAAGTTTGGAGAACGTGTTATCTCACGAAATGGTCCAGTGGATTGGCCGCCTCGGTCGTGCGATTTGACGCCGTTAGACTATTTCCTGTGGGGCTACGTCAAGTCTATGGTCTATGCCAACAAGCCAGCGACGATTGATGAACTTCGTACGAATATCGAACGTGAAATTGCAGCCGATTTATGCTTCAAAACCGTCGAAAATTGGGTTCAGCGTCTCGACTTCTGCAAGCGTGCCCGTGGTGGCCATGCAAAAGAAATCGAGTTCCATACATAATGGCATCGAACGTACTTTCACAGGAATAAGGAATTTCATTGATATCCAAAACCGTTTTTGTTTTATTTAAAAAAACTTTTGTAGCGCTCTATTTGCCAAACCCGGTACATATACATAAATATAAATTTTCAATAGGCAATGGCAAAATAAAAAAGTTTTCTTTTAAACTTAAGTTTTAAAAAATAAATGCATCGTGGATAAAAATCTTTAAAATATCACTTTATGTATCTGGTTTTTGGTCATAACTTTGGTTTTTTTTTCGTACTTTTTAATGTTATAAATCAGGTACACACTAACAAACTATTAGATTGGAATAACATCTATATTAGTGGAAATTTGTATTTCTTATTTTTGTTCATGTGAGGAGCGATGATAATGATAATTAAATGTTTACGATAATATTTTTTTTTCTTCACAGAGAATACAGTTTGGTTGCCTCAACCGAATTTTGGTAGTTCTGTCTACTATCATGCGATTCCATCAGGACAACCAATATTTTAGTTGTGGTATACTTCTGCTTCCATGTTGACAACAATCATATTTGGTTGCGCCAACTACGAAAATGGTGGCTAACATTATCTGTTGTAGTTGCCACAACCAACTGTTTTAAAAAATTGGTTGTTCTGACAATTTGTCAGCCATATACTACCGACAATTAACAGTTTTCATTAATTTTTATTTTATTTATTGAACAAAAAACAAAATAATTCATAACAAAATTAAAAATCCCATATTACAAATTCATCACTATTATGAGATGTGGAAATATTTGACACACATTTTAGTACACAAAAAAAAAACCCCAAAACTTTTATGCAAATAACGCTTAACCCTGTGCTCATGATTGTTGCTTTTATTTTTTATTTCTGTAAAACGGATTATTTTGGATTACCTATACCGTTCTTGAACAAATTGTTGCAGATTTATTTATGTAGAGTAATTTTATTTTTTGTTTGTCCTGTATCGGCAAAAGAACAGTAACCAGTCTTTCGGTTGTATTTCCTAAAATACATTTAATTATTCTAAATTTGGGAAATGATTGGGATAACCAATAAATGATTATTTATTAATATTTTTTTTGTTGTAGCAACCAATTATTCGTTGCAATAATAATCTTTGGTCTATTGATACAATTTCTGTTGTCAAGAATAAAACATTGGTTGTCACAACCAAAAATCGATCATATGGTACTATAATGAACATTTAAAATTGGTTACCACAACTAACCGAGTGTCAATGAAAAAAACAATCTAAATTCGATTGATACAACCATCGATTTAGTTGCAAGCATTTTCATTTGATCGTATCCATGTTATTATTGTTGTTTCAACCATTTATTTATAAATACAACCGACAGACGGTGTAGGCAATATACTTTTTGTTGCTAGTACTATTTTTATCGTTACAATCGAATTCCAACCAATTATTTTCCTGGGTGTTCTTACGAATATTTTCTTGGTACTGAATGTGAGGCGATTTTTATTATATCCGTCTATGTTTTGATATACATAGTATATTGATATATAGGTCTTTCTTAAATATCAGAGGCTAGATGAAACATTTTCTAAAAAGTGGTTGAATCTTTAAAGCTTTCGTTTTATTATATCCTCACTTTAGTGGATAAGGGTATATAATAGCATTTGCTACGAAGAGAAATGTAAAACGAACTAAATCATAATAAATCAAGTATGATCAGGATTAAATCAAGCATTGAAGCCCGTTCAAGAGCTAAAGGATGAGATAATTCGGCACATTAACGGCATAGAACCTCAATTATGCCTCACCGTCATTGAAAATTTGGTCCATCGGATGGAGGCAGAGGTCGCGGCGGCCATTTGGCCGATATTTTGTTCCATACGTAATTCAAGCATACCAATATTATCATAATAAAAATAAATGACAATAATTTCCTACATAATTTGTATTTTATTCAAAATCAACATCGGCCCTTAAAATTTAACCAGCCTTTATTTTAACTCAGTACCGTTTCTCGAATATATTTTAACAAAATTTTGTTTTTTTTTTCTTTATTTTCAGGTGAGTGTATATTTTATTTGTATACTTAAACATAAAATCTGTAACCTTCGGACTCTGTTTGAATTAGGACTAATGTGGTTAGAAATTACGATTTATGCCTAGGAATGATTGTTCTAAATGATTGCTAAAGTTCCCCTTAAAAATTCTATTATTATTTGTATAAATTGTGTTCAATCACTTGAACTATTTTAGTTAATTTATTTGATGTATTGAATCATGTTATTACAAGTCTTACGCTATCTATCAAATTAATTATTGAATGGACTACTGCATTATCTGTTAGTATTTTGTGGAATATCCAAGTCCCACTTTCATTGAGGTAATAATATCTTTATCTGAATAAATATTGAACAAGAAAATTCCGGTAATAAATTCTTCAAACAATGTTTTGAAGTGGAATTCAAAGAAATTATGTGATAATGAGAATTGCACTTTTTATTCATTTATAGTAGTAAATTTGAGAATTTGACAAACTCATTGCAAAATAACGAAGATTTTGTGGCAATAATCATGGAATTTTCCCTCGTCTCCAACCACCACCATAAATCATTCCAAGTACATTTAATCTGACTTTCTAACTATGATTTATTGTGGGAAAGTCTATGTACGAGTATACGGGTATTTCTGTAGCGTTGTTATACGCTAATAACATGATGACAGAATGCAATGTTTTTTTGCAATCTCGTAAAAAAAGTTCGCGTAATTCTGTTTTTACGCGAACTTTTTTTACGAGATTGCAAAAAAACATTGCATTCTGTTTTTACGCGAACTTTTTTACGCGATTCCAAAAAAGCATTGCATTCTGTTTTTACGCGATTTGATTTGATTTAACGCGGTCTAAAAATTTAAGTATTTTTATATGAAAAACGTACATATGTTTTTACCGGTTTTGGAGGATTTTAAATAAAATATGCTATTGGCCACACTGAAAATCATGTGGTATGAACAGTCTATTGACAGCACTAGAAATCTTGTGTTACGAAGAATTGACTACAATCATAACAGCGGACTTCTCTTGTTTGTTTCCAATAAGTTGTCGTGGAAGTACAGTACAAGAGCGCAGACAATGCCAATAAATATTCGCATATAAATGTTTACGAATTCCATAAACGGTAATTAATACATGTTTACCTAAGCATATATTTATTAAGTGCAATTTATTATTTCTATAGGTTACCAAATCACAATATAAAATGTCCTCTACAAAACAAACTAAAAGAAACGCAATTTCTTTGGAAGACAAAATAAAAATTTTAAATCGTCTAGCCACCGGAGAAAGTGCCACTTCAGTAGGAAAATATTTTAGTTTGAACGAATCTACCATACGGACGATCAAAAAAAATGAAGTATCTATTAGACAATCTGTGATTGCTGGAACAAAATTAAGTGCCCATACATCATCATACACAAGGAGAAAATGGAGGAGGCTCTTGTAATATGGATTGAGGATAGCTCACATAGCAACGGATACCAGTTGACGGAAATACTATAAAACAGATGGCTTTGAAATTTTATAACCAGCTAAAAGAAAATGAACCACAAACATCAGTCCAGAAAGATAAGAAATTTGAATTTTCTGCCAGTACAGGATGGATGACAGGTTTTCTGCAAAGACACGCGCTTCATAATATTACAATTAAGGGCGAAATAGCCTCTGCTGATGAGCCGGCAGCGAAAGAATTTCCCGTAAAACTGGTTAAAATAATTGAAGATGGTGGCTACACTCCGGATCAGGTATGGAATGCGGATGAAACTGGCCTTTTCTGGAAACGAATGCCGAGTCGAACATATGTAGCTAAAGCCCAGAAAACTGCGAGTGGATTTAAAGTATTCAAAGATCGTGTGAGCTTTTTATTTTGCTCCAACGAAATCGGATCTTAAAACCCTTACTTGTAAAGCTAAAAAACCACGGTCGATGAAAGGCGTAAATATGGACTCGTTACCCGTTCACTGGGTAACAACTGAGCTTTTTACCGAATGGTTTCTTATATATTGTACCGGAAGTTCGGCGATATATGTGTGATAAAGGACATGATTTTAAAGTGCTATTGATTATAGACAATGCACCAGGTCATCCGCATTGAGAGCATCCAAATGTCCAATTTTGTTTTCTGCCTCCAAATGCAACATCGTTATACAACCTCTGGATAAAGGAATTATTGCCGCTTTTAAGATCTACTATGTGAAACAAACATTCAGGTACATTTTAGATCAATTAATGAATGATGAAAATTTAAAAGTCACAGACGCGTGGAAGAAATTTTCTATTAATGACTGACGCATGTTGGAGAGCAGTTTGGCCAGATTGCGTTAAGAATAATAGCCCATTGCCTTCTAATATGGTTGAGTATTCCAACATCATAGCCTTAGCTTATGATGTTCGCGGAGAAGGCTTCGATGATTTATCATCTGCAGATATCGACGAATTATTGTTAGAGGCACTTAACGATGATGATAATTGATTTCGCTCTTGAAACAGTCGAATCGAAAGAAATTAGTGAAAATGACAAAGAGGTTCCTACCCTCACTGCATCCCTAATTAAAGAAGGACTTCTAATGGCTGCTAAATTGGGCCATCATTTTCGCATGATCGTAATAAGGAAAGAGCCGCGAAATTTCAACCTGATGAGAAATTATTAATGGGTAATTATCGTGAATTACATAACAGTCTTATAAAAATTGGAAGTCAACGATTGATAACGGAATTCGTGACACAAACCACTGAACCATCTCCACCAATTGAACATGAATTTGAAAATATTTCAAGCGATGCAAGTGCTGTTGAAGTCCATCGTAAACGAATGCGTTTATCAGATAGTAATACTGATTAAAAATAAAATTTAAGTTTTATTTGTTTTTCTAAATGAATTGTTTGTTTCTTTAAATAAAAATAAATAAATTAGTTAAAATAAAATATGTGTATGAATCAACATAAAATCTATACTTTATTCATATTATTTTATCTGATATTTAATATGTGGAACCAATCCCCTTGTTTTATATGGACACCCTATCTTTTTTACGCGATTCTTTTTTACGCGAGTTTTCGAGAAACGTATCTATCGCGTAAAAACAGAATTAGGTGTACTCGTATGTGGGATGTTATATCAAGTTAATCAATTTTTGAAACCGATCGATTTTCTTCGGAATGTTCTCATTTTATTCATGACCCATCAGACTCTTCAATAAAATAATAGAACTATAATAGTTGTGAATTTTTCGAGGTTTTTAAGTGGTTTTAATTATTTGAATGTTATATTTGAAACCGCTGATGGGATGAAAATCATAATTTTTAAGGCACTTTTTTCGGGTTTGTTCGGCATTTTTTCTCCTATTCAATATCTACAACTTTGCTTCAGACACAAAAGAGATATTCCGTACGGTATACCGAGAAAAAAAATATAGTGAAAAAAAGTGCTTAAAATCCACCTTGAGCAAAAAATTCGTATGGCCATTAAATTATTTATTGAGACAACTTGACTAAACGAATGATGCAGAAGTTCTAAATTTTTTTTTTCTACTTTCACGTTCAATTCTCAGAATTGAGTCCCCAGTCACTGAGCTGAAAAATGCAGTACTGTGTAATGGAACACAATATCATTCATATGACTACCACTACTGGTTCGGCAATGGAGAATTTCAGGGATGGACTCAAGTATGGGTGGGCCACTTAAATTTTTTAATTAGTATCGGCTATAAAAAAAAGTGCTGATATTTTTTTCAAATTTCTGTTTTTATTGGAAAGTTTGAATTTTTTCATTTAATAATGGAACACAATATCATTTATATGACTACCACGACTGGCTCGGCAGTACCTCATCCGATCAATGCAATTTTTCAGTACATTTTAGATTGTTTCAGGTCGAAGGCAACTTCGATTTCATGTTTCAACGCTTCAATTATCTCTGAATGCTTTGCGTAACACGTAGCCTTAATGGCTCCCCATAGAAAATAATCCAAAGGGCTCAAATCACAAGTCAAAGTAACCGGTAGTTCAAATATAAAATTGTAAATGGCCCAACCTTTATATGTGTGGACGCCAGTCGTATGTGGAATTCAGGAACAAGAAGTCCAGGGAGTTCTTCAAGGAGGGAGAGATATCTCCGAAACTGGGGGAGATATCTCTCTACCTTTCTGATATTCCACGCCTAACTGACGGCATCGAGAACGAAAAGTATGCGGATGATTGTAGATCATGGCGTCGGACCCCATCGTTGATGATATATGTGATAGATTAAATGCCTCTCTAATTGACCTTAAGCCTTCTTCCACGCGAATTCTTCAGCCTTCTCTCCAACACATGAACAGCGGCTACCATTGCGACCACTAACTAACCCAAACGTGGGTCACATCCGATAGCCTTTTTAAGTCGTCCGCGCACGCCATAGCTATCTGTGATAAGATCAGAAGTGGAACAAGGTTCTCAAGTCTCTAGCCGGCAGAACCTGTGGCATAGATATGGAAACCTTGTTGACCTCTTACAACGCAATAAGCCGGTCTGTGGTTAGCTATGCGACGTCAGTGTGGTCTTTGAATGTAAGTCATACGCAGTGGAAAAGTATTCCGTCCTGCCAGAATGCAGCGCTGAGAACTGCGAGCATCTGGTTCAGCAAGCCTATCAGGCAGGAACGTCTAGTATTCACACAGATGCAGTTAATTCCAGCCTCGGAGTACGTCCGCCATCCACTGCAGCGGAAGAAAGTCAGCTGCACAGACTAACCACACTGAAAAAAATTTGTCATAAAATTAAGAAATGCTCCATAGACTTCCTTAGTCTTCAAAATAAGTACATTTTGTACTTAACATTAAGAATATTTACTTAAAATTAAGTAAATTACTTAATATTAATGAAATTATCTATATTTTAAGTACAAAATGTTCTTATTTTAAAAACTAATGCCGTCTTTGGAGCCATTCTTTAATTTTATGAAATTTTTTTATTTCAGTGCAGGCACAACATACATATATAAGTTTGGTGCAGCCGCCTCCTCCTTCCTTTTGGGCCCGAATTTATGACACAACGCAGAAAACCTGTCCTGCGTGCGGAGCAGGTCCGCATGACACGCTGCACTACTTCAACTGCCCACCCAAACCCACACCAGATTCTCTTTGGATACAACCTATTCATCAGACTTGTCTGATGTTAAAATCTGCCAAATTTTAATCTTTCTAATGCAATTAAATTGGTTTGTATTGCCTTGACTACGTTATTTTTGATTTGGCATATGTACGAGTATTAGTTTCGTAACATATACACGGGGCAAAATAGCCTTTTTTGATATGTTTGAATCGAAAGAAAATATATTTGGAACACAAATTTTTAAATATTATATATTTCCTAGCAAATAAATTTTATTTGAAAATCAACAAAATGTATTTGGAAAGCATATATTAATATATTACAACAAAATATATTTGCACACTAAAATTCTCAAATAAATTATGTGTTTAAATACAAATATAATTATTGTTTAGGAATTTGTCCAAATATATTTTATTTAAAAAAATTTCAAAACTTTTGTTGACTTTTTCAGATTCAGATTTAATTTTTCCTTGGTTCCGATTTGTACCTCCTAGCATTAGCTTTTGTTCTTAATCAATAAGTTAAATTTCTGAGTATTCTAAGCCATCATTAGTAGTCAATCCTCTAAGATACGAGTATTTATATTGATCCAAGATTATACGATTTCAATAATTATTTTACAAACGTTAACAATTTATAAAAAATTAACATTGAATTACTGAAAAATTTAACATAACTTAGGTATTTTCTGAATACTTAAATGCACATAAATATTTGTTTCGGAAATAATGGTCCCAAATAAAAATATATTGGGATGCAAACAAAGATTTGTTTAGAACAACATCTTCTCAAATATATAATTTTGGTGTGTATCAAATATTATATGTTTAGAGTGTACCGTAAACATATATATGTTTCAAGCAACATTGGACAACATTTTAGCAAATTTCAAAACTATATGTATTTCTGATGGTCAGGGGGGTCGCTGGTCTTCCCTCAGTCGTTTACTCGACTAAAACTTTGCTAGAAAGACTGTGCGCACTCGATACCCGATTAGATTGGCTAATACCAGTACGTTTACGTGTTATGAAAACATTTTGATAATCATATCAATACAATCGTATCTATTATCACAGAATCTATTATAGCGTTTAACAATTGTTTGTTAACATTTTTATTATACATATGTATATGTATGTACCTATGTACTTTTTTAATACCCAAATTATTATTTATTTTTTATTTTGGCACCAAAAAACATTTATAGCGCCCAGTGCGCCAACTCCTGAAATTGCAATTTGAGACATTTTATCATTGGAGTGTTTTTTTTTACTGTAACATTTGATGATGATGTCTTTTTATTATTCTTATCTATTGTAGCACTTTAGATGTACAAATGAAACAACAAAAGTATGTTGTCAACACTTTCTATAAATAATATCCCAGAGGTGGAGATTCTGATGTGATGATCGACAGGTGTAAGTGAGGAAATATTATGAAATTTGAGATTAGAAATGGAAGGAAATAGTGTTTATATTAATACAAAAAAAAAACAAGTGAGAAAATTTCAGTCCGATAAACCGAATAAGGTATATAACGGGTGATCCAAGTAGAGATACTTTTTTCAATAGCCTTTTTTTGACAGATCACGTGTGAGTCGTGTCATGCTGTCACGTTATTTTTGTTAAGTATTGTTTGGCATTTCATCATGGAAAGACTTACGCCTGAACAACGTTTACATATCGTTCAACTTTATTACGAAAATTCACGTGTATTTCGCTCAACTTACGGTCAACATAATTGGCCTACTAAGCGTACTATTCGCAACACCTTCACCCATCTTGGCTCCAGCATTCATTATTGGATAATATTCGACCGAATAGACCACGTCCAGCACGCAGTGAAGAAAATGTAGCGGCCGTAGCTGAGAGTGTACAAGAAGACCGTGGAGAGTCGATTCGGCGCCGTTCGCAGCAACACGGGCTGACGTATGGAACGACTTGGCGCATTTTACGTCGAGATCTTAAATTTAAAGCATACATTGAAAAGTTCAAAGAAGATCCGACGAGCCAAATTTTGTTCAGCGATGAGGCCCATTTCTGGCTCAATGGGTATGAACTCGTAAACAAGCAACATTGCCGCATTTGGGACGAAGAGCAACCTGAAGAGATCCAAGAGCTGCCACTTCATCCAGAAAAAACAACGGTTTGTTGTGGTTTGTGGGCCGGTGGAATCATCGGTTCATATTTCTTCAAAAATGATGCCGGTGAGAACATAACCGTCAATGGCGACCGTTACCGTGCCATGATAACCGACTAGTTGATGCCTGATATTGAAGCTCGTGATCTTGGCGACATTTGGTTTCAACAAGACGGCGCCACTTCCCACACACATCGCACCAATCAATGGATTTATTGAGAGAACACTTCGGTGAGCAGATAATTTCACGTTTTGGGCCGGTCGATTGGCCACCAAGATCGTGTGATACCACACCGTTAGACTGTTTTCTGTGGGGAAATGTAAAGTCTAAAGTTTATGCGGACAAACCAGCTTCGATTCAGGCCTTGGAGCAAAACATCACGCGTGTCATTCGCCAGTTACCAGTCGAAATTGGACTAAAGCGCAATTCTGCTACAATTTTACTCTATTGAGGTAGTTTGCCCATTCCAATATGGCAAATTTTCATTGTTCTCAAATGATTGCACAGTGTAATTTAATCACACAAATTGCAGTTATATTTATTACCACAGTCTCGCCTTTGTGATTGACGTCAAGTTAATTCTAAGAAATTCAGTTGTAATTGAATTATTACAATTGACACTCAATCAAGATAAGACTATTGATAATAGGAAGAAAATGAAACATCAATTTTGTATTATGGTAGCAATTAAATTCCAAATATGAAAGACATACATAGGCAATCTAGCGTTCATTTTTTTGTTGAATTTAGTTCATCTGTATTATCAGAAAAAAACCCATTTCCACTTGAAAAGATAAAATTCTTAGAGCTAAACATAAAAATAAATATGTACATACATATTTTGTGGAAGTAGTGTAATTAAAAAAAAGGTTTTTATACAAAATTGGAACATAGTTTGACCCAGTTCTTTTCTGGAAAATATTCACGCACTCAGAGAAAAATTATAGTCAGCTCAATTAAAATCATAATTTAATAATTGTATTAGTATGGTAATCATGACTATGGTTGTCAGAAATATAGCATAGACACGACAACCATGGTTATGATTACCGCAAAAATACAATAAAACTGTTTTGTGTAGAACAAAATACGTCAGTATTATAAAGATTGAAAATGTCATTGTTAAAAATTTGCAGAAGATGTCGTTAGGGAACTGTAAAGTCTTTTTTCAAATATAAATGAAATTTATAAGGAATTTTATAAGGATGATATGATTTTGAAGTGCCGTTTCGGGCATTTGCAATATGTCAAGATCTGTCATTTGTTTTTCATTGTATTCAGTAGTGTTTACATTTCGTTCATGGAGAGATATACGCAAGAACAACGTTCACAAATTATCCAATTTAATTATCAAAATAATCGTTCTCCAATTGCAACTTTTCGTGCGCTAAGTCAATTTTTTTTAAATCCAAAAAAAAAAACACTTTCCAGTGGACCTACGACCTTGACACTCATAAGCAATATTTTAGCTCTCGTTAAGAGCAATCTTTTTGCCATTGAGCGATTGTGGCTACGTGCCACACATTTAGAACTTAATTGTATCGATTGTACTTCACATTAAATAAAAAACTTTTGAATTTTCTTAACAATAAGTATTTTTTTCAGAGAAATAATATCACCCTTATTGGATAACCCTGTACTTTATTCACATTTTATTTAAACTATTCGCAATGTTAATACTCATATTCTCTGCTAGGCTACAAAATATTGGATCTACACCATTTTCAATGGTAATTCGAAAAAAGTCAATTGAAATTCGAAGATTCCATTTGAAATTCGAAAAATATCAATTGAAATTCGATTATTCCATTTGAAATTCGAAAAACGTCAATTGAAATTCGAATATTCCATTTGAAATTCGAAAAAGGTCAATTCAAATTCGAAAAACATCACTTGATATTCGAAGAACATCAATTGAAATTCGGAAAACATCAATTGAAATTCGAAATTCATCATTTGAAATTCGAAAAATGTAAACAAAATCAATGCTGTATATTAGATGGGGCAGCATTTAAGTGATACAATTTGTCTGTGTTAAACCTTTAATATTAAAATATTTAAATATGTTTTGTTTCAACTAATTTTGAATAAATATTCATAAAAATAAGATCATCACATTATATGTTAAGATTTAGTCAGCAAATGTGTTTAAATAAACTCTACCCAATCTAATGTGCAGATTTGTTTACATTTTCGAATTTCAATTGATGTATTTCGAATATCAATTGATGTTTTTCGAATTTCAATTGGTGTATTACGAATTTCAAATGGAAAAATTCGAATTTAAATTGATGTATTTCGAATTTCAATTGATGTATTTCGAATATCAATTGATGTTTTTCGAATTTCAATTGATGTGTTTCGACTTTCAATTGATGTATTTGGAATTTCAATTGATGTGTTTCGAAATTCAATTGATTTTTTTCGAATTTCAATTGATTTTTTTCGAATTTCAAATGGAATCTTCGAATTTCAATTGACCTTTTTCGAATTTCAAATGGAATCTTCGAATTTCTATTGATCTTATTCGAAATTGAATTGATTTTTTTCGAATTACAGTTGAAAATGGTGTAGACCCACCTTAACGTCGGTCGACTCAGAGTTACTATCTAGCCGACCGCCCATCTTAGGTTTAGGTTAGGGTGGCAGCCGTTTTTTTTTCTTCAGCTCACATAGACTAGTTTAGGTCCCTAGTGGTACCACGGGCTAAAATGCCCTTCATCGAAACCAACCTGTTTTATATACAAATGTATCGATAGCACGAATATTGGTACTGGAAAAATCTGTTAGGCTGCCTAGAAAGGCCGACCCCAGTAGGTCCAGTCTTCGTTTACTCAAAGCGGGACAGTCGCATAGCAAGTGCTCAATGCTCTCCACTTCTACCTCAGATCCACAGCTTCTGCAGAAGTCATTGGAGTTTATACCCAATCTTCTGGCGTGTAGTGTCCCGTCAGAACTGATACTAACGTAGACAATCTTTCCTTTCTAGTGCGAGGAGATATTTTGACCTTCTCAGGTCATATCTTGGCCAGATTTGTCTAGCTAGCCTACAGGTGCCGATTTGTGTCCATCTTTCGTTGGACTGCCTGATTGCCTCTTGCCTAAGCCAAAGCTTGCACGTGGATAGTGGCGCACCAATATATGCAAATTCTTCGAGAATTTGTAAAGTCGTCCCTTTCCTAGCAAGTTCATGGGCTTTGCAGTTCCCCGGGATATCCCTATGCCCAGGCAACCATATGAGGTGTATATTAAAATGCTCAGCCATCTCGTTAAGAGGTCTGCGGCAGTCGAGGGCTATTTGTGAATTTAGGGTTGTGGCCTCCAGAGAATTGTTGGCAGCCTAGCTGTCCGAGTAGTGTTGGACACTATGTTCCGACTCAGCCACTTGGCGACTTCCCATATTGCCATTAGTTCGGCTTGAGTTAGACACTGCAGGTATCTGGTAGTATGTGAGCTATATCCAAATTAAGTTCATCACTGTGTACTCCGAAGCCAACCTTTTCATCAAGCTTCGAACCATCCGTATAAAAGTGGAGATGGTTTCTATTTCCGGGTATTCTGCCATCCCATTCATCCCTGGCTGGTATCATAGTGATGTAGTTCTTCTTAAAGGTGCGCACCGTTGATATATAGTCCACTCGGTCGGTTACAATAGCACTACACTTTGATATCCTCATGTGACCGTAGTTCTTCAAAGACTACTCTTCTGTTGAGTAGTCTTTGAATTACTCTAATCAAGCTAGAGTTCACCTTTAGATGTGACAGTGCCGCAATTACTGCATCTGAGTGAATGTTGTTAAAAGCCCCATCTATGTCAAGAAATGCCACCATGGTGAATTCCTTGAACTGCAGGGACGATTGGATAGTGCTCACAAGATCGTGCAGGGCTGATTCTGTAGACTTTCCCTTATTGTAAGCATGTTGGTTGCCCGACAGGAGTTTTGTATCCAGGTTTTGCCTAATGAAATAATCTAAAAGTCTTTCCAGACTTTTCAATAGGAAGGAGGATAGGCTAATTGGTCTGAAGTCTTTTGGCCTAGTGTGTGATATCTTCCCCGCTTTGGCTATGCATACCACTTTGGTATCCCTCCATCGATTCGGACCGCCCATCTTAAGCTCTTACGCAAAGTTCACGTCGGAATTTAACTTCGATCTTGGTACAAAGCACTTTCCATCAAGGACGAAGCCTATTGAAATTGGGCAAAATCGGTTTAGCTTTATATGTAGCTCCCATATATGAGAAATTTAGTACAGGAAAGTTGTATGCATGTGAAAAAAATCGATTCAGTTTTAGATAAGGTCCACATATACCTACATCCCGATTTTGCATCCCGATACCTACATCCCGATTTTTAAAATTAACAGATAACAGTTTCTTGAACCAAGAACGTTTATCGGCAAATTTTTAGATTACCGGTTCTGATTATCCCCTCACCTTAGAGAGGAGGGTATACATATATCATTTGCTACGAGCCAAAAGTGTAACACAACGAAGGAGTGACCTAAGACCCCAAGTATGTTTGCGGTAATTCGATTTATGTAATTTTAAGTCATTTGTTTGAGCGCCCCTGTAGGTGAGTTGGTAGCGTACTCGCCTATGAGTTTGGGGGTCGTGGGTTCGATTCCCACCAGAGGCTCTGGTCTGTCGCTGCAAAATCTAGCCACATGGTCTTTGTAACCCGGCTTTTCCCTGGACCGTAAAATTAGAATATAAATTTACTTTGTATTGTAATTCATATAAATAAATAAAAGTTATTTGAGCAATGTCCGTCCGTCTGTCCTTATGTCTGCTGCCTGGTGCGCACGGTAACTCTCGAAAGGATAACCTGATGGACTTCAAATTTGGTGTACCGTAATATTTTTCTCTATCTCCGGCTAAGTTCATAGATGGGTCATAAAGGTCCACTGCTTCTAGTAACTCCCCCACAAAGGGTTAACATTTAGTGAAATATTGATTCTTTAATAACTTCTATACTATTTACTCGAATCCTCTGAAATTCTATATATAGTAATAGTTTATTAGTCGCTAACACCTCAAGAAAAATGGACGAAGTTGCCCCGCCCCTTATGGTAGCTCCCACACAAATGGACCATTTTTCACCAAAAGTTAACAGCTTTTAACTTTAATACCAGTACATACTTTAAAGTTATTAACTGCAATTTGATAAATTGATAATAATTTAATGAAAAACCAAACAAAATAATCAAAAGTAGGAAATTTTTTTTGAGACTGAAGATGAGGTGATTCTAAAGTCGGTTTACCCGACTGAACTTTCATACTTGTTTGGGATATCTTTTAATTGAGCTGACGGACTAACTCCAAATTTTTGACAGATTATAAATTGAAATATATATTTAACTCAATCTCCTATAAACAAGCAAACTCGACATATTATTCTTTACCATGGATGTATGTTCTCGACTATAGACTCATTCATAAAAATAAATTCGACCCCTTTTATTTGCCAAAACAACGTTTGTGATTATTCACTCATCACTTTTTGCTCTTTCTCATTATTTTATTATTGCAGAATATCAATTTCGTCGCATGTGTTTGTTTCTTTTGCACATTCTTAACTCCATTCATGAATTACATTATTATCGCAGCGATAACTCCATTGGAATTGCACTCCACTTACGGCGATTAGACAACGGCTATGCGACGGTATTTATCTTGTCGAATGTCATAAACAACAGACGGACGGACGGACGGACGGACGGACGAACGTAATCAATGGTGTTGTCGATGTCGCATTTTCACTTATCACCCGTGATAACCACAATTGTGTGGAAGTACTCGTCCCGAAGGTACTTTGGCCAGATATGCGTACTTATTTGAGTTGAGGTTTCAAATTTATTACTTTTGTGTTTTCATGTAATTAATAAAATAATAAATGGGCCAGATGCCAAAGATATTGTCAGGGACTATAAATTTTAGAGATTTCTAATGACTTTATTTTTATTAGTGTAAAGCGTGTTACTTCTGTCTGAGTTATCGATTGTCCTCATTGTGAATTTGATAGAGGAATTCGTCTTGGGAAATTTCAAAAATAAGTAGTATAGAACTTATTAAAGTATCAATATTTCACTAAATGTTAAACCTTTGTGGGGGAGGTACTGGAAGGAGTGTAGCAATATGGCCCATCTAAGAACTTAGCCGGAGATGGAGAACAATATTCCGGAATAACAAATTGGTAATCAATCGGTTACTCCTTGCGAGAGTTATCGTGCGC
Organism: Eudasyphora cyanicolor; assembly: GCA_963930755.1. Classification (NCBI taxonomy): domain Eukaryota; kingdom Metazoa; phylum Arthropoda; class Insecta; order Diptera; family Muscidae; genus Eudasyphora; species Eudasyphora cyanicolor. The sequence goes on from OZ005736.1 coordinate 146,578,852, forward strand.
ACACATACAGACATACACACAGACGGACGGACATTGCTTAAATGACTTATATAACCCAAATTGAATTTCCACCAAACATACTTGGCGTCTTAGGTCACTCCTTCGATGTGTTGCACTTTTGGCTCGTAGCAAATGATATATACCCTCCTCTCTAAGGTGAGGGGCTAAAAAGTTATAATATATTTATATACTCGTATATTCATTTTAAGGAAAATTTCCTGGAAAATGTTTTTGAAGAAATAACAAGTCAAAAATCATCACTGGTATTGTTGCAAATCTTCTCTAATTTACAACATTTTTTACACTTATTTCAAATGTAAGCCACATTTGCTCCAAACCTTTACAATTTGTATATGTGGAGGAGTGCATCAAGTTAATATGCAAAATTAATTTGGAGCCCGACTTTTAGTATTGTAGATATAGAAAACAATCCAAAAAATCCAATTGTTGGGGATTTTCTAAATAATTTTGGGAATTGAGGGATTGACTTTAGCAAATATAATGATTTCAGAATTTCTTTCGATTTCTGATGTCAGGACCTAAAAGCTACAAAATATTTTATTAAAAATATATTAATTTTTAAATAGTTTGTGGCGTTATTACATTTTTGTCTGATTCTTCTTATTATACCCTACACCACACTGTTGTACAGGGTATTATAAGTTTGTTTCACGGCAGATGTTTGTAACACCTGAAAATAACACAGCTAGACCCACCTTAAAGTATACCGATCGACTCAGAATCACTAGCTGAGTCGATTTAAGCATGTCTGTCAGTCTGTCCATGTAATGTTGTTCGTCGACTACAGGTCGCAATTTCACTCCGATCGTTCTGAAATTTTGCAGTTTAGAGTATTTCGCAGCTGTTAAGATCGCTATTGAATTTGGTTGAAATCGGTTAAGATTTAGCTATAGCTCCCATATATATGTTTCGTCCGATTTGGCCCTTTAGTCCTATAGAAGCTGTATTTTACATCCGATCGTTTTGAAATTTAGAATGGTAGAGTTTCTTGATCCATGAACCAACATTGCCGAATTTGAAGAAAATCGGTTAAGATTTAGCTATAGCTCCCATATATATGTTTCGTCCGATTTTGCTCTTTAGTCCTATAAAAGCTGTATTTTACATCCAATCGTTTTGAAATTTAGAATGGTAGAGTTTCTTGATCCATGAACCAACATTGCCGAATTTGCAGAAAATCGGTTAAGATTTACCTATAGCTCCCATATATATGTTTCGTCCGATTTTGCTCTTTAGTCCTGAAGAAGCTGTATTTTACATCCAATCATTTTGAAATTTAGAATGGTAGAGTTTCTTGATCCATGAACCAACACTACCGAATTTGAAGAAAATCGGTTAAGATTTAGCTATAGCTCCCATATATATGTTTCGTCCGATTTGGCCCTTTAGTTCTATAGAAGCTGTATTTTACATTCAATCGTTTTGAAATTTAGACTGGTAGAGTTTCTTGATCCATTAACCAGCATTGCCGAATTTGAAGAAAATCGGTTAAGATTTAGCTATAGCTCCCATATATATGTTTCGTCCGATTTTGCTCTTTAGTCCTGTAGAAGCTGTATTTTACATCCAATCATTATGAAATTTAGAATGGTAGAGTTTCTTGATCCATGAACCAACACTACCGAATTTGAAGAAAATCGGTTAAGATTTAGCTATAGCTCCCATATATATGTTTCGTCCGATTTGGCCATTTAGTCCTATGAAAGCTGTATTTTACATCCAATCGTTTTGAAATTTAGAATGGTAGAGTTTCTTGATCCATGAACCAACACTACCGAATTTGAAGAAAATCGGTTAAGATTTAACTATAGCTCCCATATATATGTTTCGTCCGATTTGGCCATTTAGTCCTATGAAAGCTGTATTTTACATCCAATCGTTTTGAAATTTAGAATGGTAGAGTTTCTTGATCCATGAACCAACACTACCGAATTTGAAGAAAATCGGTTAAGATTTAGCTATAGCTCCCATATATATGTTTCATCCGATTTGGCTCTTTAGATCCAATCGTTTTTATACCCTACACCACACTGTGGTACAGGGTATTATTTAAGTATAAAATGTCCCAAAAGTAAATTTATGTAAACAATTTATACATGAATTACAAAATTTATTTATCGGAGTTATTCAAAATTACGAGAGTGGTGTAGGGTATTATATAGTCGGCCCCGCCCGACTTTAGCCTTTCCTTACTGGTTTTTTTACTGACCCTGTCCTGACATTTGGTACTAATGTTGCTATATATGTAAAAATTATCGTCAGATGTACCCTCTGAGACAGAAGTTATGGTCATATCAATTAATATTTTCAAACGGTAGGTAATTTTTGCATTTTATTTCGAAAAAGTATATTAGCAAGTCCCAGAAACAGCCTAACCATACAACCATAACCATACAACCATAACCATACAACCATAACCATACAATTTTGAAATTGAGCCAGGTTTATTTTTATTTTTAGAATTTTACAAATATATGGGTAGGTCTTTCTCAAGTGTCACAGGCCAAAAATTACGTTGTCCTCAAATTCTCAGGAAATGGTGTCCTACACTCAGAAAAAAATTAACCCAAAGATAAGTTAAAATGAACTAAACTTCAGGAAAATTAAACTTCATATGACGCTAAAGCAATTTTTTCCCAAATCAAGTTCACATTTGTCCTTAATATCAGAAAATTTTTTGAACTTAGTTTTAGTTGATACTAACTTGAATTTAGTAAATATTCCTTTATATCTAGTTCAATTGAACTCATATTAAGGAAAAATTAACTCAGTTTGAGTAAAAATTTACATGAAATTTGGAAAAAATCTAGTTAAATTTTCACTAAAATCAGGTACATTTTTACTTGAAATCAGGAAATTTTTACTAAAAATTAAAAAAATTTAACTAAAATCAAGTAATTTTTTTACAAAGATTGAGTTACATTTTTACTAAATGGAAGTAAAATAATTCCTCAAATTAAGTTCAATTTTACTTGTATATACGAAAATTAAACTAAAATGTAAGAAACGTTAAACTATAAATGAGTAATTTTTGAACTTGCAACTTGTAGAAGTAAACTAAATTTATGTTCATTACTACGAGTACTAATATAATTCAGCAAAATATTCTCGGGAATTTTCCAATAAATATTTTGCTCCAATCTATTTGAAACAAATTCAAAAAACAAATAAAATTCTCATTCAATGTCTCAATCTTATGTCTTAAGTATTTCACATATAATCCTATATATTTGCGGCGAAGTTAAATTACTTAACTTCGCAGCTGCTGTTTGAAATGATATTTGAGCAGTTAAGGAAAGAATCTCTTGAAACGAACGGGAATTTTTTGCTTAACGAATATTCAAGGATTATTTGAAAACCGTATTATAAATTTCAGAAAAACATGAACAAGATCTAAGGAAATTCGGATATTTCTAGTTAAAATTTCCTAAAATTATTTATTTTCGAGGAGTAGTAAATGTTTCTTCGACGCTAGGAAATCCTTCCCCGGTAAAAGTCTAAATTTACCAAACAGTAGGAAATTTTTACTTGGTCGATGGAATTTTAAGTAAGTAAAATCATATCCCATTTCCGTGTATGTAACCAAATTGCTATATCTTTGAATTTAGTTCAATTTACTCACTGAAAGTAAAATTTCCCAGTTTTGGGAAAATTTAACTAAACATGAGTAAAAATCTTGAACTAAACTGAGATATAGATTTTACTCACATAAACGATTGCCATATTTCTGAGTGTAGTATGTGGGAGTAATGACCCACAATATTAAAAAAAATGAATGAAAATTAGAGGCAGGGGCGAGGTCAAAGTTTAGAAAAATCGATTTTTTGCCTCTGTAATGAAATTTTCAAGTTAATTTTGATGCTACAAGGCATAAGACATTGAAAATAGAAAATATCGTTTCTTAAAACATTTTCCGCGTACTTCTCATAAAAAAATACTAATTTTATTTTTAAATTTTTTTTCGGTCACTTTTCGCGGAAGCAAGGATATAAATTGTGATATCTCAGAATCTATCTAATTTTTTTCCCTTAAATTTTTTATAAAAAAATGGTCCATATGTACTCTACCGATGGTGTAGATTTTGGTGCGCACGTTTCGAGAGTTATCGTGGCTGGTGCGCACGACAACTCTCGAAACGATTGACCGAGTTGACTTTAGTCCACTCCTTCTAGTACTTCGCCCACAAAGGGTTAAAGTTAACTTAACATTAACTTATAACATTAATACCACTGTATAAAAATACTTGAAATTTTATACAGTGTAACGCTTTTGAAGTACCTATAGTCCTGTGAAAAATGGCCGTTATCACCACGCCCCTTTTTTTACCTCCCACACAAAATTCGGCACAGTGCAATGTATTTAAAGTGTCTACTGTTCAACGAAAAATAGGAGTATTTGTTAAACGCCTTCTGATTCCTTCCACGCAAATTGTCAGTGTAATATTACATTACTCACAAAGTGAGGGTATACCTTAGTCGGTTTACCCGACTGAAACTTTCTATCTTGTCATTGGAATGGTTCTGTCTATTTTGTAATTTCAATATTTTTCTAAGTCCTTTTTATTAATCCAGAGAAACCACTTTCCAGTCAACCTACGACCTTGACACCCATGAGCAATATTTTAGCTCTCGTTTAGAGCTATCTTTTTGCCATTGACCGATTGTGACTACGTGCCACACAGCAAATGAAACAATTGAATTGTTGCAAGAAAGTTTTGCAGATTCGATTAATTCAAGAAATTGTGATATTGAATGGCCTCCAAGAAGTTGTGATTTAACACCATTAGACTATTTCTCGTGGAGTTATTTGAAGTCATTGGTCTTTCGAAATAAACCAGACTCTCTTCAAGCTTTACAAGTCAATAGTGAACGTGCCATTCATGACATACGACTTGATTTAGTGGAAAAAGTGCTCGAAAATTGGGTTCATCGAATTCGTTGCTGCAGAAGAAGTAATGGAGGCCATTTGAATGACGTTTTATTTACGGCCTGTTTCTGTATTTCTAACGAAAGTCTCTGCGAACGAAAACCAATTACTCACTTTCGTCTGGAATTTGGTTTCTCTAAGGTTCGTTCGTTCGTTCGCCTGGCTTTACGTCAATGACGTTAACAATTTACCAACTTCCGGTAAATTGTTACATTATTTGACCTGGCAAATAATGTAATTGCCAGGTCAATAATTTCACAACTTCCGGTCTAAAAAAGCACACACTCTGTATCCTTTACTCTAGTGGTGGCCAAAAATCAACCCTGGGTGGTTCAGCTGAGCTGATCCAACACTCTCATTTCTTTCTCTCTCACGTCTCTCTCATTGTGCACTGATCAATTTTTCCATCTTAGCGAGCTGCCAATATTGACTTCTTTATGCTTAAAAATGTAAACATATGTATACAATTTTATTATTTTTTAATTGTTTTTACCATATTATATCTACCTATTTTTTGCTTTTAATAACGTTTTTATTGCATTGTTCCTATCAGTCGACAAATAAAATAAAGTGACTCGATCTGACTCTTGTGTTCGCCCAGATGACAGCAAAGAGAGATAGAGAAACCAAAATTGACACTGAAATGATTACGTTTTCGTACGCGTTCATTATCGTGCGACTTGCCGTTGTGATGGTAGTTAGTGAAACCCAAATTAGCTGTTTGTCAAACAGGCTGTTAGAACTTAATTGTATCGATTGTACTTCACATTAAATAAAAAACTTTTGAATTTCCTTAACAATATCACTCTTATTGGAAAACATAACTTCTAAATACACCTTTTCAGACATTTTCCCAAATTTTTTCACATTTCAGATGCTTATTATATCTGAAGAAAATGTTTGGCTTTTTATCGCCAACTAAAGGATGAATCATTCCCATATTAAAATGCATATACAAATTTTCAAGACAATCGGCAATGTCGACCAGATTTTTTTTTTTCAAAAATCGTTTGGTTTGTTATGGAATGAACGATATATTCATTCATCAATTCATTTATAAACATTACATTACACATTTACAATTCGGTAGAGTGCAATGTCTTTGAAGTATCTACTGCTCAGCGCAAATAGGCGTATTCGTCAAACCACTTCGGGTACCCCCCACAAAAAATTGACAGATTCATTCGAAAACAACTTCCCCATAACTTTGGGAGCAATCACCTAAATGTTTTCGATTTTTATATGTACATTAGACAAAATTTCCAATGACTATAGGTTGCCAAAGAATGCACAATTTTTTTTATAGTTCTGCCATCTCTCACTCTATGTATCATATTAGATTACTCACAAAGTGCGGACATACCTTAGTCGGTTTAACCGCCTTAAATATTCTTATTTGTTGATGGATAAATTAAATAACTTGAAAAAAATCATTGAACAAACAAATTGGAGATTTGTTTCCTATCACATGGACGAATATACATACATACTCGTATATTCTGATTATAACTGCAGAAATTTTGTTATTATTACCAATTGCAATTGCAATCGTCTCCTCAGAATAAAATTATTCAAATCCAATCGATCTAAATGCGATCTAAACCCAAAATGATTCAATTAAACAATAGTAGTTTTACGATTACCATATTCATATTCATATACTCGTACATTTGTATATTTTTACATTGTTAATTGAATTAATGAATCATAAAGTGGCTTGATTCATCGAATAGCTTTTACAAGTCAAAACTTCCTCATTTATAAATGTGACTACAGTTTTTGCTTTGTGTTTTGCGATATAGAATTTATAAATTTATTGAAAAAAAAGAAGAACAAAACAAAACAAATATTAATGAGTTTTGGTAAGAGAATACAACGTTTTTGCATTGTGTTTTGTTTTATCGGAAGTGAAAATGGAAATAATGACAAAAAATTATATTTTCTACTTTATTGTGTAATTTTCCATTGCCCCATTACCAGAACCACTCAAATCTTTCGATCTTTTGTATATCTCTCAAGCTGTCATATGTTCGATATGAATGTGTACAGTATAACCTCTCTAATCCGGACACTCGATAGTCCGAACTATCCAGTAATCCGGACAGCTGAATGATCCAGACAATTTCGAAATTTTACCTCTGTAGTCCGGACATCTATATGTTTTTGTGTTTGTTTTTAAGTTTTTTATCTTTATTATACCTTTAGCCAAAAAAATAATTATGTAGTGGTTCTGGGAAATGATAATTTTTTTCAAAGTAACCGGTGGTTGCTAAAGTTCAAAATTTGTAATGAAATTGGTGCTTGGAAATATGAGGCGAAAAATTATAAAGTGATAAATCTGCTGTATTATTTTTGAAAACCGTCGAGGAAGTGGAACTTGACTCTGCTCTATTTTTGAGGGCTCTTCCAACAACAACGTTTTTAATTCAGCTCCAGGCAGAAAAATGTCAGCATATAGATTTTCCTTCATGGTAACGAGCCTGGATCTCATACGTTGCCTTTCCTTTTAATAGGTAAGCATGAAAATCCATGAGCGTTTAAACAATTTCAACTTCTTTTGTATATAAGTCTACCAAAAAAGGCTGGATATCGACTTCCGTTTTTGAAAATTGAAGAAATTTCTGATAAATTCTAAGAAGCCGCTGATAGCACTTCAGTTATTGGGTAAGGCTCCATCACAAGAAAATGAAATCAATACGGAGGATTACACAGAAAGAAAATGGGACCATATAAATCCTTCATTTCTTTTTCACCACTGATGATGTTATAGTTCCGTCAGTTATGTCAAACGAAAATATTGAAAAGGACATAGACTACATTGTAGTCTTGAAGAAATTCACTATTTTTTGTAGACAAATAAGAAATCAGCCGAACCCTTGCAAGTGCTATTTTATATGTTGAGAAAGTAATAATATTTCAAAAAGAATTTAAAAACAGATCTAAAAAACTGCAAAAAGATAAGTGTAAAAGAGTCGATTGCATTTATTATTTATCTTTTTCTTTTTAAGAAACGCGTTTCTTAATTAAATATGAAAATATGACCCACTTTCGAGTTTTGTACTGTAGTCCGGACAATTCAGTAATCCGGACAAAGGTCGAAACTATATCTGTCCGGATTAGAGAGGTTATACTGTACTAAAAAAATCACACGCGAGTTTGTATAAGTACATTCAAATAAATAACGGGCACGAAATTATACTAATAGAGAAATAATCAGGTAGGAAAATTTCAGTCGAGTAAACCGACTAAGGTATACCCTTTGGGAGTAATGAAATATAGACAAGTCAGAAAGTTCAGTCGGGTAAAACTGCTTACGAATCCCCTCACCTTCAGTCCCCAAAAATATTTGTAAATTTAATAATTTTTTTGTTTTAATTAAATCAAACTGTTTAACAAATTTTTGATTAGAAGAGAGAAGCGACCCCATAATTCTGGAAAGGGAATGGTGAATAGATAATTATTGTAGAATAAACTTATGGTCCAGCTGGTTTGAGTTTTTTTTACAGTGGGTCAAAGTTTTAATTTTTTTTGTCGAAGGGAGCATTATACTAAATGAAAAAAAGAGAGATTTCTCATTGTCAGAGTTATATAGTGGAATTTTATGAGTATAATTTTTGTGGAAGATCTTAATCCTCTTGGTGCCCTCTTAATGGGTCAATTGGGCAATTTTTCAAAAATAAAAAAAATCAAAGGTTTAGAATGTTTGCCGGAAAACTTTAGTGGGGGTCGCCAAAGACACTGAAGTTGTAAATATACATAGCTCTTTAGGCTTAATTAGCAATATTACCCGCCAACTTATAACGGGGTTTCCACTAGGGATGATATGAATTTGAAGTGATGTTTCGGCCATTTGTAATATGTCATGATCTGTCATTTATTTTTCATTGTATTCAGTAGTGCTTACAATTTCATCATGGGGAGATATACGCAAGAACAGCTTTTACACATTATTCAGTTTTATTATCAAAATAATCGTTCTCCAATTGCAACTTTTCGTGCGCTAAGTCCATTTTTTTAAATCCAAAAAAAACACTTTACAGTCGACCTTTAGCTCTCGTTAAGATCTATCTTTTTGCCATTGACCGATTCCCGATACGACGTACCGTTAAGGAGCTAGAGCAAAAATAAACTTTCCGTTCACATTTGAAAATTAAGCTAAGTCCATTTTTTTTAAGAAAAAAAAACACTTTCCAGTCGTCCTACGACCTTGACACCCATGAGCAATATTTTAGCTCTCGCTTAGAGCTATCCTTTAGCCATTCACCGATTGTGGCTACGTGCCACACAGCATATGAAACAATTGAATTGTTGCGAGAAAGTTTGGAAATTAGATTATTTCAAGAAATTGTGATATTGAATGGCCTCCAAGATATTGTGATTTAACACCATTAGACTATGTCTTGTGGGGTTATTTGAAGTCATTGGTCTTTCGAAATAAACCAGACTCTCTTCAAGCCTTACAAGTCAATATTGAACGTGTCATTCATGACGTACGACTTGATTTAGGGGAAAAAGTACTCAAAAATTCGTTCCTGCAGAAGAAGTCGTGGATGCCATTTGAATGACGTTTTATTTAGAACTTAATTGTATCGATTGTACTTCACATTAAATAAAAAACTTTTGAATTTCCTTAACAATAAGGGTGTTTTTTTTTTCAAAGAAATCTTATCACTCTTATTGGAAAACACTGTTCAAATAAATAATATAATGCAAATTTAAAGTCGTAAGGAAATTATATGGGCTAGAAATGCTGTAAACACGAGTTTCATGTAGAATGGAAGTTTAGCAAGTGTCGTTAAAACAATAAGAAAAAATTAGTTTTTTTTTTTAAAAAAATCATTTTTTGCTGGCACGAAAAAATCCATAAAAAAAGCAAAAAATTCTCAAAAGAATGTTTGTTCCATTTCTTGGAAGCAATCATCATAAATGCTATATAGCATGGATAAATGTATAAATTATGAGCCATATTGTTAAAATAGGGAAATTAAAAAAAATTGTTCATATTTTTTATTTTGGCAATTTTGTTTTCCCAAAAAAGGTACCAAAAGGCGCGTGGCAATAACGCCCGTTTTATAATATACTATGGGTACTATAAAAACATTCACCCATGAAAATAATTGGTTGGAATTCGATTGTAACAATAAAAAAAATAGTTCTAGCAGCAAAAAGTATATTGCCTACTCTGTGTGTCGGTTGCATTTAATATATATAAATAGTTGAAACAATAATAATAACATGGATACGATCAAATGAAAATGCTTGTAACAATCAATCGAATTAAGATTGTTTTTTTCATTGACACTCGGTTAGTTGTGGTAACCAATTTTGAACTTTCATTATAGTAGTACCAAATGATCGATTTTTGGTTGTGACAACCCATGTGTTATTTTTGACAACAGAAATTGTATCAATAGACCAAAGATTATTATTGCAACGATTAATTGGTTACTACAACAGAAAAATATTAATAAATAATCATTTTTACGTTATTCCAATAATTTCCCAAATTTAGAATAATTAAATGTTTTTTGGGAAATACAACCGAAAGATTGGTTGCTGTTCTTTGGCTGATGCATGACAAACAAAAAAATAAAATTACTCGACATAAATAAATCTTCAACATTTTGTTCAAGAACGGTATAAATATGTAGCCAAAAATATTCTCGTGTGGATAATAATGTGTGGAATGCAGAGCCACCATTTTTGTAGTTGGCGCAACCAAATATGATTGTTGTCAACATGGAAGCAGAAGTATTCCACAAGCAAAATGTTGGTTGTCCTGATGGAATCGCATGATGGTAGACAGAACTATCAAAATTCGGTTGGCAAATAATTCGGTTGAGGCAACCAAACTGTATTCTGTGTGTTACACTGTACAAAATTTCAGCAATTTGTATGTGCAAGAAACAAAGTTATAAGCCGTTAACTTTTTGTGCAAAGTGGTCCATTTGTATGGAAGGTACCAAACGGGGCGTGTCAATTTCGCCCATTTTTCTCGAGATGCTAGCGACCAAGAAACTAATACTTTGTGTGGAATGGTCAACGATACTCAATAGTAGTATAGAAGTTATGTGATAATCAATATTTCACTAAATGTTGACCCTTTTTGGGGAGGTACTCAATAGAAGTGGACCAACATAGTCCATCTTTGACCTTAGTCTAAGATAGAAAAAATATTAACACATACCAAATTTGAAGTCAATCGGTTACGCCTGTCAAAAGTTATTGTGCGCACTAATCAGGCAGACAGACAGACGGACAGGCTGACGGACATTGCTAAAAAGACTTGAAATGGATTTCCGCCAAATATTCTTGGGGTCTCTTAGATGACTCCATCGATATGGTACACTTTTGACCTGTAGCATCTGATATATACCCTTGTTCACAATATTGGGGGTATAAAAACCGGATTATGTTGAAATTCTCTTATTTCCAACAAAAGTGCTATAATTTCTACATTTATTCATAGATTTTCTACAAATAGGCATTGTTTTCATCGTTAGAATCCTAGCTTCCCAACAATTTTTATGCCAATTTTTATTTTTTTTGTGCCAGCAAAAAAAGGTTTTTTTTTTTTTAAATCTAATTTTTTCTAATTATTTTAAGGAACTAAACTTCGGTTTCCACGTGAAAGTGTCATTACTAACATTTGTAACTAACATATTTTTAATTTTTCAATGAAAAACCGAAAAACCCATTGTTCAATATTAGCTCAAAACTAAAATAAGTTTTTGCTGCGGCGCAGTGTTTTTTTTTAATATATGGGATAATATATAGGGCCAGGTAATTTGCTTATTTGCCTTAGCCTGCAGTGCAAAAAGCATATTCCCGCGCTCCATTCAGTTCTGTACTTCTCATTCAGTTCTCGCGATAAACCGTGATATGCAAAAATATGATATGAGTTTGAATTATATATTTAAGCATAAATAATCAAAATTAAGTAGCCTTCATTTTCTTCTAATATAATTTTTTCCTCCGTTCAGCGGGTTCGAGGATATCTTGCCAGACATTGCAAAAAATCCTATCTTTTGAAAAAAAATTTTTTTTTTTTAAATAAAATCTTCATAAAAGCATCGACATATTCACAAATATTATATTTCTGTTTGTATTTTACTGTTAAATCTGATAGGCTATGAATAAAATAAGACCAAGCCGATAAAAAAATATCGATATATCCATTCTAAAACATGCTAAGTCGACAAAGCATGTTTTTGAGAGATTGCATTTTTAATCTCTAAATGTTTGAAATTATATTCAGTAAAAAATTGGTCTTTATCTGTCAACCCAATCAAAAGTTATTCCCAGAACAGTACAGGTCATTCGATCTGCGTTATAAAGGAATTCCACAAAAATCATCAAACTTTGATCGCCTCTCCTGAAAAAATATCTTTTTTCACTTAGCATAGTTTAAAATAGAAGTATCGATATATGCATATCTTAAATAAATGCAGATAATTTCGCAAATCCAACCAATTTTATCACCCCCACTAATGATTAAAGTATAATACCAAAGGTGGAGCGCCCCAGTAGGTGAGTTGGTAGCGTGCTCGCCTATGAGTTTGGGGGTCGATGGTTCGATTCCCACCAAAGGTTCTGGTCTGTCGCTGCAAAATCTAGCCATATGGTCTTTGTAAACCGGCTTACCTGGAAATTAGAATATACATTTACTTTGTATTGAAATTCATATGAATAAATAAACAAGTAAGAAAGTTCAGTCGGATAAACCAACTTATGAACCCCCTCCCCATGAGTCCCAAAAAAATATTAATAAATTTATTTATTTTTTCTTTTTTAATTAAATTACTATCAATTTAAATTCCATTTAATAATCACTTTTCTCTAGACTCTACACTGAAAAAAAAATGCTTCATAGCATCAATGAACGCGTTTCATTAATTATTTTACATTGATACAATGAAAGTGTTCATTGTTGCAATGAAAATGCCATTACGGGAATGAAATGTTTCTTTAAAGCGTTTTTCTAATTTATGACGTGTCATTGATGGAATGAAACGGTTTACATTGATGGTATGAAGTTTACATTTTATAAAAAAAGGAAGACTTATATAAAATTAACAAAAAAATGATCAGTGGTGTAAAGATTTTAACATTAATAAAACAAAATAATACTACACAAACAGATTTACTATTTTTTATGTGCTTTTTATTCTCAAAAAAGGTCTATGAAACTGTTTCTTTATATTAATGTAACATTTCATAGAAGTTTAAAAGTTTCATTGCTGCAATGAAGTGGTGCGGTGAAGAATATAAACAATGAAATTAGCTTTATATTGATGTTCTATATATATATTTTATATATTTTATAAACATTTTAGGAGTATGTAGTGGTGTTAATTAAACAACAATACTTTACGGAGGTCTATGAAACTGATGCATTAAATTAATGTAACAATTCATAGATAGAAATGTAAAGTTTCATTCCAGCAATGAATTTAAACAGTGAATATACTAACAAAGTGTTTGTCACATTACATACATATGTACATACCTATATCTTCACAAATGTGTTTGTGTGGTAATAAATGTAATATGTTGATGTGTGAATCAGAGTCGTGCAAGCTCAATGAAAACGATGGAGCGGCGTAGTTTTCTTGCATTTGTTTGAGAGGAGAGAGAGGCGGAATTCTATGAATCTACACCGCACAGTGGCATTAACGTCGAATGAAGGTGGTTTGTTGGTAATAATATGATTCACTAATAATTTGAAGGTGTTCATATTATTAGATGTATTATCAATTAACATGACATGTTGGCAATAATTATATACTTTTATAATCGCACTGACATTTATTTAATTATTATTATTATTTAAAAAACAGTCGTTGTACATTAATTCAAAATTGTCAAAAGGGTTTTTTTTATCAAATTTTATGTATTCATGATCCATTCTGTTTACGTTTACGAATTTGTAAACTAAATTTTTTTTGAATCGATTATTGTCGTGAAGCTGAATTCTATTCACAGTATATTTCGATAATTTTATAATTTTTAGTGCACGATATTAATTATTCTGAACCACTGTGCCACAACTGTCATCAATAGATAAACAAATATTAAATGCATTAGGTGTGCTGTTGCGACCAGAAAATAAATTCTCTATGGCAAACTTACAACAACAACTTGCTATGCAAACTCTTCGTAAAAAAATATCCAGTTATTTTTTTGTGTGTTTGGCGAGTCAAAACAAATCAGTGGCGAAGAATCAATTGTTGCATGAGTGCTGGCAGCAGCCCTTTGATATAGTTTATAATAGACATTAAACGGACGTAGTTGTGCGCGTTAATTCAAATTCAAAAAATTCAAAAGTGAAAATATTAAAAGTGAAACAAAATGTCAACAAATACTGAATGAGAAATGTTTTTTGTGTGGTACTTCATTTGAAAGAAATGAAATCTATTTAAGCACTTAAAATAATATAATTTTCTTAAAACAAATGACAACTATAGATGTTGTGGAAGTACATACAAAGACACGTCAAGCTTGAAATGGCATGTTCGAAAAAACAGAAGTTGGAAAATATATGTCAAATGCCACAACAAGAAACAATTTTCAAGAACCATATCCGAAGTCAACGATGAAACACTCCAAAAACACTACGTAAGTACTTTCTACCAAGTTATGTCCTAAACATATTTTCATTCACTCCTATTTATAATTTTTTTATTTGTTTAGAAATTGGGGAAAATGCGGAAATGTACGCACGTAGCCTTAGATATGATAATCTATCCGCAGATGACTTTAGGTTGGCCTGGACTGCTTATTCCAAATTTCGAAAATTATGCACAAAAGCAAAAATATTAATTAAGCTTTTTCACTTTGGCCTCAGTACAAGCGAGTGAATGGATTTCAATTAGTAAGTATGTAAAAATGCGGTGTTTACTTAAATTGTATTTACGAATTCACAAATGCAGTTAAAAAACGAATTTAAAAGAACAAACTGTATTGTGATTTTTTTTGTTTCATTTTTTATTTTCTCAACTTCAGTTGTCTTTTTATTTTAAAATTTCTCAAAACCCACAATTTTAATTATTTATTTATCTTTTATATTATATTTTCAGATTGAGTTATGAACAAACACTGATGTACTACAATAAACATTGCAATAAAAAACGGAGAATTTTGTTTAATTTTCTATTTTATTTCAGAGCAAAGGTATGAAACATGTACATTTCATAAATGAGACATGTTCATTGCATCAATGAAACATGTTCATTGAATCAATGAAACATGTTAATTGAATCAATGAAACATGTTCATTGCATCAATGAAACATGTTCTATGAATCAATGAAACATGTTCATTGCATCGATGAAACATGTTCATTGCATCGATGAACCATGTTCATTGCATCGATGAACCATGTTCATTGCACCAATGAAACATGTTCATTACAACAACGAAACGTTTTCATTACATTAATGCAACTTATTCATTACATTAATGAAACTCGTTCATTACATTAACGTAATATTTCATGACATCAATGTAACAAATTTCTATGAAACATTTACTAGTTCAATGTAACATTTTACATTGTATCAATGAAGCCTTACATTGGTTCAAAAACAATGTAACTTTTCATTGATACAATGTAAAATTTCATTGATGGAATGAAGCTTTTTCTCTGGGTGTAGGTACTATAAAAGCATTGCACTGTACGAAATTTCAACTATTTCTATGCACTGGTATTAAAGTAAAAGCTGTTAACTTTTGGTACAAAAATTTCCATTTGTGTGGGAGGTACCAAAAGGGACGTGCCAATAAGGCCCATTTTTCTCTGGACTCTAGGTACTATACAAGCTTTGCACTGTACGAAATTTCAAGTATTTGTATGCACTGGTATTAAAGTTAAAAGCTGTTAACTTCTGGAACAAAAATGTACATTTGTGTGGGAGGTACCAAAAGGGGCGTGCCAATAAAGCTTTTTTCTCTGGACTCTAGGTACTATAAAAGCATTACACTGTACAAAATTTCAAGTATTAGTATGCACTGGTATTAAGGTTATAAGCTGGTAACTTTTTGTACAAAATGGTCCATTTGTGTTGGATGTACCAAAAGGAGCGTGGCAATAATGCCCATTTTTCAACGTATTGTAGGTACTATTAAACCATTACACTGTACTGTAATTTCAAGTCTTTATATGCACTGGTAATAAAGTTGGAAGCTCTTTACTTTTGGTTCAAAATTGTCCATTTGTGTGGGAGGTACCAGAAGGGGCGTGGCAACTTCGTCCATTTTTCTCGAGGTAATAGTGACTAATAAACTAATACAATGTGTAGAATTTCATAGGATTCAAGTAAGTGGTATAGAAGTTATTAAATAATCAATATTTCACTTACTGTTAATCCTTTGTGGGGGAGGTACTAGAAGGAGTCGACCAATATGGCCCATCTTCGAACTTAGCCGGAGATAGAAGAAAATATTACCACATACCAAATTTGAAGTCAATCGGTTACTCCTTTCGAGAGTTATCGTGCGCACCAGCCAGCAGACAGACAGACAGACGGACGGACATTGCTCATTCGACTTAAAATGATCCAAAACGGATATCCGCCGAACATACATAGGGTCTTAGGTCACCCCTTCGATGTGTTACACTTTTGGCTCGTAGCAAATGCTATATATACCCTCCTCTCTAAGGTGAGGGGATAATAATACCAAAGGTATTTCAACATCTACTCTACTTGACTTACTAAATTAGATTCTCGTATAACTTTTTAAATAATTCAGGAAATAATAAAATAATATACATATATATTTTATTATTTTATTTATTAATTATTTATAAAAATGTCTTCTTCAATGTTTTTATTTAATAATTATTATTATTTTTTCAAAAAATATAATTCTTTCGCTGAAAAATTATATTAGAAAAAAATAAAGACAACATAATTTAAATTCAACCATGAATTTTTTTCGTACATCCGTTTTTCATCTTAACACAATTTTATTTAAAAATGTAAAAAAGGTGTAAGAATGTTAACAGTATATCTATTTAAATAAAAAAAATAAATAGATTTATTCTATGTTTAAAGTTTGTTTTGAATATACTCGTATGTCTTAAAGTAATTATATATATAATTAATACACATTTTGTTACTTTATTAAGCGGGATCCCGGGAAATAAAAAACTCTTATCACAATATCACATTATTAAAACTCTAAAACTGTAATCACAATATCACATCATATTATTATAAATTCCGATTTATCCCGAAAATCACGGGATATTGAAAAATCCCGGGATTTGCAATTTAAAAATCCCGAATCCCGGGATGTGTGAAAACCAATTCCGTTTGACATTAATAGCTCGAGTATACGAGTATATACGATAAAAAAATCTACGCGGAGTAGAAGCCATATTTAGCCAAAAATCTTTACGAAATTTTATACAAAAAAAATTTTTGGGCCGCCAATAATCCAGGCCAAATATGAAGAAAATCGGTTTAGGTTTATGTGACCCTCATATATACATATATCTATATCTCGATTTTGCATATAAGGGCTATATAATCTGCATTTCTAAGGGCTATATAATCGGCATTTCTGAAGAAAACTTTATGCAATTTAGCTGATAAAAGTTTCTTGAACCAAGATCGTTACTTGGTAAATTTTAAGGATATCGGTTCAGATGTATATATAGCCCCTATATATAACTACATCCCGAGGCTATATAATCCTTTTTTTTAACATATCCTCATAAAAATTAAACTGCAGTTTTTTGAACCAAGAATGAACGTTACGAAATTTGAAGAAAATCGATTCAGATTTTGATATAGCTCTGGTAAATACTTATATCCCTTAATCTTTGCGCCTTAATCTTTAAAATAAGTACGTTTTGTACTTAAAATTAAGAAAATGTACTTAGTATTAATGAAATTATCTATATTTTAAGTACAAAATTTACTTATTTTAATGATCAAGGGAGTCTCTGGTGCAAATCTTTAATTTGAAGACAATTTTTTTTTCAGTGTACAGATCATTATCATAAGGGAGACAGTATTGCTGAATCTTTTCAACATTTTTACTTATTCTGCTCCGTCCGATTGGGTGGTGTAGGGTATCATATAACCGGCTCCGCGCCCGGCTTTTGCCTTTCCTTTCAGATTTTTAATTGTTATTTAACGATAAGAGCAACAATAGACTCTGTTTATTCAATCAATATTTTCACATGTGGCAGTTTCAGATTTCCCCATTAAGTTTCTCACAGTTTCATTAGTTAAATAAACACATTAGACTTGCAAAGAGTAATTGAAAACAGCTGAAATATGTTTAACTTCATTCAAATGGCTCAAGTAAAATTAAAAAAAGTCAACAATATTAAAAACTATTTTTAATTTTCTCAAATAATACATAAATTCACTTTCAGTTATGGTAATTCCCCTCGCGAAAAAAAACGTTCACAAATTTTGTAATAAAAAAAAGTACCGTTTTCATCCGCCATCTCGTAAATCGTTCAACGACAGCGCAGTTTAGTTACACAAAGTTCTTTAATCCTTTTCTTATCCCTACGCAGGTAATCCACATTCGCGCGCACTTTAGGGGTTAAAAAGGATTAACAACAATTTTTTTCTGGATTTAAAGCCGTTATTAGCAAAAGTGAAACGCGTCCACGTCTGTTAACGGCATTCAACAGACTAACCGCTCAAGTCAAGAGAAAAAGCCTCATTCATGTAGACAAACAAATCTAAAAATGAAAATAATCATCGCCCGGCATAGAGAGAGAGAGAGTAGTTCTCGCGATCATAGACGTACTGCAATCTTTTCTTCTGTGAACGAGAATGTGTACGACGAGTGTATTGTCATAAAACAAATCTAAATCAAGAGCAGCCCGACAAGTACAAATACTACACAATACGGCCCTACAAGTCACTATATCTCATTGCCCCTGCCACCCCTAGAACTGAAGTGAACCTCACCCGTTCTAAGTACTATCCGAAAGGAGGGTTACATTTGAACAACGATACATTTGAAGTGTTAAAGATGCGATAACACACAAATGATGGGGGCTTATCGCAGTTTTAAGAATTTATGAGGTGAATTTTTGTTTTTGCTGAACTCCCCCCTCCCCCCCAAGTCACGAACCCTCACCACATTCGCTTTCACCCTTCATAAATCAGTTAAGACGTGTATTATTGACGTTAACACGTTTCGCATGAGACTATTAGTTAGGAAGTTGATTTTGCCAATTTGGAGACATAAATTTAATGTACTTTACAATCGGGATTCTATAAATGAAAATCACGGGCCTTTTTCATATGTTTAAATCGAAAGAAAATATATTTGGAACACAAATTTTTAAATATTAAATATTTCTGAGCAAATAAATTTTATTTGAAAGTCAATAAAATTTATTTGGAACGCTTATATTAATATACAGGGTTTTCCAATAAGAGTGATATGATTTCTTTGAAAAAACACACTTATTGTTAAGGAAATTCAAAAGTTTTTTATTTAACGTTAAGTACAATCGATACTTCACGACGACGTCTTCTGCAGGAACGAATTCGATGAACCCAATTTTCGAGCACTTTTTCCACTAAATCAAGTCGCGTGCCATGAATGGCACATTCAATTTTGACTTGTAAAGCTTGAAGAGAGTCTGGTTTCTTTCGAAAGACCAATGACTTTAAATAACCCCACAAGAAATAGTCTAATGGTGTTAAATCACAAATTCTTGGAGGCCATTCAATATCACAATTTCTTGAAATAATCGAATTTCCAAAGTTTTCTCGCAACAATTCAATTGTTTCATTTGCTGTGTGGCACGTATCCACAATCGGTCAATGGCAAAAAGTTAGCTCTTAACGAGAGCTAAAATATTGTTCATGGGTGTCAAAGTCGTAGGTCCACTGGAAAGTGTTTTTTTTTTGGATTTTAAAAAAATGGACTTAGCGCACGAAAAGTTGTAATTGGAGAACGATTATTTTGATAAAAAAAAACTGAATAATTTGTAAACGTTTGTCTTGCGTAAATCTCTTCATAATGAAATTGTAAACACTACACCCAGCGAAAAACGAAGCACATACGTGCTTAATCTTTGCAAATTCGTTTATGATAATGAACCAACCCCGTATGTTACGAATTCAAGCAAAGCGGTGAATGAATAAAGCTTCAAAAATCAACAACGCTTCGTTGCAAAATGAATACCAATTGGGGATAATTTAAATCAAGTGTTGGGGACAACTATAGAACGTGCGGGGGACGACTAAAGCACTTGCTGTGGACGAATAAAGCACGTGCTGGGATATCTTTTCATTCTAAATCCCCCACTCCCCCTCCCATTTAAAACTATTTAAAAAGCATTAGCGTTTCAATACATTTATTAATGCTATAAGTAAATAAAACGCGAACACAACAAACATATAATTGCAAATTTGCATATTTATCACTAAGCAAATCACGTCTAAACAAAACACATTAGAATGTGCAGCAACACAGTATTACCTCTGTTTTTTCTCGGAATTCAGCTTGTAACCCTAATGGTGGCAGTCTCCTTCGTATCATTCGCCTTTATGTACTGCAAAATGTAATTCCTGTGCTCTATAAAAAACATACACACTCATTATTAACTTTTAAAATTTTAATTTTTATAAGCTTAAGTTGTTAAATATTCGTAGGCCGACACCATTTCTATTGATTCTAGAAATTTCTGCAATAGAAAGATGTCACTGGATTTTGCAATCACCTTATCCTTCTCATTCCATAGCCCAGAGAATCATCCACAATATCAAACAGGTCATTAAATTCTATTTTTTCGTCATTAATTTTAATTTTTCACGTCTTTATAAATCCTCGTGGTTTCTTCTTCTAAGAACAGACAATAACAAATCCAATGAACAACACAAAGCCGAACAAATAATCATCAACCTTACGGCGACAATACATAACGCAACGCCGGTCAAAAAATCACCCCCGTTTCCTTGATAATTAATGAACGAATCGGTGGCGATTTTTCATGCACGTTACGTTTATAAGTTGGTACCAAACGGTGTTTATTTTGCAACGTCTTTTTTCCCTCAGTGTACTGAATACAATGAAAAACAAATGACAGATCATGACATCCCAGCCAGAATAATACCATCCTCAAAGTGTCGTGAAAGCACTATGAACCGTCATCACACGGTGGGATGAAGCATTGTAAAAGCGTCAAAATGATAACACCGATATACGGTGTGCCGGCCGTATTTTACAACGCGGTTGAAACGTTGTAAAAACAAAATTCATGACGCTTTTTCGATTGTTTGAAGGTAATATTTCCAAAAAAATCGTATTTAGAAATCAATAAATCAAATGAAATATATTATTTTTAAGGTATTAATTTAATTGAAATTTTGAATTCATAATATTGAAATTTTCCTGCAACATGCCAGCTTGTTTAATCTTTAGATGTTGTAAAGGTAGGACTGGGTTTTCGCATACCAAAGCTGCACTGTAAAAGCGAATCCTGCAGTCTTTTAAAGAAAAGACAATTCCCACTTTAACAAAAAAAATTGGTCCTTATAGAAACTTTTAAATTTTGATAAAATCGTAATTTTGACGAAATGCATTTGTGCGGAATTACTTTACATGTTAATTTAAAAAAATCGTTTTCGTTTATTTCGAAATTTTGATAACTTTTTGCAGGAAAACTTGTCATTAATATCATAAAAAATCGTTTAATTTATTAGACTTAAATAATTGGAAAGCCATACAATTCAAGTTTTTTATTGTATGCTGGTGACGTTACTTTAAAAAAGTTATTAAGTTAGATTTTTTGCTTTTATACACAGTACACTTAAAACCTAGCTACTTAGACTTAGCATATTTTGGAATGGAGGTATCGATTTAAAGACTAACTTAGATACCACTTTCCAAACACGATTAATTTTTCTCAAATAATTTGATCTCAACGCATTGTAAATCCATCACGAAACAGCGCTTCAACTACATTTTAAGCAAGCGTTGTGAAAGCGTCTCAAAACAGCGCTTTCACAACGCTTTTTTCGTGGTACCGTCACAAATTTCTGGCTGGGATATTACAAATGGCCGAAACGTCACTTCAAAATCATATCATCCCTATTGGAAAATCCGTTATTACAACAAAATTTATTTGCAAACCAATTTTTTGAAATACAATATATGTTTATATACAAATAAAATTATTGTTTAGGAATTTCTCCAAATACATTTTGTTTAAAAGAGCTTTTCAAAACGATTCACAGTGGTCCCAAATACAACATTCTTTGCCCAAAATTCGTAAATGTGCATTTAAACGTTTCTAACAAAATTAAATAAATATTTGGTGGGTTTTTTAATGCATATTTATTATACCCAACACCACACTGTGGTACAGGGTATTATAAGTTTATTTCATGCCAGATGTTCGTAACACCTAGAAATACTACAGCTAGACGCACCTTAAAGTATACCGATAGACTCATACGAGGGTTGCTATTTATATTTCGGTCCTGGCAATGATCGTGTTGCCAGATGAAAACTGGAACTTCCATAGGAAAGTATGACATTTTTTAGCATAACTTCACTCGGACCGTTTTGTCATTTGAGCGCGAATTGTTTTGGTTACAGTGTGTTGAAAATTCACCTTCAAAACATGGTTTTTGAACGCTTCGACAGCTGCTTCACATTTTTTTCCATAACAAAGATAAACAATTAAAAAATTGCGTTTATTGCGTAGGTAATGGAAGTTAAGTTCCTTAGTTTTTTATTCGAATTTTATTCCTAAATATAAATGTGTACTTTAGTACGAGATCAGTAAAACTTTTTATAATAAAATACGTAAGAGTTAAAAATGTAATCTTCGATTTTTGAAAGAAATATATCAATTATTTCATCGATTTTGACTTCATCTTTGTATATAGACATCAAAGCCATATAAGATAGCCTTTCTCTCTCCAATCTGTTCCGGAGATAAGAGTTTATTCTTCTTAACATCGAGAACAAAAACTAAAATAGCATCTAATGCATTTGGTGGCTTATCATTCTTCTGCTTCCAATACTCAATCCATATACTTATTTCAGCTAATCCATATACTTATGTATTTCAGCTAATTTCTGGCTAGCACCAATAAAAAATCGTGTAACATGCACTTTTCTTATTTTTAGTTGTTATTACTTTTACTGTTACCATTTTTTACGCTTTTGTATTGTTTTTTTTTGAACTGCCTTCCAAATATTTTTCGCGTTTTATTTTTGAGTGATTTTGAAAATTGTTTAGAGTTTATGCCAATGTCTAAAACATTTCGGGGGGGGGGGGCTCCCGGGCCCTCCCCCCTAGATGCGTCCTTGGCTCTCATGTATTTGATCCGTTAGATTTCGCTAAATTTTGTAAACAAATTTTAGTTGAAGTATACATTGGATATTTCATTGTTATCCAATCTTATAATGCGATAAATAGTAAGTAGTAGTAGAGAATGGTACACATATTTCTTCTAACACTTTTTTGAATGATAGGAAAAATTAAGAGTTGCGTACCTTGTTGTTGACAGATTATTTTCCAATATAAATGCTAAAGCATCTTCCACTAAAAGGGATGTATTTTCATCCTGGCCAAATAACCTTCTGATTTTTGCCGAAGCGGATTGACTGTCTGTGGTATATTTTAAGGCAAATGCCAAATCTTAATCTCCCTTCATTCGAGCCGATATTGATGCTGCTCTTACTAACGGCCTGTTTCGGTATTTCTGACGAAAGTCTCTGCGAATGAAACCCAGTCACTCACTTTCGTCAGGAATTTGGTTTCTCTAAGGTTGGTTCGTTCGTTCGCCTGGCCTTACGTCAATGACGTTAGTAATTTACCAATTGGAAAATAATGTAATTGCCAGATCAATAATTTCACAACTTACGGTTTAAAAACAACACATTTTTTTATGGTCGACCTTAGAAAATACAGCTCTGTATCCTTTACACTAGCGGTGGCCAAAAATCAACCCTGGGTGGGTCAGTTGAGCTGATCCAACACTCTCACTTCTTTCTCTCTCTCTCTCACGTCTCTCGCATTGTGCACTGATGCATTTCTTTCATCTTAGCGAGCTGCCAATGTTGACTTCTTTATGCTTAAATATGTTAACATAAGTATGCAATTTTATTATTTTTTAATTGTTTTTACCATAATTAAATTAATATCTACTTATTTTATGCTTTTAATAACGTTTTGTTGTCATTTTTCCTATCAGTCGACAAATAAAATAAATTGACTCGATCTGACATTTGCGTTCGCCCAGATGACAGGATGGAGAGATAGAGAAACCAAAATTTACACAGAAATGATTAGAAATTTTAAGTTACAGAAACAGGCTGTAAGAGTTCTGTGTCATTACTACTTGAAAGTTCCTCTCTGATTTTTTTTCAAATTATTGAGTTGTGGACGTCCAATGACCGTTTTAATTTATTCGAGTATGGTTTTTTCGATTTCGTAAATGTCTTAATTTAGTTTTTTCGGCAATCCAATCTGAATATTTTCGCCGAAACTAATCTTCTTTCATGAAATTTGCACCAATTCGCATAAATATTAACTCTCTATATGATCATAACATTCATCCATATTCGTTTTCTTCAATAAATATCGGAATATGATTTCATTCTTTTCCACTTTTTGTTGCTTTGTAAGTGAAATATTAAAATTTCAGAATTATTCAAGTAGAAGAAGAGTGGAAAAATACGCATTTTCCCAGAAATCGCAAAAAATCGCATAACAACCACAAAAACACTGTGGAAAAAAGATTCTGATAGAAGGGGTAAAAAAAGAATATTCGCGTTTCGGATGGGTGTCAATATTCCCCCTTTTTCACATTCTTATGATGAATCGGCATAGGTTTTATTCTGATCCTTACATTTTATGTATAGGATATGTTCAGCAATACTAGATAAAATACTACGAGGAAAATTTTTGTGGAATTTTTTGATCTATTTTAATAAATCGTAACATGCTTAAAAATCGAGTGAGCAATGTCCGTCCGTCCGTCTGTCTGCTGGCTGGTGCGCATGATAACTCTCGAAAGGAGTAACCGATTGACTTCAAATTTGGTATGTGGTAATATTTTCTTCTATCTCCGGCTAAGTTCGAAGATGGGCCATATTGGTCCACTCCTTCTATAACCTCCCCCACAAAGGGTTAACATTTAGTGAAATGTTGATTATTTAATAACTTCTATGTTACAGGGTTTTCCAACAAGTGGTGTTATTTTGAATCACCCGGTATTTCGGTAGCTGTCACTTTTGCAGCTTTTATTCTTTGACATTTAACAAGTATCGAAATTATTAAAATTCGAAAATCATCGAAAATTCATCTTGACTGATGAGGCCCATTTTCACCTCGGTGGCTACGTCAACAAGCAAAATTGTCGCATCGGGGGCTCGGAAAACCCAAGAGTTATTGTTGAGAAGCCTCTCCATCCTCAACGTGTGACTCTTTGGTGCGGTTTATGTTCCGGCGGGGTAATTGGACCTTACTTTTTCGAAAATGAGGTTGGATCAACAGTTCCGGTGAATGGATTGCGCTATCGAGAAATGATTAATGATTTTTTATGATAGTTGGATGGTATTGCTCTGGACAACGTTTACTTTAAACAAGGCGCTACGTGCCACACAAGCAACGAAACCATTGCTCTATTACGGGAAAAGTTTCCGGACCGTGTTATCTCTCGAAGAGGTGATCGCAATTGGCCACCGAGATCTTGTGATTTAACACCTTGCGACTTCTTCCTTTGGGGCCACGTGAAAGATAAGGTCTACGCAAAGAGCCCAGCGTCGATTCAAGACCTCAAAGATAGAACTCGTGAGGCTATCGAGCACATAGGGCAGCCACTTTGCGATTTGGTTATGGAAAATTTCATGAAAAGGATATGGTCCTGTAAGCGGGGTCGTGGTGGCCATTTGACTGATGTTGTTTTTCATAATTAACGGCATACCTTCCTCTTTATTATGAAATAAACATCCGATCATTTATCTGAAAAAATGGCATTTTTCTTTGAATACCAAAATAACACCTCTTGTTGGAAAACACTTTACTTATTTGAATCCTCTGAAATTCTACACATAGTTTATTAGTCACTATTACCTCGAGAAAAATGGTTGAAGTTGACACGCCCCTTTTGGTACCTCCCACACAAATGGACAATTTTGAACCAAAAGTTAATAGCTAATAACTTTATTACCAGTGCATACAAAGAATTGAAATTTTGTACAGTGCAATGATTTAACAGTACCTACAATACAGTGAAAAATGGGCATTATCGCCACGCTCCTTTTGGTACCTCCCACACAAATGGACCTCTTTGTACCAAAAGTTAACAGCATTTAACTTTAATACCAGTGCATACAAATACTTGAAATTTCGTACAGTGCAATGCTTTAATAGTACCTAGGGTCTAGAAAAAAAGTGGGCGTAATTGGCACGCCCCTTTTGGTACCTCCCACACAAATGGACCATTTTACACCAATATTTAACAGCTTATAACTTTAATACCAGGGCATATAAATACTTGGTCCGATCTCAACGAAACATAGCACATATCTTTCTTTTGGCCCAAGGACGATCCCTATTGAATTTGATTCAAATCGTTTCGGATTTACATATAGCTTCCCTATATATGTACTTCAGATTTGGCATACGAGTATATGCACTGTATAAGAAAATCGGTTCAGATTTAGATATAGCCCCAAATATATATGTTACAACCCATTTGGTATCAAAGCTCTTTAGAAGTTGTACTTTACACCCGATCATTACAGAATTTTACAGAAAGAAGTTTCTTAATTTGGGAACGAATACTGCTTAATTTGGGGATAATCGGTTCAGATTTAGATCACATATGTATATGTTCCTGCCTATTAAGTATTTTGGCGCTATAAAAGCTGTATTTTACGCCCGATCTATATATAATTTGGCAGAAATTACGTTTTTGCTTGAAGTTGATGAAAATCTGTTTAGATTATGTATAGTCCCATCTAATTGTTCCTTTCGATTCTTGATCTATGAAAGAATACTGCTCATTTTAAGGTTATAGTTTCAAATCTAGCTTATTATGATCATCATCTTTAACTCCTCCTTAGAATAAGCCTTGATAAGGAGGCGGAGCTGAGTATTTTGTTAAGTGAAACGAAACCAATTATTCCAAATTACTATTTCAATGCCCATTTTCGCATTGTTAGGGAGGTGTAGGGGGTAGGCCGACTATGTGTTGGAGCTAAAGGATTAAAATGTTCCACAAAAATGTTCCTCGTAGTGTTTTAAGTAATATTGCTGAACATATCAAATACACACAGAATACAGTTTGGTTGCCTCAACCGAATTATTTGCCAACCGAATTTTGGTAGTTCTGTCCAATATCATGCGAATCCATCAGGACAACCAATATTTTGGTTGTGGTATACTTCTGCTTCCATGTTGACAACAATCATATTTGGTTGCGCCAACTACGAAAATGGTGGCTAAAATTATCTGTTGTAGTTGCCACAACCAACGGTTTTAAAAAATTGGTTGTTCTGACAATTTGTCAGTCATATACTACCGACAATTAATTAAAAACAGTTTTCATTAATTTTTATTTTATTTATTGAACAAATTCATCACTATTTTGAGATGTGGAAATATTTGACACACATTTTAGTACACGAAGAAAAAAACACAAAACTTTTATGCAAATATCGCTTAATCCTGTGCTTTCAATTTCATGATTGTTGCTTTTTTTATACCCTACACCACACTGTGGTACAGGGAATTATAAGTTTGTTTCACGGCAGATGTTTGTAACACCTGAAAATAACACAGCTAGACGCACCTTAAAGTATACCGATCGACTCAGAATCACTAGCTAAGTCGATTTAAGCTGGTCTGTCCGTCTGTCCATGTAAAGTTGTTCGTCGACTACAGGTCGCAATTTCACTCCGATCGTTCTGAAATTTTGCAGTTTAGAGTATTTCGCAGCTGTTAAGATCGCTATTGAATTTGGTTGAAATCGGTTCAGATTTAGATATAGCTCCCATATATATCTTTCGTCCGATTTGGCCCTTTAGTCCTATAGAAGCTGTATTTTACATCCAATCCTTTTGAAATTTAGAATGGTAGAGTTTCTTGATCCATGAACCAACATTGCCGAATTTGAAGAAAATCGGGTAAGATTTAGCTATAGCTCCCATATATATGTTTCGTCCGATTTGGCCCTTTAGTCCTATAGAAGCTGTATTTTACATCCAATCATTTTGAAATTTAGAATGGTAGAGTTTCTTGATCCATGAACAAACACTACCGAATTTGAAGAATATCGGTTAAGATTTAGCTATAGCTCCCATATATATGTTTCGTCCGATTTGGCCCTTTAGTCCTATAGAAGCTGTATTTTACATCCAATCGTCTTGAAATTTAGAATGGTAGAGTTTCTTGATCCATGAACCAACATTGCCGAATTTGAAGAAAATCGGGTAAGATGTAGCTATAGCTCCCATATATATGTTTCGTCCGATTTGGCCCTTTAGTCCTATAGAAGCTGTATTTTACATCCAATCATTTTGAAATTTAGAATGGTAGAGTTTCTTGATCCATGAACCAACACCACCGAATTTGAAGAAAATCGGTTAAGATTTAGCTATAGCTCCCATGTATATGTTTCGCCCGATTTGGCCCTTTAGTTCTATAGAAACTATATTTTACATCCAATCGTTTTGAAATTTAGAATGGTAGAGTTTCTTGATCCACGAACCAACATTGCCGAATTTGAAGAAAATCGGTAAAGATTTAGCTATAGCTCCCATATATATGTTTCAACCGATTTGGCTCCTGTACCACACCACACTGTGGTACAGGGTATTATTTAAGTATAAAATGTCCCAATAGTAAATTTATGTAAACAATTTATACATGAATTACAAAATTTATATATCAGAGTTATTCAATATTACGAGAGTGGTGTAGGGTATTATATAGTCGGCCCCGCCCGACTTTAGCCTTTCCTTACTGGTTTTAGCATAACTTCACTCTGACCGTTTTGTCATTTGAGCGCGAATTGTTTTGGTTACAGTATGTTGAAAATTCACCTCCAAAACAAGGTTTTTGTACGCTTTGAAGCAACTGCTGCTTCAGGCGTCGAAAAACGTTGACCAAGCAGTTTTTTCTTGATGTGAGTGAATAAGAATAAGTCATTGGGTGTCAAATCAGGGCTGTACAGCGGATGACCCATCAATTCGACGTTTTGGCCGGTCAAAAAGGCGCTGGTTTGAGCCGATGTGTGAGAGCTCGCATTGTCATGGTGCACAATGATTCGTCTTCTCTTGTTCGTTTTTCGAATTTCTCCGAAGACTTCAGGCAAACAAATTGTGGTGTACCACGCAGAATTTAACGACCTACGTTGCTCAAGCGGAACAGTCGCCACATGATTTGCTTCGAAGTGATTCTTCCACGAACAACTTTCGTTGGTTTTGGCTCGTCTTCGAAGACCCACACGGTCGATTGCTGATCTTATAAACGTCTTTTGAAGCACCGCGATCGATTTTTTCAAAATTTCTTTTCACCTATCGACACGAGCCTTTTTTTGAGGGATTGCCAAATTGTGCGGGATCCAACGAGAACAAACCTTTTTTTACGGCCAGGTGTTCATGCAATATCGAATGTATGCTGGTGGAAGAAATGCCAAAGGATGCCTCTATCTCACGGTATGTCACATGACGATCTTGCATTATCAGTTCACGCACGGCATCAATGGTCTCTGGCACAACGGCCGTTTTTGGACGACCTTCACGACCTTCGTCTTTGAGCGAGCGTCGGCCACGATTGAATTCATTAAACCAGTTTTCACAGTGCTATAGGATGGTGCTTCATCGCCATACAAAGATTTAAGTTCATCGATGCACTCTCGTCGTGATAATCCACGTCGAAAGTTGTGAAAAATGATCGCACGAAAATGTTCACGAGTTAATTCCATTTTTTTTGATTTGTCAATTTTCCCTTTAGCCCAATAGAATCTATATTTTACATCCAATAGTTTTGAAATATAGCATGGTCCTGATCCATGGACCATAATTGCTCAATTTGAAGAAAATCGATTAAGATTTAGATATGGCTCTCATCAGGGACGTATCCAGGATTTTGGTTCGGGGGGCCTAACCTTTTTTCCATAACAAAGATAAACAATTAAAAAATTGCGTTTATTGTGTAGGTAATGGAAGTTAAGTTCCTTAGTTTTTTATTCGAATTTTATTCCTAATTATAAATGTGTACTTTAGTACGAGATCAGTAAAACTTTTTATAATAAAATACGTAGGAGTTAAAAATGTAATCTTCGATTTTTTGAAAGAAATATATCAATTATTTCATCGATTTTGACTTCATCTTTGTATATAGACATCAAAGCCAGATAAGATAGCCTTTCTCCCTCCAATCTGTTCCGGAGATAAGTTTTTATTCTTCTTAACATCGAGAACAAAAACTAAAATAGCATCTAATGCATTTGATGACTTATCATTCTTCTGCTTCCAATAATCAATCCATATACTTATTTCAGCTAATCCATATACTTATGTATTTCACCTAATTTCTGGCTAGCACCAAACAAAAAATCGTGAAACATGCACTTTTCTTATTTTTAGTTGTTATTACTTTTACTGTTACCATTTTTTACGCTTTTGTAGTGTTTATTTTGAACTACCTTCCAAATATTTTTCGTGTTTTATTTTTTTTTTTGAGTGATTTTTAAAATTGTTTAGAGTTTATGCCAATGTTTAAAACATTTCGGGGGGGCCCCCGGGCCCTCCCCCCTATATACGTCCCTGGATCTCATGTATTTGATCCGTTAGATTTCGCAAAATTTTGTAAACAAATTTTAGTTAAAGTATACATTGGATATTTCATTGTTGTCCAATCTTATAATGCGATAAATAGTAAGTAGTAGTAGAGAAAATGGTACACATATTTCTTCTAACCCTTTTTTGAATGATAGGAAAAATTAAGAGTTGCGTACCTTGTTTTTGACAGATTATTTTCCAATATAAATGCTAAAGCATCTTCCACTAAAAGGGATGAAAATACATCCTGGCCAAAAAACCTTCTGATTTTTGCCGAAGCGGATTGACTGTCTGTGGTATATTTTAAGACAAATGCCAAATCTTAATCTCACTTCATTCGAGCCGATATTGATGCTGCTCTTACTAACGGCCTGTTTCGGTATTTCTGACGAAAGTCTCTGCGAATGAAACCCAGTCACTCACTTTCGTCAGGAATTTGGTTTCTCTAAGGTTGGTTCGTTCGTTCGCCTGGCCTTACGTCAATGACGTTAGTAATTTACCAATTGGAAAATAATGTAATTGCCAGATCAATAATTTCACAACTTCCGTTTTAAAAACAACACATTTTTTTATGGTCGACCTTAGAAAATACACCTCTGTATCCTTTACACTAGCGGTGGCCAAAAATCAACCCTGTGTGATTTTCTTCTTTCTCTCTCTCTCTCTCACGTCTCTCTCATTGTGCACTGATGCATTTTTTTCATCTTAGCGAGCTGCCAATGTTGACATCTTTATGCTTAAATATGTTAACATAAGTATGCAATTTTATTATTATTTAATTGTTTTTACCATAATTATATTAATATCTACTTATTTTATGCTTTTTTTTATATATATTTCTTTATTTACAATCTATTCATTTAAGGATAATAAGCTAATTTTATAATATTTAACAAAATAACAGAATTGTCGAACTACCTAGAGATCGACATTTAAGACTATTTATAGTATCTACATTGAGGAAATTATTTAGTTTAATTTCGTTAATTTAAGATAAATAATACAAGTAGAACTATTTACATGAAATTTACCTATTCAAAATATGTTGTACCCGTTTAAATTATTTTAAGATGTTGTAATTAATTATTGTAACAAAGTAATATCATTTACGGTAGGGTAGATCTAAAATATGATGTCTTTTTAGTCTTCGCACTTCATTTGTATCATCTAGAAGAGATATAGCAAGGGGGTTGATGTGATCGCCCAATCTGTCCAAGTATTTTATGCTGAACTGATATATTTCGTCTTTCACTTTTGGGATATTAAGGTCGTTATGAATTGTTTTGTTAGATACGAACCAAGGGGCATCTACGAGGGCGGTTCGGAAACTTCTTAGCCTAGCACAAAAAGCGCGGTATAAACAGAAAAAAGTTAAGTGTTTTGGAAACTTCCATCTCTGCTATGAACACATGTTAAATTTTGTTTCGATCTGGCAACTCCTTCATATAGAAACAGGTGTTCACAAAAGACGCATCCGCGATTTTTTTACAATGGAAAAATTAGAAATGCGTGGTGTCATTAAATATTTACATAAAAAAGGTTTATCGGGACAAGAAATTCATAATGATATGGTGAATGTGTTAGGTGAAAGTGCTCCTTCATATGCAACAGTAAAAAATTGGGTTGCTGAATTTAAACGTGGTCGTACAAGCATTGAAGATGAACAGCAACAACAACAGAAATTGTAGCCAAAGTGCATGTAGCCAAACAGCAACAACAACAGAAATTGTAGCCAAAGTGCATGATATGGTATTAAATGATCGACGAATAAAAGTGCGTGAAATAGCTAATATCATGGGCATCTCAAATGATCGAGTCCATATAATTTTGCATGAAGAACTACAGATGAAAAAGCTTTCTGCAAGATGGGTGCCGCACTTGTTAAATGGATTTTAAGCGTCGTTTCATAACTGTTGATGAGACATGGATCCACCACTATACTCCAGAGACAAAAGAACAATCCAAACAATGGACTGAAGCTGGAGAAAGTGCCCCAAAGAAGGCAAAAACAATTCAATCGGCTGGTAATGTTATGGCAACGGTTTTTTGGGACTTCAAAGGTATTTTATTGATTGACTATCTGCAAAAGGGTAAAACAATAAATTCAGAGTACTATTGCAACCTTTTGGATCAATTAAATGTACAAATTCGAGAAAAACGTCCTGGCTTACAACACAAAAAAATAATTTTTCATCAAGACAACGCACCAGCGCACAAGAGTGTTTTAACAATGGCTAAAATCAACGAATTAAAGTACGAGTTGCTTGACCACCCACCTTATTCTCCTGATTTAGCTCCCAGTGACTTTTACCTGTTCCCAAATCTAAAAAAAATCCTTGCTGGCAAGCGTTTTACCTCAAATGAAGATGCAATTACAGTTGTAAACCACTATTTTGAAGACATTGAGGAAAACTATTTTAATCAAGGGATAGAATTGCTAGATAAGCGGTGGACTAAGTGTATTGAAGTTTCAGGAGATTATATTGAAAAATAAAAATATTTCTGAAAAACTAACTATTCTCTTTCATTGATAGGCTAAGAAGTTTCCGAACCGCCCTCGTAGTACCTCCCCCACAAAGGGTTAACATTTAGTGAAATGTTGATTATTTAATAACTTCTAAACTACAGGGTTTTCCAACAAGAGGTGTTATTTTGAATCACCCGGTATTTCGGTAGTTGTCACTTTGGAAGCTTTTATTCTTTGACATTTGACAAGTAGAAACTACGCCATTACTAAAAATGGAACGATACACGATTCAACAACGCATTGAAATTATTAAAATTCGTAAAATAAAAAATTCATCTTGACTGATGAGGCCCATTTCCACCTCGGTGGCTACGTCAACAAGCAAAATTGTCGCATCGGGGGCTCGGAACACCCAAAAGTTACTGTTGAGAAGCCTCTCCATCCTCAACGTGTAACTGTTTGGTGCGGTTTATGGTCCGGCGGGGTAATGGGACCTTACTTTTTCGAAAATGAGGTTGGATCAACAGTTCCGGTGAATGGATTGCGCTATCGAGGGATGATTAATGATTTTTTATGGTCGGAGTTGGATGGTATTGATCTGGACAACGTGTAGTGTCAACAAGACGGCGCTACGTGCCACACAAGCAACGAAACCATTGCTCTGTTACGGGAAAAGTTTCCGGACCGTGTTATCTCTCGAAGAGGTGATCGCAATTGGCCACCGAGATCTTGTGATTTAACACCTTGCGACTTCTTCCTTTGGGGCCACGTGAAAGATAAGGTCTACGCCAACAGCCCAGCGTCGATTCAAGACCTCAAAGATAGAATTCGTGAGGCTATCGAGCACATAGAGCAGCCACTTTGCGATTTGGTTATGGAAAATTTCATGAAAAGGATATGGTCCTGTAAGCGGGGTCGTGGTGGCCATTTGACTGATGTTGTTTTTCATAATTAACGGCATACCTTCCTCTTTATTATGAAATAAACATCCGATCATTTATCTGAAAAAAATAACATTTTTCTTTGAATACCAAAATAACACCTCTTGTTGGAAAACACTTTACTTATTTGAATCCTCTGAAATTCTACACATAGTATTAGTTTATTAGTCACTATTACCTCGAGAAAAATGGTTGAAGTTGACACGCCCCTTTTGGTACCTCCCACACAAATGGACAATTTTGAACCAAAAGTTAACAGCACACAAAGAATTGAAATTTTTTACAGTGCAATGATTTAACAGTACCTACAATACAGTGAAAAATGGGAATTATCGCCACGCTCCTTTTGGTACCTCCCACACAAATGGACCTCTTTGGACCAAAAGTTAACAGCATTTAACTTTAATACCAGTGCATACAAATACTTGAAATTTCGTACAGTGCAATGCCTAGTACCTAGAGTCTAGAAAAAAGTGGCTGTAATTGGCACTCCCCTTTTGGTACCCCCCACACAAATGGACCATTTTACACCAATATTTAACAGCTTATAACTTTAATGCCAGGGCATATTACTTGAAATTGTGTACAGTGTAATGTTTTTATAGTACCTAGAGTCCAGAGAAAACAGACCGTTATTGACACGCGCCTTTTGGTACCACTCCCACAAATGGACCATTTTGTACCAAATGTAAACAGCTTTTAACTTTAATACCAGTACATAATTTAACATTATTAAATGCAATTAAATTTGAAAATAATTTAAATAAAACAAAAAAAAATAAATTAAATTTCAAGTATTTGTATGCACTGGTATTAAAGTTATAAGCTGGTAACTTTTGGTACAGAATGGTCCATTTGTGTGGGAGATACCAAAAGTAGCGTGGCAATAATGCCCATTTTCCACTGTATTTAAGGTACTATTAAACCATTACACTGTACAAAATTTCAAATCTTTGTATGCACTGGTAATATAGTTATAAGCTGGTAACTTTTGGTTTAAAATTGTCCATTTGTGTGGGAGTTACCAAAATGGGCGAGGCAACTTCGCCCTTTTTCTCAAGGTAATGGTGACTAATAACCTAATACTATATGTGCAACTAGCTTACCCGGTGCGCTTCGCAGCCCCCATCTTTTATCTATTTTCTGTTTAGGGTACTGTAAAATAGCTATACCTCTTTCTTTCAAAATGGCATGATTATTATATATGGTGCAAAATGAAGAAGATTTGATTACTTTTATATATAAAATACGAACCCTCGTTTCATTTCTAGTTTATGTTCCAAGAGTTACCCTGACATCATGGTACAATAGTTATCCCTTTTCCCACTGTACCTCTGAACGTTGAAAAACTATTTTTTTTTTCATACGTTAGCAACTTTCCCCTAGTTTATGTTCCAATAGCTTCATTCACACCCTGGTACAATATAAAGCCATGTTTGTCCCACTGTGTCTATAAAGGTACGAATTTAAAAATCTAAAGTAAATCGCTCCATTGTACCACATTTAACCTTTAGTGCGTCATAATTAACCACTTTCCACGATTGTACGTAATTGTACATTATTTTTAAAATGATAATTGATATTCCAAATTCGCAAGCTTAGGCCGTATTTCAACATTTTTCATCTGTGAAACATTCCCCTATCTGTGCCATTTATTTAACTTTTTCCCCACGGTTTAAGTAGAAGACCCTATTTGGAAAAAACAATTTCTTAGCTTTGGTTTATGCTGTTAGAGCTACCTTTGCACTCAGGGACTACATTCAACACCTTTTGCACCACTGTTCCGTATTAAACACTTTTTATTACACTGTGCTTCTAAAGTACGAATTTGTATACATATCTGGGACTATTTTGTTTCCTTTTTTACCCACTTACCACATTTAAACTTTTTACCATTTAACTTTTTTTGCTTCACCGTACCATATTTAACCCTTTTTGCTCCACTTAACCATATTTAACACATTTTTTCCCCTCTGTATAATATTGAACAATTTTTGCTTGCCCCAACTGCATCATAATTTTAACCTTTTAGCACCACAGTGCTACTAAAAGCGTACATTTAGAAAAAAAAAACATTCTTATTTCATATTTAACTTACCCTCTGTCCCTGCATCCATATTTTTACCCACTTTTGGGTCCACTGAATCAAATTTAACACCTTTTTGTCCTACTATATTTTGTCCACTATAAATAACCATTTTTGCCCCACTGTACCATAGTTAACACATTTTGCCCCACTGTTCCATAGTAAACGCTTTTTGCCCCACTGTACCATACTTAACCCATTTTGTTCCACGTTACCATATTTTACTATTTGTGCCCACTGTAACTATTTTTGCCATACTGTTCCATAATTAACCATTTGTGTCCCACTGTACCATTCTAACACATTTTTTCCCCACTGTTCCATAGTTGAAGCTTTTTGCCCCACTGTACCATATTAAACCCATTTGGTCCCACGTTACCATATTCAACTGTACTATAGTTAACCCACTGTGTCATATTAAACCCTTTGTTTCACTGTACCATGTTTAACAGTTTTTGCCCCACAGTACCATATTTAACCCTCTTTGCTCCACTGTACAATATTTAACACAGTTATGCCCCACTGTACTGTATAGTTAACCATTTTTGTCACACTGTACCATATTTAACCCTTTTTGCCCCACTGCATCATAGTAAATAAATTTTTGCCCCACTGTTCCATAGTTACCACTTTTTGCCCCACTGTACCATATTTAACCCATTTTTTACACGTTACCATATTTACTTTTTGTACCAACTGTAACCATTTTTGTCATACTGTACCATATTTAACCATTTGTGTCGCACTGTACCATAGCTAACTCATTTTCTCTTACTGTTCCATTGTTAAAGCTTTTTGCCCCACTGTACCATATTTAACCCATTTTGTCCCACGTTACCATGTGCTATAGTTAACCCTTTTTGCCCCACTGTGTCATATTAAACGCTTTGTCTCACTGTACCATATTTAACAGTTTTTGCCCCACTGTACCATATTTAACCTCCTGTGCTCCACTGTACAATATTTAACACAGTTATGCCCCACTGTACTGTATAGTTACCAATTTTTGTCACACTGTACCATATTTAACCCTTTTTGCCCCACTGTTCAATAGTTAACGCTTTTTGCCCCAATGTACCATTTTTAACCCATTTGTCCCACTTTACCATATACATATAACTATTTTTACCCCACTGTACCATAGTTAACCCTTTTTGCACAACTGTGCCCCATTCAACTCTTTATCTCACTGTACAAAATGTTTACCCACTGTACCATATTTCACAAATTTTTGCCTCACTGTACCGTACTCGTATTTAAAATGTATCTCCACGCTAGCGTACTTAAACCTTTTTCCCCGACTGTAACATATTTAATCATATTTTCTGTACTCCACTATTTAACCGTTTTTGACCACAGTGCTCCTAAAACCATATAAACTCTTCATATCTCATGTTTAAGTTCCAATTTGGCAGATTGTTGCCTTTTTTCCCCATGCTCCATAATTAACCCGTCGTGTCCCACTGTGCCTCTAAAGTTAGCCTCTAAAGAATAGAATTACTAAAAATCACTTCCAATCTCTAGTCTATGTTCCAAAAGTTACCCTGGAACCATTGATCCATGTTTGACATTTTTAAGCCACTGTACTATATTTTACGCTTTTTGCCCCACTGTGCCCCGACAACTACGAATACAAAAAAAAACGTAATACCTCGATCAGTTGTCATGAAGACACCCCTCGCTTTTCACCATTCTAATATTAGGCTTTAAATTTGGCGGTGGTACCATATTTATACCTTTCTGTCCCACCGTGCCTCTAAATTTTTTAAAAAAATCACTCCTTGTTCTTGTTTACGTTCCAAGAGCTACTCTCACACCAAATTTCACGATTCTAGGTCTTGCCATTTGGATTTGGCTGTTGTACCACATTTTTCCCTTTTTACCCCACTGTGTACGTAAATGTTCGAATTTCGAAAAATCCTCTCAACTTCAGAGTCTACCTCAAAAGAGCTACCCTCACACCAAATTTCACGATTCTAGCTCTTGCCATTTGAATTTGGCTGTTGTACAACATTTATTCCTTTTTACCCCACTGTGTGCGTAAATGTTCGAGTTACTAAAAATCCTGCCAATTTCAGAGTCTACCTCATAAGGGCTACCATCACACAATATTTCACGATTCTAGCTCTTGCCATTTGGATTTGGCTGATGTACTACATTTATCACTTTTTACCCCACTGTGTGCGTAAATGTTCGAATTTCGAAAAATCCTGCCAGTTTCTGAGTCTACCTCCTAAGGGCTACCCTCATACCAAATTTCAAGATTCTAGCTCATTTCGTTTCGATTTGGCGGTGGTACCATATTTATCCCTTTTTGCCCCATTGTGCGGCCAATAGTACAAATTTCGAAAAATCCCGCCTTATTGCTCTTCTACGTCCCAAGGACTACCCTCCCACCAAATTTCATGATTCTAGCATCAGCCGTTTGGCCTGGGCGATGATCAGTCAGTCAGCCAGTCACGCAACAATTTTATATATATAGATTTCAGAGGAATCAAACATGTAGTATAGAAGTTATTAAATAATCAATATTTCACTTAATGTTAACCCTTTGTGGGGTAGGTACTAGAAGGAGTGCACCAATATGGCCCATCTTCGAACTTAGCCGGAGATAGAAGAAAATATTACCACATACCAAATTTGAAGTCAATCGGTTACTCCTTTCGAGAGTTATCGTGCGCACCAGCCAGCAGATAGACAGACGAACGGACGGACATTGCTCATTCGACTTAAAATGACCCAAAACGGATATCCGTCGAACATACTTAGGGTCTTAGGTCACTCCTTCGATGTATTACACTTTTGGATCGTAGCAAATGATATATATCTCTAAGGTGAGGGGATAAAAATCGTGCTATATTTGTTAGAAGGACACCAAAGCCAAAAACTTACACAAACACAAAAAAAAAAAAACAATCTAATTCTAGTTAAACTCCTCTTTACTGGCATCGCTATTGCTACAAACACCATGTCGTATAAGTAATGTAATTCATTCAACCTAGTGTCTCGAACAGGCTAAAGATGGTTTTTGCTGGAATTTGACTATTTACATATATACCCTACCAACACCACAGTGTGGTACAGAGAATTATAACTTTGTACATTTGTTTGTAACACACAAAAGGAGAAGAAATAGTCCAATCGTTTACTCGTATTATGCCGATCGACTTAGAATCTCTTTCTGAGTTGATTTAGCTATGTCCGTCCGTCCGTCTGTGTATGTATGTATTCTTGTAATCAAAGTACAGGTCGCAATTATGGTCCGATCTCAACGAAACATAGCACATATCTTTCTTTTGGCCCAAGGACGATCCCTATTGAATTTGATTAAAATCGTTTCGGATTTACTTATAGTTTCCATATACGTATATGTACATCAGAGTTGGTATACGAGTATATGCACTGTATAAACTGTATAAGAAAATCGGTTCAGATTTAGATATAGCCCCAAATATACAGGGTGGCTGATATGTAATGCAACAGAGTAAAGCGCTATATTTTTATATTTTTTTAAAATTTTATTGTTCAAAAGCAAAAAATCGCGGAAATAACATAAAATTTTACAAACAGTTTAGATTTGTTAGAATTGGCCACCTTTGGCACGAAAGTGGCTCTGCTGTATTTTGACCCATTCCCGGCGAAGCGCCGTCTTGAGATGATCGATACTTTGGTATTTTTTAGTGCGAACCTTACTCTCTAAAATGCCCCAGGCGCAAAAGTCCAACGGATTGAGATCCGGAGATCTTGGTGGCCATTGTGCGGTAGAAATGAAGCGAGGAACCTCCTTTTTAAGCCATTCTTGGTTGACGCGTGCTGAGTGCGGTGGTGCTGAGTCCTGTTGGAATGTCCATGGTCTGCGGCCGAAATGTTTGTCTGCCCAGGGCTTCAATACTGTCTTTAGGACATTTTCCCGAAAATATTCGGCATTTATTTGTACCCCATGGTCGATGAATACGAGCGGGGAGCGACCATCGGCCGTTACGGCGGCCCACACCATTACCATCGGCGGCGCTTGAGTTCTGGTGGCCAATCGAAGGTGTACATTTTCAGCTGACCTCTGTTGCAAGTAAACCCGATCATTTTGTTTGTTCACAAACTGCTCAATTTAGAATGGCTTCTCATCGGAGAAAACCAAATTCGGTAACTGGCCACTTTCGTACAAGCGAAGCAACTCCTTGGCTCTTTCCAGTCTAACTTTTTTTGTGCATCGGTGAGCTCTTGCACTTTTTGGAACTTCAATGGCTTTAGTCCAAGCTCATTTTTTAATATGTGTTGTATCCGTTCTCGCGATATGTTCAGCACACGAGCAATTTTTCTACCACTGCGGCGAGGATTTCGATCAAATCTGGCCTTCACTTTTCGGATCATTTCTGGTGTTGTTACCGTTTTTTTTCGTCCACTTTTTGGACGCGATGCAACACTGTCAGTATCACGGTAACGAGCAATGGTACGAGAAACAAAACATGTATTCACATTTAAATGCTGGAGGGCTCTAACGATAGCCACTTGTGTTTTTCCACCCAAATATAAAGCAATCACATTATCACGCTTGAATTCCATCACGAATAACTTTTTTCTGAATGCAATAGATCAAAATGCTTTTGTAAGCTTGTAAACAATAAAATGAACTGTCACTGAAATAAATCTGTCAGCTATCAGACTAGCGGTTTAGAAATGATAGCAGCCTGAAGTTGGTTGCAATACATATCAGCCACCCTGTATGTTACAACCCATTTGGTATCAAAGCTCTTTAGAAGTTGTACTTTACACCCGATCATTACAGAATTTTACAGAAAGAAGTTTTTTAATTTGGGAACGAATACTGCATAATTTGGGGATAATCGGTTCAGATTTAGATCACATATGTATATGTTCCTGCCTATTAAGTATTTAGGCGCTATAAATGTTGGATTTTACGCCCGATCTATATATAATTTGGTACAAATTAAGTTTTTGCTTGAAGTTGATGAAAATCTATTTAGATTATGTATAGTTCCATCTAGTTGTTCCTTTCGATTCTTGATCTATGAAAGAATACTGCTCATTTTAAGGTTAAAGTTTCAAATCTAGCTTATTATGATCATCATATTTAACTCCTCCTTAGAATAAGCCTTGATAAGGAGGTGGAGCTGAGTATTTTGTTAAGTGAAACGAAACCAATTATTCCAAATTATTATTTCAATGCCCATTTTCGCATTGTTAGGGAGGTGTAGGGGGTAGGCCGACTATGTGTTTGTGTTATGTTTTGGGCTTTGGTGTGTTTTGACACATACAGTACAATTTTATAGCCATTTGTAGAACTTTTTACGCCCTCCCCATGTTTAGGGAAGTTTATTACTATTAATTAAAATAGATCCTAAAATGGCAATTACATATGTGGAGGAGCTAAAGGATTAAAATGTTCCACAAAAATGTTCCTCGTAGTGTTTTAAGTAATATTGCTGAACATATCAAATACACATAGAATACAGTTTGGTTGCCTCAACCGAATTATTTGCCAACCGAATTTTGGTAGTTCTGTCTAATATCATGCGAATCCATCAGGACAACCAATATTTTGGTTGTGGTATACTTCTGCTTCCATGTTGACAACAATCATATTTGGTTGCGCCACCTACGAAAATGGTGGCTTAAATTATCTGTTGTAGTTGCCACAACCAACTGTTTTAAAAAATTGGTTGTTCTGACAATTTGTCAGTTATATACTACCGACAATTAATTAAAAACAGTTTTCATTAATTTTTATTTTATTTATTGAACAAATAGTGATGCTATTTTGAGATGTCGAAATATTTGACACACATTTTAGTACACGAAGAAAAAACACAAAACTTTTATGCAAATATCGCTTAACCCTGTGCTTTAAATTTCATGATTGTTGCTTTTTTTTATTTATGTAAAACATTTTGCACAACATATTCTGCATTCCACACATTATTATCCACACGAGATTATTTTTGATTACCTATACCGTTCTTGAACAAAATGTTGACGATTTTTTTATGTCGAGTAATTTTATTTTTTGTTTGTCATGTATCAGCAAAAGAACAGTAACCAATCTTTCGGTTGTATTTCCCAAAATACATTTAAATATTCTATATTTGGGAAATGATTAGGATAACCAATAAACGATTATTTATTAATATTTTTGTTGTTGTAGTAACCAATTGTTCGTTGTAATAATAATCTTTGGTCTATTGATACAATTTCTGTTGTCATGAAAAAAACATTGGTTGTCACAACCAATTATCGATTATATGGTACTATAATGAAAATTTAAAATTGGTTACCACAACTAACCGATTGTCAATGAAAAAACAATCTTAATTCGATTGATACAACCATCGATTTAGTTGCAAGCATTTTCATTTGATCGTATCCATGTTATTATTGTTGTTTTAACTAATTATATATAAATCCAACCGACAGACGGTGTAGACAATATACTTTTTGTTGCTAGTACTATTTTTTATTGTTACAATCGAATTCCAACCAATTATTTTCCTGGGTGTACAAATATAAAATGTAAGGATCACAAGGTTTTCTTTGCCGATTCAGCATACGAATGTGAAAAGGGGGGAATATGGACACCGCTTCGATACTCGTATATTCTTTTTTACCCCCTCTATCAGAATCCGTTGCCAGAACCTCGTTATTTTTTTTTGTGTTCCACAGTATATTGAAAGTTTTTGCTGGGATATTATGGAATACCGATATACGAGTATATACATTTTTTTTGTTCTGTAGATAATGCCATACATTTGGCGCAAATCAATCAGTGCAGGAAATATATTGCATAATATGTATAATAATTAGACACACCTCCTTTATTCTCATATTTACGATATTGAAGACTTACTAAAATTCAATAATATTTCCAAACAATGTATTTTTGGAAATATTATCGTACCTATATACATACAAATGTTTTATTTGCAAATGGGTGTGGTAGTCGATTATAGGTTTGTCGAACGGTAAATTAATAAAAATTCCATTGATTTCCCAATTGTATTATCGTCTAAAAAGGCAAGTGCCAATTAACCACAAAAGTTTTCAATAAGTGTGATATTTTATAGACGAGTATTTATAGGGTATATATAAGATTATATAAATTGAATATGTTGCATGAATTAGTTGCATGTCCAACAATCACACTTGATTACAAAAAAAAAATATCTCTAGTTTCCTACAAACATACAATTGGGGAATTTCCAAATAAACGGCATATCAACCGATTGATATGAAGTTTGACAGATTTATAGGAGGAATACATACGAGCGCATTTGGGTTCTGGGCCATAAATTGGACCACCTTGGGTATGTAACATTTAAAGTTTTTGAAACTGGTTTAGTTCAGTACACATTTTAAAAAAATTGAATGGTTTCTACTGCACCCAGGAAAATAATTGGTTGGAAATCGATTGTTGCAATAAAAAAATAGTACTAGCAACAGAAAGTATATTGCCTACACCGTCTGTCGGTTGTATTTATAAATAAATGTTTGAAACAACAATAATAACATGGATACGATCAAATGAAAATGCTTGCAACTAAATCGATGGTTGTACCAATCGAATTAAGATTGTTTGTTTCATTGACACTCTGATAGTTGTGGTAACCAATTTTAAATTTTCATTATAGTCCCATATTATCGATTTTTAGTTGTGACAACCAATGTTTTATTCTTGACAACAGAAATTATATCAATGGACCAAAGATTATTATTGCAACGAATAATTGGTTGCTACAACAACAAAAATATTAATAAATAATCGTTTATTGGTTATCCCATTCATTTCCCAAATTTAGAATAATTAAATGTATTTTAGGAAATACAACCGAAAGATTGGTTGCTGTTCTTTTGCCGATACATGACAAACAAAAAATAAAATTACTCGACATAAATAAATCTTCAACATTTTGTTCAAGAACGCGGTATAGGTAATCAAAAATAATCTCGTGTGGATAATAATGTGTGGAATGCAGAATATGTGTGCAAAATGTTTTACATAAATAAAAAATAAAAGCAACAATCATGAAATTCAAAGCACAGGTTTAAGCGATATTTGCAAAAAAGTTTTGTTTTTTTTTCGTGTACTAAAATGTGTGTCAAATATATAATAGCGATGAATTTGTAATATGGGATTTTTAATTTTGTTATGAATTGTTTTGTTTTTTGTTCAATAAATAAAATAAAAATTAACGAAAACTGTTTTTAATAAATTGTCGGTAGTATATGACTGACAAATTGTCAGAACAACAAATTTTTTAAAACAGTTGGTTGTGGCAACTACTGCAGATAATTTTAGCCACCATTTTCGTAATTGGTGCAACCAAATATGATTGTTGTCAACATGGAAGCAGAAGTATAGCACAACGAAAATATTGGTTGTCCTGATGGAATCGCATGATAGTAGACAGAACTACCAAAATTCGGTTGAGGCAACCAAACTGTATTATGTGTGTGACCAAGGCCTACACAAAATTTCCGACATATCTGCGATTGCAATTTATACTTTATTATCCACCCAAGTCTCTCTCAGCGGTTCGGTTTTTACTTCCCCTTAGGTTCACCGGAAATCCGTTTTGAGA
Organism: Eudasyphora cyanicolor; assembly: GCA_963930755.1. Classification (NCBI taxonomy): domain Eukaryota; kingdom Metazoa; phylum Arthropoda; class Insecta; order Diptera; family Muscidae; genus Eudasyphora; species Eudasyphora cyanicolor. Next base: position 146,623,681 of record OZ005736.1, read on the forward strand.
CATTTTGAGTCAATTGAGCAACGTCCCTCATTAGGAGTAATCGATTGACTTCATATTTGATATGTGGTAATTTTTTTTGTCTTCCTCAGATGGGCCCTATTGGTGCATTCCTTCTAGTACCTCCCCCCATAAATGCTAAAATTATTGTGAAATTTTAATGCTCTTAAAACTTACATATGTAGTAAAGGGTGATTTTTTAGAGCTTTAGGATTTGATTTATAAAAAAACACATATAATTTAGAAGAAAATCAAAAATCAATTTGGCAAAAAAATGGAATTAACTCGTGAACATTTTCGTGCCATCATTTTTCACAACTTTCGACGTGGATTATCACGACAAGAGTGCATCGATGAACTTAAATCTTTGTATGGCGATGAAGCACCATCCTATAGCACTGTGAAAAACTGGTTTAATGAATTCAATCGTGGCCGACGCTCGCTCAAAGACGTAGGCTCGTGAAGGTCGCCCAAAAACGGCCGTTGTGCCAGAGAACAATGAACTAATAATGCAAGATCGTCATGTGGCATACCGTGAGATAGAGGCATCTTTGGGCATTTCTCCACCAGCATACATTCGATGTTACATGAACACCAGGCCGTAAAAAAGGTTTGTTCTCGTTGGATCCCCACAATTTGACAATCGTTCAAAAAAAGGCTCGTGTCGATCGCGGTGCTTCAAAAGACGTTTATAAGATCGTCACAGGTGACGAATCTTGGATCTATGCATATGAGCCCGAAACAAAACAGCAATCGACCGTGTGGGTCTTCGAAGACGAGCCAAATCCAACGAAAGTTGTTCTTGGAAGAAGCACTTCGAAGCAAATGGCCCCCTGTTTCTTCGGCAAAACTGGTCATGTGGCTACTGTTCCGTTTGAGCAACGTAGGACGGTCAATTCTGAGTGGTACACCACAATTTGTTTGCCTGAAGTCTTCGGAGAAATTCGAAAAACGAACAAGAGAAGACGAATCATTGTGCACCATGACAATGCGAGCTGTCACACATTGGCTCAAACCAGCGCCTTTTTGACTGGCCAAAACGTCGAATTGATGGGTCATCCGCCGTACAGCCCTGATTTGGCACTCAACGACTTCTTCTTATTCACTCACATGAAGAAAAAACTACTTGGTCAACGTTTTTCGACGCCTGAAGCAGCTGTTGAAGCGTTCAAAAACCTTGTTTTGGAGGTGAATTTTCAACACACTGTAACCAAAACAATTCGCGCTCAACTGACAAAACGGTCAGAGTGAAGTTATGCTAAAAAGTGTCATACTTTCCAATGGAAGTTCCAGTTCTCATCTGGCAACACTAGTATTGCCAGGAACCGAAATATAAATAGCAACCCTCGTATAATTCACTGTTTAAAGATGATTTCATGCAAATGTTAACCGCGGCTGCTCCTCAAATGGTTCATACGCTGGGTGCAATTTAGGCATTCTCCCTCCAACATATCAGCCGGTATCTCACGAATAAATTCTTCAGTACAGACATGAACCTTAACATAGCCCCACAAAAATTAATCTAAAGGCGTTAAATCGCACGAATAGGCGAATTCTCAGATCTTTAAAAAAATTGACAGAGAGAAGTTTCTTGATACGCTTAGAGACAATACTAAATTTTTCGGAAAATCGGTTCAGATTTAGATATAGCCCCCATATATATGTTACCACCAAATTCACATGTAAGCGCTGTAGAAACTGTATTTTATATCCGATAATTACGAAATTTGGCTGAAAGAGGTTTCACATTACGCATTGTTAGGGAGGTGTAGGGTATTTCATTTAAATGGCCTTGTCTCATTTAACTTGTTGTTGAGGAGCAAACATTTCATAGAAAAGAAGTTCAAGATTTAGTCCTAACCGATTAGGTGTATCTATTGATATTATTATTATGATTGTAAGCGGACGTGTACCTAATCCCTTATACTGGCACAGCAACAAACAAGATCACAAACTAATAATAAATTTGTGTACATGCAATAAATATGTTATACATGGAACAACAATGTACTTATATACAACGAGTGTTCGTACACCGACCTCGTAATAAATTATAACGATACTTTAATATACGATCGTACCCTTAATCAATTTCACTGTAAAGTATTAGCGATTATTCTTCCCCTCCAATCCTCCTCAATATTCGCTTATTTCATGTTCACGATGCATGTCAGTCAAATCGTTAATAAAGGGTGTTTTTTTAAGCATTTGCTATTGGAAAATTGAAGAAGACAAAGAATGAACTATTTATTTTATTGAAAATTAAAGAAAACGCATAACATTGGTGCTGGTGAATGAAGCTTTTATTTGGATATATTGGAAAAGTCTGCCGTTTACTTTTTAAAGATTATTTCAGGCAAATGTTACACACGGTTATGTTTCAGGTGGTCCATTCACACTTTTTCCAAACATTTCGTCCGGTATCCCACCAATGACAAGTGGCAACAATGGTGGTTATCTTGTCTTTATAAAAGAGAGCGAACTCACGCCCAAAATAAAAACGAGTAAGGAAAGGCTAAAGTCGGGCGGTGCCGACTATATAATACCCTACACCACTCTCGTAATATTGAATAACTCTGATATATAAATTTTGTAATTCATGTATAAATTGTTTACATAAATTTACTTTTGGGACATTTTATACTTAAATAATACCCTGTACCACAGTGTGGTGTAGGGTATAAAAACGATTGGATCTAAAGAGCCAAATCGGATGAAACATATATATGGGAGCTATAGCTAAATCTTTACCGATTTTCTTCAAATTCGGCAATGTTGGTTCATGAATCAAGAAACTCTACCATTCTAAATTTCAAAACGATTGGATGTAAAATATAGCTTTTATAGGACTAAATGGCCAAATCGGACGAAACATATATATGGGAGCTATAGCTAAATCTTAACCGATTTTCTTCAAATTCGGTAGTGTTGGTTCATGGATCAAGAAACTCTACCATTCTAAATTTCAAAATGATTGGATGTAAAATACAGCTTCTACAGGACTAAAGAGCAAAGTCGGACGAAACATATATATGGGAGCTATAGCTAAATCTTAACCGATTTTCTTCAAATTCGGTAGTCATGAATCAAGAAACTCTACCATTCTAAATTTCAAAACGATTGGATGTAAAATACAGCTTTTATAGGACTAAAGGGCCAAATCGGACGAAACATATATATGGGAGCTATAGCTAAATCTTAACCGATTTTCTTCAAATTCGGCAGTGTTGGTTCATGGATCAACAAACTTTACCATTCTAAATTTCAAAACGATTGGATGTAAAATACAGCTTTTATAGGACTAAAGGGCCAAATCGGACGAAACATATATATGGGAGCTATAGCTAAATCTTAACCGATTTTCTTCAAATTCGGAAATGTTGGTTCATGGATCAAGAAACTCTACCATTCTAAATTTCAAAATGATTGGATGTAAAATACAGCTTCTACAGGACTAAAGAGCAAAATCGGACGAAACATATATATGGGAGCTATAGCTAAATCTTAACCGATTTTCTTCAAATTCGGCAGTGTTGGTTCATGGATCAAGAAACTCTACCATTCTAAATTTCAAAATGATTGGATGTAAAATACAGCTTCTACAGGACTAAAGAGAAAAATCGGACGAAACATATATATGGGAGCTATAGCTAAATCTTAACCGATTTTCTTCAAATTCGGCAATGTTGTTTCATGGATCAAGAAACTCTACCATTCTAAATTTCAAAACGATTGGATGTAAAATATATCTTCTATAGGACTAAAGGGCCAAATCGGACGAAAGATATATATGGGAGCTATATCTAAATCTGAACCGATTTCAATCAAATTCAATAGCGATCTTAACAGCCGCGAAATACTCTAAACTGCAAAATTTCAGAACGATCGGAGTGAAATTGCGACCTGCAGTCGACGAACAACTTTACATGGACAGACGGACGGACGGACGGACATCTTTAAATCGACTCAGCTAGTGATTCTGACTCGATCGGTATACTTTAAGGTGGGTTTAGCTGTGTTATTTTCAGGTGTTACAAACATCTGCCGTGAAACAAACTTATAATACCCTGTACCACAGTGTGGTGTAGGGTATAAATAGTCTAGTGGGGTCAAATCGCACGAAGGAGGCGGTCCATTGACAGCGCGTTAAAACTTGGGATTCATTTGTTTGCTAAACAACGTCTCTCAATTGACTCATGGATCCTTCCTTTCATTTCTGTTAACACATTTCGATGACTATGGAACGGTGCCTTTCTCCATTGACCATTACATTGATGCCGCCACATATTTCTTTGTCTCAAACGCTCCACTTTTGCCCCGCACAGAAAAAACAATTTTTAATTCAACAACAATTTTACAAAACTCAAATACAAACATTTTCAAAATTCCTGTGATAAAGAAAATTTAAGTTTCATCAACGATAATTGTGGGTTATTCATTGAATATTTTTACTTTTTTATTCAAAAAATATATTTTCATTTCAACTACAACTTTTGTAATTTGTTTATTAAAAATAATTTTGATTTTGCTCAACAAATATATTTTCATCTCATTTATTGAAAATATATTGCCTTTATATTCAACAAATATATTGTCATATTAACAACAAATTTTCTATTTTCCCTGGAAATTAATGGACTTTATACAATGCAATTATTGAATAACACAATATTATATATCGACATTTATTTATATTTTAGGATATTTTTAATAGTGAAATGATTATAATATGCACTTATTTAAAATCGTACTGACTTCTTCCTTATTTACCTTTAGGCGAGGTGGGAACAGAGCGTGTAGGTTCCACAATAAATTCAATAACGTCGACTCGAAAGAAAATATTTGAAGAAAGTAAAAAAATACAAAACATTATGGTAATGATCGATATTATTTGATGCAACAATACCATACCTTCGTCGCATGATTCTAAATTTTTTTAGCTTTATACATAGAGATGAGGAGTCTGTTTTTGACTTTGCTTCAGTAAATCCTCCATAACAGGTCCACGTTATTTGATCTGATATATTTGCAAATGTTTTACTGCCTCCCCTTAACTTTTCTCTGGAACTGAGTAAGGAAGTGCGAAATATACCCTGCTACCCTTAAAGAGCAGATTAAAAATTACTATCAAGTTTTACAGATAATGTTTTTCTAATGATAATGATCTGTCGAAAATGTTGTATTTTGTAGCGGTTAGATTAAAAAACGGAATGCAGGTATTTATTTACGCGCCTATATCTAAATCTGGAACGATTTTCATGAAATTAGATAACGTTCGTTTCTGGTTAAAATAAACTGTATAGTTATATCTTTTGAATCTTCTAAAGATCTACTATGAAATGGGGATTTTATAGAGCTTAGATGAAAAATCGGGATATTAGTATGTTAGGTCGCTATATCTAAATCTGAACGTATTTTCTAGAAGTCCGTCCCTGGGTTAAACTAATCCACTCTGCCAAATTTCGAAATAACAATAAATAAATACAGTTACTATAGCGCTAAGAGGCTTATCGAATATATCTCTGTTAGGTCCAAAAATTTCCTTTGTGTCGAATTTTATACACATTTGTTAAATAATGTCGCTTCTTTAGCGCTTATATGCCAAATCGGAAGTGTATATGTATATGCCAAATCGGAAGTGTATAACCGATTTTAACCACTTACATCCTGATATGAACAAGTTCTTTGTGCCATTTACAGACGAACGTGCGTGGCAAAATCGAATCAGCTAGTGATTCCTAGTAGATGTGTACTAAACAAGCTTACGAGTATAATACCCTGCACAACAGTTTCTTAATTTCGCTTACCTTTTTATCTGCCGTTATGTTGTCACCTGAACACTTGACTTTTGAATTAACCACTATTGATATCCTTTTAATATAAATTAAAAACGCGTTTGTTTTCGACGGAAAGGACACGACAACCAATTTTTATTTTGAAATTTTTAATAAAATTTTTATGTATGTATTGTGTGTACAAATTTGAAAAACAAACTCAAAATACGAAAAATGTTACAAGAAATAAGTAAGGCTATGACAAATTTATCATTTGATTAGTTTAGGAATAATTTTGAAAATTATTTTCAAAATTTCATTAACAATATTTGTTGAACTTGAAAAATTTTAACATACAGACTTTTGTTGAAATGTTTAAACTGTCTGTTTTTTCTGTGCGTAACATTTGAATAATTTCCAGTGAATGAAAACGTTTGTCGTAAACGTAGTTTCTCTTGCTGTACACGAACATTCTTCCATTTCAAGATTTTCATGATTTACGTTTACGGTAAACGAGAAACGTTTAAGGACACACATTGTATTTAAACATGATTCAACATTTTAAAGAGTGTTGGGAGAACAAAGAGCGTAACTTGTTCTCATTTTGGGAGAGTGCGGTCTTATACATTATATATGTGTTGGAATAATATGAGAAACGTTGTTTGTGTGTGTTGTTTTATTAATAGTTCTGCAGACGGTGGTGGAGATTTGTCTATGCATCCCTCCCTGCGAATTGCTGCAGCACTTCACAACATTTACAAGCGTAGAGTCGTATGCTGTTGGGCATTTATTTATGTACTTGCATTTGTGGCGTTCTATTGGGTTTTCCAATAAGAGTGATATGATTTCTTTGAAAAAAACACACTTATTGTTAAGGAAATTCAAAAGTTTTTGTATTTAATGTGAAGTACAATCGATACAATTAAGTTCTAAATAAAACGTCATTCAAATGGCCTCCACGACTTCTTCCGCAGGAACGAATTCGTCATGAATGGCACGTTCAATTTTGACTTGTAAAGCTTGAAGAGAGTCTGGTTTATTTCGAAAGACCAATGACTTCAAATAACCCCACAATATATAGTACAATGGTGTTAAATCACAACTTCTTGGAGGCCATTCAATATCACAATTTCTTGAAATAACTGAATCTCCCAACTTTTCTCGCAACAATTCAATTGTTTCATTTGCTGTGTGACACGTAGCCACAATCGGTCAGTGACAAAAAGATAGCTCTCAACGAGAGCTAAAATATTGCTCATGGGTGTCGAGGTCGTATGTCGACTGGAAAGTGTTTTTTTTTTTGATTTAAAAAATGGACTTGGCAACATTTGCAAATGTGAACGGAAAGTTTATTTTTGCTCTAGCTCCTTAGCGGTACGTCGGATCGGGAATCGATCAATGGCAAAAGGATAGCTTTTAACGAGAGCTAAACTATTGTTTATGGGTGTCAAGTTCATAGGTTGACTGAAAAGTGTTTTTTTTTGGATTTAAAAAAAATTGACTTAGCGCACCAAAAGTTGCAATTGGAGAACGAATATTCTGATAATAAAACTGAATAATATTTAAACGTTATTCTTGCGTGTATCTCTCCATGATGAAATTGTAAACACTACTGAATACAATGAAAAGCAAATGACTGATCATGACATATTATAAATGGCCGAAACGTCACTTCAAAATCATATCATCCCTATTGGAATGATACGATTTTTTGATATCATCCCAAAATAATGGGGTGCGCGTGAAGTCAAAATTATTATTATTATGATATCTTCCACACTGTAAAGCATGTGAAGAAGAACCAAAGCATACCTTTAGTCGATGGCTGAAAGGTTTTTTGATTTGTAGTATTTTCCTTTAAAGCTCCCATTAAATTATAAATATTTAAATTTACAATACACTTGGTTTACATCATTTCTGTCTTGTAGAATTTATAATATACATAATTGTAATTCTGATGTTTTACTACTGGAATAGAGTTAAAGATTACACTAACCGTTTGCTATAAATGTTTCTTTGGGGTTTGGAATAAACATAAATCGTTTGCGACAAACACGAAATTCGTTTGGGAGTAACGAATTTTTTCTTTGCGTGTATTGGGCTTATACGCCTTATTTAAATATTTCTTTCGCGTGTAGAATATCAAATTACACCATAATTGTTATGCACAGCCCTTTGGCAAAATTTGTATAAACTAGTAAAGTTGCTAATTTGAGTTAACCCGGAAACATTCACTGGAACAACAGTCATCTTCTGATGTAGCCCTGTTACAAAGGTCCCACTTATTTTGCTCAAATCCTTTCAGCAATAAAATTGTTTATATTGGTTCACGTTTTTATATACATACGAGTATGTAGCTCTCTACAAAGATCCTCCATTTCTAAATATTTTGTTTATACCCTACACCACACTGTGGTACAGGGTATTATAAGTTTGTTTCACGGCAGATGTTTGTAACACCTTAAAATAACACAGCTAGACCCACCTTAAAGTATACCGATCGACTCAGAATCACTAGCTGAGTCGATTTAACGATGTCTGTCCGTCCGTCCGTCCGTCCGTCTGTCCATGTAAAGTTGTTCGTCGACTACAGGTCGCAATTTCACTCCGATCGTTCTGAAATTTTGCAGTTTAGAGTATTTCGCGGCTGTTAAGATCGCTATTGAATTTGGTTGAAATCGGTTCAGATTTAGATATAGCTCCCATATATATCTTTCGTCCGATTTGGTCCTTTAGTCCTATAGAAGCTGTATTTTACATCCGATCGTTTTGAAATTTAGAATGGTAGAGTTTCTTGATCCATGAACCAACATTGCCGAATTTGAAGAAAATCGGTTAAGATTTAGCTATAGCTCCCATATATATGTTTCATCCGATTTGGCTCTTTAGATCCAATCGTTTTTATACCCTACACCACACTGTGGTACAGGGTATTATTTAGGTATAAAATGTCCCAAAAGTAAATTTATGTAAACAATTTATACATGAATTACAAAATTTATATATCAGAGTTATTCAATATTACGAGAGTGGTGTAGGGTATTATATAGTCGGCACCGCCCGACTTTAGCCTTTCCTTACTGGTTTTAATTTCTACTTGCTTTGCCCAGTGCACTTCGTTGCCCCCAAATTTTATTTTAGTGAAATATAAACATACGTTTCGTATAGACCCGACGCCCAAAAATATGGTTTTACAGATATTTTTCTCAACGCATAATGTATGCAAAGACACTTTCTCGAGGTATGTATGTTCTCGCGTTAAAAATTTGTGATAGCTGTAGAAATGCCCACATCCCAAAAAATCCATACGTGGCGCATTTCCCTGAAGATCGATATATGCACATATGTGGTTAGGTCCATAGCTCTTTATGGGATTTTTAAAGTATTGGAAGAATGAAAATTGCTCTGGCAACTGCTACACTGATCTCCTTCTAAAAATTCAAAATTGATCATGTTAGATGATACCACAATAAGAAGTGAGAGATATATTTCTAACATGATTTCCAGATTTTCACCGCAGGCTGAGGCATCCGACAGTAATTTTTGCATCTCATTCAGGATCAGTATGTTGACATCAAGTTGTAGATTTTTATTTCTTAAAGAATTTTGAAATGCATATAGAAATAATGAAAATTGCTTTGGCCACCGCTAAGCTGACCACAATCTTAGTTTTCAAAATGGTTTTTCCCGCGTATTATACTGAATATTATTTTATCTTTGCATCATTAAGGAATCCAATGAAATACAAAAATAATATTAATGATTTGATAGCTCGAGTCTATACATATGAAAAATTTCACCTTTTTAGCTCTTATAGGAAGGTGCCTCAGCAGTCAAGGGACTTCTTAAGTACTGAAAGAGTGGATATTTGCTTTAGTCACTGCTACACTGACCACAGACTGTGAGTTGACCATATTGACAAAGTTAGTTAGTTAGTGAGCGATATGCAGAATGAGCTATATGGTTTGAATTCTTTAAAACTTTTAATTATTATTCTTCCCTTGTTTGTTTTTTTTAGCATTTTGTGAAGGAGACTTGGGGAGCTAATTATGAATCGAACAACGTACAAAAATAATTGCATTTTTGCGAACTTTTGCCAAAAGTTATGGAAAATATGCTAAAAAGAGCACGTATGTGCGAATCAGAAAATGGACATCACTTAGAGGATACGAGTATCATGTTTCAAAACTAATTCAAAAAATTCCCCAAAATTACTGCATTTAAAAAAAATTATAATAATCGCATAAATAAAAAAGTGGTTTATAACTTTTAAATCACATTTAAACCATATAGCTCATTCTGCGCCATCCTGTATTTTTAAAAGGCTTTAGGAAATTTCCAGACACGTTTTGACCATTGGCTGCTTATCGATTAATTGTTTTCGCATCTCATGTGAGGTATGTACATACATAAAAAATTTTATATTTTGGAAGGAATTTTTAAAATCAGTGAAATTATAAAAATTGTTTTGGTCAAAGCTACACTGACCACAGTCAGAGAATTCAAAATTATTTATCGCGCATATTTTTGCGGTTTATAGTGCCTCATATAAAATGCCAAGGAAAAGTGTACATTTCTGACTGTGACACATGTCACGAATCACACGTGAACTGAAAAATCAAATAGCAAAAAAATCACCCATTATAATGCGAAAATTAAATATCAACCAACCAACCGATGCGATACGATTCGATTGGATTGGATGAATGGCTTATCGATGGCGTTTATCTGTTCCAATGCGATATGGGCCAGTCTTTATCGCCTAGGCCGGGTTAGTTAATAACTTGTAGCTATTATTACTGCTAACAGAAAGTACGAGTACTTTGGGAAAATACATCTCCGATAACACACACACACATACACGCACACCTGAGCCCCTTCGCTCTGCTCTGTTCAATGTATTTGTACTAATGGTTATAATCTGATATTTTATAATACAAATTGCGATAAGATGCAATTTTCCATTTCTTTGAAGGAAGAAATAGTACGTATCTCCCCTGATATAAACCATATAAACCATGGGAGTGTGTTGACTTGGCTTTGTTCTTTCTTTTCTTTTTTTCCCTTGCCATTCTTAACGATTTATTGGTAGCATTGCGCAATAAAACATTGCGTTCAATATTTATCGCCTTTCGCAAATCAATCAGGTTAAAGTGTTTCAAAGTATTTGTAGGTACTCAAACGATAGGACACAGTGTTTTAACATTTCCAAAATGCATGTCTAAATTATTAAAGTCGATTTAATGAATATTAAAAGTAAAATGTTTCCCATGTTAAGAGAAGGTGATAGATTTTATATAGCCGGTCTAGCCGATCTCCGTGGACGTTGCCCTGCCCGTCCCGTTAGGGATTTTCAAATTTGAAATGCAATCAGCGGTCGGAAAAAAAACATTAAGGCATGGTACGTTAGGTTTTGTACTGTGTACTGTACAGAGTGGCTGATATGTAATGCAACAAAGTAAAGCGCTATATTTATACCCTACACCACACTGTGGTACAGGGTATTATAAGTTTGTTTCACGGCAGATGTTTGTAACACCTTAAAATAACACAGCTAGACCCACCTTAAAGTATACCGATCGACTCAGAATCACTAGCTGAGTCGATTTAACGATGTCCGTCCGTCCGTCCGTCCGTCCATGTAAAGTTGTTCGTCGACTACAGGTCGCAATTTCACTCCGATCGTTCTGAAATTTTGCAGTTTAGAGTATTTCGCGGCTGTTAAGATCGCTATTGAATTTGGTTGAAATCGGTTCAGATTTAGATATAGCTCCCATATATATCTTTCGTCCGATTTGGCCCTTTAGTCCTATAGAAGCTGTATTTTACATCCGATCGTTTTGAAATTTAGAATGGTAGAGTTTCTTGATCCATGAACTAACATTGCTGAATTTGAAGAAAATCGGTTAAGATTTAGCTATAGCTCCCATATATACGTTTCGTCCGATTTGGCCCTTTAGTCCTATAGAAGCTGTATTTTACATCCGATCGTTTTGAAATTTAGAATGGTAGAGTTTCTTGATCCATGGACCAACATTGCCGAATTTGAAGAAAATCGGTGCAGATTTAGATATAGCTCCCATATATATCTTTCGTCCGATTTGGTCCTTTAGTTCTATAGAAGTTGTATTTTACATCCGATCGCTTTGAAATTTAGAATGGTAGAGTTTCTTGATCCATGAACCAACATTGCCAAATTTGAAGAAAATCGGTTAAGATTTAGCTATAGCTCCCATATATATGTTTCGTCCGATTTGGCCCTTTAGTCCTATAGAAGCTGTATTTTACATCCGATGGTTTTGAAATTTAGAATGGTAGAGTTTCTTGATCCATGAACCAACATTGCCGAACTTGAAGAAAATCGGTTCAGATTTAGATATAGCTCCCATATATATGTTTCGTTCGATTTAGCCCTTTAGTCCTATAAAAGCTGTATTTTATATCCAATCGTTTTGAAATTTAGAATGGTAGAGTTTCTTGATCCATGGACCAACATTGCCGAATTTGAAGAAAATCGGTGCAGATTTAGCTATAGCTCCCATATATATGTTTCGTCCGATTTGGCCCTTTAGTCCTATAGAAGCTGTATTTTACATCCGATCGTTTTGAAATTTAGAATGGTAGAGTTTCTTGATCCATGAACCAACATTGCCGAATTTGAAGAAAATCGGTTTAGATTTAGCTATAGCTCCCATATATATGTTTCGTCCGATTTGGCCCTTTAGTCCTATAAAAGCTGTATTTTAAGTCCAATCGTGTTGAAATTTAGAATGGTAGAGTTTCTTGATCCATGAACCAACACTACCGAATTTGAAGAAAATCGGTTATTAGCTATAGCTACCATATATATGTTTCATCCGATTTGGCTCTTTAGATCCAATCGTTGTTATACCTAACACCACACTGTGGTACAGGGTATTATTTAAGTATAAAATGTCCCAAAAGTAAATTTATGTAAACAATTTATACATGAATTACAAAATTTATATATCAGAGTTATTCAATATTACGAGAGTGGTGTAGGGTATTATATAGTCGGCACCGCCCGACTTTAGCCTTTCCTTATTGGTTTTTTAATTATACCCTACACCACACTGTGGTACTGGGTATTATAAGTTTTTTTCACGGCAGATGTTTGTAACACCTGAAAATAACACAGCTAGACCCACCTTAAAGTATACCGATCGACTCAGAATCACTAGCTGAGTCGATTTAACCATGTCTGTCCGTCCGTCTGTCCATGTAAAGTTGTTCATCGACTACAGGTCGCAATTTCACTCCGATCGTTCTGAAATTTTGCAGTTTACAGTAATTCGCAGCTGTTAAGATCGCTATTGAATTTGGTTGAAATCGGTTCAGATTTAGATATAGCTCCCATATATATCTATCGTTCGATTTGGCCATTTAGTCCTATAGAAGCTGTATTTTACATCCAATCGTTTTGTAATTTAGAATGGTAGAGTTTCTTGACCCATGAACCAACATTGCCGAATTTGAAGAAAATCGGTCAAGATTTAGCTATAGCTCCCATATATATGTTTCGTCCGATTTGGCCCTTTAGTCATATAGAAGCTGTATTTTACATCCAATCGTTTTGAAATTTAGAATGGTAGAGTTTCTTGATCCATGAACCAACATTGCCGAATTTGAAGAAAATCGGTTAAGATTTAGCTATAGCTCCCATATATATGTTTCGTCCGATTTTGCTCTTAGTCCTGAAGAAGCTGTATTTTACATTCAATCGTTTTGAAATTTAGAATGGTAGAGTTACTTGATCCATGAACCAAAACTACCGAATTTGAAGAAAATTGGTTAAGATTTAGCTATAGCTCCCATATATATGTTTCGTCCGATTTGGCCCTTTAGTCCTATAAAACCTGTATTTTACATCCAATCGTTTTGAAATTTAGAATGGTAGAGTTTCCTGATCCATGAACCAACATTGCCGAATTTGAAGAAAATCGGTTAAGATTTAGCTATAGCTCTCATATATATGTTTCGTCCGATTTTGCTCTTTAGTCCTATAAAAGCTGTATTTTACATCCAATCATTTTGAAGTTTAGAATGGTGGAGTTTCTTGATCCATGAACCAAAACTACCGAATTTCAAGAAAATCGGTTAAGATTTAGCTACAGCTCCCATATATATGTTTCGTCCGATTTGGCCCTTTAGTTCTATAGAAGCTATATTTTACATCCAATCGTTTTGAAATTTAGAATGGTAGAGTTTCTTGATCCATGAACCAACATTGCCGAATTTGAAGAATATCGGTAAAGATTTAGCTATAGCTCCCATATATATGTTTCATCCTATTTGGCTCTTTAGATCCAATCGTTTTTATACCCTACACCACACTGTTGTACAGGGTATTATTTAAGTATAAAATGTCCCAAAAGTAAATTTATGTAAACAATTTATACATGAATTACAAAATTTATATATCAGAGTTATTCAATATTACGAGAGTGGTGTAGGGTATTATATAGTCGGCACCGCCCGACTTTAGCCTTTCCTTACTGTTTTTTTAAGTTTTATTGTTCAAAAGCAAAAAATTTCGGAAATAACATAAAATTTTAGAAACAGTTTAGATTTGTTCGAATTGGCCACCTTTGGCACGAATTATGGCCTTCAAACGGCCGACAAAGCCATCACACGCTGCACGAAAGTGGCTCAGCGGTATTTTGGCCCATTCCCGGCGAAACGCCGTCTTGAGATGATCGATACTTTGGTATTTTTTAGTGCGAACCTTACTGTCTAAAATGCCCCAGGCGCAAAAATCCAATGGATTGAGATCCGGAGATCTTGGTGGCCATTGTGCGGTAGAAATGAAACGAGGAACCTCCTTTTTAAGCCATTCTTGGTTGACGCGTGCTGAGTGCGATGGTGCTGAGTCCTGTTGGAATGTCCATGGTCTGCGGCCGAAATGTTTGTCTGCCTAGGGCTTCAATACTGTCTTTAGGACATTTTCCCGATAATATTCGGCATTTATTTTGACCCCATTACCATCGGCGGCGCTTGAGTTCTGGTGGCCAGTCGAAGGTGTAAATTTTCAGCTGACCTCTTTGGCAAGTAAAACCGATCATTTTGTTTGTTCACAAACTGCTCAATTTGGAATGGCTTCTCATCGGAGAAAACCAAATTCGGTAACGGGCCACTTTCGTGCAAGCGAAGCAACTCCTTGGCTCTTTCCAGTCTAACTTTTTTTGTGCATCGGTGAGCTCTTGCACTTTTGGGAACTTCAATGGCTTTAGTCCAAGCTCATTTTTAATATGTGTTGTATCCGTTCTCGCGATATGTTCAGCACACGAGCAATTTTTTTACCACTGCGGCGTGGATTTCGATCAAATCTGGCCTTCACTTTTCGGATCATTTCTGGTGTTGTTACCGTTTTTTTCGTCCACTTTTTGGACGCGATGCAACACTGTCAGTATCACGGTAACGAGCAATGGTACGAGAAACAAAAGATTTATTCACATTTAATTGCTGGAGGGCTCTAACGATAGCCACTTGTGTTTTTCCACCCATCCTCCCTAGGACCTAATCCTCCTTAGTAAAAATGGTGCACATCGGTCCATGATTTGATGTAACGGGTTTTCCAATAGGTCTGATATGATTTTGATGTGACGTTTCGGCCATTTGTAATATGTCATGATCTGCCATAGCGAGGAGGGTATATGTATATCATTTGCTACGAACCGAAAGTGTAACACATCGAAGGAGTGACCTAAAACCCTAAGTATGTTCGGCGGATATCCGTTTTGGGTCATTTTAAATCGAAAGAGCAATGTCCGTCTGTCTGTCTGCTGGCTGGTGCGCACGATAACTCTCGAAAGGAGTAACCGATTGACTTCAAATTTGGTATGTGGTAATATTTTCTTCTATCTCTAAGTTCGAAGATGGGCAATATTGGCCCATTCCTTCTAGTACCTCCCCCACAAAGGGTTAACATTTAGTGAAATATTGATTATTTAATAACTTCTATGTTACTTATTTTAATCCTCTGAAATTCTACACATAGTATTAGTTTATTAGTCACTATTACCTCGAGAAAAATAGGCGAAGTTACCACGCCCCTTTTGGTACCTCCCACACAAATGGACTATTTTAAACCAAAAGTTAATAGTTTATAACTTTATTACCAGTTCATACAAAGACTTGAAATTTTATACAGTATAATGGTTTAATAGTACCTAAAATACAGTAAAAAATGGGCAGTACTGCCGCGCTCCTTTTGGTACCTCCCACACAAATGGACCATTTTGTACCAAAAATTAGCAGCTTATAAATATAAATATATTGAAATATAAATACATGCAATTTTGTACAGTGGAATGCTTTTATAGTATCTAGAGTCCAGAGAAAAATGGGCGTTATTGGCCCGCCCCTTTTGGTTCCTCCCACACAAATGGACCTTTCTGTACCAAAAGTTAACAGCTTTTAACTTTAATACCAGTGCATGCAAATACTTGAAATTTCGTACTATGCAATGCTTTTATAGTACCTAGAGTCTAGAGAAAAGTGGTCGTAACTGGCACGCCTCTTTAGGTACCTCTCACACAAATGGACCATTTTGTACCAAAAGTAAACAGCTTTGAACTTTAGTACCTGTACATACATAATTTACAGTTATTAAATGCAATTTAAATTGATAATAATTTAAATAAAACAAAAAATAAATAAATTTACTAATATTTTATGAGACTCAAGGTGAGTGGATTCGGTTTACCCGACTGAACTTTCTTACTTGTTTGTTTTTCATTGTATTAATTATATACAATTTTGTTTATAATTTTATCATGGAGAGATATACGCAAGAACAACATTTACAAATTATTCAGTTTTACTATCAAAATAATCGTTCTCCAATTGCAACTTTTCGTGCGCTAAGTCATTTTTTTTAAATTAAAAAAAAAACACTTTCCAGTCGACCTACGACCTTGACACCCATGAGCAATATTTTAGCTCTCGTTAGGAGCTATCTTCTTTGCCATTGACCTATTGTGGCTACGTGCCACACAGCAAATGAAACAATTGAATTGATGCGAGAAAGTTTGGAGATTCGATTATTTCAAGAAATTGTGATATTGAATGGCCTCCAAGAAGTTGTGATTTAACACCATTAGACTATTTCTTGTGGGGTTTTTTTAAGTCATTGGTCTTTCGAAATAAACCAGATTCTTTTCAAGCTTTACACGTCAATATTGAACGTGCCATTCATGACATACGACTGGATTTAGTGGAAAAAGTGCTCGTCGAATTCGTTCCTGCAGAAGAAGTCGTGGAGGCCATTTAATGACGATTTATTTAGAACTTAATTGTATCGATTGTACTTCACATTAAATAAAAAACTTTGAATGTCCTTAACAATAAGTGTGTTTTTTCAAAGAAATCAGATTACTCTTATTGGAAAACCCTATGCTTGATAAAGCTGGGATACACTTTAAATTAAAGGAAATTATGAGGACTACAAATGTTGATAATGAATCGTTCAGAAGTTTAGTAAAAATATTAAAAAAATTATTTAAAAAAAAACTTTTTTTTTTGGCACGAAAAGATCCATTCAAAATACAAACAAAATCGTAAAAAAAACTTTCTTCTATGTTCCGATTTTTGCAGGCTAGCATCCTGCCAAAGAAAACAATGCCTGTTTGCAGAAAATCTATGGATAAATGTAGAAATTATAGCACTTTTGGTGGAAATAAGAGAATTTCAACATAATCCGGTTTTTATACCCCCAATATTGTGAACAAGGGTATATATCAGATGCTGCGGGCCAAAAGTATAACACACCGATGGAGTGACCTAAGAGACTCCAAGATGTTTGGCGGAAATCCGATTTGGACCATTTTAAGGCATTTGAGCAATGTCCGTATGCCTGTCCGTCTGTCTGCCTGGTTGGTGCGCACGATAACTTTAACAGTATTAACCGATTAACTTAAAATTTGGTATTTGTCAATATTTGTTCTATCCCAGGCTAAGGTCAAAGATGGACTATGTCGGTACACTCTTTCGAGTACCCACCTCCCCACGAAGGGTCAACATTTAGGGAAATATTGATTACCTCATAACTTTTACTACTACTACTACCCAGAATCGTTCACAATTCCACACATAGAATTAGGACGAAGTTGCCACGCCCCTTTTGGTACCTCCCATACAAATGGAGCATTTGGCACAAAACGTTAACGGCATATAACTTTGATTCCAGTCCATACATATACTTGAAATTTTGTGGAGTGTAATGCCTTTACAGAACCTATAGTCATGTGAAAAATGGGCGAAGTTGCCACACCCATTTTGGTACCTCCCAAACAAAATCGCCAAAATAAAAAATGTAAACAATTATTTTTTTTAAATTTCCCTATTTTTACAATGTGCGTCATAATTGATACCTTTATCCATAGACTTTTTGAAAATAAGCATTATTTTTTTCGTTAGGATGCTAGCTTTCCAATGTGGAACAACCATTTTTTTTTGCGAATTTTTGTCTATTTTAATGTTTGTTTTTCGTGCCAGCAAAAAACGATTTAAAAAAATCCAATTTTTTCTAATTGTTTTAACGACAGTTATTAAACTTTCGTTTCTACGTGAAAGTGATTTTTTCAGCATTTCTAGGACTCATAATTTTCTTTAATTTATCGGCATTACCTGGCTTTATCGATCTTATACTTCAAAACAATATGGTGCAAATTCTTAAAGTACATTCCATAAAAATTAGAATTTTAGAAAAAATTAAAAAAAAAATGCCATAATAAAATTTGGTTTTGGTTTCATAAAATAGTATGCCTTAATCTATACAAAAAAAGGACTGTTAGGTCTGAGAATAGAAAAACCTTGTTTTGTTGCATAGTATAATAATACAAAGTTGTATATTATAGCACTTAAATTCGAAATTGGGATATATGTAGATATATGCGGGGGGTATGACCAATTCAGGACCGATTTTATTGAAATTAAAGAGGTGATAACAGACTTTTGTTTAGTTTGGTTTTGCCATTTCATCATGGATAGACTTACACGGGAGCAACGCTTGCAAATTGTTGAAATTTCCTATCAAAATAATTGTTCCGTTCATCAATCATCTGCGATGAAGCTCATTTTTGGTTGCATGGGCACATAAATAAGCAAAATTGCCTCGTTTGGAGTCAAGATAATTCACACGCTTTTGTCCAAACAGCATTGCATCTACAGAAAATTACTGTTTGGTGGGCTTTATGATCCGGCGGAGTCATTGTTCCATATCTATTTTTGAGGGAAATTATTTACTTTTTGCACATGACATCATGTGTCGGAATTTTGTAGCCGTAAAACATACCGTTATACAAAATTTCACAATAATTTAAACAACTATTTTGTTCCATACGCCATTTTGTATGATCGGAGAAAAACGCAAATCGCTTGAGTCAAAACGGGAGTGAATAGTAGTGACACACTGTTTATTCCATAGGGTTCCCAGCAGCGTTTGTATGATTCTCATGCATTTCTATCCCATTACAATCAAAAATAAGCAAGGTATAACATATCCACTTTTGGTTTTATATTTTTTCGTATTTATATTACATGAACCACAAAGAGGGTCGGTACGGAAGGACAGTAATATACTTATTGTGGTCGAAAGAACGTAAGATAGTATGTAAAAAATATAGGGCGATAAAAAAATTGAGACTTAAAACAAAAATATCAAAATTATATTCCGTAAATCAAGTTAAATCGATTTATCCTAGCTAATATCTCGAAAACTAGACAAAATAGGAACAAAATTATTGCAGATTCGGAAAAAGCATGCTTGAAAGCCATATTATCAAATCATAACTAAAAAAACACAAAAAATGGCGTAAGGATCAAAATAGCATTAAGCCGACGATATGCATTTAAACAAGCTTCTCTACATTTTCGTGATTGGCGCTTACGTCTTTTAGGCGTTTAACGCATCGTTGTTGAAGGATGATGGGCACAATGTTACAGACTTCACAGTGCAACAAAATAAACTCAAGTTGAGAAGCAAACGAAGCGATACTATATTTCCTGTAGGTCTTGTCGAGTAAAACACGAATCTTTTTTTGGAATTCCCCGGACACCCCCAAAATCCGGATTTACGGGTAAAAACCCCGATTTTGTTGCCTTTTTCCGCTTGAACGCCTATAAATTAGTTAATTTTTTTTACCGATTTTCAATCTCTTAAATAATTTGGAAAGAAGAGAATTAGACCTTTCGAACAATGTATATTTTGTTTATTTGAAGCTCTAGGAATATAGGTTTATTTGTCCTACAAACACATTTTTTTCATTTTTGTCTGTCATTTTCTAGTTTAGGCAATGTTTTTACCAATTATATTGTGAGAGAACCTTACGATTAATTAATTTACATATACATATAGTATATTTTATAAGGAAAAAATGCAACCAGTCCCTTAAAAATCCGTTTGAAATTGACGGAGTTATTAAAGTTTAACTAAAACTAAATCGTTATATAAACACTACTTTTGGCCATTTAACTAAATAATGTCTGCTTAATATATCGTTCGAAAGGTCTAAGTCTCTTCTTTCCAAATTCGTTTAGAGATTGGAAATAGGTTAATAATGGAAAGGCAAGAAAATCGGGGTTTTAGCCGTAAATCCGGATTTTGGGGGGTCCGGCAAATTTCGTAGAACAAACGTTGTTCTACTCGCCAAGACCTACAAGAAAAATAATATCGCGGTTTTTTGGTTCTTGGACTGTTGCACTGTGCTTTCAACGGTGAACGGTATAGAGAAATAATTGCAAGTTTTTTCGCACTTCAAATAGCTGGCTTTAATCACATAGCACACGCTACGATACAATTAATTTACTCAAAACAGCTTTTGATGAACGAATAATTTTACGTAACGGTCCTGTTAATTGGCCACAAAGATCGTGTAATTTAACCGCTTTGGCATATTTTCTTTTCTACACCGAAAAAAAAGTGTACTGAAAGTCATTGAAATTTTCTTAACTTTTAAGATTTTTTCTTTGATTTTGCTCCAAAGACAAAGACTATTAAAATAAGTACATCTTGTACTACAATTAAAGTCGATAATCATCTTTAAATCAGAACATCAAACGTCATTGAAAGAATTACGCCTTATACTTCGATGAAAGACTTCACATTTTTAAGTCAATTACGCCTTGTGCTTACATTAAATACATAAAATGACTTTAGATTAAGTACATTCTGTAATTAAACCAATCACATGATATACTTATAATAATTAAATAAAAAATTTTTTTATTTAATTATTTGTTTACACGTCCATGGTAATTTTTGTTATTTGCTTCTCTATTAAAACATTTGATTTCGATAAACAGTTTATTCAGTATGCTGGACAGCATACATACCTGACGATACCCGTAGCCATCGGGAATATTTATTCTAATGGACAAATAAATGATATTTTGCAAAATTCCTAGTTAAAATGCGTTACATTTGAACATTATGAAAACGAATCGATCTCTTCGTCAATGACATCATCGTTCGAAAATTTTTGCTGAAGATGACTTTATTCCTCCAATTTGCATAAACATATTCCATCGGGACCTGGTATAAATAAGAATATATATTAACATCAAAATTAAATTCGAAATTTAACATTTAACTTAGTCCTCCCTCTTTTGTAATAGAAGCAGGATTTTGAATGATTCAAAATCTTTGCAGTCTTTAAGAATTTTATTATTCAATATTTCCAAACGTATTAACGATTTATATTGTCCAAATTATCATCCCTGTGATAGATTTTTCATTTCGTGAAAAAATTTGCGTTAATTTTCAAATTCATCTTGAAATGTTATATATTTTTTATCAATTGACTTCAAAAAATATTTGTAAATAAACCAGTAAGGAAAGGCAGAAAGTCGGGCGGGGCCGACTATATAATACCCTACACCTCCCTAACAATGCGATAAGGGTTATTGCGATAATAATTTGGAATAATTGGAAAATGGGTAAGAACATATATATGCGGATATATCTAATTCTGAACCGGTAATCGCTAAATTAAGCAATATTCGTTCCGAAATTGAGAAACATCTTTCTGGAGAATTTTGTAATGATCGGAAGTAAAGTACAACTTCTATAGCGCTTTGTAACCACATCAGGAGGAACATATATATGGAGCTTATATATAAATCTGAATCGATTTTCCCTGAATACTCATTGATGTAAAATAGAAACCTCCTTCTGTCGAATTTCGTACTGATCGGATATAAAACACAGACTCTACAGCGCTTGAATGTCAAATCGGTGCTAACATATATATGGGGGCTATATCTAAATCTGAACCGATTTTCTCCAAATTTGGCAGTATACCTTCGTGTAATAAGAAACCTCTTTCTGCCGAATTTCGCTGTGATCGGATATAAAATACAGTTTCTACATCTATTGAATTTAAAATCGGGGGTAACATATATATGGGGGCTATATCTAAATCTGAACCGATTTTCTCCGAATTTGGCAGTATTCCTTCATGTAATAAAAAACCTCTCTGTGCCGAATTTCGTACTGATTGGATATAAAATACAGTTTCTACAGCGCTTACATGTCAAATCGGGTGCAACATATATATGGGGGCTATATATAAATCTGAACCGATTTCTCCCAAATTTTGTATTGTATCTAAGTGTATCACGAGACTACTCTCTGTCAATTTTTGTACAAATCGGTTACAAAATGTTGCTTATACAGTGCATATATGCCAAATCAGAGGTACATGTATATGGGAGCTATATGTAAATCTGAACCGATTTTAACCAAATTCAATAGGGATCGTCCTTGGGCCTAAAAAAAGATATGTGCAAAGTTTCGTTGAGATCGGACCATAATTGCGACCTGTACTTTGATTACAAGAATACGTCTACAGACAGACAGACGGACAGACAGACGGACATAGCTAAATCGACTCAGAAAGTGATTACAAGTCGATCGGTATAATAAACAATGGGTCTATCTCTTCTCCTTTTGGGTGTTACAAACAAATGCACAAAGTCATAATACCCTGTACCACAGTGTGGTGTAGGGTATAAATACATTGCAAATACATAAAAGTATCATATATTTATCACAAAATAAAAGAACTAACATTTCCTCGTATTGTATAAAATTCATGGATACTTCATGTTTCACAACTTTTTCCGACGACCACATGATGGAGAGCATCCTACTGATATTAGAGAGAGAGAAATATGTATTCTATAAGTAATCTGAAAATATTAATTTGTATTTTAAAAACATTTGTATTGTCCATTATAACTGCGATATAACTTCATAATTTTAAACGGAATTCGAATATTTTTAATCTATCTATATATATAAAAATGGAAAAATGTTTGTATGTATGTATGTGTTTTATAGACGCTTAAACCACTGGACCGATATAAATTTTTTTTCTTTTGTTTGAAAGCTATTTTGTCTGAGATGGTTTTGGAAAAAAAAATTTTGCAAAAAGTGGGCGGCGCAAATGTGGGCGTGCCAAATCGTTTGTTTTCAAAAATGGACGGGATCGGAAATCTAAATCTGGGACAACGAAGTGGACCGGGTCCAGCTATATTTGATAAAGTCGTAAAATTTCTGAAAATTACAATATCTGAAATAAATGCTAGCATTTATTTCAAAGTTATAATGAACAACAACATTTAAAATACAATATTGATGTAATATAATTTACCAAAAGGAATATTATTAAAATGTAAATATCGCCGGTGCGCCGACGAAAACTCGTATGTGTAATTTTTCGAATTGTTTTTATTGTCCTAAGGGTCATACGACTACCCTCCAAAGTATTTTGCGCTATCTTCACCGGTTCCGAAGTTACAGAACACTCCTATTTGTTTCCCTCTATAGAAATGCTCCGACACACAGAATACAGTTTGGTTGCCTCAACCGAATTATTTGCCAACCGAATTTTGTAGTTCTGTCTACTATCATGCGATTCCATCAGGACAACCAATATTTTGGTTGTGGTATACTTCTGCTACCATGTTGACAACAATCATCATTGGTTGCGCCAACTACGAAAATGGTAGCTTAAATTATATGTTGCAGTTGCCACAACCAACTGTTTTAAAAAAATCGTTGTTCTGACAATTTGTCAGTCATATACTACCGACTATTAATTAAAACAGTTTTCATTAATTTTTATTTTATTTATTGAACAAAAAACAAAACAATTCATAACAAAATTAAAAATCCCATATTACAACTTCATCCCTATTTTGAGATGTGGAAATTTTTGACACACATTTTAGTCCACGAAAAAAAAACACAAAACTTTTATGCAAATATCGCTTAAGCCTGTGCTTTCAATTTCATGATTGTTGGTTTTATTTTTTATTTATGTAAAACATTTTGCACACCATATTCTGCATTCCACACATTATTATCCACACGAGATTATTTTTGATTACCTATACCGTTCTTGAACAAAATGTTGAAGATTTTTTTATGTCGAGTAATTTTATTTTTTGTTTGTCATGTATCAGCAAAAGAACAGCAACCAATCTTTCGGTTGTATTTCCCAAAATACATTTAATTATTCTAAATTTGGGAAATGATTGGGATAATCAATAAACGATTATTTATTAATATTTTTTTCTGTTGTAGTAACCAATTATTCGTTGCAATAATAATCTTTGGTCTATTGATACAATTTCTGTTGTCAAGAATAAAACATTGGTTGTCACAACCAAAAATCGATCATATGGTACTATAATGAAAATTTAAAATTGGTTACCACAACTAACCGAGTGTCAATGAAAAAACAATCTTAATTCGATTGATACAACCATCGATTTAGTTGCAAGCATTTTCATTTGATCGTATCCATGTAATTATTGTTGTTTCAACCAATTATTTATAAATACAACCGACAGACGGTGTATGCTAGTACCATTTTTTTTATTGTTACAATCGAATTCCAACCAATTATTTTCCTGGGTGGACAAAAACTCCTATGTGTTGTAGAAACAGCATGTCCCAAGGGATAGAAGGTTGGCTTGGATTCACGTCAAAAAACGGCTTATGAAGTTTTGTTCAGAATCATCCCCTCTATTCGACTGTGAATAGATCAAAATCGTATCTGCTTCCTTTAGAGAGTTATCGCGAAAACAGAACTTTTACTCAAAACAAACTACTTATAAATTTGATTTGTAAAGAAAAATCCGGAAATTTAGAACTGTTACACAATTTCCTTTAAATAAGATCATTTGTAGGATCCTTCGTAACGTCTGCGATATTTGCAATATTTATACCCTACACCACACTGTGGTACAGGGTATTATGACTTTGTGCATTTGTTTGTAACACCTAAAAGAAGAAGAGATAGACCCATTGTTTATTATACCGATCGACTCAGAATCACTTTCTGAGTCGATTTAGCCATGTCCGTCTGTCTTTCTGTCCGTCTGTCCATGTATTCTTGTAATCAAAGTGCAGGTCGTATTTATGGTCCGATTGTGATGAAATTTAGCATAGTGCTCTTTTTTGGCCCAAGGACGATCCCTAAAGAAATTGGTTAAAATCGGTTCAGATTTGGATATAGTCCCCATATATATGTTTCATCCGATATGACATGCAAGCGCTGTAGAAACCACATTTTACATCCGATCTTTATGAAATTCGACAGAGAGAGTTTTATTATTACGTGAATGAACACTACCAAATTCGGCGAAAATCCGATCAGATTTAGATATAGCCCCCATATATATGTTTCACCCGATTTGGCATGTAAGCGCTGTAGGAACTGTATTTTAAATCAGATCAGTACGAAATTTGGCAGAGAGAGTTCTCTTATTACATGAATAAACACTGCCAAATTCGGAGAAAATCGGTTCAGATTTAGATATAGCCCCCATATATATGTTTCACCCGATTTAACATTTAAGCGCTGTAGAAATCTTGTTTTATATCCGATCAGTACGAAATTTAACAGAGAGAGTTTTCTTATTACATGTATGAACACTGCCAAATTCGGGAAAAATCGGTTCAGATTTTAACATAGTCCCAATATATATGTTACACCCGATTTGACATGTAAGCGCTGTAGAAACCGTGTTTTATAGCCGATCAGTACGAAAATCGGCAGAGAGAGTTTGCTTATTACATGTATGAACACTGCCAAATTCTTATCGCAATGCCCATTTTCGCATTGGTAGGTAGGTGTAGGGTATTATATAGTCGGCCCCGCCCGACTTTCTGTCTTTCCCTACTGGTTTTATATTGCTAATTTTGTATAATCCAATAATAATAAATTGATATCAGCATTTCCGCGATAAATATCCCACGACAAATAAATTTTGAACACAAAAAATTATGTTCGGAATGTCAGTTCGGTACGGTCAGTTCTAGAAAAAAGTGGTCAAAGGACGTTTGGGAAATAAGCGAAAGGACTACAACTTCTTCTTTAACAAAAAAAAATTATAGTAATTTTGTAAGGATTTACACTGTGTTAAAACTTTTGCATGCTTTTCCCTTTATATGAGATATATTTTGAATTGACACATTGTAAATTCCTACCAAATTATTATAAATTTTTGTTAAAGAGTTGTAGTCGTTTTTCATTCTCCCAAACTTTCTTTGACCACTTTTTCCTAGGACTGACCTATGACTGATTTCCGCGTTTCAATGTAATTAAGTTGAGGTTTTTGATTAAAAATATTTTTATCGCGATAACTCGCCAAAGGAAGCTGATCAGATTTTGATTTCTTCATAGTTAAGTAGATGGGATGATTCTGAAGAAAACCTCATTCACAGTTTTTACCGTTAATCTAGATCAACTTTCATTTTCTTGAGGCACGCTGTGAACATTCAAATATCAAAACTCCTATGTGTAATTTTATTGTTTAATCAATATTTAAAATGCTCCAAACAAAATATCCTATGTGTAGATTTTCTTGAAACCCATTTATCACGTCCTGGATTTTTCACGTATACGATTTTCGTTATAAAATATTGGTGGTAAATAATTAAAAGATAAATGCAAAAATCTGAGATATCAAATATATCGCGATTTGACGAAATGGCACATGTTTTTGTCTCTCCTGAAAACAAGTAAAAAAAACACACATAGTTTTCGTCGGCGTACCGACGATATGTAAATATTTCTTACTCATAAACCAGTAAGGAAAGGCTAAAGTCGGGCGGGGCCGACTATATAATACCCTACACCACTCTCGTAATATTGAATAACTCTGAAATATACATTTTGTAATTCATGTATAAATTGTTTACATAAATTTACTTTTGAGTCATTTTATACTTAAATAATACCCTGTACCACAGTGTGGTGTAGGGTATAAACACGATTGGATCTAAAGAGCCAAATCGGATGAAACATATATATGGGAGCTATAGCTAAATCTTAACCGATTTTCTTCAAATTCGGCAATGTTGGTTCATGGATCAAGAAACTCTACCATTCTAAATTTCAAAAGGATTGGATGTAAAATACAGCTTCTATAGAACTAAAGGTCCAAATCGGACGAAACATATATATGGGAGCTATAGCTAAATCTTAACCAATTTTCTTCAAATTCGGTAGTGTTGGTTCATGGATCAAGAAACTCTACCATTCTAAATTTCAAAGTGATTGGATGTAAAATACAGCTTCTTCAGTACTAAAGAGCAAAATCGGACGAAACATATATATGGGAGCTATAGCTAAATCTTAACCGATTTTCTTCAAATTCAGCAATGTTGGTTCATGGATCAAGAAACTCTACCATTCTAAATTTCAAAACGATCGGATGTAAAATACAGCTTCTATAGGACTAAAGGGCCAAATCGGACGAACCATATATATGGGAGCTATAGCTAAATCTTAACCGATTTTCTTCAAATTCAATAGCGATCTTAATAGCCGCGAAATACTCTAAACTGCAAAATTTCAGAACGATCGGAGTGAAATTGCGACCTGTAGTCGACGAACAACTTTACATGGACAGACGGACGGACGGACAGACATCGTTAAATCGACTCAGCTAGTGATTCTGAGTCGATCGGTATACTTTAAGGTGTGTCTAGCTGTGTTATTTTCAGGTGTTACAAACATCTGCCGTGAAACAATCTTATAATACCCTGTACCACAGTGTGGTGTAGGGTATAATTAAGATTGTTCTCATCAAAATTTGTGTATCGCTTCGAAATTATTTAATATGTCATATCGTTAGAACACCATGCAAATATGCAAAGTCCAGTTCCAAAAAGTTTCCAGAGGAAAAAAACTTTCTAACTGTTTCTATTTTGTATAATTTTCTTTCTACAAATACGCGAATATTATTTTATTTGTTCCGCTTAAATATCAATAATTTTTAATTATAATTATCATAATTATCCGTTTTTATACAGACTTCACATGTTTTGCATTTTTGTGTTATCTTATCACTGCCAAAGGCGGAAAACAACACAATGGTGTTTTCTTTTTTCTAGATGATGTATTTTTAAATGTTCTTTCATTCTAATAAAAATCTCAATATTCGTAAAATTGGATGTAGCATATTTGCATGCTTAGCTAACGATAAACAGTTATTTTGTGCATTAAAAAGAAGCACAAAATAACTGTTTATTTATTGAATACGGAAAACAACGTTCGATTTTCCTTCATTGTTTTTCTATTTGTTCTTCTTCTGCTTTATTTCGTTCTTCTATTTTTGTCAAAACAACAAATTCGAAAACGCACAAAAACTCCACGACTCTGAATTTTCGTATACACTCACATTTCTAAATCTACCCATTCTTGTCTCATCGTCGTATGAGCAGCCAAGCTACTCTGAATTTCCGCACACACTCACATTTCTAAATCTACCAATTCTTGTCTCATCGTCGTATGAGCAGCCATTCGATGTGTCCGGACAATTTACTTTCGACTACCTGCGAAATATCATTGCCACTAACACATTTTTAGATAGGATACACACTGCCGCCAAACAGCCGCCGAAATTGTTGCTATTAATGCAGAAATAAAAATGTCCACTCGCACAAGAGCGCACAACCTTTCTCTACCACCGCTCAGCAAGAAATGATTCCAAAAAATTCCAAACAAACTTCTCTGTAAAAAATGCCCTCTCGCAGTTAAAAACGATCTCTTAATTTAAAAGATAACTAATCTTTAATTCAAAAAACAAAGAAAAGTGGACTGAAAATTAAGGATAAATTGTTTTTAAGAACATGACATGAGAATTTCTACATTTTTAAGAAAAAAATCTTACAAACTATTAAAATGTGTACTTGAGTTAATGACAGTTGCACTACAATCAATTATTTTTTCTTTAATTTTATGACATAACGTTAAAGTCAACATGACATAGTATTATAGATATCTTAACATAGAAGTAAGAAATTTTACTTTAAACGAAAGAAAAATTCTTTGAAATCAAGTAAATTTGCTTAAATTTAAAGAAATTTGTTCTTCAAACAAAGACAGATTAAATCTATGATTTAAAGGCAAAATAGTTTTTAATTTCATGTAAATTTTTTTTTTCAGTGTGCACCGATAAACCATAGACATTCGACGAGCTATTGGCGCAAAACGGTGGCAAATGCTGCGAAAAGTGTGTTAATTTAAATATTAATGACATAAAATTATCTATCCAATAAAATTGGTTTAATTGTTGTTAAAAATAGGTTTGTTTCCTTTATTTTAATTTATAGTTCTGTAACTCTGAAAACATCTGGTATACGAGTATGTTATGGCTATATGTAAATCTAAATCGATCTTATTGAAATTCAGTATTCATTATTGATTGAAAAGTATTATAAAGGGTTTTTCAACAGGGACGCTACAAAAGTAGACCGACAGGGACAGCAAACGACGCCATATTTTTTGCCGCTCTTATGACATTTCTCTTCAGTAAGGTTTGCCATTTCATGATGGAAAGATATACGAGCCAACAACGAGTCGAAATTATTAAAATTTACTACCGAAATTCGGAGTCAGTGGCCTCAACGTTAAGAGCGCGAAAAATCATCTTCAGCGATGAGGCTCATTTCTGGCTGAATGGCTTCGTCTATAAACAAAATATGCGTTATTGGAGGACCTGTGGTTCCAACAGGACAGCGCCACAAGCCACCCAGCGAAAGCCACAATCAATTTATTGGAAACCAAGTTTGGAGAACGTGTTATCTCACGAAATGGTCCAGTCGATTGGCCGCCTCGGTCGTGCGATTTGACGCCGTTAGACTATTTCCTGTGGGGCTACGTCAAATCTATGGTCTATGCCAACAAGCCAGCGACGATTGATGAACTTCGTACGAATATCGAACGTGAAATTGCAGCAGTATCGGCCGATTTAGGCTTGAAAACCGTCGAAAATTGGGTTCTGCGTCTGGACTTCTGCAAGCGTGCCCGTGGTGGCCATGCAAAAGAAATCGAGTTCCATACATAATGGCATCGAACGTACTTTCACAGGAATAAAGAATTTCATTGATATCCAAAACCGTTTTTGTTTTATTTAAAAAAAAACTTTTGTAGCGCTTTTATTTACGGACCCGATATATATATATTGTAGCTTTAACCCGGTGCGCTTCGCAGCCCCATCATTTATTTATTTTCTTGTTAGGGTACTGTAGAATAGTTATACATATTTCTTTAAAAAGCAAATGACTATTCCATATGGGGAAAAATTATCTTGTTTATGTTCCTGGCATCAAGATACAATATTTATCCTTTTCTCTTCTGTGCCTCTAAACGGCCAAAACTATTTTTTGGACCATATTTTACCATTTTCCCCTAGTTTATGTTCCAATAGCTATATTCATACCCTGATAAAATATAAAACAATGTTTGCCCCACCGTGTCTTTAAAAGTTTTAATTAAAAAAGGTAAAATGAATGCCTAGTTGAAGTTGCAAGACGTACAATTGCCATTGGGATCATATTTTATCATTTTCGTTCCATTCATTGACACATTATAATTTACCATTTTTGCACCACTGTACAACATTTAGTCATTTTTGCCCCAACAGTGCCACTAAAAGTGTGCATTTAGAGAAATCATAGTTTATATTCCAATAGCCATATTCGCAACTTAGGCCGTACTTTTACCCTTTTGTCCCCTATCTGCACTACTTAAATTAATTCAATATTTTATTATTGCAATAACAATATCTTCTAAAGTAAGTAAGTAAGTCTGAGACTATATATAACACTTTTTCCCAACTTACCACATTTTGCCACACTTAACCGTATTTAGTAGTTTTTTACCCCACTGTACCATATTTAACCCTTCTTGCTTCACTGTCCCACATTTTAACCTTTTTGCTATACTCAGCCCTATTTAACACCTTTTAGCCACTCTGCACCATAATATTAAACATTAACTAAAATCATAACATTTGAAAAAGGACTTCTTATCTCGTACCGGGTGGCTGATTAATATTGCTACATTAAGAAACTCAAATAACTTTTTTTTTCAGTGTATGGAATTCAGTTTTCTTTTATTCGTGTTAAAGCTCATTAAATTTAATTAAATATAGCTTAATTAGTTTTAAAAATAATGGAATTTAAATGCCCCCCTGCTCGTTGATGCATGTGCGGCATCTTACCAAAAAGTTGTTCATTACTGCTTGGCGAGTTGAGACGGGAATAGCCGCAATTGTTTCTCGAATGGATTGCTTTAGTTCATTCAAATTTGTTGGTTTTGCTTTGTAGACTTCCTGTTTGCAATAAACCCACAAGAAAAAGTCAGGTGCAGTAAGGTCAGTCGAACTGGGGGGCCAACGGAATGTGGAGTTTCTGGATATCAGCTTATTGGGAAATTTTCGCCGCAATTCTGTCATAACAGGCCGGGCTATGTGAGGAGTTGCACCGTCTTGCTGAAACCACACAGAGTTGAAAGAAATTCTCATTCGGCGTAATTCTGGATAGAAAAACTCTCTCAACATGCTCAAGTAACGGCATCCAGTAACTGTAACGGTGTGACCGTTTACTTCGAAGAAGTAGGGCCCGATAATGCAGCGTGATGAAACTGCACAACGCACTGTGACACGAAGTGGATGCAATTCCGTGGGTTGGAAGCACTCCATATTCGACAATTTTGTTTGTTTATGTTGCTGTTTAAATCGAAATGGGCCTCGTCAGACATGAAAAGACAGTTCAACATGTTTCCGTCCTCTTCCACCATTTGAAGCATCTTCTGGCAAAATTCCAAGCGAATCGGCAAGTATGCTGAGTTCACTTTGTTGGCCATTTGAATTTTATATGGGAATAACTCCAAATCTTTGTGCATAATTGACTGCAATGACTGTCTGCTT
Source organism: Eudasyphora cyanicolor (assembly GCA_963930755.1). Taxonomy (NCBI): domain Eukaryota; kingdom Metazoa; phylum Arthropoda; class Insecta; order Diptera; family Muscidae; genus Eudasyphora; species Eudasyphora cyanicolor. The sequence goes on from OZ005736.1 coordinate 146,655,705, forward strand.
ATACCCATTTGAGCAGATAAGGTTCTTGTCGAAACTCTTGGATTGTTTTGTATGGCATCAGCTATAGCAGCGATTGTTTCCTCCGTCCAAACAGAATGGTTTCGATAGTAAGGTCTTCTGTTGACTGTCCCATGCTCGGAAAAATTTTTAGCAAGTCTCTTTATGGTCCATCTGCTCGGAGGATTGCCGCCAAACGTGCCCCTATACTCTTCATTGAACCGAAACTACGGACTTCAGTGCGTAATAGCGGCGGACAATCCAAATTCTTGTTTCAGTGTCCCAGTTATCCATTTTACATATGTATGTACTCGTATATTGTGTGTCCGTTTTCGTATTTATCAGTGTACAATTGCAGTGATATTTTGAAACATATATTTTATTATATTGTTGCTTTCCAAGAACATATAAGAAACACTTCTTATAATTGAATAAACTTTAAAATAATGACCAGAGACATAGGCTATAAATTGATTAGGTCAAGTGATATGGATTTGATAGGTTTGTTCAAGAAATATAATAAATACGATTTTTTTGTTCTCAAAAAACATTTATTTGTTTTCTCACAGATAAAATACAGGGTCTTTCAAGTTCATCCTTCTGGTTCAAAGTGTTTTAGAAAATAGTAAAAAAAAATACAATTTACTAAAATGAGTTAAATTTCACTCAAGAACCGTTCGAACACAATTAAAATCTGCTACGAAAATGCCATCATTTTTGCAAAATTGTGGATATTTTCGAAATAAGAAAGTTAATCGAAAACCAGTAAGGAAAGGCAGAAAGTCGGGCGGGGCCGACTATTTAATACCCTACACCTCCCTAACAATGCGATTAGGGTCATTGCGATAATAATTTGGAATAATAGGTAAATGGGTAAGAACATATATATGTGGATATATCTAATTATGAACCGACATTCGTTCCTAAATTGAGAAATATCTTTCTGGAGAATTTTGTAATGATCGGAAGTAAAGTACAACTTCTATAGCGCTTTGTAACCAAATCAGGAGGAACATGTATATGGAGGTTATATATAAATCTGAATCGATTTTCCCTAAATACTCATTCATGTAAAATAGAAACCTTTTTCCGTCGAATTTCGTACTGATCTGATATAAAATACAGTTTCTACAGCGCTTACATGTCAAATCGGGGGTAACATATATATGGGGGCTATATGTAAATCTGAACAGATTTTTACCAATTTCAATAGGGATCGTCCTTGGGCCAAAAAAGAGCACTGTGCTAAATTTCATCACAATCGGACCATAAATACGACCTGCACTTTTATTACAAGAAAAAATGGACAGACAGACGGACATGGCTAAATCGACTCAAAAATTGATTCTATGACGATCGGTATAATAAACTATGGTTCTTCTCTTTTTGGGCGTTACAAACATATGCACAAAGTCATAATACCCTGTATCACAGTGTGGTGTAGGGTATAAATATATGTCGACCAACTCGATTCAAGGCATAAACCAGTAAGGAAAGGCTAAAGTCGGGCGGTGCCGACTATATAATACCCTACACCACTCTCGTAATATTGAATAACTCTGATATATAAATTTTGTTATTCATGTATAAATTGTTTACATAAATTTACTTTTGGGACATTTTATACTTAAATAATACCCTGTACCACAGTGTGGTGTAGGGTATAAAAACGATTGGATCTAAAGAGCCAAATCGGATGAAACATATATATGGGAGCTATAGCTAAATCTTTACCGATTTTCTTCAAATTCGGCAATGTTGGTTCATGGATCAAGAAACTCTACCATTCTAAATTTCAAAATGATCGGATGTAAAATACAGCTTCTTCAGGACTAAAGAGCAAAATCGGACGAAACATATATGTGGGAGCTATAGCTAAATCTTAACCGATTTTCTTCAAATTCGGCAATGTTGGTTCATGGGTTAAGAAACTCTACCATTCTAAATTTCAAAACGATTGGATGTAAAATACAGCTTCTATAGGACTAAAGGGCCAAATCGGACGAAAGATATATATGGGAGCTATATCTAAATCTGAACCGATTTCCACCAAATTCAATAGCGATCTTAACAGCCGCGACATACTCTAAACTGCAAAATTTCAGAACGATCGGAGTGAAATTGCGACCTGTAGTCGACGAACAACTTTACATGGACGGACGGACGGGCGGACAGACATCGTTAAATCGACTCAGCTAGTGATTCTGAGTCGATTGGTATACTTTAAGGTGGGTCTAGCTGTGTTATTTTCAGGTGTTACAAACATCTGCCGTGAAACAAACTTATAATACCCTGTACCACAGTGTGGTGTAGGGTATAAAAACGCCAGTGCCTATCGTCCTGGCCGTTCAACTGAAAATATCGCCGCTGTAAGGAAAAGCATTGAAAAAAATTAAAATTTCTTAATTGTACGGCTCTCACAGGAATTGACTCTATCTGCAAAAACAAATGGCAAATTTGACATAAGAATTTGGCTCTTAAGACTTACAGGTTCATGCGGTGCTAGAATTTAAGCTAAGCGACCATCAGCAACGTGAGCGTCCTGTGGCAGATAATGCTCCCTAAAAATGCAGCCCCCGAAGCAATTCGCTAGTCTATATTGTCTTCTGGTTTTCTCTCTAACCATACACGATAGTTTTGTTTGTCTAAATATTGCTGAACACTAAACATTTTTCATCGGGTAAGACCAAATTGGCAAGCTCGACACCAAAGTGTTGCTATCGTAATATATTTGCTCGTGATACCCGAACTGCCTTTTGTGCTGTTGTTAAATATTACACTTTTTGTATTTTGTAGGGCTTCAATTGTAGTTAATTTTTTAATATGCGCCTATGCTACGAGCAGAGATTTGTAGATTATTGAATTGCGCTTTGTCGTTGATTACTTTTAAATTCTACCTATACACGGGGTAAAATCGCCCTTTTTCATATGGTTGAATCGAAAGAAAATACCTAACCTACACAAATTTTAAAATATTGTATATTTCGGAGCCAATACATTTTATTTGAAAATCAATAAAATATATTTGGAACCCATGTATTAATATATTACAACAATATATATTTGCAAACTAAATTTCTCAAATAAAATATATTTATATATACTCGTATATAAATTAAATAGAAATAAATTTTTTTTTTAGGAATTTCTCCAAATATATTTTATTTCAAAAAAAAGATTTTCAAAACTTTTGATGACTTTTTCGAATTTCAGTTTCAATTTTTCCTTGGTTCGAATTGCACTTCCTAGTTATGATACCATATGCAACATTAACGCCTTAAAATCAATCATTTCAAATTTCTGAGTACTCCAATCCATCATTAGTTGTCAATCCTCCAAGTAAATTATTTTTATCCAAGATAATACGATTTCAATTATTATTATTTATTATTTTTACGAACATTCAAAATTTCTAAAAAAATAACTTTGAATTACTGACAATTTTTACACAATTTAGGTATTTTCTGAATACTTAAATACAAATATATATTTGTTTCGGAAATAATAGGGTCAAATAAAAAGCATATTGGCATATAAACAAAGATTTGTTCAGAACAACATCATCTTAAACATATATTTTTTGTCTGTACCCAATATTATAAATTAAAGTGTACTCTAAACATATATATGTTTCAAGCCGAATATGATTGGGACAGTATACTACAGAAGCGACTTTTTTCAGTGTGTACACAAACTTATTGTTAATGTCATTAACAATTGCTGGTTGCCGATTAGAAAACAACAAACCTGTTGTTTGGTGACACTTCGAACATTGACGCCTGTACTTTAGTATTTTTTTTGTAAAGTTGTATACAATGTGTTACCGTATGGTTGTCGTTTTTTCACAAAAGTGTCTGGCAGACTTTCATCCCCAAGTGTGCTTAGTTTGACTACGTTCGGTACATTGTTTCTATCAGTACATTCCTTATTAAAGTGGACTGTATATGATTTCATGTATTAATATGGCCCCCATATAAAGGTACCTTCCAATTCGACTTCTTCACGTTCCAGAGGCCGATATGGTCTCTATATCATGAAACGGTATGCTAACTTTGTCATTCCTTTATTCATTTGCAAGAGCCTTGACTTATTGATCTGAGGCTCTAAGAAGTATACATATTATTCATCGTCGTAAAATCACGCTACCGTCCGTAAAGGGTGTTTTTTGCTATTTGGTTTTTCAGTCTTAAGTTTTTGCCAGTCTACGCGAGATTCGTGACATGTGTAAAAATAAACCAGTAAGGAAAGGCTAAAGTCGGGCGGGGCCGACTATATAATACCCTACACCACTCTCGTAATATTGAATAACTCTGATATATAAATTTTGTAATTCATGTATAAATTGTTTACATAAATTTACTTTTGGGACATTTTGTACTTAAATAATACCCTGTACCACAGTGTGGTGTAGGGTATAAAAACGATTGGATCTAAAGAGCCAAATCGGATGAAACATATATATGGGAGCTATAGCTAAATCTTTACCGATTTTCTTCAAATTCGGCAATGTTGGTTCATGGATCAAGAAACTCTACCATTCTAAATTTCAAAACGATCGGATGTAAAATATAGCTTCTAGAAAACTAAAGGGCCAAATCGGACAAAACATGTATATGGGAGCTATAGCTAAATCTTAACCGATTTTATTCAAATTCGGCAATGTTGGTTCATGGATCAAGAAACTCTACCATTCTAAATTTCAAAACGATTGGATGTAAAATACAGCTTCTATAGGACTAAAGGGCCAAATCGGAGGAAAGATATATATGGGAGCTATATCTAAATCTGAACCGATTTCAACCAAATTCAATAGCGATCTTAACAGCTGCGAAATACTCTAAACTGCAAAATTTCAGAACGATCGGAGTGAAATTGCGACCTGTAGTCGACGAACAACTTTACATGGACAGACGGACGGACAGACATGCTTAAATTGACTCATCTAGTGATTCTGAGTCGATCGGTATACTTTAAGGTGGGTCTATCTGTGTTATTTTCAGGTGTTACAAACATCTGCCGCGAAACAAACTTATAATACCCTTTACCACAGTGTGGTGTAAGGTATAAAAATGTTCAGATTGATTTGTCTTTTCATCATGAATTAATAGACATACAAACGGGAGCATAGGTCCCCAACGCTTGCAACTCATTGAGCTTAATTATCAAAAAATCGTACTCTGTGAAAAATGTGTTTTAATCGAAAAATATACTTCAGCGACGAGACTCATTTTTGGTTTAATGGGCACGTCAATAAACAGAATTTTATCCGAAGAGCCAGAGTCTGGTCAAGAATTGCTACTCGTAATGCAAAAATCACCAAAAAATATTTTTGGAATTTTTTTTACAGGATTGAAGAAAGACCTTTCGAAAACATTATGGGCAAAAATTTCCAACAAAAAGTGACTATTAGGGAAAACGGGGGCGTCTGGCCAAACTTTCAAAATTCAACACATTCCAACTCGGACAGTTCTTAACCGATCTCGTAAAATTTTGTGTCAGAAGTACTTTCCAATAGGACTAAACTTAGCTCTAGTTTCTTTCCGATCTGAAGACATCGCTTTAAAAATTTACTTACTCACTTCGTATTGAATCAATAAAAAACCACTGGGTTGCCATTAAACTGCATTAGTTATTAAAAGAAAAAGTGTACGTCACTAAGCCAGGAATAATTCAAGAGCTAAAGGATGAAATAATTCGGCACATTTGCGACATTGAACTTTAATTATGTCTCAGAGTCATTGAAAATATGAACCATCCGATAGAGGTATGCCACCGAAGCCGTGGCGAGCATTTGGCCGATATTTTGTTCCACACATAATTGTCACAGATCCTTCTATCATAGTTAAAATGTCCTATTTTACGCATTTTTCAGAAAACAAGCTATAAATCATGTTTGTGTGAATTTTTACCTTACCTTCAAAACCCCGTTTTTCTAACGACAACATCTTTCATATATGATGATACACCCTTTCTAGTTTCTGATGACGGTATGTTTGTATGTATGAACATACACATGAACTGTTTATTTTGAATGTGGCGTAAACGCCATCTTGCTTTTAAACCAAGAGTAGTATCTTTAAAAGGATAGGTGAGTAATAGAAATATAAAGGGTTTTCCAACAAGAGGTGTTATTTTGGTATTCAAAAAAAAATGTAATTTTTTGAGATAAATGATCGGATGTTTATTTCATAATAAAGAGGAAGGTATGCCGTTAATAATGAAAAACAACATCAGCCAAATGGCCACAGCGACCACGCTTACAGGACCATATCCTTCTCATGACATTGTCCATAACCAAATCGCAAAGTGGCTGCCCTATGTCCTCGATAGCCTCACGAATTCTATCTTTGACGTGGCCCCAAAGGAAGAAGTCGCAATGTGGTAAATTACAAGATCTCGGGGCCCATTGTGATCACCTCTTCGAGAGATAACACGGTCCGGAAACTTTTCCCGTGACAGAGCAATGGTTTCGTTGCTTGTGTGGCACGTAGCGCCGTCTCCGACCATAAAAAATCATTAATCATCTCTCGATAGCTCAATCCATTCACCTTAACTGTTGACCCAACCTGATTTTCGAAAAAGTAACGCCCAATGACCCCGCCGGACCATAAGCCGCACCAAACAGTCACACGTTGAAGATGGAGCGGTATCTCAACAATAACTTTTGGGTTTTCCGAGCCCCAGATGCGACAATTTTGCTTATTGACGTAGCCACCGAGGTGGAAATGGGCCTCATCAGTCAAGATGATTTTGTATCGTTCGTATCGTTTTTTGTTCGATCGTTTTGTATTGTTCGATGATCGTGTATCGTTCCATTTTTAGTAATGGCGTAGTTTCTACTTGTCAAATGTCAACGAATAAAAGCTTCAAAAGTGACAGCTACCGAAATACCGGGTGATTCCAAATAACACCTCTTGTTGGAAAACCCGTTATTATTCTATGCCGTTAATGTGCCGAATTATCTTACTCTTTAGCTCTTGAATTGTTGCTGGCTTATCGACGTACACCTTTTCTTTCAAATAACCCCAAAGAAAGAAGTCCAGCGGTGTCAAATCACATGATCTTGTCGGTCAATTGACATCGCCACGACGTGAGATAACACGGCCATTGAATTTGGTGCGCAAAAGAGCCATTGTTTCCTTAGCTGTGTGGCAAGTGGCACCGTCCTGTTGAAACCACATATTGTCCACATCCATATCTTCCAATTCGGGCCATAAAAAGTTCGTTATCATTTCACGATAGCGAACACCATTCAGAGTAACTGCCTGACCGGCCTCATTTCGAAGAAGTATGGCCCGATGACGTCGCCAGCCCATAAGCCGCACCAAACGATCTGGGCGAACATGCACAAGTGTTTTCACACCTCCTACAGACCCGGTTTGCTGAAATTTGCGCACAATTCTCCCGATTGTGGACACATTTGGTCGATTATGCTGATAAAAAAAAACATCACGAAGTGCACGAAATGCATTTTGATTTGTACGCCCATTTTCGTAAAAGGCTTTAAAATTTAAAGCGTTGCTCGATTGTGTATCTTTCCATGGTTCAAATTGAGTTAGTCTGAAATTGAGAGAATGTCAAATGAAATGCAGAAAAAAACATGACGTTTAGGTGTGGTTCACATTCAACATCAGCCCTTACAGTTTAATCAAACTGAAAAAAAATTTTACATGAAATTAAAAACAAGTTTGCCCTTAAATCATAGATTTAATCTGTCTTTGTTTGAATAACAAATTTCTTTAAATTTGAGAAAATTTACTTGATTTCAAAGAAATTTTTATTCGTTTAAAGTAAAATTCCATACTTCTATGATAAGATGTCCATAACACTATGTCATGTTGACTTTAACGTTACGTCATAAAATTAAAGAAATAATAATTGATTGTAGTACAACTGAATTAACGATTAGTTATCTTTTAAATTAAGAGATCGTTTTTATCTGCAGGAGGACAATTTAGACTCTCTTTGGTCGCAAATTTAGAATAATAGTGAGAGTTACAATGAAGTTTGTTTGAAATTTTTTGGAATGAGTTCATGTTGAGCTGTGGTAGATAAAGGTTTTGTGCGCTTGCGCATGTTGACATTTGTATACCCTCCACCATAGGATGGGGGGTATATTCATTTTGTCATTCCGTTTGTAACACCTCTAAATATTGATCTGAGACCCCATAAAGTAAGTATGTATATTCTTAATCGTCGTAAAATTCTAAGACGATTTAGCCATGTCCGTCTGTCCGTCCGTCCGTCTGTGGTAATCATGTTACAGTCCGCAATAATAGAGCTAGGTTGATCAAATTTGGTACAAATACTTCTTATATTTGCAGGTTGTTTGGGATTGCAAATGGGCCATATCGGTCCATATTTAGATATAGCTCCCATATATAGCATCTAACTATATTTTTTGTGTTTTTCGGTGTTATTTTCTTTAGGTTTGAGCTATTTTGTGAGGTCACATGCTATCCATGGTGGAGGGTATATAAGATTCGGCAAGGCCGAACTTGTTAATTCTACATTAATAGCAACAATTTCGGCGGCTGTTTGTTGACAGCTACCGCAGCTCACACAAAGAGAACTATTCGTTTAAGGAAAAAATTTGCAAAATATTTAATATCCATTTATTCAAAATATTTAATTCTCATATTCCCTCTAATATGAAGAAAACTAGACTAAACACTATGGCTACTGAATAAAGTGTTTATCGAAATCAAATGTTTTAAAAAATAATAATTTAATAAAGAAAATAATAAAAATGATATATAGCCTCGTCACACTAAAGTGTGGGTATCATTACCATGATTAAAAATTAAATAAAAAAATTTTACGAAACTTATTTTACACTTGTGGAAAGTACAGAATGTGTTTGGTTTAATTAAAGAATGTACTCAATCTAAAGTCATTTTTTGTATTTAATGTAAGCTCTAGCCGTAATAGATTTAAAAATGTGAAGTCTTTCATCGAAGTATACGGCGTAATTCTTTCAAAGATGTTTGATCTCCAGATTTACAGATGATTAATGACTTTAATTGTCGTACAAGATGTACTTATTTTAAAAGTCTTTGTCTTTGGAGCCAAATCAAAGAAAAAATATTAAAAGTTAAGAAAATTTTAATGATTTTCAGTACACTTTTCTTTCAGTGCACCCTTATATTATGTGTAAATTTTCGTATTTTGATGAATAGAGTAGATCAGTATGGCGTTTACGCCACTTTCACAATAAACAGTTCATATGTATGTACATATCGCTCACTAACTTCAAGAGTGACATAACTCAAAATTGAAAATTTTCAAGACGAATAACTTTAAATCGGTATAAACAGATAAGTAACACGAAATAAGATGTTTAAAAACGTTGGTAATATCCGTAATATGGTTGTTTATTTATAAACTAAAATTCGCTGAGTTTAATTTATGAACATTTGCAAAATTTGCGTTTCTGTAAGGCAACCTCAAAAATTTACAATTTTGAGTTATGTCACTCTTGAAGTAAGTGAGCGATATGTACATATGTATCAAAAACAATATAATTTAAGAAGACATTCCTTCCTGTAGAGAGTAATTGTCAGTTACGAACGAATAGGAATTTGATTCCAACGAGTGAGGTTTTTCGCGGATTTTCAGACCGTTTCCCCCCGAACTTTTTGTAATTGTCACAATTAAAAAATTAATATTAATCGATAAGTGCAAAAAAAGTTCAATCAATGTTCCGGGAATACTGTTTTTTCGCGTGTTACAATTCATTCCTATTCGTTCGTAACTGATAGATTTTGACGTTTCGGCCTGAAGGAATGTCTTCTTATATTCTATTTGTCTTTGATATGTATACCCAATATAAACTTTCATTTCATATCATTTCCCAATATACATACATATTTTTAATTTCAGCAACAAACAAATTCATCAAAATGGGCAAAAATAGAAAAAAAATAAAACGCGATAAGAAAAAGAAGAAATCAAGTGCAGAATGTAAACAATGCAAATATAAAAAATAATTAAATTATTTCAAATGTATGTATGTAATTGTTCCAGTGGAAAATCTTCTCCAACGATCGCCTTGTTGTTGCAGTAAAAGCAGAAAAACCTATACAGAATTTGTAAATCACAACGAACACCACCCCGACTCATCAGTTTCCGTGACAAAAACACCGATCTTGATAATAGAAACTAAAGCGGTAAGTAGAGAAATCAAAAGGGGTGATTCCCATTTCGTTTTCAGATTCTAATGGAAATGAGATGGAAAGAGAAATCAAGAGATTTCAAAAAGATGCATATAATTTTCAATGCTAAAGAAATTGTTTTTATGTACATATGTATGTATTTGCTTTTGTGAGCAAATAAATAAATGATGATTAATGCAATTTTCTATAGAAACCGGAAATTGCCAATTGCTAGGATCTAATATGCAGAATTTATTCTTGTGGGTTCCACATACTACATACATACATATGTATTATTCACGTCTCTTTCGAATACGAAATAAACACTGCTAAGCTAATATCGACACATCCATTACAAAATTTGCTAAGTCGACTTAGCATGTTTTCATTTTTAATTTCTAATTCAGTTAAAATTTGGTTTTTATCCGTCACCCAATAAAGAGTTATTCACAAAACAGAATTTATGTATTTATCCCGAATCGATGGAGGGATGCCAAAGTGGTGTTCATACCCTAACCGGGAGAGATATCGCACACTAGGCCAAAAGACTTCAGACCAATTCTATTGAAAGGTCTGGAAAGACTTTTAGATTATTTCATTAGGGAAAACCTGAATACAAAACTCCTGTCGGGGAACCAAACTGCTTGCAATAAGGGAAAGTCTTCAGAATCAGCCTTGTACGAACTTGTGCGCACTATCGAATCGTCCCTGCATCTCAGGGAATTCACCATGGTGAGATTTCTTGACATCCTTCTATGTCTTTTAACAACATTCACTCAGTTGCGGTAATTGCTGCACTGTCACTCTACTCTAGCTTGATTAGGCTAATTCAAAGCCTGCTTAGCAACATGTCTTGGGTCCACAACTCTAACAAGGTTTGTAAACAGAGGGACGCCACACGGAGGAGTAGTGTCTTCACTAATTTGGAACCTAGTGGTGAATGAAATCCTGCTAGATCTAGAACGTTGTGCCTGCAAGGTCGTGGCATATGCGGACGACGCACAGTGGCGCCCGTAGAGCAAACGAGGTTGCAAAAATCAAAATTTTCATGTGCGCCGACGAAGTTTTGAATAAACCCATGTTATAGGAAACTTTTCAACGATTTCAAATATGCTACTCTTAATAATATCACATTTTTAGTTTAGAAGATATAACCGTTCAAAGTTGGCCGACTTTCGGTTTTCAAAAAAACACACAATTTTTAGTCAATTTGTTGTGTTGTATTTATTGATGTATTTATTAAATGTATAATGATAAAAAAAATTAACTGTTTGCTTTGTGTTTCTCCTGGTAAAACACTATTTAAAAACTATCCGTTTTTTCACTATTTTTCAACTTTGATGGAAAATAAAAAAAATCTATATTTTTCTATATTTGCCATATTTTCAAAATATGTTCTTTGATTATTCCTTTACATGATCCCAAAGGTTTTATTTGCCTCTAGGCGCCCCTTTGGCTTCTAGAGGTGAAAAAGGTAAAAAAAAAGACGTGGTTCTTGATTGGCAAAAATCAAATCATTAACCCTTCGTCATACACATGTTTCTATAGTCACATTCGTAACACATGGGTCAGGCCAGACCAACTGTGTATTCATTTTGTAAAACAATAAAAACAACTCGCGTAAACTTCTGTAACTGGCACTCATGATAGAATTATTGGGAAAATTAGCTGTACGGACAGCATGGGATGCCATCATTTCCAACATGAAAACCCTTTTTTGTCTGAATTCGTGGAAAGAACTCACAATTCTTGGAAAAACAAAATTACGTCCACACGCATTCGTACTTTTAGAACAAAACATACCTTAGGGAGATGCTTCGTGTACCTGTACACGATGTGATTGGTCACCCGCCCTGTAGGTAGGCAGGTAGGCCAGCACTCCACCACACCACGCACAGTCCAACCCCGTTAAGACTCCGCCCACAAGAACCCAAGCGCACACTGGAAAATTCTACCTAATTTATCTGTGACCAAAACGTGGTGGTAAAAACTTGCGTCATGCACAGCTACTATATAAGTGTAAACACTTAGCGTGGTTTCAACAAACCTGATTGTGCTATTATTGACCAACCATCTAACCGCGAGTTATTGAAAACATGGCGTTGAACAATTTAAAATTATTTGAACTGTTTAGAAAGCACAACCACACCAAAGTTTTTCACGGAAGCTGCTTTAGAAGAACTTGATAGCTTATACGGAAATATTGAGAGAAGCGAAATTATAAAAAATATTTTTTATCTGATATATGCAAATATTAAGGCAAAATGGGTGAAATCTAATCGAACCATTCAGAAATTCAAATACGAGGACTGACTTAATGAAGACACCATCCTGGATATATTGGCAGTAGAAAAACCCACCACATCAACCAGAGGAGCAAAAGGAAGGCCAAAAAAAGTATTGAGGAGTGTTCAATTTTCACAAGAAAGAGGAAACTTGCCGATGCCACCAATGACTTGACCACGAAGCATTTATCGGAGGCGCTGTCTATTAAATATACAAAGGATAGTGAAAGAGTGAGGTCGCAGATTACAAAATCTGTTGCTGATACAAGCCCACTGCGACTAAAAAGGATTAAGGAAAGAATTCCCATGCCCACAAACGCACACATTAAAAAGTATGGTTCCGAAGAAGCCTTGGCCTTGTTTATGGACTTACAACTTTCCAAAGAAAAATATGAGATACTACGGGCATCCTTGATGCGACACGGGGCTGACGTTTTACCAGGATACAAGCATATTACGCAAGCCAAAATAAATTCACGACCACTGCATGCGGAGTTTACGGAAGTCTCTGTGAAAGCCAATCTGCAGGATCTCATGGGCCATACAGCAAAACGGTTGTTGGAGAGTCTTTCTGAAAATGAGGTGAAAATTCTTCCTGAGAAACTGACATTGATCAGCAAATGGGGCTGCGATGGATCATCGGGACAAAGCGTTTATAAGCAAAGGATATCTTCCGATGACGCTACAATATCGGACGGAAATATGTTTATGGCATCTATTGTTCCTTTGCGGCTAAAATCTGATGTTTCCCTACACTGGAAAAATCCACGTCCGTCATCAGTGCATTATTGCCGACCAATAATGTTTCAGTTTGCAAGGGAATCGGCAGAACTCATAAGGTCCACGGTGAAGGACATTGAAGAACAAATAAGCAAGATTAAGCCTACAAAGCTGCAAATTGGAGAAGGAAAATATATTGAATGCAATTACGAGTTCCACCTGACCATGGTTGACGGAAAAGTCGTAAACGAACTGACAGGAACAACCTCAACATTGTCATGCCCGATTTGCAAAAAGAGTCAGAAGAACTTTGGTAATTTAAACGATTCTACAAACGAGGAGAATTACGAATATGGAATGTCACCATTGCACGCAAGGATAAGGTGTATGGAGTTCTTGCTAAAACTGGCGTATACCCTACCACAAGAGGAGGAAAACTTCGATGAAAATACATCAATAAAGGATAAGGAAAAGATCAGAAAGAAGCAAATACAGGATGCTTTCTTTAAACAAGTTGGACTAAAAGTAGACTGTCCCAAGCACGGCTACGGTAACTCAAACGATGGAAACACTTCTAGGAGATTTTTTGAAAATGATGAGGCAGTAACTAGAATCACTGGAATTGACAATCAAATTGTGAAAAGATTGGGAACGATCTTGAATGTTTTAAACTGCAAAGAAAATGTAAATTCTACAAAATATGGAGAATATGCATCGAAAACTGCATCTCTTTTAGCAGAAATGTATCCACAGAAGAAGTTGACCCGACCGTCCATAAAATATTGGCACATGGCAAAGATATAATTGAGTACCAGTCTTTGCCAATTGGAGAGCTTTCTGAAGAAGCACAGGAGTCTCTTAACAAATTTTATAAAAAATATAGATTGCAGAACACATTCAAAGCATCAAGGGTAAGGCAAAATGAGGACCTCTTCAACATGTTGGCAGCATCTTCCGATCCACTTATTTTTTCCCTGCGGCATGTGAAGTCACGAATAGAGTTAGAAAATAATTATAGTTTAGAAATGATTAGTCTTTTAGATATACCTTCTCCTACGAATTGTGATTTAAAAAAGAAGTAATTTTTTTAATTTGTTGGGTAATAATTTAAGACATAAAACCCTAAAGAAAAAAATAAAAACAATCTAAAAATGTAAAAATAATTTTTTTTAGTTACCATAAAATTGATTTTTCTACAAATTTTAACTTTGATAACCCATAAGTAGGCCCCTACAAAGCACCCTTTCCAAACGCTCATTTCATAGGCTGAACAGTTATCTATCATATGCTGTTTAAACTGTTCAATTATCTTATTCGGTTCAAAAGATATGATTTTTGCAACGAAAAAACTCAAATGGCGCCACTGTGCGTCGCCTGATATCCCTGCAGGAAGGCTGTAGGGTCGCGGTGGGGCTTTTTTCAATAGCCTTTTTTTTACAGATCACGTGTGAGTCTTGTCATGCTGTCATGTTATTTTTGTTAAGTATTGTTTGGCATTTCATCATGGAAAGACTTACGCCTGAACAACGTTTACGCGTGGCATTCGCTAGTTACCAGTCGAAAAAAAAAATTGGACTCAACGGATGGACCATCTGAGACGTAGCCGCGGCCAACATTTGATAGACATAATCTTGAAAAACAAAGAATGTTCTTTCAAATGATAATAAACTAACCATCACCAACCTACTATCTAAGGTTCAGAGAACTGCCTGCCTGATCATAAGCAGAGCCTTAAGGACTACAGTGACTGAGTCTCTACAAGCCCGGCCGATTAATATTGTGACGAGAGAAGTTGCAACCAGAGAGGCACTAAGATCAAACTGCCTATCAATGTGGAGGTACAAGAACTACGGTCACATGAGGATATCAAAGTGTAGTGCTATGGTAACCGACCGAGTGGACTATATACCAACTGTATACACCTTCGAGAGGCACTACATCACTATTGCCCCTGTTCTGTATTCCGAGAGCGGATTGAATCCGAATTTCTAATTTATAAAATTGTCCATGATTTCTGTCTGAGGACTTTTGAAGATTCTCCGTCAGTGCAGATTGTCTTTATTTTTTCCATTCGAAGATATTTGTGGCGTGATTACAACAGATGGACGGACGGAAGGACATGGCTAAATCGTCTTAGAATTGTAAGACGATTAGGAATATATATACTTTATGGGGTCTCAGATCAATATTTAGATGTGTTACAAACAGAGTGAAAAATGAATATACCCCCGATCCTATGCCTCAGTGGATACATCCCATCGATTTTTTTCTTCATATAGCATCGATGGCTTAATATATAAAGGGCGTATCTAGATTTTTGTCACAATTGCGTTTTCCGTTTATTCTGGTAGAATGCTGTCAAATGCACCTTCGTTTTTATACCCTTCACCATAGGATGGGGAGTATATACATTTTGTCACTCCGTTTGTAACACCTCTAAATATTGATCTGAGACCCCATAAAGTATATATTTGTAATCGTCGTAAAATTCCAAGACGATTTAGCCATGTCCGTCCGTCCGTCCGTCTGTTGTAATCACGCTAATAATAGAGCTAGCTTGATCAAATTTGATAGAAATATTTCTTATAGTGGCAGGTTGTTTGGTATTGCAAATAGACCATATCGGTTAATGTTTTGTAATAGCTCCCCTATAGAGGTCGGTCCAAATGTAAAAGCATTTTAGCAGAAACCTTGCAGTTTGTATTATATTTTCACAATAATTCATCACAGCAAAAATTTTACAAATCGGTACATACTTTGTTATAGTCACCCTATAGAGGTCGCTTCAAAATATCGTATTTAAGCCATAAATACCATATTTTCTAAGCATTTTAACTGAATTTTTGCAGTTTGTATTTAATTAAGACTAGAATTCATCGCAGTAAAACTGTTTAAAATCAGTTCATATTTGTTATAGTCCACCTATAGATGTCGCTCCCAAAAAGGCTTATTTAAGTCATAAACATCACATTTTCTAAGAAATTTAGCTGAAACTTTGCAGATTGTATTAAATTAGTTCATATTTTGTTAAAGTCCACCTATTGATGTCGCTCCCAAAAAGGCTTATTTAAGACATAAACACCACATTTTCTAAGAAATTTAGCTGCAACGTTGCTGTTTATATTATATTTTGACAAGAATTCACCCCAATAAAATGTATACAAATAAAATTTTATTTTGTTGCAGTCCCCGTGTAGATGTGTCACTCAAAAAAGCTATTTTAAGCCATAAATACCATATTTTTCAGGTGAAGAGTTTGAGTAAAGAATGGTTTAGATAATAGATTTTAGGTATTGTAAAAACCCCATAAGTCGAGTCAAAGAATTTGTTTGGTTTTTAAGAAACAACAAAATATACGAGATACGCCATTTTATATTAAGCCATCGAAGTTTTGTTGTTAAAAATATGTTGTGAAAAAATCTTATAGATTCTATGGGAAAACTATGAAAAATAAAATTTTGAAATTCAGATATCTGGGGAATGGTATACATATCGCACCTGTTCAACAAAAGGGTAACAACTTAAAATTTCTAAATTTTGTTTTTTTACCAAAAAACAAAGTGCAGTGGCTTTCTCTACCCACTGCAAAAAGTGTTTATTGATTTGTCATCATTTTCATAATAAAAAATCGTAATGAATCTCTCGTCTTTAGATTCAACTAAAGAGTTACATTCCGCTCTAATTTTTTTATTTGGAATTTTAATTTACGAAACTAATATTTATTTGCTTTTAAGTATTCAGAAAATGTATGAATACATTAATAAGACAAGTTTTATGTTTTGCAGTAATTCAACGATAATTATTTTTATGAAATTTTAAATGTTCGTAAAATTCCTTTATGCTTGATGGGTTGACAACAAATGATGACTTGGAATAAATAGAAATTATACATGAAATTCGAAAAATCTGCAACGCTTTGGGAAGTTTTTTTATAAAAAAAAATATATTTGGAGAAATTCCTAAACAATCATTTTATTTGTATGTAAACACATATCTTATTTGAGGAAATTTGTTTGCAAATATATTTTGTTGTAATTTTTTAATACATGCGTTCCAAAAAAATTTTATTGATTTTCAAATAAAATTTATTTACTCAAAAATATATAATATTTAAAAAAGTGTGTTCCAAATATATTTTCTTTCGATTCAAACATATCAGAAAAGGCGAGTTCAAGGAAATCGGACCTTTATTTATCATGTATAGAGTAATATTTTTAGTTTTGCCCTTTTCAACTCATTATCTGAGTAAGATTTTTCAGTTTAAGAGATACATCTCAAAATAATACCACTACACGCTGAAAAAAAATCGCCTCTGTAGTATATTGTCCCAAACATATTCTGCTTGAAACATGTATATTTTTAGGGTCCCCTCCAAATATATAATATTTGACACATACAAATATTATATGTTTGGGAGGATGTTGTTTTAAACAAAACTATGTATACATCCTAATATTTTTTATTTGGATATGTTATTTTCAAAACAAAGATATATTTGCGTGAAAATATATCTATTCTTTAATTCGATACCTCCATTCTAATCTATGCTAAGTGCAAAAATGTAGTTTTTCAGGAGAGTTTGATGAATATTTCGAATGACCTGTACTGATTTGTGAATAACTTTTGATTGGGTCGACGGATAGATACCAAATTTTGACTGAATATAATTTGGAATATTTAGAAATTAAAAATGCAATCTCCCTAAAAACATGCTAACTCGACTTAGCATGTTTAAGAATGGAGGTATCGAATTGTTTTAAGTTTTCAGCAGATAAAGGGTAATTTTTAAAAATTTTTAATGTTAGTAAAATGTCTTTATAATTGAAAATAATGACTTGGAATAGTTAGAAAATAAAAATAAGTGGTTTCAAATAGAAGTCAATGCTAAGTAAGTCATTTTTAATAGGAAAGCATAATTCGAAAACATGGAAAAAATTAAAACTAAAGTTCGAAAAATTCAGCAAAGTTTTGAAAATCTTGTTTTTTTTAAATAAAATATATTTGGAAATATTCATAAACAATAATTTTATTTGTATTTAAACACATATTTTATTTGAGAAAATTAGTTCGCAAATATATTTTATTCTAATATATTAAGATATGCGTTCTAAATTCATTTTATTGATTTTCAAATAAAATGAATTTGCTCGAAAATATGTAATATTTAAAAATTTGTGTTCCAAGTATATTTTCTTTCGATTCAAACGTATCAAAAAAGGCGATTTTGCCCCGTGTATTTATATACACATTTTTTTCAGGAAAAGACTAATAACTCAAAAAAGTTGTTATTTTTCTATAACTACCAAAAATCAAAAAAGAAAATAAAGTTATCTTTTATTCAGTGATATTTTCTTGCAATGACATATTCTTTTTTTTTGTTATATATCATTAATTTAAAATTTTGAGTTGTTACCTTTTTGTTGAACAGGTGCGATATGTATTTCGAAACATATGAAAAATTCAAAAGTTACACGCAATTCTAAATTGTTTATACCCAAGGTGCCCCCGTTAAGGCCCTTTAGCTTTGCCCCTTCATAGTATATAGGTCAAATTTTGTCTCAATCGGTGGTCTGGTTAAGAAACTGCAGAATTACTTATTTCCCTTTTTTCTGAATTCCTCCCACTTTGCATTCTTTTGGCCCAGTGACTTACTATTATTGCCTTATTTAAAGCCCATCCTTCAGCCACTTAAGGGTTAATTAGATCGGTAATTGTAAGCTTTTGTTTGTCAGTTTTGTTTATTTTCTTTACCAAAAGTTCAAGTTCAGCTTTTGTGCTGGTCATACAAGACTGATCTGTAAATAATTCTTGTGCACCCAATCAGTGAGTGTGAGTAAGTGAGCGCTGAGCGATGTGAAAGCAGTGTCACGACCAACATTAATAAAATCTGTATTGTGCAGTACTTAGCTGCTTCTCTAACATACACCATCTTTATACGATGCCATTTTTAGCTGCCAATTTTATCAATTCTCTTTTAAAGTTGCAGCGTAAATCTTCGTGCCTTTACACGTTGCCATGATATGATATTATCATGATATTAGTACTTGTCATTTGTTCTGACATTTCTCTTTAGTGAGTGTTCTTTTTGTTTTATTATTTTTGTTTATTATTTTTTATTTTATTTCCTTTTATTTTTCTTTTTTAACTTCTGTTAATTTAATCTATTTTCAACTCAAAACAACACACAACACACGAAAAACTAGAAAATGAAAGAAACAATAATATCAAATGTCAAAATCATAAGAAAAGCGAAAAGAGCACAAAAGAGAATTTCATGCCATTGCCATGAAACCCAGTGCGGTGCCACTACGTGCCACTTTTTCCTCCATTCTTGCTTCTCTACACCCCTTATCAACAAACGCCAGTTGCATGGCTAAAAAATGGCATCGTATAAAGGCAGTGATACAGAGAAAATAAACTTTTTTTTAAAGCTTTGTCACTAAACTTTTGATGAACGCTTAACGTATGTATAAGAGATAGATCTTTACTCGAAGAGCGTAATGTTTATTGTTTGGATGAGAGACAGCGTTGCCAGATATTTTTTGAAAAAAACTTAAATTTTTCAAAGAAAAAACTTATTTTGCAATCAAAAAACTTATTATTTCTATTTTATACAAAGATCGAAAAATAGTAGAAATTCAATCTTAAATTGAAGCATAATCGCGAATAACGTTGTAAGCGCCATTAATGCCGTGTGGGCAAAAATAATTCGTAATTAATTAAATATATAAAATTTATAAGAAACATTTTATAAAATTGATTTTTAATGCAGCTATGTCTATAATGAGTAAAAAAAGAAAATTTTGAAAGTGTCTGCTACTTTTAAAACGTTTCATACGAATTTTTGACAATTTAAATTTTGTCGTTTACAACGTTATTCGCGATTATGCTTCAATTGTTGAAATGTTTCTTTCTTTGAAACGCTTAATATAGTTTCGATTAATAGTTAAAACACAAAAATCTGTTCTATATACACGTAACATCAAAAAAATCAAAATTAATTTTATGATTGAATATAGTCTACTAGGCTAAACTACACATTCTAGAAAATTTTGGAGTTCAATATCAAAAATTTACCATTTTATGAACGATATTCAAAATTACGTTACAGCAAACAAGGTCATTAAAAACGCGGAAAGATTCATAAAATTTTATTTTATTTAATTCAGAATGTACACCACAACTAATTGCGCTAAATTTGTTATTTGGTTTCGATTTAATAGTCTGAAATCCCTAAATTTGGTCAAAAGCTTAAAATTACTTAACTTTGTTTTTTGCTTCTCTTGAAAAATCATGAACATGTGGGTTACGTTATTTTGGATTTCAGGTGACGATATTTAGGTATAAATATTCAAACCATTTAAATTATTTTATAATTTCTAAAATAAAGGGAAAATCCAAAGAGAAATTATTCCTGAAAAAAAAATCGAATTGAAAAATATGATTCCCTGAAATTGCTTTAAGTTTTGTTTCTAAATTATGTCCATAACATCTCACATCAAATCTCCAATTATTTTTTTGTTTCGTTAAAAAATGTGTAATTAGTAAGTAAATTATAGAAACTATGATATAAGTGATTAATCCTATTTTCAAAATTTAATATTAATTTAAAATTATACTTAAAATGAAATGGTTTGCGAAATCTTTTGTTTTCTGAGATAAATATATAATATTAGTTCGGTGAAATATTGTTTTGTTTTGGTAGTTCTTATTAACAATAAATTACCGCTTCCATAAATAATTCAGGCTGATTTAAGTTAAAGGCATACATACATTATTGCTATTGAATTCTGACGATGATGGAGTGGTGTCTATCGAAAATGCAGTTAATTCTACTCAGCAATTTTTGAAATTCGCTACACTTGTTGTATTTGTTTCTATTACATTTTTGCAACAGACAGAATGTAACTGAAACATGTGGCCTTCAACCAAATAAATTGTGACTGAATACCAAAAGCACAGACCAACATTAAATAACAGAACTTAAAAAAACTTATTTGTGGAAGAAAAAACTTAAAAGTGATATTTTCGATTTGAAAAAACTTGGAAAATAAGTTTAAACTTATCATCTGGTAACGCTGATGAGAGAGCTTATGGCAAAAAAAAACAAATCAAAGCTTTTTCTCAGAGTTCGGTTTACATCAAGGGTGCAGAAAACTGTCATGAACCTGAAGATAGCAAAGGGGTTGAACACCTCCACGGGAAATTATTATCACGTTATTTACTACGAAGTCACATGTAGACATTAGGTTGTAACGAAAAATGATTGAGGTTCTCGAAGTTTTTTTTTTAATTTAACTTAAACGTATGGAAATACGACTCATTTGCAATACCACACTAGATGAGAAGACGCCAACACTGCGCACCGCATATTTTCAGAACTCGACTGAACTTATTCAGAACACAAAATCATCATGAGACCTATGAAAAAATAAACAAGTAATATATTAGAGATATGTATGTATATAGGGTAAGCAGATAAGAAAGGACGGAAAATAAATTTAAATTAAACAAGAAAACTACATGCAAAAAACAGATTGCCGACCCAATTTGGTAGTTATTAGAGACGTGCATTATTACACTACAAAGTATTGTACAATGTAGTATAATTGATAAATACCTTGTATATGTTGTGCAAACGAGAAGTTGTAAAGTAAATGTTGTGCTGTTGTCAAACAGATGGTTGTAGATGTTGTGTCGTTCTGGTTTGATCACTCTACACAGAACATCGCATGTTCGTTCTACTATGTTGTATTGGGAACTACACAACATGCATTAATTTCTCTCTCTCATATACGCAAATACTTATTGTAGTTATAGTGTGCTTGATCGTTGCAACGCGTGGCAAATTGTTTTGTGGAAAAGTACAGTGTTTGTGGTAAAATTTCTGTGAAATTTTATATTATATTTGTGCAAAATGAATAACAATGACATTAAAGCTAAAATCCTGCCAGGTGTTTATAAAATAAATATAAAGCGAGGAAGAAGCAAAGTTTGGGATTATTTCGGCCATATTATTGACGATGAAAATAATGAAATCCCAAACTTTATTGCATGCAAAATATGCAATAGCGTTTACAAATACTCAAAGTATGCGCTGTCAAATATGTCGAAGTACAAGTGCTTCGTTGGAGCACAAAATGAAGAAGGAGTAATACAAGTTGAGGTGAATGGAGATACCAAGAAAAGATGCACAGAAGTTTTAACAGAATGGGTGGTGGGTGACATTCGCCCTTATGCGCTGGCTCATGATCGTGGCCTTAAAGAATTTACCAAACTCATACTCGAGGTTGGACATAAACATGGACGTAATGTAAATGTGGAAAACTTCTTGCCGCACCCCACTACAATTTATAGAGATGTTGAGCAAAGGTTTAAAATACATTTTTCAATTTTAAAAACCGATGTAACAGCGGTAGCTGAGGCTGGGTATGCGCTAACAAGCGATGTATGGACGGACAATTTCCTAAAAATGTCTTTCCTCGCCGTAACAATCCATTACATAAAGGACAGTTCATCGAAAAATAAGTTGCTTGGTATAAAATCCATTTAAGGCCTCGCTTATACAAGTAAGTTACTATATATTTAAGAATGCAAATGATAATAGAGCAAGTGTAGATATTTTATGAAAATTCATGTTTTTCGGGACATCATTAAAATATTAGCTATCCCTGCAAGTAGTGCACCCTCTGAAAGAGTATTTTCAATTGCTCGAACAATACTAACAGATAAAAGATCTCAAATGACAGCGAATTCAAAGTCATTTAATGAAATAATGTTTGTCAATATAAACTCAAAAGACTGATTAGACTATAATTTTTTTACGAATTTTATTTTAAGTTATTGACTAATTAATTAATATGAAAAAACAAATGTGTTACTTTTTTATATACAAAATATGTACCAAACTAATGTGAATCTTAGCGATTTATGAAATCGAGTTATATGTGTTATTTTTTGTTTGTTTATATGTACATTCAATGTACTACAATGTACTACATTGTACAATGCACATACGATTTTATATATTTTTATTAAAATGAAATACTTTTATTATATTATTTTATTATTACAGTTATTTATTAATTAATAACCAAATGTGATTTATGTTCCTTTTTTAATATTCGAAACATGTACCAATCTAACGTGAATCAAAGCAATTTATAAAATCGAGTTATATAAAATTTTTATTTATTTTTATGTTATGTTAAAATGAATACCTTTGAAAAATTAGTATTTTTTACTATTCACCTTTTCTGGTATAAATACAACATTTTTCCATCCCAAAAACAAATAAATTTGTCTTTTTATTCTATTTTACTGCAGTCAGACAAAAATAGTATTCCACAAATACTCACTACATCTGTTCGAAACGATATGCTACTTTGTATTGTGCAACTTGTATGTAGTATTGTAAGTTGATACAACTCAACTACACACAACCTACGAGAGTAGAGCACAACATCTACAAATACAACATAAATGAAAACAGGCACTCAAACTTACTCAAAAAAGAAATCATGGCCAACTTGTACGATGTTGTGTACCAATGCACGTGTTTAGTAGTTATGTCTACTATCATGCGATTATTTCAGAACAACCAAAATTTTGGTTGTGGTATACTTACACACAACTGAAATTTTCGCTTGAAACCATGTTGACTTCAACCATATTCGGTAAAATGGTACTTAGAACCGGCCGACAATTGATTTAAAACAGTTTTCATTAGTTTGGACTTCTATTTATTATTAAGGGGGTAACGTTTCTAAACTTGTGTGAAAATTTGAGAAGAATTAGTGCATCAGAAAAACTTTAAAACGTTTTTCCCACAAAACACGTTTTCAAAGTCGGGTGCATCTCATAACTCTTAAACTACTGTACCGATTCGTCTGAAATAACCAATTAGTCGATTTTTTCTCGCAAAACTCACGTTTTTCAGTTCAGTGTTCTCAGAAACTGAAAAATATAAATTTTGAAAAAAAACTCGACAGCGTTATCTGAAGATAACAAATATCTAACGAAATAAATTATTTTTTTGGATTTTCGATTATCCGGCATCGAGTTTTGAGGGGCACCGCAATTCTACTTTTTTTCGAGACGCTTCCGAATAATTGCCGTTGTGTCATATTTTTTAATATTTCTTCATGAACATTTACCATTGGTTTTAATCAATATATTTGAACTGTTTCTTCAAAAAAAAATTCATAATAAAATGTAAAAGTTTTTTTTGATAATTCGCTTAGTTATCGAGTTATCGGAAGTTACAGTTGAAAAACATCGATTTTTCTTCGCTCCAATCACTGTTGCCAACTCTTGGCGAACAAAAATGGCTAAATTGAGCCAAAAAGGCTAAAAATGGCTAAAATAAACAAAAAATGGCTAAAAGTTGTTCTCCAATTTTATTTCAGGAATTAAATTAAAATTGATTATACAAGTGATAGAATGTTATCTAATTCTGTTAAATCAATTTCGTCGGCACCATTGTTCCCATAAAATTCATTAGTGTCTATCATCTTAGTATACGAGGGTTGCTATATATATTTCTGGGCCTAGGCAACACTAATGGTGTTTTCTTTTGTGCCAAAAAATGCTACATTTGTTATGCCTTTCGCCCCAAAAATGCCTTTTTGTCTTCGATTGTAAAATAAATGCTGCACTGTGAAAGGGTTTCGTTTTCTTTTGTGAAAAATGTCGCACTTGCACGGGGCAAAAATGCAACATTTCAGCCTTGTATTTAATCGTAGGGGTGGACGTTGCCCTACAAAACAGATGTTTTTTCGGCGTCGAGCGAATAGCCTAAATAACCGCGTCTGTCCGTGCGTGCTTTTTTATAATGAAGTTGGGTCAGATGCTTTATTTAGGCGGCGCCGTGGAGTATTTTTTGTTTTCAGTCTACTTTTAGTGAGTCAAATGGCTAGTTTTTTGCATTTTTGTTATCGATTCTGACCATAAAAAATGCAGCAGTACAAGAGGGTGTAGGCGACATTATTAAAATGCTGCTCTCTGACAGGGCAACATCTGTTTTTAGAAAAGAAAACACCATAAGTGTTGCCAGGCGCCATCTGCCATTTCCATTGGAAAGTTTGACATTTTTTAGCATAAACGTACTTAGAACGTTTTGACGTACGGCCATCATTTGTGTTGTTTACAGTGACTTGAAAAAATAAATTTGGCAAAAAATGGAATTAACTCGTGAACATTTTCGTGGGATAATTTTTCACAACTTTCGACGTGGATTATCACGACAAGAGTGCATCGATGAACTTAAATCTTTGTATGGCGATGAAGCATCATCCTATAGTACTATGAAAAACTGGTTTTATGAATTCAATCGTGGCCGACGCTCGCTCAAAGACGAAGGTCGTCCAAAAACGGCCACTGTACCAGAGAACATTGATGCCGTGCGTGAACTGATAATGCTAATGCTAATGATAACGATAATCGTCCTTTGACATACCGTGAGATAGGGTGTTTCTTCCACCAGCATACATTCGATATTGCATGAACACCTGGCCGTAAAAAGGTTTGTTCTCGTTGGATCCCGCACAATTTGACAATCGCTCAAAAAAAGGCTCGTGTCGATTGGTGCAAAGAAATTTTGAAAAAATACGATCGCTGTACTTCAAAAGACGTTTATAAGATCGTCACAGGTGACGAATCTAGGATCTAAGCTTATGAGCCCGAAACAAAACAGCAATCGACCGTGTGGGTCTTCGAAGACGAGCCAAATCCAACTAAAGTTGTTCGTGGAAGAAGCACTTCGAAGGAAATGGTCGCCTGTTTCTTCGACAAAACTGGTAATGTGGCGTTTGCGCCGCTTGAGCAACGTAGGATGGTCAATTCAGAGTGGTACACCACAATTTGTTTGCCTGAAGTCTTCGGAGATATTCGAAAAACGAACAAGAGAAGACGAATCATTGTGCACCATGACAATGCCAGCTCTCACACATCGGCTCAAACCAGCGCCTTTTTGAACGGCCAAAACGTCGAATTGGTGGGTCATCCGCCGTACAGCACTTACTTGGTACCCAATGACTTCTTTTTATTCCCGCACATCAAGAAAAAATGCTTGGTCAACGTTTTTCGACGCCTCAAGCAGCTGTCGTTGGAGGTGAATTTTCAACACACTGTAACCAAAACAATTCACGCTAAAATGAAAAAATTGTCGGAGTGAAGTTGTGCTTAAAAAATTCCATACTTTCCAATGAAGTTCCAGTTTTCATCTGGCAGGACAAACATTGCCAGGACCGAAATATAAATAGCAACCCTCGTATGTTTGTGGTACAATGTAATTGTAGCAACATTTGTCAAGTCGAATTTGTCCATATCTTCATATCTGCATGTAAAACATGTTCACGTTTATAAAAATGCAGTGTATCAGTATTCATCCTGTTTCCTAGTTTTGATTTAACGATATTTACTTGACTAAACATTCGCTCTACTTCAGCCATTGACCAAGGCAACGACAACATTTTTATTGGTAATTCTGCTAACGACTTGAAAGGATTATTTCCGCCAGCGTCTACGTATCTTAAAACTTCTGCCCAAAATTGTGTTGTATGGTTGACAATTTCTCAATTCACTGAATTGATCTTCTCCAATTGAGGTTTTACTTCTTCGATATTTCTTAATTTAAAGTATACCAGAATTTCAATTATACTGCCCTTTGTAGCACGTAAAATTTTGTCGACGGAAAACATTTCTACTTTTTCCAATATTTTGAAATTTTCTGGAATTCTACAAGCCCAATTTGGATATAAACATACAATTGGTACTGCTAAATTATATTTGATTTTCCTTAGCTTCAGCTGATTAATTAATTTTATAATAAAGTTGGACAATTGGTTCAGACTTCCTCTTCAGTGATGTTGTTGAGTTGTAATTTTGTTATTTCTTTTTCAAACTCGTAGCCCAAATATAAATCATAAAGGGTCTGCCATCTAACGTTTTTTTTTAACTAGTGCTTATTCATGTCTTAGCTCATGTCTGATTTGACAGATAATTAGTTTTATCCTTCCGCTGAACGACTATGGTTGTGTATACGCTTGAGCAACGCTGGGAATCTGCGCTGCGATCGACATACATAAGATGCCGATTTTGCCAAAAAAATCATCTTTTCAGATGAAGCTCATTTTGATCTTGGCGGTTATGTAAACAAACAAAATTGTCGCATTTGGGGCACAGAAAACCCACACGCATACATTGAAAAGCCGATACGCCCAAAACGAGTCACTGTTTGGTGCGGATTTTGGTCCAGAGGCATAATTGGGCCGTGAGCAAGGAGGAATGGCGATCGTTATCGGGCCATGTTGAACGAATTTTTGTTCACAAAAATTAAAGAGGAGGATATTAGCAACATTTGGTTTCAACAGGACGGCGCTACGTGCCACACAGCCGAAGCTACACTGGATGTTTTGCGCGTATGGCTACGAGCCAAAGTGTAACACATCGAAGGAGTGACCTAAGACCCTATGTATGTTCGCGGATATCCGTTTTGGGTCATTTTAAGTCGAATGATCAATATCCGTCCGTCTGTCTGTCTGCCAGGTGCGCACGATAACTCTCGAAAGGAGAAACCGATTGACTTCAAATTTGGTATGCGGCTAAGTTCGAAGATGGGCCATATTGGACCTCCCCCACAAAGGGTTAACATTTAGTGAAATATTGATTATTTAATATCGTCTATACTATTTATTTGAATCCTCAGAAATTCTACACAAAATATTAGTTTATTAGTCACTATTACCTCGAGAAAAATGGGCGAAGTTGCCACGCCCGTTTTGGTACCTCCCACACAAATGGACAATATTGAACCAAAAGCTTATAACTTTATTATCGGTGTATACAAACACCTGAAATTTTGTACAGTGGAATGGTTTAATAGTACCTACAATACAGTGAAAAATTAGCATTATTGCCACGCTCCTTTTGGTACCTCCCACACAAATGTACCATTTTTACCAACAAATTACCAGCTTATAACTTTATTACCAGTGTATACAAAGACGTGAAATTTTGTACAGTGTAATGGTTTAACAGTACCTATAACACAGTGAAAATGGGCATTATTGCCAGGCTCCTTTTGGTACCTCCCACACAAATGGACTATTTTGTACCAAATGTTGCCAGTTTCTTAATTTAATACCAGTGCATAAAAATACTTGAAATTTGGTAGTACCTAGAGTATAGAGAAAAGTGACCGTAATTGGCACGCCCCTTTTGGTACCTCCCACACAAATGGACCTTTTTGTACCAAAAGTTAACAGCTTTTAACTTTAATACCAGTGCATACAAATACTTGAAACGTCGTACAGTGCAATGCTTTTATAGTACCTAGAGTCTGGAGAAAAGTGGCCGTTATTGGCACACCTCTTTTGGTACCCCGACATAAATGGACCATGTTACACAAATGCATGAAGAATTCTCGTTTGTTGGTGAAATGCGAATGGACTTGTAACATATAAGAATGCTATATTCATCTTAATTTTTGTGTATAAGACGTATTTTTACAGTCTTCAAATGAAATTTCATAGTATAAATACAGTTTTTTTTGTTTTTCAAAAAAATTATCCACAGTGAATGGAGTACAACTTTTTTGCATCACGTGGGATCACTACAGTATGACATCGAGAATAGAGGTGACTTAGTGATGAATCCAACAGTACCTAGTTTATCTGCGACTTTTTGCGATTATGGCAGATTTTTATACCCTACACCACACTGTGGTACAGGGTATTATAAGTTTGTTTCACGGCAGATGTTTGTAACACCTGAAAATAACACAACTAGACCCACCTTAAAGTATACCGATCGACTCCGAATCACTAGCTGAGTCGATTTAACGATGTCTGTCCGTCCGTCCGTCTGTCCATGTAAAGTTGTTCGTCGACTACAGGTCGCAATTTCACTCCGATCGTTCTGAAATTTTGCAGTTTAGAGTATTTCGCGGCTGTTAGGATCGCTATTGAATTTGGTTGAAATCGGTTCAGATTTAGATATAGCTCCCATATATATCTTTCGTCCGATTTGGCGCTTTAGTCATATAAGCTGTATTTTACATCCAATCGTTTTAAAATTTAGAATGGTAGAGTTTCTTGATCCATGAACCAACATTGCCGAATTTGAACAAAATCGGTTAAGATTTAGCTATAGCTCCCATATATATGTTTCGTCCGATTTGGCCCTTTAGTCCTATAGAAGCTGTATTTTACATCCGATCGTTTTGAAATTTAGACTGGTAGAGTTTCTTGATCCAAGAACCAACATTGCCGAATTTGAAGAAAATCGGTTAAGATTTAGCTATAGCTCCCATATATATGTTTCGTCCGATTTTGCTCTTTAGTCCTGTAGAAGCTGTATTTTACATCCGATCATTTTGAAATTTAGAATGGTAAAGTTTCTTGATCCATGAACCAACACTACCGAATTTGAAGAAAATCGGTTAAGATTTAGCTATAGCTCCCATATATATGTTTCGTCCGATTTGGCCCTTTAGTCCTATAAAAGCTGTATTTTACATCCAATCGTTTTGAAATTAACAATGGTAGAGTTTCTTGATCCATGAACCAACATTGCCGAATTTGAAGAAAATCGGTTAAGATTTAGCTATAGCTCCCATATATATGTTTCGTCCGATTTGGCCCTTTAGTTCTATAGAAGCTGTATTTTACATCCAATCGTTTTGAAATTTAGAATGGTAGAGTTTATTGATCCATAAACCAACACTACCGAATTTGAAGAAAATCGGTTAAGATTTAGCTATAGCTCCCATATATATGTTTCGTCCGATTTGGCCCTTTAGTCCTATAAAAGCTGTATTTTACATCCAATCGTTTTGAAATTTAGAATGGTAGAGTTTCTTGATCCATGAACCAACACTACCGAATTTGAAGAAAATCGGTTAAGATTTAGCTATAGCTCCCATATATATGTTTCATCCGATTTGGCTCTTTAGATCCAATCGTTTTTATACCCTACACCACACTGTGGTACAGGGTATTATTTAAGTATAAAATGTCCCAAAAGTAAATTTATGTAAACAATTTATACATGAATTACAAAATTTATATATCAGAGTTATTCAATATTACGAGAGTGGTGTAGGGTATTATATAGTCGGCACCGCCCGACTTTAGCCTTTCCTTACTGGTTGTACTTTAAATATGTGATTTGTTTACTTTAAATATAGAAAATATATATGGGAGCTACATCTACCTTTGAAACGATTTTCCCGAAACATATAGACCGATTTTCTTGGTCCAAAAAATTAATTTATACGAAATTTTGGCAATAAATTTCTTTTTTTCCTCCCATCATAGCTTCATATTCATTTCTGTTGAATTTTCTTCTCTTATATGTCATCGCTCGACGCAGTACAAGGACTACAAACGTACTAATGTTAATGAACTGTTTGAGCAGTTTAATCAACTAGATTTTTCTGTTGTTTTTAATACTAATGATGTTGATCTACAACTATACACTTTAAACGGAATTGTGGATACTCTTCATAGTTTTGTTCCTACTTCTTGGACTAGATCTAACTCCGGTGAATATTTATTGATGAATTCCAGAGAGATAAATATGTCTAGAAGATTGAGAGATCGGGCCTATGGAGAATATCTCAGAAATCCTGATGCTGTAACTTGGAAAGCCTATTGTCGGTTGAGAAACAAAGCTAAATCTACAATAAGAAAAGCACGCTTTGAATTTGGCAGACGATGTTTGCGGGTGCAAATAATTCTACGATTTGGAATAGGATACGCAAGTTGGGTGGTATTGGCAGAGAAAATTCAGATTTCAGTGACATAGATGTCGATTCTATTGCTATGAAGTTTATCAGTAATATGACTGCTAATAACAATGATATTTTTGATTTTGATAGCTTCGTGGAAAGAAATGAATTATTTTCTTTCCATATAGTTACGGAAAATTACTTAATACTTGCTTTGAATTCAATTACGTCTAAGTCTACAGGTTATGACGGGCTTCCAATTGATTTCATTAAATTAATTTGTCCAATGATTTTACCTTAGTTACACCATTTGATTAACACAATATTAACTACATCCAAATTTCCTACTGCTTGGAAGATGGGACGAGTCGTTCCTATTTCTAAAAATGGCGGCGAAGGTGTCGACAATTTAAGACCTATCAGTATTTTGCCAGCAATGTCTAAGATTCTTGAAAATCTAATGAAAACTAAAATTTTAGAGCATTGTGATCGGCATTCACTTATTAATCATAACCAGTTTGCTTTCAGAAAGAATCATAGCACATCGTCTGCACTACTTGCTCTCACTGATTCCATTAGAAAACAGTTAGATAGAAGCCAACATAGTACCGTAGTATCGATTGACCTTACCAAAGCTTTTGATCGTATTAATCATTTTGTTTTAATCGACAAATTGCATAATAATCGTAGTTTCTCCAAGTCAGTTTGCAGGTTAATACTTTCCTATTTGTCAGACCGCACTCAATATGTTTCTTTAAATGGAGTTAATTCTCAAATTGGATCTGTTACATCTGGGGTGCCTTAGGGCTCTGTAATGGGGCCCCTACTATTTCTTGTCTATATTAATGATGTTATTACCTCAATGACCAATAACTTTTGCCAGCCATTTTTATATGCAGATGACATATTTTTGTTATTCAGACCGGATACAAGTCAAACTCATATTAACAACCACCTCACTTTCATTTCTACGTTAGTAAGAAATAACAAACTTTCGATTAACCGTAATAAGACGAAGGCCATTACGTTTCATTCTAGTAACCGTAACACTAGTTGTCCTATGATGTTTATTGATGGTCAATTGATCGAGTCTGTCGATAGTCTTAAGTGTCTTGGAGTTACACTGGATTCGAATCTTAATTTCGATAGCCATATCAATTCTATTGCACATAAGGTTTGTCTTGTTTTAAGAAGATTATATGCTTTTAAATCATACACTCCAAAGCATGTGAGGTATAGATTAGCTCATTCTCTACTTATGACACAAATAAATTATGGTATTGAAATTTACTCCGGAACCTGGTCCTACAACTTTGATAGAGTTGAAGTTATTGTTAGGAAAATAGTACGTTATGTCTATGAATTGAGAATAAATGAGCATGACCTTGTTACGGAACATGTCTCTAAATTCTTAAATTGTTCTATGCATGATTACCTTAATCTACGCTTTGTTCTCCAATTTTATAGAGTCATGAAATTTGGCCAACCAATAACTCTTGCAAATGAATTTTCTTTCCTTAACTCGACTCGTAACATACAGATCAATATTCCTATCATACACACCACTTTATTCGAATAATAATTTTTAGTAAGAGTACAACGCTTCTGGAGTCATCTTCCTAACTCTTTAAAGACGTTTTTCTTCTCAATTTCTTCGTATAAAAGGAAAATATTAAATTATTTCAGTGGCATTTTACCATAATTTATTTCTGTTACATTGCTATAGGATCTATAATCCTTTGTTTCTTCGATATTCAAATGGCTGGGGGGCCATTTAATTTGTTCTTACGAAGTATTTTGTATTTAAGATTTGAAAAAATATAATGTTAATATGTAGCTACACATAACACATATATATTAAACCTACAATACATGTATAATTTGCCTTTATAGGCTTCCTTTGTATTGATATTTGAAAAAAAAATAAAATAAAATCGGATAATAAATACGACCGGTACAAGTCCGTCTACAAGTTTGTAGTGTCCTACTATCAAAAATAGCGATCTTGTAATATTACTAGGATAATATGTATTATTTTTATAGATTACTTCTTTTACAAAAACCATGGAAATATAGTTAAAAACTTCTGCAGTTTATGTATATTAGGGTGGACTGATTTTTTTTTTTAATTTAACTTTTCTTTTAATAACAGTCGACGACCCATTGTGTAAGTGCGTTAGTGCAAAACATTACACTGAACAAAAATTTTCATAAAATTAAACAAATGCTCCAAAGACTTCCTTAGTCTTCAAAATAAGTACATTTTGTACTTAAAATTAAGAAAATTTACTTAAAATTAAGTAAAAAAAAAAAACAAAATGTTCTTATTTTAAAAACTAATGACGTATTTGGAGCCATTCTTTAATTTTATGACATATTTTTTTCAGTGTTGCTTTCAAAAATATTGCATACGACGATTGTATCCTATTTAAGTTGTTTTGGTTTCAATTTCAAAAACATTGTCCGGTTTCGTATACTTTTAACGCAATGTTGACAAAAATATTTTTGAACTTCAATGGTCAATTAATTTAAATTGCAGCAACACATAATAAAGTAACTCAAATAGATTTAGAACTGAATTTTTTCAGCTTTAATTTAAAATCAAGATCACTGAAATTGGTACAAAATTCTGGTTTTTACATTAATTTCCACAAAGTCGATTTTGTATAATAAAATAAAATCTGCCCAATAAAGTCTACGCCAATTTCTTCTCCAAAGAATTCTCTTGAAGATGATCCAAACCGCAGAACTCTATATCTAACGGCATAGTCATGATATAGAAAATAGTGCTATGCGCGCGTATTTACTCCCTTTTTTGCCATTGTGCGACATAATTTTTTCAACTGGCGACCAATTCCATAATCCCCAGTTATCCTACAGTTACAGCTAACCTACAGTTATAGCTGTCAAATTGTATGAAATTTTTATTTTTTAACTGTGAATTAGCTCTAACTGAAGATTGCGAAATGGGGGTTAATGTAATAAATTTTACCTCTTCAAATAAAAATATAATATTATTACAAATATCGCATACATTATAAAACGACGTACATATCCTCATGTCCAGGGTTACCATACGTCCTCCTTTCGAAGGAAAGGACATGTCCTCTTTTTAAACAGTGTCCTCCCGTCCTCCCTCCTTTTTCAAAAATCGTGGATTTGTCCTCCTTTTGTTACAAGATCAACTTTTTCACAAACAGTAATCCCCCATGCATTATATTCGCAACTACAGGGTGGCTGATGAATATTGCTACATTAAGAGTATGGAATTCAGTTTTCTTTTATTCATGTTAAAGCTCATTAAATTTAATTAAATATAGCTTAATTAGTTTTAAAAATAATGGAATTTAAATGCCCCCCTGCTCGTTGATGCATGTGCGGCATCTTACCAAAAAGTTGTTCATTACTGCTTGGAGAGTTGAGACGGGAATAGCCGCAAATGTTTCTCGAATGGATTGCTTTAGTTCATTCAAATTTGTTGGTTTTGCTTTGTAGACTTCCTGTTTGCAATAACCCCACAAGAAAAAGTCAGGTGCAGTAAGATCAGTCGACCTGGGGGGCCAACGGAATGTGGAGTTTCTGGATATCAGCTTATTGGGAAATTTTCGCCGCAATTCTGTCATAACAGGCCGGGCTATGTGAGGAGTTGCACCGTCTTGCTGAAACCACACAGAGTTGAACGAAATTCTCATTCGGCGTAATTCTGGATAGAAAAACTCTCTCAACATGCTCAAGTAACGGCCTCCAGTAAATGTAACGGTGTGACCGTTTTCTTCGAAGAAGTAGGGCCCGACAATGCAGCGTCATGAAACTGCACACCACACTGTGACACGAAGTGGATGCAATTCCGTCTCATGGAGTATCTGTGGGTTGGAAGCACTCCATATTCGACAATTTTGTTCGTTTATGTTGCCGTTTAAATCGAAATGGGCCTCGTCAGACATGAAAAGACAGTTCAACATGTTTCCGTCCTCTTCCACCATTTGAAGCATCTTGTGGCAAAATTCCAAGCGAATCGGGAAGTCTGCTGAGTTCACTTTGTTGGCCATTTGAATTTTATATGGGAATAACTCCAAATCGTTGTGCATAATTGACTGCAATGACTGTCTGCTTATACCCACCCTCTAGTTTTAGTACAAAGTTAGTGAATTTGTCCATTTGTAAACACTCCAAAATAGGATGGTTGAGCCCTCAGCTACGTGACCGAAATTTGGTACAGATACTTCTTACAACTGTAGGTACCAAGGGATTAAAAATGGGCAATATCAGGCCATTTTTTGATATAGCCCCCATATGGAGAATCTCCCTGATTAACACAAATGTCTAGTGATCGGGCTGAAAATTGCACCCGAAACAATTGACATGCGATCCATGGTAGAGGGCATATACGATTCGACATGCCCAAACTTAACGCCACTTTCACTTGTTTGTTATATGTTTGTTTCGAGACAGATGTTTGTAACACCTAAAAGTACTGGAGCTAGACCCACTTTAAAGTATAGCGATCGACTCAGTATCGCATTCGATTTAACCATGTTCGTCCGCATGTCTGTCGATTCAAAGTTGTTAGTTAAGTACAGGTCGCATTTTCACTCCGATATTGCTGAAATTTTACAATATACTCTTTCACACCTGGAATAAATTGGTCAAAATCTGTTCAGATTTACATATGGTCCCCATATATAGGGTGATCCAAGTAGAGATACTTTTTTCAATAGCCTTTTTTGACAGATCACGTGTGAGTCGTGTCATGTTATTTTTGTTAAGTATTGTGTGACATTTCATCATGGAAAGACTTACGCCTGAACAACGTTTACGCGTGTCATTCGCCAGTTACCAGTCGATATGCTCGAACGAGTCATTGAAAATTGGACTCAACGGATGGACCATCAGAGACGTAGCCACGGCCAACATTTGATAGACATAATCTTAAAAAAAATAAATGCCAAAGAATGTTCTTTCAAATGATAATAAACATTCCCCATTCAATTTAAATTTTCTGTGTTTTTTTTCTTTAAAAAAGTAGGGAACCTTGAAATGGATCACGCTTTATTTTCTTTCCGAATTGGTCTTTTAGCTCTACAGAAGCTGTGATATTCAATCACTTTGAAATTAGTCAGAACAAATTTGAAAAAATCTTTTCAGATTTCGATATACACGTACCTCAGATTTGGCATCTAAGCGCTATAAAATACGAATTGTTGCACAAATCATTAGACAAAGAACCTTTATACAAATTTTAAATATTTCTG
This sequence comes from Eudasyphora cyanicolor, assembly GCA_963930755.1. Taxonomy (NCBI): domain Eukaryota; kingdom Metazoa; phylum Arthropoda; class Insecta; order Diptera; family Muscidae; genus Eudasyphora; species Eudasyphora cyanicolor. The sequence goes on from OZ005736.1 coordinate 146,691,844, forward strand.
CATATCCTGCTCCGATAGGTTGGCGTACGGTAACATACAGTCGGCTCTGCCGGACTTTAGACCTTCCTTACGGGTTTAAAGTTTAATTTTTGATCATAGTTTTATGCTCATCCTTTCCAATTACTGTATTTTTTAAATGTCCTCCGAAAGTCCAAAACTCTTTTGTGTATATGTCACAAATGTCCTCCTTTTCTGGCACAAAAGTCCTCCTTTCTGAATAAAGTTTATGGTAACCCTGTTCGTGTTAGCTCTGTTTCTTTACCTACTACTTTTTACCATTTCTACAACAACAACATATAAAATATGGTAAAAATTGTTGAAATAGTAAAATATACTAGTTAAAGGATAATTATGTTACAATTCTAAATTCCTTATTTTGGAAATCAATGTAAGAAGGGAAATAGGTAATTGAAGTTTTTCGTAAACAATTATCCAGGGTGGCCGTACCTTAAATAAGTAAATCAATCAGATAACAAAATACAATTCAATATGTACCCGTATGTACATACATAAGAACCTATCGCGACCTAAGAGTGTAAAGGCGCTAAGTCCAATATTTAAAATTTTATAGGAGAGGCAAAATACTTACCGTATATTTATGTTTTACAGCTGATATATTGACTTAGCGCTTTTAAGATTCAGATATTAAAGATGACAGAGCATGATTTTTTAGACTTTTTGTTCCCAAATCGATGTACATATGTATATTCAACTCATTTTGTATTTCCCTTTAAAAAATACATTAAGCAGTGGACTTAGCGCATTTTCTCTCTTACGTCGCTATATATTAGCAGATGTCCGAAAACTTAACTGTTATGACCATTCGCCCCCTCCGCATGAAATGTGAGTTGTGAACAGAGATATATATTCTCACACAGAGATCGAAAAGAAATGTACAAAAATCGACAGCGTAAATATTCAATAACGACAACAACAGTAAATAAAGCGCAGCTCAGAGACTCGGCAATGAGAACAGACAGGCGAATGATTATAAGCGTAGATTAGTGTGAGTGGTTTGTATTGGTGTTACAATTGTTGTGCTTTTGTTTTTATTTTTGTTTTGTGTCGTTTAAGTCGTTCGTTGACATAACTCACTCAGAAGACAGAGATATCGATGCTCTGTAACCGCGCAAGCAGCAGAGACCACCGACCGATCTCCGCATAACACTTGTAACCTGTGTAACTGATGCATTATTTGTGTAACAATATTTGCGGAGAACAGACGTGTCGTCGCCTTTAACTTCTCTTGTCTTACGGATCGGTTCGGGTCGGCAGATTGGTTGAATGCTGAATGCAGTGGCGGCCAAAATCAGTCATTCAGTGTTTTATTGTGTTGAATAAACGGTGTCTTTAAGCTCGTCTTATGTGTTGATTTGCGTCGTTTAAATAAAATAGAATGAGATAATTAAACTTAAAAGAAATGTTGTAAAAGTATTTTTTGCACATACATATATGTGTATAACTTTGGTGAAGTGCTTTAAATTTTTGCCACAAAATCACGCACTCAATGATATGACCCTCAATCAAGTTCCGAGTGTGTTCTTTTTGCAATTGGAGTGGGGTATAAAAGAAAATATGACTTGAGAATTTTAATTATTTTAACTGTTCTGGTGTTAATGTTAAATATTGCTATATACATACATCCATACATGTGTTTGTGGTTTGTTACGAATAATGTATGTACATTTATACAGTGGCTCAAAACAATAAAGGATAAGACAAAAATACATACAGTGCTGCTCACAACATTTGCAACGTTTTGTTTATGTCATTCTAGACCATATTCAGGCGAACCTTATTTTTATTGTGAAACAAATGAACATTTCCATGTTAAGTGATCACAGTATTTGTGGCTCATGTCAGGAATTTTAGTGAAATTTGGAATAATGGTTATACTAAGTGTAGTCAACAACCCATGCAAATTATTTTGAAAAAAAAAATAAAAAACAGGCCTATTCGATTTTAAAATGATCAAAATTGTTAATTTTGAGGAATACTGGGTTTTTAAAAAAAATTATATCTTATTCTCTGTGAAAGCTATCAGTATGGGAAATTTTGCAAACTGTTAGTAATTGTTTGCACTCTTAATGAAAAATAAAAAAACAAATTTAAAATGAACTTTTTTTCTAAATTTGTTTAAAAAAATTTGTTAGACAAGTTCCATTCCGTGTCCATTCTGCTTTTAAACCAAGAGTGGTATCGTTAAAAGGTTAGGTGGATAATATAAATATATGATTTACATTCAGTTCATCTTAATACTTCAATGTCTCTATATAAAGTGCAAATTTTCGAATTTCAGTTCCATTAACCCTCTTTTTTAATGGTGAATCGAGTAAAGCAGAATGGCGTTTACGCCACTTTCAAGCTAAACAATTCAATTATTGTAATATATTTAGATTTTCAAGTATATAATTTAAAAAGATGACTTATTATTGAGTTTTTCTTAATTGAAGCTTAAACTATAAAATCATTATTCGTTAAACTATAAAATTATTCGTTGTATCAGCTCGATTTATGACATGGCAGGAGTAGTTACAAATGTTTTGAGCAGCACTGTACGTGTTAGTTAGCATTTTTGTATTAGTTCATGTTAGGAATGGTAATTGTTGTGACCTTTTAGAAATAATTTAAAATGTTTATTTAAAATATTATTTTATATATATATATAAATTCATAACTTGGGGAATATACGAGTTTATAACAATAAATGAGAATTCGTTCTTCTTGAATATAGAGCCATATTTAATTAAAGATATTTGCATAGAATCACTTTTTGAGTCGACATTATTAACCACTGCATTAAATCTTCTCTTCTCCTTTCGTTTATTTTTTGTTTATTTTTATTTATTTATTTATATGAATTACAATACAAAGTAAATATATATTCTAATTGTTCGGTCCAAGGAAACGCCGAGTTACAAAGACCATGTTGCTAGAGTTTGCAGCGACAGACCAGAGCATCTTGTGGGAATCGAACCCACGACCCCCAAACTCATAGGCGAGCACGCTACCAACTCACATACTGGGGCGCTCAATACTTATATAGCGTGATTCATTTCGAGGTTCCCTACTTTTTTAAAGAAAAAAACAGAAAATTCAAATTGAATGGGGAATGTTTATTATCATTTGAAAGAACATTCTTTGGAATTTATTTTTTGAAGATTATGTCTATCAAATGTTGGCCGCGGCTACGTCTCAGATGGTCCATCCGTTGAGTCAATTTTTCGATGACTCGTTCGAGCATTTCGACTGGTAAGACTAGACTAGACGACTAGAAGGTAATGAATGAACCTACGTATACTGCTGTATACATACTTTTTTAAAGAAAAAAAACACAGAAAAATCAAATTGAATGGGAAATGTTTATTATCATTTGAAAGAACATTCTTTGGAATTTATTTTTTGAAGATTATGTCTATAAAATGTTGGCCGCGGCTACGTCTCAGATGGTCCATCCGTTGAGTCAATTTTTCGATGACTCGTTCGAGTATTTCGACTGGTAACTGGCGAATGACACGCGTGATGTTTTGCTCCAAGGCCTGAATCGAAGCGGGTTTGTCCGCATAAACTTTAGACTTTACATATCCCCACAGGAAAAAGTGTAACGGTGTGCTATCACACGATCTTGGTGGCCAATCGACCGGCCCAAAACGTTAGTTTATCTGCTCACCGAAGTGTTCTCTCAATAAATCCATGGATTGATGCGATGTGTGGGAAGTGGCGCCGCCGTCTTGTTGAAACCAAATGTCGCCGAGATCACGAGCTTCAATTTCAGCTTCAGCGAATAGAAATGACGTTTCAAACGCGAAAAAAATTGTTTTCCACCGCATTTCGTAGTCAATTATTTTTGAGTAGATCTGCTTGTTGTGCGCTAGAGTGGTTTAGCATCGACTCTCAATCATATATATATGTCCTGTCGTGACTTTATTTACATTTGCGTGAGTTACGAACGAATAGAAATGATTTTCAGCCAGATAAATTGAAAAATGAGTTATGTCGAGCGTAAATAAGTGACCCTCCGATCCTTTACATGAGGGCTATATCAAAACATGACCGATATGACCTATTTTCCATAGGCATCGTCTCTAGTCCAAGAAATGCCTCTGTGCCAATTCAAGATCACAATGTAAATAATAATAAAGCAATATCTATTTGAGCCACTGTATATGAATACATACGCCTTTATTATTATATGTATATAAGAACACATACACAATATGCATGTCTGCTAATATTGGCAAAGTGATGTTTGTCAAATTAACATTTCAATTCACGTTTTAGATCAACAATTGTCATTTTAGAATTATCGGTGCTATTGCTGTTTTTTTTAACTTGGCTTGAACATACATACATACACATGTACATACATTAGAGTGGCTTCATTTGTGTGGAGCGAAAGATGTTGCTAAGAAAATTTGGTATATTTTATGCATATTCCCAAAATATTACGTTTCTGCGATTGTTCAAATAGGAGCTATTCGCGATCAAAATAAGCTCTAAAAATCAGAGTTTTCTTCAATAAAATTGGCATTGTTTATTTTTTCCCAAATCGACCATTAGACAATACAAATCGAGCAATTTTTTATCAGACATCAGACATTTTTCAAATTATTCCAATTCACCACTTTTCATCTTTTTTTCACTTTTATATATTTTCAATGCATTTTTTAACGATACGGAAATAAATTCTACAATTTGGTCCGATATTCTCTTTCCATGGCTCTTTATAGAAAAATAACCTTTTAAGGCCGTAAAATTGTTATTTGGTTGTTGATCCCAAATGGGTTAAAACGAATTAATTGTAGTGAAAATGATACCACACGCATTATTTGGCCTTCTTAATTTAATAAAATTTAAGTATTTTTTTTACTAGTTTTATGCCTTTCGCCCTAAAACGCCTTTTCGTTTGTGAAAAAAATGTTGCACTGTGAAAGGGTTTCATTTTCTTTTGTAAAGGGGGAGAGCTGCCCTAGAAAACAGATGTTTTCCAGCGTCAAGTGAATAACCTAAATACCCGTGTTGGTATATGCGTGGTGTCAAACTATTTTTATAGGATAGGATCCTAGATTTTTCTTCATTGAGTCCTTCCTTGGGCCAATACAAATGCATATATCAAGTTCAATTTTGTAAAATTCGCAAGATCCGTTCTCGAGCTATGAGGTTGTGTTGGCCCTGTCGCGTCCCTTTGACCAATCCGAAAATTTCACAGTGTTACTGCTGGTCCGATACGTATCCATCAATCCCAAAATCATGAAAATCGAACGATCCGTTATCGAATTTTGAGGTTATGTTGGCCGCAACACACCCGCTTGACTAATCCTAAACGTTCCTCTATAGTTTCGATAGTGTACATTTTCGATGTGCTACATACAATGATTTAAGTTTGTTTCTAATGAAAGGCTTCTGAAAGGATAAAAAAACACTCACGCTTTTGATAGCGCGTGAACTGGCCAAATTCGAATCTGTGAAAAGTTCGGCTATAATATAGCATTCGAATCTATCTATTCATATGCAAAATTTCTGCCTTGTACCACTTACAGGAGACTCAGCGGCCAGGTGTTCAAAAATCATTTGGCGTAAAAGCACATCCGAGATCTGCACATAAGTTTGTAGGCTCATAGTTCTTAAACGGATTTTGAAGCACTGAAATAGTGACAATTGCTTTTGTTACTGCAGTTTGACTAGTTATTTTTATACCCTCACTTTAGTGTGACGAGGGTATATATCATTTGCTACGGAAAAAAGTGTAACACGTCGAAGGAGTGACCTAAGACCCCAAGTATGTTCGGAGGAAATCCGTTTTGGGTCATTTTAAGTCGAATGAGCAATGTCCGTCCGTCTGTCTGTCTGTCTGTCTGTCTGTCTGTCTGTCTGTCTGCTGGCTGGTGCGCACGATAACTCTCGAAAGGAGTAACCGATTGACCTCAAATTTGGTATGTGGTAATATTTTTTTCTATCTCCGGCTAAGTTCGAAGATGGGCCATATTGGTCCACTCCTTCTAGTACCTCCCCCACAAAGGGTTAAAATGTTGTGAAATATTGATTCTTTAATAACTGCTATACTACTTATTCGAATCTTTTGAAATTCCACACATAGTATTGGCTTATTAGTCGTTATCAACTCGAGAAAAATGGGCAAAGTCGCCACGTCCCTTTTGGTACCTCCCACACAAATGCACCATTTTGCACCAAAAGTTAACAGCTTATAACACTAATAACAGTGTATAAAAATACTTGAAATTTTGTACAGTATTATGCTTTTATATTGCCTACAGTCCAGGGAAAAATGGGTGTTGTTGTCACGCCCCTTTTGGTACCTCCCACACAAAGGTACCTTTTTGCACCAAAAGTTAACAGCTTATAACATTAAAACCAGTGTATAAAAATACTTGAAATTTTGTACAGTGTAATGTGTTTATAGTGTCTATAGCCCTGTGAAAAATGGGCGTTATTGCCACGCCCCTCTTTGTACCTCCCACACAAAATGCCCAAATCATACCACAATTTAATGTCTCATAACGTTTATACCAGAGCACATAAATGCTTATAATGCTTATAAGCACAGTGCAATGAATTTAAAGTATCTAATGTTCAGCAAAAAAAAAGGTGTATTTGATAAACCCCTTCTGGTACCTCCCACACAAATTGACAGAATAATTCGAGTAATATTCAATATTACATTACTCACAAAGTGAGGGTATACCTTAGTCGGTTTACCCGACTGAAAATTTCTTACTTGTTTGAATAGTTGTTGTCGAATCCCTTGCGAGATACATTTACATTTTTAGATACTTAGCTCTTAAATAACTTTAAAAATTACTGAAATTACACAGTCAAAAAATTCAAAATTATTTTTCGCGTTTATATCTGACGTCTATAGTACTTCATAATTTCAAAATTTTAGCTTTTCATCTTATAAGATACTTCTGAAAGGACAAACACAATACCCCAGTTTTTTATAGCGCTAAGACTGACCACATGGCAAAAAATGACTACGTCGATAAGTATGTTGTTTATACAACACTCTGCTCTATGGTTATGCAAAATTTCAGCTTTCCAGCTCTTACAGGAAACTAAGCGGTCAAGTGGTCGGCGTTTTCGGGGATTTTTCGGAAATTTCTTTGGCTGGAGACCAGTCCCACTTGGTGCGAAACATTGAAATCGGTCCTGGCGTTCTTCATTTATAAGCAACACTCTTCTCTATGGTTATGCAAAATTTCAGCTTTCCAGCTCTTACAGGAAACTAAGCGGTCAAGTGGTCGGCGTTTTCGGGGATTTTTCGGAAATTTCTTTGGCTGGAGACCAGTCCCACTTGGTGCGAAACATTGAAATCGGTCCTGGCGTTCTTCATTTATAAGCGTAGTAACTAACGTCACTCTCTTTATATATAGATTTTACTATTTCCATAAGTATTTCAAGCTGATTTAAGTTAAAGACATGCATTATTGCTACGGAACTCTGAATATGATATTGTGACTCCGTTTGTAACACCTCTATATATTGATCTGAGACCCCATAAAGTATATATAGGGTGATCAAAGTAGATACTTTTTTCAATAGCCTTTTTTGACAGATCACGTGTGAGTCGTGTCATGCTGTCATGTTATTTTTGTTAAGTATTGTTTGGCATTTCATCATGGAAAGACTTACGCCTGAACAACGTTTACAAATTATTCAGTTTTATTATCAAAATAATCGTTCGCCAATTGCGCTAAGTCCATTTTTTCTTAAATCCAAAAAAACACTTTCCAGTCGACCCACGACCTTGACACCCATGAGCAATATTTTAACTCTTGATAAGAGCTATCTTTTTGCCATTGACCAATTTTCGATCCGACGTACCGGAATCATCGTTCCATATTTCTTCAAAACTGATGCCTGTGAGAACGTAACCGTCAATGGTGACCGTTATCGTGCCATGATCGACTATTTGATGCCTGAAATTGAAGCTCGTGATCTCGGCGACATTTGGTTTCAACAAGACGGCGCCACTTCCCACACATCGCATCAATCAATGGATTTATTGAGAGAACACTTCAGTGAGCAGATAATTTCACGTTTTGGGCTGGTCGATTGGCCACCAAGATCGTGTGATATCACACCGTTAGACTTTTTCCTGTGGGGATATGTAAAGTCTAAAGTTTATGCGGACAAACCCGCATCGATTTAGGCCTTGGCCAGTTACCAGTCGAAATGCTCGAACAAGTCATCGAAAATTGGACTCAACGCATGGACCATATGAGACGTAGCCGCGGCCAACATTTGATAGACATAATCTTCAAAAAATAAATGCCAAAGAATGTTCTTTCAAAGGATAATAAACATTCCCCATTCAATTTGAATTTTCTGTATAGGGAACCTCGAAATGGTTTTGGATATCAATGAAATTCTTTATTCCTGTGAAAGTACGTTCGATGCCATTATGTATGGAACTCGATTTCTTTTGTATGGCCACCACGGGCACGCTTGCAGAAGTCCAGACGCTGAACCCAATTTTCGACGGTTTTCAAGCATAAATCGGCCGATAGATCGGCTGCAATTTCACGTTCGATATTCGTACGAAGTTCATCAATCGTCGCTGGCTTGTTGGCATAGACCATAGACTTGACACAGGAAATAGTCTAACGGCGTCAAATCGCACGACCGAGGCGGCCAATCGACTGGACCATTTCGTGAGATAACACGTTCTCCAAACTTGGTTTCCATCCTGCCTGTTGGAACCACATGTCCTCCAAGTCCATATCATCTAATTGGGGCCAAAAATATTCGGTTATCATTGAACGGTAGCGATTCCCATTCACAGTAACGTGACGGTCTTGATCATCACGGAAGAAGTACGGCCCAATGACGCCACCGGCCCATAAACCGCACCAAACCGTAATTTTTTCGGGATGCAATGATGACTCATGGAGTACGTGTGGATTGCTGTCTGACCAATAACGCATATTTTGTTTATTAACGAAGCCATTCAGCCAGAAATGAGCCTCATCGCTGAAAATGATTTTTCGATTTTTCGCGCTCTTAACGTTGAGGCCACTGACTCCGAATTTCGGTAGTAAATTTTAATAATTTCGACTCGTTGTTGGCTCGTATATCTTTCCATCATGAAATGGCAAACCTTACTGAAGAGAAATGTCAAAAGAGCGGCAAAAAATATGGCGTCGTTTGCTGTCCCTGTCGGTCTACTTTCGTAGCGTCCCTGTTGAAAAACCCTGTACAAAGGTCCCCTTGATTTTTCTTCTTAACGCAACAAAAACCACAAATTTCAACGAATCGGGCTGAAATTTGATAATATGACCTTATTTGTGCCCGAAATCATTTACATGAAATCCAAGGTGGAGGGTTTATAATATTCGGCGTGGCCGAACTTAACGCTTTTACTAGTTTCCTAATTGGTTTGGACAGAAGTATTATTTAGGTGGCGCCTTGAAGTATACTTTGTTTGTAGTGAATTAAAATTTTGCGTTTATGCAAATTTGTTTTAGAGGTGGGGGTAGGCGAAATTTTTAAAATACATACTGATCTCTGATAGGGCGATATAGTTTTTTAGAAAAAAAAACACCGTAACACCATCCAGAAAGATATTTTTGACAAATTTGCATTTTTTAGATCGTGGTGGACATTTTTGTATTGAAATGCCCATATATTGAAAAATTTTCAAGACGGCTGATTAAAAATTGATCTGCTTTTATTTTCTAATGATCGATTTCGGAAAAAATTTAGCACTGCCAATTTTATTGAAGAAAACTCAGATTTTTAGTTTATTTTGATCGCGAATAGAGACGAATTATTTTGGAAAAATGCATAAAACATACCAAGTATTGATATAAGCTTTGAGCAACAACTTTGAAGCCACTCTAATGTAAATACATATTTTATCAATTCTCCCCTATTCAAGTAAATACTGTCAATGTTTATTTGGCATTTCGACCCGTTCGCGTTGTGGCATTGCAAATCGGAAATGCGGTGTGTTTCTATATTCGCGTAATTATTTCTAAATAAACATTTATGGACAAAATGGGAACAACAATAAACTTGTGAGGCATTTGTTCGGGTTAGTTACGAATACAAACCTATTTTGCTCAAATCTTCGCATTTAAATATTACCTCTTAAGATATAAACTTTTTCTATATTTGTTTTAATAAATTCTGTTCCATAATTTTCGCAGTGCCATTTTTGTAAATAGTATTGTTTTAAATGATAAAAAGTAACACAAGTACAGTTGAGAAAGAATTCGAAAAATCCATTTAGTTCAAAAAACTATAGTGTACATTGCTATCGTTACGTGTTTTCGAAATATTATTGGATAATTTGCAAACCCAGCATCATCTTTCACAATGGTTAGCAATTCTTTTAAAATATCGGAAAAAGAGGTAAGTGTTCCATAAGTTCAAGAGTGACCAGTTAATGACTTTTATATTTGATACAAATAAGTAGACCAAGTCCATTTCCGAAATTTAAAGCCAAGATTTACATGGCACATCTGTTAACACATCGCTTAATTTATAGATGAGGATAATTTCTATAAATTAACAAAGAAAATAATTAAAAAAAATTTTGATAAACATGTGAAAAAAATCAAATTAATATTTCGATAACAATTTATCGAAATGAACTTGGTCAATTTATTCGGTGTACCCTCGATATGTATTTTATAAAGCTATTACAATTATATACTCATCAGTATTAAAATTTGTCACAGTACATACTAGGCATGTTTTCGTTACAAGCTAGCACTTTTAGTTTAGCACTTTGCAACGAAAACAACTGACCTCCACTAACTGGCACATAAGCAATAAGTGGCGGATTTTCACTATCTGGTAGCAATGGTGTCATGAGTTGCGAATAAAGAACAGTGCGAAACAGACAAAAAATTCGTGAAAAGTATTTATAAAACATATATTTACTATTCTATGTTAAATTGTTTACACTATTTTTGCAAATATTAAAATAATTTCTCATTTTTGTTCTTCTTCTTCCCGTTAATTCACAATATTTGATAGCATCTCTCCAAAAATGGGATGCCATATTGCTAAATATAGGGTGCCCAATCTGGCAACATTATACTCGATTAAGACATGAACACAAGAACCAAACTTCATCGGGAACTAATAGTGCTTAAAAGTGCTTAGATCCCCATACAAATTAAGCACTTATGGTGTAACGAAAACATGCCTACTATTAAAGTTTATACATGAGCTAATGACAGTTGCACTACAATCAATGATTTTTTATTTAATTTTATGACGTAACGTTTAAGTTAATATGACATAGTTTTATGGACATCTTATCATAGAAATAAGGAATTTTACTTTAAACGAATGAAAATTTCTTTGAAATCAAGTAAATTTTCTTAAATTTAAAGAAATTTGTTTTTCAAATAAAATTATTTTTAATTTTTTTCAGTGTAGGGTTCAGATAGTCTGCTCCGCCCGACTTTTGACCTTCCTTACTTGTTTAGTAATTAAATTTATAGAACTTGACTCAAATTTGTGACTTCAAATCCATTCAAATAACTGTAATTTGAACATTTTTCCATTTTTTTAACGCCCATATTATTATATCGATCGAGAATCACTTTTTAAGTCGATTTCTAAATCCGTCCGTCTGTTCTTTTGACTTTCTTTCACTTTACTGAACGGTACGAACTATTTGACATAACTCGTTTCTTTTAGTTCAGTAGTTCACCACAACCTTGATAGTTAAGGGGATTTATCCCCTATTTTGGAATTTTTTCTTGGTAAATGGGGATATATGTTTGGATTCGGGGATCTGACGAGGATTGCAATTTCTTATTGTTACTTGTTAAAGCACACAAAAGAAGGATAATACATACATGCCTTGTTTTAATGATTAGAATTTAGAGCAAAATCATTAAAATGAAGTTAATTTCACCATGCAACAAAATTGTTGTGCATAACATTTTCTGGTGTAATATGGAGCACTAAATACGAAAAAAACATTTTAAACAAATTTTGTGGTAAATTTTTTTATTCAGTCAGCATTTATTTGTTTCATTTATGTACATTCCCAGCAAAATTTCTCATTACTAAATTATCCGACGAGTAAGCAAAGTTCGATAATGGTAAGTACTTATTATTTAGCCACTTTTCTCATTATTTTAACATGGGGATGTCATTAGACTTGTGTCGAACTAGTTCACTAGTTCTCAAACTCGTTCAATTAGGGTGACCAGACAAACTATTACGAACATAATCATTATATCGAACATCTCACTTAGTTCGTGAGGGTAATACCTGGTCATCCTAAAATGAAAAAAATGAACTATTTAGTTCACGAACTACACAACTCTAGATGTCATTGGAGGAAAGTACTTCCCAAAAGCATACAATAAAGTAGCATAATAAGTATTTATTTGTAGCATTGGCATACCACATAAATATGTGCTTATAGTTTCACGATTTTAGGTTCTTGAATAATGCATTACTAATAAGTTATAAAATTAGTAGTAGATATGTAGAGATGGCTACCTAAAGTGATTTATTGCGTCTTGTGGCGCGTATTTCTCGAAGCAAACAATTTTCTCATGCTAGATTCGAATTTCTGAACCCAAACCTCCATGTGAAAAATTCGTCAATGGTCTAACATCATACGATATGCGTTAATTTTTATGGTATTTTCATTCAAATCTACAAGTATTATTTGAAAACATGTTGAAAAATAAATAAATATTGTACAATAACCCACATATATAGTCAAAATTGCATTACATTAAAATTTGCCAAAATGATTTTGACAAAAAAATCACTTATTTCTGTTATTATTGGTAAGTCATTATTAATAAGCCGAAAGTAATGCAGCGAATAATGAGATGTCATTATTTGGTAATGCAGAGAATAATGACAGGTACTTACACAAATTTTGCTGGGTTCTGTCTATTGCAAAAATGTAATAGAAACAAATACAAAAATGGTAGCGAGTTTCAAAAATTGCTGCGTAGAATTCACTGTGCAGTTTCGATAGACACCACTCTATCTTCGTCAGAATTTAAAGCAATAGTATGTCTTTAACTTAAATCAACTGAAATACTTACGGAGGCAGCAATTTGTTTTTTAAATTTTTCTTTAAAATTCCCTTTTTCTTGGAAGGTGCCTTTAGTATTTGGGCCATATTTTTTGAAGTATATGCTCGATCAAGTCGAGAAACACGTTTAGTTAAAGGAAATTATGAGGACTACAATGTCAATGTTAGTATTGACACTTTAACGTAGAAACAGAAGTTTTGTAACTGTAGTTAAGACAATTGAAAAAAATTGGATTTTTTCAACAAAAATATCGTTTTGTGCTGACATGAAAAACACCATAAAAACTAGAAAAAAAACGCGAAAAAAAAGGGGAAAAGCTTATTTGAAGAAAATCTATGGATTTATGTAGAAATTATAGCACTTTTGGTAGAAATAAGAGAATTTAAACATAATCCGGTTTTTATACGTCCACTGTTGTGAACAAGGGTATATATCAGATACTGCGGGACAAATGTGTAACACATCCGTGGAGTGATCTAAGAGACTCCATGAATATTAGGCAAAAATCCGTTTTGGGCCATTTTTAGCAATGTCCGTCTGCCTGTCCGTCTGTCTGTCTGGCTTGTGCGCTCGATAACTTTCGACAGAATTAACCGATTGACATTAACTTTGATATGTGTCAATACTTTATCTATCTCAGACTAAGATCAAAGATGGACTATGTTGGTCCACTCCTTCGAGTACCACCCCCACGAAGGGTCAACATTTAGTGAAATATTGATTATATCATAACTTCTTTACTACTAAGGGTTACTGTATATATTTCTGGCATAATAATGAAAATGCGAATATTTATCATCAAAAATGATTTTATTGTTTTTCAAAGTATTCTCGTTTTTCGAATATCTCCGAAGACTTCAGGCAAACAAATTGTTGACCGTACTACGTAGCTCAAGCGGCGCAATCGCCACATGACCAGTTTTGCCGAAGAAACAGGCGACCATTTGCTTCGAAGTGCTTCTTCCACGAACAACTTTCGTTGGATTTGGCTTGTCTTCGAACACCCACACGGTCGAATGCTGTTTTGTTTCGGGCTCATACGCATAGATCCAAGATTCGTCACCTGTGACGATCTTATAAAAGTCTTTTGAAGCACCGCGATCGTATTTTTTCGAAATTTCTTTGCACCAATCGACACGAGCCTTTATTGGGCGATTGTCAGAGTGTGCGGAACAACAACAACAAACCACATGACGATCTTGAATTATCAGTTCACGCAAGGCATCAATGTTCTCTGGCACAACGGCCGTTTTTGGACGACCTTCGTCTTTGAGCGAGCGTCGGCCACGATTGAATTCATGAAACCAGTTTTTCACAGTGCTATAGGATGGTGCTTCATCACCATACAAAGATTTAAGTTCATCGATGCACTCCTGTCGTGATAATCCACGTCGAAAGTTGTGATAAATGATCGCACGAAAATGTTCACGAGTTAATTCCATTTTTATTGCCAAATTGATTTTTGCAAGTCACTGTAAACAACACAAATGATGGTCGTACGTCAAAATGTTCTGAGAAAGTTTATGCTAAAAAATGTCAAACTTTCCAATGGAAATGTCAGATGGCGCCAGGCAACACTTATGGCGATTTCTTTTCTGCAAAAAAGTGCAACATTTCCGTTGCCCTTTTCCCGAAATCTGGAGTTTTATACCATATTTTGGAATTTTGAAATATGAGGTAACTTAATTTCGAGGGACTGCATATGTTTCACCGAAAAAGGGCAAATATTTTTTTAGAATTTCGAGTCGACGGGGTAACATTTTTTTCAGAATAGAATTCACTAGGCCTAGGCCAGAAATATATGTATATAGCAACCCGTTAGTTTCTGGTACATATTACATTGAGAAAAATGGGCGAAGTTGCCACGCCCCTTTTGGTACCTCCCATACAAATGGACCATTTTTCACAAAAAGTTAACGGCTTATAACTCAATTTTCTGCACAAACAAACTCTTGGAATTCTGTACAGTGTGATGTTTTTATAGTACCCATAGTACGCCCTTTTTTACCTCCCAAACAAAATTTCTAAAATAAAAAAAATAGGAAAAATTATTTTTTGAGTTTCCCTATTTTTACAATATGGGTCATAATTATCCATAGACATTTTGCAAATAGTCATTGTTTTTTTCGTTAGAATGCCAGCTTTCAAAAAATGGAACAAACTATTTTTTTTCTATTTTTTATTAAAAAATTTATTTAAAAAAAACAATTATTTCTAAGTGTTGTATTGACAGTTTCTAATCGTTCATATCTGAATGTGATCTTCTCAGAATTTCTAGCCCTCATAATTCCTTTTAATTTAAATTATATCCCGGCTTTATCGAGCTGATACTTCAATATATGGTCGAAAATCTAAAGGTAACTTCCATGAAAATTTGAATTTTAGACAAAAAATTACAAAAAAAATTTTACCATAAAAAAATT
The DNA here is from genome assembly GCA_963930755.1 of Eudasyphora cyanicolor. Lineage (NCBI taxonomy): Eukaryota > Metazoa > Arthropoda > Insecta > Diptera > Muscidae > Eudasyphora > Eudasyphora cyanicolor. Next base: position 146,707,313 of record OZ005736.1, read on the forward strand.
TGTTTGGTTTTATAAAATAGTATGACTCAATCTATACAAAAAAAAAGCTTTAGGTCTCGAAGAAAAAAAAAATTATGTCGTATAGTGTTTTCCGTTTAGTGTTAATGTCCAGAAACAATATTGGATACTTGATAAATTCTCATAATATTTTTAAGCTCAATTAATATAAATTAAAACATTTTTAAGTTTCAAATTTGTTTAACTTTACATTCCACACATATCAAGAGATTATCGTATTCCGTTCCAGTTGTGGCATTTTAAATGCATATAATTTTTATAATTGTTACCAAACAAGTCGCAAAGGGTTTAACGACCCCCTGAGATCGATCATTATCATTACCGTTGCTAACAATGCATTCTAAAAATGTCAATGAATGGCACGTTTCGAAAACAAACAAAAAAACAACAAACAAAATATTCTTGTACCTGTCACGAAGCCACGGAACTAAAAAGGTTCGTTCAGACGAAACTCCCTTATGCAAATTTTAAATTTCTACTCGTAAAATTTAATGTGATTTCTGAAGGCATCTTAGCGCCTTGGATTCTGAAACGAAAAATTAATACAAATACTTTTAGTACGAAAAGTTATTGGAATTATACTATGTGAATCGAAAAGTACTAAAATATTTTTAGCACACACATTGGTTGAGGAAGTTTTTTTTTAAATATGTTAACTTATGCCCCAGCGTTATTTATTATTTTGTTTTGTTCCCAAAAACGTGAGCACAATTTTTAATTCATTAATTTTTAATGTTCAACCTTTAATAACAAATTTAAGGTTTATACAATACATTTTTATGTTGACAGTAAGCCAAAATTTCAAAGTATTTGTGGGAGATATAAAATTCAAATTAAATAAAATAAATTTTTGTTGATATATGGATCAAGGCTGTGTGAGATTATCGACTTTGCTATTCAACAACAACAAGTAAATCTTTTTATTGTTATCTCAGAATCAATTAAAAATTAAAATAAATTTTTTGTAAAAAAAATTCGATGTATGTATTTCGTCAGTCCCTGAAGTACTTCAAAGTCATCTTTACCAATCAAATGTCTGCCTAAAGCTACTGAACTCCGCGACACTGTGAATCGTAGGACTATGATACAAAAACAAACCAAAAATTAAAAACTGTTGTCTGGTACTGATTAGAGTTCGACCGATTAATCGGATTCGACCTTCGGCCAAAAACTGGTAATCCGATTAGCCGAAGCCGAACATTTGGGCTTCTTTAGTTAAAAAATATAAATGTATAAATTATCAAAAAACTTTTTTGCATCATTTAGATATGAAAAATCGATCTTCTTTAATGTATGTACTCATATTATCAGTCTGTTTTCAAAAGAGAAGTCCAAAGTAAGCAAACAATCCAAAATTGACGTTACTTGATATTTTACAAAGTGAAATCTATGCGTATATATGCGTTTTAGTGGAGCTAAATAGAATTTATAAAACATTCGGCCTTTGGCTTTGGTCGAATGTTAGGAAACTATTACCAAATAAAGTACTATGTGTGGAATTACAGAAGATTCGAATAGGTAGTATATAAGTTATTGGATAGCACTATGTAACAAATTTTGTTTTTGTTTCCGAGACTTAAAAACTTTTTTTTATAGATTGACATGAAAACTAAATGATATTTGATATTTTATGAAAACAAAACGATTTTTTTTTTTAAAATTACTAAAATACCCTTAGTATTTGGAACATTTTTTTTATTAGGTATAAGCTCGATAAAGCCGGTATACCATTTAAATTAAAGAAAATTATGAGGACTAGAAATGCTGAAAACATCACTTCCACGTAGAAACGGAAGTTTAAAAAATTTTATTTTTTTCAAAAAAAAAATGTTTTTTGCTAGCACTGAAAAAACCATAAACAAGTAAGAATGTTCAGTCGGGTAAACCGACTAATGAATCCCCTCACCTTGAACCTCAAAAAATATTAGGAAATTATTTATTTTTTTTGTTTTATTTAAATTATAATCACTTTAAATTGCATTTAATAACTTTAAAGTATGTTCTAGTATTAACGTTAAAAGCTGTTTACTTTTGGTACAAAATGGTCCATTTGTGTGAGAGGTACCAAAAGGGGCGAACCAATAACGGTCACTTTTCTCTGGACTATAGGTCCTATAAAAGCATTATACAGTACAAAATTTCAAGTATTAATATTCACTGGTATTAAAGTTATAACTTTTTAACTTTTGGTACAAAAAGGCCTACTTGTGTGGGAGGTACCAAAAGGGGCGGGTCATTAACGCCCATTTTTCTCAGGACTCTAGGTACTATAAAAGCATTACACTGTACACAATTTCAAGTATTTGTATGCACTGGTATTAAAGTTATAAACTGTTAAATTTTAGTACAAAATGGTCCATTTGTGTGGGAGGTACCAATAATGCCCATTTTTCACTGTATTATAGGTACTATTAAACCACTACACTGTACAAAATTTCAAGCCTTTAAATGCACTGGTAATAAAGTTATAAGCTAACAAATTGTAATTCAAATTTGCCAATTTTTCTCGAGGTAATAGTGACTAATAAACTAATACTATTTGCAGAATTTCAGGGGATTCAAATAAGTAGAATACACGTTATTAAATAATCAACAAATGTTAACCCTTTGTGGGGGAGGTACTAGAAGGAGTGGAAGAAAATATAACCACATACCAAATTTGAAGTCAATCGGTTACTCTTTTCGTGAGTTATCATGCGCACCAGCCAGCAGACAGACAGACGGACGGACGGACATTGCTCATTCGGCTTAAAATGACCCAAAACGGATATCCGCCAAACATTCTTAGGGTCTTAAGTCACTCCTTCGATGTGGTACAGTTTTGGTGAGTAGCAAATGATATATACTAGGGCGGGTCGATTTAAAAATCGCCCATTGCTCAGTGAAAATCGTATTCTAGGGATCAAAATAAGAAACTTTGCCGAAGGAACCATACCTCTAAAACGAATTCTGATGTCCCGGAAAAAATCTCACTTTGACCCATTTAGAGTGCTCCAATCGAGTCCAAATGTATGACCGACTCCCACTCAGTGAAAATGGTATTCTAGGGATCAAAATAAGAAACTTTGCCGAAGGAACCATACCTCTAAAACGAATTCTGATGTCCCGGAAAAAATCCCACTTTGACCCATTTAGAGTGCTCCAATCGAGTCCAAATGTATGGAACCCCCATGGGGTTCCAGGGGGTGTGCCACTGGCATGGGTGGGTCGGGACTCCAAAGTTAGTGGGGGTCGGTCATACATTTGGACTCGATTGGAGCACTCTAACTGGGTCAAAGTGGGATTTTTCAAAATTTGCCCCTAACCAAAAGGTCGACCCAAATTCCGGGACATCAGAATTCGTTTTAGAGGTATGGTTCCTTCGGCAAAGTTTCTTATTTTGATCCCTAGAATACGATTTTCACTGAGCAATGGCGACTTTTGTTGCCTCCCCACAAATCGACCCGGCCTATTAAGCATACTATTTAATGAAACCAAAACAATTTGTAAAGTTTTTTTTAATTTTTTTTCTAAAAATGTTTTTTTTACAAAAAAATTGATTTTTTTCAAAAAAAATTTTTTGCTGGCTTGAAGAAAGACGTCAAATATAGAAAACAATTCGCAAAAAAATTGTTTGTTCCATTTTTTGAAAGCTACATCCTTACGAAGAAAACTGCATATTTGTAAAAAGTCTATGAATAAATGTAAAAATTATGACCCATATTGTTAAAATAGGGAAATTCAAAAAATAATTTTTCATATTTTTTATTTTGACAATAATAAGTATATCATTTTCTACGAGTTGAAAGTGTAACACATCGAAGGAGTGACCTCAGACCCCAAGAATGGTTGGCGGAAATTCGATTTGGATTATTTTAAGTCATTTTAGCAGCGTCCGTCCGTCTGTCTGTCGGTGTGTATGCCTACTGGCTGGTGCGCACGATAACTCTTGAAAGGATAATATTATATTTCTCCTTCTTCGGCTAAGTTCGTAGATGGGCCATATTGGTCTACTCCTTCTAGTACCTCCTCACAAAGGATTAACATTTAGTGAAATATTTATTCTTTAATAACTTCTATACTACTTACTCGAATCTTCTGAAAATCTACACATAGCATTAGTTAATAAGTCGCTAAAACCTCAAGAAAAATGGACGATGTTGCCACTCCCCTTTTGGTGCCTCCCACACAAATGGACCATTTTGCTTATAACGTTAATACCTGGACATAGAAATACTTGAAATTGCGTACAGTGTAATGCTTTTATAGTACAAACAGTCCAGAGAAAAGTGGGTGTTTATTGACACACCCCTTTGGTACCTCCCACACAATGGACCATTTTGTACCAAAAATTAACAGCTTACTACTTTAATACCAGTATATACTTTAAAGCTGTTTAATGCTATTGATAATTTAATAAAACAAAAAATCAATGACTGAAGTTTCTTACTTATAATAATTAAAAATAATATTATAAAATTTTATTATAATTTTTTCTAAATACTTTTTCATGTTTTGGGCACCATACTACACCAGAAAATGTTATACACAGCCCTTCGACAGAAACATTGTAAACTAGTGTAACCACAGGTAAATATGTAATAATTATGGTGATGTCAAACTGACAAAACAAGTTCCAGTGCACAACAATTTGCAATAATGTCAGTGACACTTGAATCGAACAAAACTGTTCTCATCAAATTATGAAACTGAGAAGTCGTAACGAAAACATTTACTTCATAAATTTGAATATATCAAAATGCAATGGCCAGTTCCGCTTCAGGAAATACTTTTCAAACGCAGTATTTGCAATTAATTAACGTCTAACGTCACGCACAAAACTAATAAAAAAAAAACGAATCAATGAATGTGTCAATTTAAGGATGCACAGTGAAAATAAGACGACTTCACTCAATCTCATGGTCAGTCGGTCAATGGTTCTACCACAAGTTGTTCTAGAACTAGACCTTTTTCATACATTAATTCCGCTTTGATGACTTTGAACGAATTCAGGGTCTTCCCCTTTGGAAACCACAATCCATATAGCACTTTTGTACATTCAATTGATATTTAATTGATTGTGTTTGGATTGACTGATGAAGTAATAAAAGGATTTTCATGTGAAAGTTGAATGAATTCTTTATTGGCGAATGGACGCACGCAACGCCGACAGTTAACTTTGCTAGTCATTCATTGTCGTAGCCTTGACCAATATTTAGCAAAAGAAATCGCACAGTTTTAGTTTGAATTCTAGACAGAAAGAAGCATTTTGAGGGTTTAGTCTTTAGTCGAAGTTATTCCATTTTAGTCGTTAAACATCAATGTTTTTTAAACGTTTCTGCAAAGCAAGTTTATAAACTAAAAAATAAGTATTGCAAACAAATGTGTGAACAAATTAAACATTTTTAATACTAATAGATACAAAAACAAGTGAGAAAGTTCAGTCGGATAAACCGACTTAAGAATCGCCTCACCTACATATAGTTCCAAAAAAATATTCGTAATTATACCCTACACCACACTGTGGTACAGGGTATTATAAGTTTGTTTCACGGCAGATGTTTGTAACACCTGAAAATAACACAGCTAGACCCACCTTAAAGTACACCGATCAACTCAGAATCACTAGCTGAGTCGATTTAACGATGTCTGTCCGTCCGTCCGTTTGTCCATGTAAAGTTGTTCGTCGACTACAGGTCGCAATTTCACTCCGATCGTTCTGAAATTTTGCAGTTTAGAGTATTTCGCGACTGTTAAGATCGCTATTGAATTTGGTTGAAATCGGTTCAGATTTAGATATAGCTCCCATATATATCTTTCGTCCGATTTGGCCCTTTAGTCCTATAGAAGCTGTATTTTACATCCAATCGTTTTGAAATTTAGAATGGTAGAGTTTCTTGATCCATGAACCAACATTGACGAATTTGAAGAAAATCGGTTAAGATTTAGCTATAGCTCCAATTTTCGTCCGATTGGGCCATTTAGTCCTATACAAGCTGTATTTTACATCCAATTGTTTTGAAATTTAGAATGGTAGAGTTTCTTGATCCATGAACCAACATTGCCGAATTTGAAGAAAATCGGTTAAGATTTAGCTATAGCTCCCATAAATATGTTTCGTCCGATTTGGCCCTTTAGTCCTATAGAAGCTGTATTTTACATCCGATCGTTTTGAAATTTAGAATGGTAGAGTTTCTTGATCCATGAACCAACATTGCCGAATTTGAAGAAAATCGGTTAAGATTTAGCTATAGCTCCCATATACATATATGTTTCGTCCGATTGGGCCATTTAGTCCTATAAAAGCTGTATTTTACATCCGATCGTTTTGAAATTTAGAATGGTAGAGTTTCTTGATCCATGAACCAACATTGCCGAATTTGAAGAAAATCGGTTAAGATTTAGCTAAAGCTCCCATATATATGTTTCGTCCGATTTTGCTCTTTAGTCCTGAAGAAGCTGTATTTTACATCCAATCATTTTGAAATTTAGAATGGTAGAGTTTCTTGATCCATGAACCAACACTACCGAATTTGAAGAAAATCGGTTAAGATTTAGCTATAGCTCCCATATATATGTTTCGTCCGATTGGGCCATTTAGTCCTATAAAAGCTGTATTTTACATCCAATCGTTTTGAAATTTAGAATGGTAGAGTTTCTTGATCCATGAACCAACATTGCCGAATTTGAAGAAAATCGGTTAAGATTTAGCTATAGCTCCCATATATATGTTTCGTCCGATTTGGCCCTTTAGTCCTATAGAAGCTGTATTTTACATCCGATCGTTTTGAAATTTAGAATGGTAGAGTTTATTGATCCATGAACCAACATTGCCGAAATTGAAGAAAATCGGTTAAGATTTAGCTAAAGCTCCCATATATATGTTTCGTCCGATTTTGCTCTTTAATCCTGAAGAAGCTGTATTTTACATCCAATCATTTTGAAATTTAGAATGGTAGAGTTTCTTGATCCATGAACCAACACTACCGAGTTTGAAGAAAATCGGTTAAGATTTAGCTATAGCTCCCATATATATGTTTCGTCCGATTTGGCCCTTTAGTTCTATAGAAGCTGTATTTTACATCCAATCGTTTTGAAATTTAGAATGGTAGAGTTTATTGATTCATGAACCAATATTACCGAATTTGAAGAAAATCGGTTAAGATTTAGCTATAGCTCCCATATTCATGTTTCGTCCGATTTGGCCCTTTAGTTCTATAGAAGCTGTATTTTACATCCAATCGTTTTGAAATTTAGAATGGTAGAGTTTCTTGATTCATGAACCAACATTGCCGAATTTGAAGAAAATCGGTAAAGATGTAGCTATAGCTCCCATATATATGTTTCATCCGATTTGGCTCTTTACATCCAATCGTTTTTATACCCTACACCACACTGTGGTACAGGGTATTATTTAAGTATAAAATGTCCCAAAAGTAAATTTATGTAAACAATTTATACATGAATTACAAAATTTATATATCAGAGTTATACAATATTACGAGAGTGGTGTAGGGTATTATATAGTCGGCCCGCCCGACTTTAGCCTTTCCTTACTGGTTTTGTTTATTTTTTGTTTTAATTAAATTATTATCAATTTAAATTGCATTTAATAAATTTAATGTATGTACTGGTTATAAAGTTATAAGCTGTTAACTTTTAGTACAAAATGGTCCATTTGAGTGGGAGGTACCAAAAGGGGTGTGCCAATAACGTTCACTTTTCTCTGATCTCTAGGTACTCTAAGAGCATTACACTGTACAAAATGTCAAGTATTTATAAGCACTGGTATTCAAGTTATAAGCTGTTCACTTTTGGTGCGAAATGGTCCCTTTGTGTGGGAGGAACCAAAAGGGGCCTGCCACTTTTCTCCCGACGCAAGGTATTATAAAAGCATTGCACTGAACAAAATTTATAGTATTTGTATGCACTGGTATTCAAGTTATAAACTGTTAACTTTTGGTGCAAAAAGATCCATTTGTGTGGGTGGTACCAAAAGCGCCTTGCCGACTTCGTCCATTTTTCTTGAGATGTTAGCGACTAATAAACTAATACTATGTGTGGGATTTCAGAAGATTCGAGTAAGTAGAATATATCTTCTATACTACTTACTCAAGAATCAACATTTCACTAAATGTTAAACCTTTGTGGGGGAGGTACTAGAAGGAGTGGACCAATATGGCCCATCTTCACACTTAGCCGGAGATAGAGATAAATATTACCAAGCAAGCAACATAAATATTACCATATACAAAATTTTAGGTGAATCGGTTAATGAAGCATTGGAAGCCAATATTGAAGGCACCATACGGCAAGATTTATTGGAAAAAGTAGTTCAAAATTGGACTGATCAAATGGACCATGTAATGGTGATGACCCAATGCACGCGTCATGCGGCGTGGTGCGAGTTCAGCATTACCCATACATAAACATGTGGTTCTTTTCAATCAGAGTTGAACAAGAAATTGTGACAGATTAATCTGGCAATGCCAAATCTAACGGCAGGGCGGAGAAGTTGAATAAATTTCAGCGTTTATAGCACGCCGCACAGTGGGACGGCTTCGTAGGTACTATGTATTGCACATAAACGCTTATAATTCGGCACAGTGCAATGTATTTAAAGTATCTACAGTTCAGCAAAAAAATAGGTGTATTTGATAAACCCCTTCTGGTACCTTCCACACAAATTGACAGAATAATTCGTGTAATATTCCATATTGCATTACTCACGGCTGAGACATTCTTACTTGTTGTATCCCTAATTTGTATTCTAATTTAAAGAGATAAAGAAAGTGTGGCGATTGTGAAGGGATTTGTTAACTTAAATATGAAAGCAAGTTGCAGAATGTAAAATACCGATTTTAAATTTTGATTTGCAATGAAATATGTAGGCATTTAATGAGTTTTTAATTGATTAAGTCTTAAAAAGTTTGCTTCCATCAATGACAGCTTTCTTCAAAAAGCGTTCTTCGTCGCTGCAGCATCACATTGAAATGAAGCAATCTACTCGTACTTTCCTACATTCGAACTGCAATACATTCACTCTGAAATCACGCATCTTCAGCAAACGCATCCATCCATCCATCCATCGGTCTGCGGCCTAAATAAAAGAAGAAAAATATCTTTGGCACGTTGAAAAGAAAGTTATCATTGTTGTGTTTTTTTGTTATTGATGCTGTGCGGCTATCACTACTCGCATTTTTTAGTTATTCCATTACAACAACAACAAAATATTTCATAACATTTCTTTGCGTCTCTCGCATTAAGTAGCACACACATGTCTTCATTAATATGGGAACCATTATATTGTTTGTTTTGGTTTTATGACAGAAATGACCAATAATAAGTTTTCAGTGGGCCATCGCACAGTGTGAGGAATTTAGAAGAAAACTAGAAATAAGTCTGTCGTTTCTTGAGCAGACAAGTAAGATCGTTTCAGTCTACTAAACCGACGGCTCTATGAAGTAAAGTATTTTATTTTTATACCCTACACCACACTGTGGTACAGGGTATTATAAGTTTGTTTCACGGCAGATGTTTGTAACACCTGAAAATAACACAGCTAGACCCACCTTAAAGTATACCGATCGACTCAGAATCACTAGCTGAGTCGATTTAACGATGTCCGTCCGTCCGTCTGTCCATGTAAAGTTGTTCGTCAACTACAGGTCGCAATTTCACTTCGATCGTTCTGAAATTTTGCAGTTTAGGGTATTTCGCGGCTGATAAGATAGCTATTGAAATTGGTTGAAATCAGTTAAGATTTAGCTATAGCTCCCATATATATGTTTCATCCGATTTGGCCCTTTAGTCCTATAGAAGCTGTATTTTACATCCGATCGTTTTGCAATTTAGAATGGTAGAGTTTCTTGATCCATGAACCAACATTGCCGAATTTGAAGAAAATCGGTTAAGATTTAGCTATAGCTCCCATATATATGTTTCGTCCGATTTGGCCCTTTAGTTCTATAGAAGCTGTATTTACACCCAATCGTTTTGAAATTTAGAACGGTAGAGTTTATTGATCCATGAACCAATACTGCCGAATTTGAAGAAAATCGGTTAAGATTTAGCTATAGCTTTCATATATATGTTTCACCCGATTTGGCTCTTTAGATCCAATCGTTTTTATACCCTACGCCACACTGTGGTACAGGGTATTATTTAAGTATAAAATGTCCCAAAAATAAATTTATGTAAACAATTTATACATGAATTACAAAATTTATATATCAGAGTTATTCAATATTACGAGAGTGGTGTAGGGTATTATATAGTCGGCCACGCCCGACTTTAGCCTTTTCTTACTGGTTTTAAATATTAAGGAAGTCTGAATTTTAAAATTTCACTATGCAACAAAAAAAAATTTTGTATCCGAGACCAAAGAACTTTCTTTTGTATAGATTGAGGCATACTATTTTATAAACCAAAACAAAATTTTTTTTTAAATTTAAAATTTTCTAGGTTTCCTTTAGTATTTGAAACATATTTGATGAAGTAAAAGCTTGATAAAGTCGAGATACCATTTAAATTAAAGGAAATCCTTTGATGAGTTACACTTTTGGTTCGTAGCAAATGATATATACATACACTCCTCTCTAAGGTGAGGGGATAAATATCCGAGTTATCAAAATTATTCTAGCAGAATTGCAGACAATGTTCTACTTACCGGTAAGGCATGATCAAAGTCTGCAGGAACAGCTGTTTTTATATCCTACACCACACTGTGGTACAGGGAATTATGATTTTGTGCATTTGTTTGTAACACCCAAAAGGAGAAGAGATAGACACATTGTTTATTACACCGATCGACTTGTAATCACTTTCTGAGTCGATTTAGCTATGTCAGTCTGTCTGTCCGTCTGTCTGTAGTAAACCTCTGCATCTAGACATTCATTTCTTCGTCTACAGTAGTGTACACTGCACACTGAAACATTGTATATTTTACTCGATTGACACCACCAAAGAATGATCGGAAACAAAACAACAAACACTTCACACTGTTTGATGTTTACAATCTAGTCGTGTTCGGTTGTTGTATTCTTTATACTCGTTTCAAATCGTCAAACGATGAGTATAATGAAGCGAGTACAGTGCTGTTATCTATTTCTTCAGTATGTACACTAGTGTATTTACCCCTCAAAATCAATAAATTTCTAAGGTGGTCCGTCGCTATTTGTTGTTGCGTCTCTCTTTGCAATGACAATGAGTACAGTAGTGCAGTGTACACTGAAATCGAGTATTTCAGTTTTTGTGTACAGTACTTGATTGAGTGTACTTCTCCATTGTCTTGTTACTTATTTGTTTTGAAACCTGTTTGGCGATTACTGTTCTCTTCACTCATTCATTTGTTTTGTCAAAATAGAGTGTGTGGCAGTATTTGATAAACAGCTGAATGTCTTGAAAGGCCATTCAAAACATTCATTGCAGAGGTTTAGTCTGTAGATGTATTCTTGTAATGGTCCGATCTCAACGAAACTATGTGCAAATCTTTCTCTAGGCCCGTCCTTGGGCCCTATTGGTTAAAATCGGTTCAGATTTACATATAGCTCCCATATAAATGTACCTCCGATTTGGCATATATGCACTGTATAAGTAACATTTTTGAACCGATTTGTACAAAAATTGACAGAAAGTAGTCTCATGATACACTTAGAGACAATTTGGGGAAATCGGTTCAGATTTAGATGTAGCCCCCATATATATGTTACCCCCGATTTGAAATTCAAGCGCTGTAGAGACTGTATTTTATATCCGATCAGTACGAAATTCGACAGAAAGAGGTTTCTATAGGGTGATCTAAGTAGAGAGTACACATTTTTCAATAGCCTTTTTTTGAAAGATCACGTGTGAGTTGTGTCATGCTGTCATGTTATTTTTGTTAAGTATTGTTTGGCATTTCATCATGGAAAGACCTACGCCTGAACAACGTTTACAAATTATTCAGTTTTATTATCAAAATAATCGTTCGCCAATTGCGCTAAGTCCATTTTTTTTTAAATCCAAAAAAAAAACTTTCAAGTCGACCCACGACCATGACTCCCATGAGCAATATTTTAGCTCTCGTTAAGAGCTATCTTTTTGCCATTGACCGATTCCCGATCCGACGTACCGGAATCATCGGTCCATTTTTCTTCAAAAATGATGCCGGTGAGAACGTAACCGTCAATGGCGACCGTTGTCGTGCCCTGATAACCGACTATTTGATACCTGAAATTGAAGCTCGTGATCTCGGCGACATTGTTTTCAACAAGCCACTTCCCACACATCGCAACAATCAATGGATTTATTGAGAGAACACTTCGGTGAGCAGATAATTTCACGTTTTGGGCCGGTCGATTGGCCACCAAGATCGTGTGATGTCACACCGTTAGACTTTTTCCTGTGCCGATATGTAAAGTCAAAAGTTTATGCGGACAAACCCGCTTCGATCCAGGCCTTGGAGCAAAACATCACTCGTGTCATTCGCCAGTTACCAATCGAAATGCTCGAACGAGTCATCGAAAATTGGACTCAACGGATGGACCATCTGAGACGTAGCTGCGGCCAACATTTGGTAGACATAATCTTCAAAAAATAAATGCCAAAGAATGTTCTTTCAAATGATAATAAACATTCCCCATTTAATTTGAATTTTCTGTGTTTTTTTCTTTAAAAAAGTAGGGAACCTCGAAATGGATCACCCTATATTTTACATGAATGAGTATTCAAGGAAAATCGATTCAGATTTATATATAACCTCCATACGAGTATATACGCGTATGTTCCTCCTGATTTGGTTACAAAGCGCTATAGAAGTTGTACTTTACTTCCGATCATTACACAATTCTCCAGAAAGACGTTTCTCAATTTAGGAACGAATATTGCTTAATTTAGCGATTATCGTTCAGAATTAGATATATCCACATATATATGTTCTTACCCATTTACCAAATATTCCAAATTATTATCCCAATTACCCTTATCGCATTTTTAGGGAGGTGTAGGGTTTTATATAGTCGGCCCCGCCCGACTTTCTGCCTTTCCTTACTGGTTTTATTTTAATTTGCTTCAGTAAATTTCCTCAATTTATAAATTTAAGTACGGCGTATTATCATTCAAAAGATTATTGCCTTTGATTCGAAATAATTTTCATTGTTTAAAGACAATCTCTTCTTAATTTCTTTTGAGCTTTTTAAAAAAAAATCATTCGTCTACAATTTAATTAATTAAGGTGCCTTAGTCACCCCACCTCTGGCCCGCTTAAGGTATTTTACATCACATTAGTCTCTTTTTGCGCGTCTGTCACGACGATGATTGCCCACAATTTGAGAAAGTGTTTTGTAACAATTGCAACTTGTCAACACAACCGCCCAACCGCATCATTTAGTAGATCGGCATCAGATGGACGGATGGATCACCAACTCAGCTCACTGTACGTGTATCTCGGTGAAATGGGGTTCACTACTTGCTGAATGATTGTCTATCTGATGTCTGTCTGATGAGTGTCTACGTCAGTTCAGTTTGTGCATCTTCCGTGTTTCGCCAATGGGGCGTGTTAGTTACTGCTTCTGCTGCTGATACCGGGCACTAATCTGTGCACTAGACTTAATTTAAACTGGTTAACGATTTAAGCTAGATTTTCGTAGAACATTTACTCCTGCCCCTTATCTCTGTTTAGACTTCTTGATTGGATTTTTTGTTGTTGAAAATTTCATTGTTTACGAAATTCAATGTGACTCACTCGTTTTCGGAACACATGATGAGAGATTAGGATTGCAAAATGTGAAAAGTAGACGAAACTGGTGTACTTAAAAAAAAAATCGTGTTTTTCTATGATTTACTGTGACTTTTAACAATCAAAAGGAGTAAGATGGGTCATATTGGTCCACTCCTTCTAGTACCTCCCCCACAAAGTGTTAAAATGTTGTGAAATATTGAATCTTTAATAATTGCTCGACAACTTATTCGAATCTTCTGAAATTCCACACATAGTATTAGTTTATTAGTCGCTATCAACTCAAGAAAAATGGGCGAAGTTGCTACGCCCCTTTTGGTACCTCCCACACAAATGAACCATTTTACACCAAAAGTTAACAGCTTATAACATTAATACCAGTGTATAAAAATACTTGAAATTTTGTACAGTGTAATGCTTTTATATAGCCCTGTGAAAAATGGACGTTATTACTTCCCACACAAAGGTACCATTTTGCACAAAAGTTAAGAGCGTACAGCGTGAGTACCAATGCAACAACGGAAATGCAACAATATTTTTCACAGTGTAACGCTTTTGAAGTGCTTATAGTTCTGTAAAAAATGGGCAGTGATGGCTCACAAAACTGTGTGGAATAGCGCAGCAGTAGCAGCAACTGCAAAGGTACTGTGGGGTGACCCAAATGAAAAGAAAACAAGAAGTCTTCTGAAGATCGATATTAATAAGATGATGAGTGTTCTAACGGGACACTCAAGCTTACAAGCACATCTTCAACGCATAGGACTAGCAGGAAACGACGAATGCAGGGCATGCAGGGAAAACATCGAAACGATGGAACATTTTCTGTGTCACTGCCCGGCTTTCACACATGCAAGATCCCAACATTTCGGGTACGACATATTACCAGACTTGACTCGTCTCAGAGAATATGACTGAAAGATACTGAGAAAATTCTTGTCTAGTAACGATTTTCTGTAACTCATGAGGTATAAAAAGATCATAAATAAGGAGCGCACAACAGGCCGAACCACTGGCTTAAGTGTATGTCCATGGACATGAGACATTTAAACGTCTCCTCTCTTCAACCTAACCTAATATATTGTAATATTTTATATTTTTTTGCTCAAACGAAAGCTTATGTCATTTGCTTTAATAGCCTAAAAGCAATTTGTGGAATGCAACCTGACTATAGATATATAAAAACAAAGATATACATACATCTAAAAAAACATAGGTTAAACCACATGTCATAGCATAAGTCGAAAACCTAGTTATATACAGTTATAAATCAACTAAATGGCTTTTAGTCGTATATCAAGCACATACCTTATTCTGGAACTTATTTTAATTAAATGTTTTTTTTTTATTTATTTTCAGGTAAGCGTGGCATTAAATTAAAGGTAATTAATTGAAAATAAATTATAAACCTGCGGTATTTTTTTAGGAATTCCAAAACGTTATCTGCCTTTTTGAAAACAGGAGATTTTAAGAAAATCATTTTATGCAGATGTTTTAGAAATAATAATAAAACAAGTAAGAAAGTTCAGTCTGGTAAACCGACTTATGAATCCCCTCACCTTGAGTCCCAAAAAATATTCGTAAATATATTTATTTTTGTTTTAATTGAATTATTATCAATTTAAATTGCATTTAATAGCTTTAAAGTATGTATTGGTATTATAGTTAAAAGCTGTTTACATTCGGTACAAAATGGTCCATTTGGTATTCACGATATAAGCTTTTAACGTTTTGTACAAATAGTACGTTTGTGTGGAAGGTACCAAAAGGGACGTGTCAATGACACCCATTTTTTCAATGGACTGTAGGCACTATAATAAACATTACTCTAGACAAAATTACAAGTATTTCTATGCACTGGTATTAAAGCTGTAAGCTGTTAACTTTTGGTGTAATATGGTCCATTTGTGTGGGATGTACCAACAGGGGCGTACCAATAACCGCCACTTTTCTCTGGACTCTAGGTACTATAAAAGCATGCTGCACGAATTTTCAGCTATTTGTAGGCAATGGTATTAAAGATAAAAGCTGTAAACTTTTGGTAAAAAAGGACTATTTGTGTGAGATGTACCAAAAGGGGCGTGCCAATAACGCCCACTTTTCTCAGGATTCTAGGCACTATAAAAGTATTACACTGTACAAAATTTCAAGTATTTGTATGAACTGATATTAAAGTCGAAAGCAGTTAACTTTTGGTGCAAAATGGTCCATTCGTGTGGGCGGTACCAAAAAGGGAGTGGCTACTTCGCCCATTTTTCTTGACGTGTTAGCGACTAACAAACTAATACTATGTGTGAAATTTCAGCAGATTCGAATAAGTAGTATAGAAGGTATTAAAAAATCAATATTTCACTAAATATTAACCATTTGTGGGGGAGGTACTAGAAGGAGTGGACCAATATGGCCCATCTTCGAACTTAGCCGGAGATAGAAGATAATATTACCACATACCAAATTTGAAGACAATCGGTTACTCCCTTCGAGAGTTATCGGGCGCACCTGCCAGCAGACAGACAGACGGACATACGGACGGACATTGCTCATTCGACTTAAAATGACCCAAAGACTTAGTGTCTTGGGTCCTTCGATGTGTTACACTTTTGGTTCGTAGCAAATGATATATACCCTCCTCTCTAAGGCCATAGGATAAAAAGTTTACAAACGTTAAAAAATTTTGATTTTTTTTCCATATACATTATGGTGTACCCGATCAATATTTCAAGTTGTTACAAAAGGAATGACAAAATGAGTATACGGCCCCATCCCATGGCGGAGAATATACCAAGTAGGTAATTACATTAAGCCATAAAATGCCCATTAGTATTTTATCAGAACTACATTTGATGCGACCCTCGTACACTGTATATATTAATTGAGACTGAGATTTTTTATCTCCACGCTTTTTTATCTCTACTCTGTATCAGTTGTGGTTTTTTTGCAATTCTTTTCTTTTGTATCATTAATTACTTTTGTGTGTTTTGATTGTTTTGAGCATAGATTCCCGCCTGAGTTTTGATTCTCCACTTTATCGATTTTTTTATGGCAAAAACTCAATTCAACTCAAATCGAATCGACTGACTGACCGAGTGACTGACTGACTGAGTGATGATCAGAAGAAACCCCCACAAAACAATTAAAAAGTTTTTGTTTTTTTAATTTGTTGCTATTGCTTTACAATTTGTGTTCAGTTCAGATCGCTCTTCCCAATTTGGTGAATTTATTTCCGGTTTCGCTCTCTCCCTAGTCTGGTTGGTACGTCCGTCTGTCTGTCTGTCTCATAGAAAGAGCATACATGAAATAGTAAATTAATTGTACATACATATATTTCGAAAAACAATGTTTCCCTAATTCAAAGGCAATGGCAAAGGCATTAAGCCACTGCCGGTCTCTAACCAAGTATCAGTCGATATTTAAACGCCGAAGCGTTTCGTGTTTGCGTGTTGAGATATCCCGCGTTCTCTTTTGTTCGTTTGTTTTTTTTACCGAAATCAAACGAGCTTGTGAATTTTTCTTAATAGTCAAATAAACAAAATTAATCTACACAAAAGAAAAATTCAAAATAAAATTTTAATTTCTATCGAAAGTTAAAATAATCGCGTTTTCGGCTTTGAACCGGCATTCGCAACCCACTGCCCGATATTTACTTTTCACTTTCGAGTGTCTGTGACTTTGTGTGTGTGTGTGTCTTGTGATATTACATTTTATGGAAATCATTTTGTATTAATCTAAAATATTTGAACATTTCAACAAATATGTCCGAAGAGGCTTTGGTGGTAAGTGCTTCACTAAGTGTATTAATAAGAGTATTTAGCCAATCTACAATATGTTCAAATCGTATTATGGTTATTAATAAAAATGACAAAATTATTTGTAAACGAAGCAAATCAATGACATATCGGGCCATTCCTTCAAAAAACCTCCCCCAACAAAAATGGTTAAAATTTTGTGAGATATTGAATATTGATTCTATCTCTAACAGCTATACCACTTATCCCAACATTCTGCAGTTCGACATTCATCTTGAGAAAAATAGGTGAAGTCGGCACTCCCCCTGTGGTACCAACCACACAAAAAGAGGATTTTGAGCAAAATTTAACATCGTACATGTTATAAGTTATAACTTTAATACCAGAACAAGTAAATACTTGAAATGTTGTGCAGTGTAAACTTCTACAGTACTACCTACAGTCCACTAAAAAGGGCGGTATTGGTACCTCCCACACAAAATGACCAAATCATACCAAAATTGAATGGCATATACCGTAATACCAGTGCACATAAATACTTACCTTGGGTACGGTGCAATGTCTTTGAAGTATTTACTGCTCAGTGCCAAATAGACGTATTCGTCAAACCCCTTCTGGTACCCGCCACAAACAATTTCCCCATAATTTTTGGAGCAGCCATGGAAATATTTTCATATTCTGTAATTTACACAGTTAATCGTTTTTCAGCTCATTGACTTGGGACTCAATTCTGAGAATTGGACATGCAAGTAGCCCCATATACATATAAGAACTTCTGCATCATTCATTTAGTCAAGTTGGATCGATTAATAATTTAATGCCATACGATTTTTTTTTGCTCAAGGTGGATTTTTAGTATTTTTCTATATTTTAACACGGTTATATCTCAGTATACCGTACCGGATATCTCTTTTGTGTCTGAAGCAAAGTTATAGATATTGAATAGGGGAAAAATGCGGAACAACCCTACCCGAAAACAGTGCATCCAGTGCCCTAAAAATCGCAAAATGTGAATTTTTTCCATTTTCACCTTTTTTGCTCAATAACTGGATTACAAATCAACAAATATGCTGTTTTTTTAAGTGCCAAGATCATCAGAACCACAAGCGTCAACTTCAACGAGGATGGATATTGACAATAATTGAAAATTTTCTAAATTTTGTTTCCATGCATAGATAACATATAAAAATCTCATATTTTCAGTGTAAGAATAGCTGTAATATGAATCGGAATTTTTATTTTCATGCAAAGTAAAGTTTATAAAGAATAAAAACAGCATATTTGTGTTATTAAACAAAAAAGGTGAAAAATGGGGAAAAGATGTAAAAAAACTGCGCATTTTTGCGATTTTTAAGGCACTTGATGCACTTTTTTCGGGTAGGTTCCGCATTTTTTCTCCTATTCAATATCTACAACTTTGCTTCAGACACAAATAGCTATTCCGTACGGTATACCGATGTTGAATGTTATAACCGTTAAAATACATATATAAAAAGTGCTAAAAATCCACCTTGAGCAAAAAAAAAATCGTATGGCCATTAAATTATTAATTGAGCCAACTTGACTAAATGAATGATGCAGAAGTTCTTATTTTTGGGGTTACTTTCACGTTAAATTCTCAGAATTGAGTACCAAATTATAGAAAATTTCGTCGAAATTGCATTTTTATAGGAAATTTCGTCAAAATTGCATTTTTATAGGAAATTTCGTCGAAATTGCATTTTTATAGGAAATTTCGTCGAAATTGCATTTTTATAGGAAATTTCGTCGAAATTGCATTTTTATAGGAAATTTCGTCGAAATTGCATTTTTATAGGAAATTTCGTCGAAATTGCATTTTTATAGGAAATTTAGTCGAAATTGCATTTTGATAGGAAATTTAGTCGAAATTTCATTTTTATAGGAAATTTCGTCGAAATTGCATTTTTATTTAGGAAATTTCTTCGAATTTGCATTTTTATAGGAAATTTCGTCGAAATTGCATTTTTATAGGAAATTTCGCCGAAATTTCATTTTTATAGGAAATTTCGTCGAAATTGCATTTTTATTTAGGAAATTTCGTCGAAATTGCATTTTTATAGGAAATTTCGTCGAAATTGCATTTTTATAGGAAATTTCGTCGAAATTGCATTTTTATAGGAAATTTCGTCGAAATTGCATTTTTATAGGAAATTTCGTCGAAATTGCATTTTTATAGGAAATTTCGTCGAAATTGCATTTTTATAGGAAATTTCGTCGAAATTGCATTTTTATAGGAAATTTCGTCGAAATTGCATTTTTATAGGAAATTTCGTCGAAATTGCATTTTTATAGGAAATTTCGTCGAAATTGCATTTTTATAGGAAATTTCGTCGAAATAGCATTTTTATAGGAAATTTCGTCGAAATTCCATTTTTATAGGAAATTTCGTCGAAATAGCATTTTTATAGGAAATTTCGTCGAAATTGCATTTTTATGGAAATTTCGTCGAAATTGTATTTTTATAGGAAATTTCGTCGAAATTGTATTTTTATAGGAAATTTCGTAGAAATTGCATTTTTATAGGAAATTTCGTCGAAATTGTATTTTTATAGGAAATTTCGTCGAAATAGCTTTTTTATAGGAAATTTCGTCGAAATAGCATTTTTATAGGAAATTTCGTCGAAATAGCATTTTTATAGGAAATTTCGTCGAAATAGCATTTTTATAGGAAATTTCGTCGAAATAGCATTTTTATAGGAAATTTCGTCGAAATTGCATTTTTATAGGAAATTTCGTCGAAATAGCATTTTTATAGGAAATTTTGTCGAAATTGCATTTTTATAGGAAATTTCGTCGAAATTGCATTTTTATAGGAAATTTTGCCGAAATTTATTTTTTTTTAGGAAATTTCGTTTAAATTGCTCTTTTTTAGGAAATTTCGCCGATATTAAATTTGTATAGAAAATTTGGTCGAGTTTCATTTTTATAGGAAATTTCGTCGATGCTACTTTTCGGGTAGGTTTGTTCCGCATTTTTTTCTCGTATTCAATATCTACAACTTTGCTTCAGGCACAAAAGAGATATAAAGGGTCCGCCAAATAAAATTTTTTTTTTTGAAAATGCTTAACAAAAACTACTGAATATTTTCCCAAATTTATTTTTTATTTGAAAGTACAATCCTTCCGGTTAATAATGGAAAATAATTTCATTCAAATAGCTGCCTCGGCTGGTCATGCAGTAGCCTACACGATCGGTCCAATTTTTAAGCACATTATCGATTGTGTGCAGCTGTATTTCACCAATAGCTTCACGAATATTGTCCTTTAAAGCGTCAATTGTCTCTGGCTTGTCGGCGTAACACTTATCTTTGAGGGCATCCCACAAATAATAGTCCAACGGTGTCAAATCGCAGCTCCTAGGTGGCCAAACGACATCAGTTCTGCGGCTGATAATGCGATCTTCAAAAACAGGGCGGAAAACATCGAGTGTAGCTTCGGCTGTGTGGCACGTAGCGCCGTCCTGTTGAAACCAAATGTTGCCAATATCCTCCTCTTCAATTTTTGTGAACAAAAATTCGTTCAACATGGCCCGATAACGATCGCCATTGACTGTAACGGCCACTCCTTGCTCATTTTCGAAGAAAAATGGCCCAATTATGCCTCTGGACCAAAATCCGCACCAAACAGTGACTCGTTTTGGGTGTATCGGCTTTTCAATGTATGTGTGCGGGTTTTCTGTGCCCCAAATGCGACAATTTTGCTTGTTTACATACCCGCCAAGAACAAAATGAGCTTCATCTGAAAAGATGATTTTTTTGGCAATATCGGCATCTTCTTCTTCGGCATATTTCCCAGCGTAAACTAATTATCTGTCAAATCAGACCTGAGCTAAGTGTTACCATTCACGAAATAAGCACTAGTTGAAAAAAACGTTAGATTGCGGACCCTTTACATCAGTGAGCTAAAATATGTTGTACTGTGTAATTTATACATTTATCCATATATTCAAATATGTTTTTTTTTCTTCTTTGGGAAATGGAACAAACAAATTGTTTACCATTTTTTTATAGTTTTGTTCGTGATAGCAAAATTAAATTTCTTTGAAAAAAAATTAATTTTTAATTGTTCTAACGACAGTTACTAAACCACTATCTTAACGAGAAAGTTATATTCTCATCATTTGTAACCTTATAAAGGGCGCGCTGCTCTCTCGGGCTTCTTCTTCAAAAAAATATGTTTCATATACTAAAGGTACCATCGAAAATTTTTAAAAACTTTCGGTTCCATAAATAATAATCTGCAACCATCTACACCAAACAAGTTTTTAGGTCTCGGATAAACAATATTTTTGTTGCATAGTGTAATAGTTAGTATGTACATTAAATCCAATTACTGCTTGATTTTTGCTAAAAAGAATTGCATTATCATTATTTTCCGATTTCAGTAAAAAATAATTTTCCTACTTTAAATTATTATTAAATTATTATTCTTCAAATTATTTTAAATCGTAATTTAACAAACATTTGATTTCTAAATCATGAAACCATTCATCGCAAAGCATGAAAAATGTTTATTTTTAAAAACCTATTTTAAAAATAATTAACAATAACATCCGCGTTATTAGTCAAATGTACTCATCTCGTTAATGGAAAAAAGATAATTTAATATACAACAAGTGATGAGTTGCTATTGAAAAAAATTAAATATCATAATTATCAAGAAATAAGTACTTACTTATAAAGCCATCAATTCCTGATTCAATTGAGACAGACGTTATGAGTATTCCCTGCAAATGTTGTTTACAAAAGTGGTGCATACACTACACTGTGGTGCAGGGTATTATGGCTTGGTGTATTTGTTTGTAACACCTTAAAGGAGGAGAATCTTAGTCGATTTAGCAATGCCCGTCCGTCTGTCCACACATTCTTATGATCAATGTACAGTTCGCAAATATTAACCGATCGTTACGAAAATTTGAACACGGACTACTTCCACAGGGTAAGTGTATAGGTTAGGTAAGGTTAAGAGTGACAGCCTGCAAAACAGACTCACTGAGGCCATCCATCCATTGTGTTACCACATGGACGTAAGAGAAAACATAAGTTATCCCTAGCCCCTCCCGTTGAACCTATTTGATTGCTTTAAAAAGCTCAAAAGTTGGAGGTTTCTAACATCAGCCAAGTTAGCTAACTCCTCAAAGTAATAGGAGCCCAAGTTTGTATGCCGCCTTCTAGAGAGAGCGAGGCACCGAAAAGAAGGTGTTATATTGATTCCTCCTCCTCTTCGTCTCCACAGCTTCTGCAAAAGTCATTATGCAAGACCTTTAATCTCTCGGCGTGCCGTCCAATATGACAGTGACCTGGCATGACAGGCACGATAAGTGAGACGTCCGTTCTCTACAACGACAGCAGTTGTTCCCTTATCCACAACGACAGGGTCTAGCCGGGCCACATCAGCTTGGAATGTATGCAGTTCCTGACTAGTGACCACCAGGCATTTGTTCCATTATCCACAACAATAGGGTCTAGGCCGGGCCACATCAACTTGGAATGTATGCAGTTCCTGACTAGTGACCACCAGGCATTTGTTCTGTATCTCTCAAGAGGAGCTTGCAGGTTGCTAGAGGCTTGCCCACATGTTCCAGGTCCCCTGGAGCGTGTAAGGTATTTCCTAGTCTGGCAAGTTTATCTGCCTTGCAGTACCCTGGTATATCCCTGTGGCCCGGCACCCATATCAGGTAAATATTGAACTGTTCAGCCATCTCGTTATGAGATCTGCGAGAATTACTATCGAAATTCTGAGTCGGTGGTCGCAACTTTAAGAGCACATACTCCAATTTTCGGCCGGAATAATCATCTTCAGCGATGAAGTTCATTTCCGGCTGAGTGTTTTTGTCAACAAACAAATTATGCGTTACTGGACATCAACAAACCCACATGTGCTTCAAGAGACACACTTGCATCCGCAAAAAATTACTGTATGGAGTGGTTTTCATGCTGGACATGTGATTGGGCCGTATTTTTTTTGTCAATGAAAACAATTGTCATGTTACCGTCAATGGAAAGCGCTATCGTGCCATGTTAGAAAATTATTTTTGGCCAGAATTGGATGAGCTTGGCATCGCCGATATGTGGTTTCAACAATACGGTGTCACTAGCCACACACAGCCTGTACCACAGTGTGGTAAAGGGTATAAAAACGATTGGATCTAAAGAGCCAAATCGGATGAAACATATATAGGAGCTATAGCTAAATCTTTACCGATTTTCTTCAAATTCGGCAATGTTGGTTCATGAATCAAGAAACTCTACCATTCTAAATTTCAAAACGATTGGATGTAAAATATAGCTTCTTCAGGACTAAAGAGCAAAATCGGACGAAACATATATATGGAAGCTATAGATAAATCTTAATCGATTTTCTTCAAATTCGGTAGTGTTGGTTCATGGATCAAGAAACTCTACCATTCTAAATTTCAAAATGATTGGATGTAAAATACAGCTTCTTCAGGACTAAAGAGCAAAATCGGACGAAATATATATATGGGAGCCATAGCTAAATTTTAACCGATTTTCTTTAAATTCGGCAATGTTGGTTCATGGATCAAGAAACTCTACCATTCTAAATTTCAAAACGATTGGATGTAAAATACAGCTTTTATAGGACTAAATGGCCAAATCGGACGAAACATATATATGGGAGCTATAGCTAAATCTTAACCGATTTTCTTCAAATTCGGTAGTGTTGGTTCATGGATCAAGAAACTCTACCATTCTAAATTTCAAAATGATTGGATGTAAAATACAGCTTCTACAGGACTAAAGAGCAAAATCGGACGAAACATATATATGGGAGCTATAGCTAAATCTTAACCGATTTTCTTCAAATTCGGCAATGTTGGTTCATGGATCAAGAAACTCTACCATTCTAAATTTCAAAACGATCGGATGTAAAATACAGCTTCTATAGGACTAAAGGGCCAAATCGGACGAAACATATATATGGGAGCTATAGCTAAATCTTAACCGATTTTCTTCAAATTCGGCAATGTTGGTTCATGGATCAAGAAACTCTACCATTCTAAATTTCAAAACGATTGGATGTAAAATACAGCTTCTATAGGACTAAAGGGCCAAATCGGACGAAAGATATATATGGGAGCTATATCTAAATCTGAACCGATTTCAACCAAATTCAATAGCGATCTTAACAGCCGCGAAATACTCTAAACTGCAAAATTTCAGAACGATCGGAGTGAAATTGCGGACGGACGGACATCGTTAAATCGACTCAGCTAGTGATTCTGTGTCGATCGGTATACTTTAAGGTGGGTCTAGCTGTGTTATTTTCAGGTGTTACAAACATCTGCCGTGAAACAAACTTATAATACCCTGTACCACAGTGTGGTGTAGGGTATAAATATTCTGTGTTTTATTAATATATAAAATTGTTATGTCCTTAATGGAAAACCCTTTAGTCTCCAGGGACTTTATAGCCTGACTATCAGAGAAAATAATTATACCGATTTTGTGTCAGCAATTTGTGTCAGCGATTTTCAGCCATTCCGCTACCTTTTTAATAGCTAAGATTTCTGCCTTGTAAACACTACAGTGATCAGGCAGTCTTGTGGCAAGTGATAGCTGAAGTTCCTCGGAAAAGACACCAAAGCCCACTTGGTTATCAAGTTTGGTATATGTAGAAGTAATGAATCTCCTCTGTGTTGGGATATGACCATTAGGGTGATGACTTTTTTATTTTTTTTTTTTCAAAAATTATTTCCTGTTGCACAAGTGAATGAACTTTTGCCTATTAATGACTAAAATAACGTTTTTTCCATTTAAACCACCATTAAACCACCATTTAAACACCACTTTGAAATGATATTTTTATGAAAAAATTTAAATTTTTTTCTTTTTTTTTTAAATCATATAAATCCAAAACGGGAAAAAGTATCGTCTTATAACTTTCACGAAAAGCCACTTAACCTGTGAACAAAATGAGACATTGATCATAGAAATTGATGAACATTATTCGTTTCTATTTACAATTAAGTGAAGGTATCTCAATTTGAATCGAATGTATCTCTTTAGAAAAAACGTTGACGACTTTTTTATGATTCTCATTTTTTCTGATTTTTTTTACAGAAACCACATTTATGAGCAGTAATTATTTTGAAAGTTTTGAAAAAATGCTGATAAATTAAATTTTTAAAATCATTTTGTGCATGAGGTTTTTTTGTCGAATCACCTTATATGTAAGATTTTATCTAATCTTGAATAAAAAGTCATCCAAATATGATACTGGGAAACGAGGTTGTATAAAAGTCATCACACTAATGACCATTCCATTCTGATCTAAAAATAGTACTAGCAACAAAAAGTATATTGCCTACACCGTCTGTCGGTCGTATTTATACATAATTAGTTGAAACAACAATAATAACATGGATACGATCATATGAAAATGCTTGCAACTAAAACAATGGTTGCATCAATCGAATTAAGATTGTTTTTTTCATTGACACTCGGTTAGTTGTCGTAACCAATATTAAACTTTTATTATAGTACCATATGATCGAATTTTTGTTGTGACAACCAATGTTTTATTCTTGACAACAGAAATTGTATCAATAGACCAAAGATTATTATTGCAACCAATAATTGGTTACTACAACAGAAAAAATATTAATAAATAATTGTTTATTGGTTATCCCAATCATTTCCCAAATTTAGAATAAATGTATTTTGGGAATTACAACCGAAAGATTGGTTGCTGTTCTTTTGCTGATACATGACAAACAAAAAATAAAATTACTCGACATAAAAAAATCTTCAACATTTTGTTCTAGAACGGTATAGGTAATCAAAAATAATCTCGTGTGGATAAAAATGTGTAGAATGCAGAATATGTTATGCAAAATGTTTTATATAAATAAAAAATAAAAGCAACAATCATGAAATTGAAAGCACAGGGTTAAACGATATTTGCATACAAGTTATGTGTTTTTTGTGTACTAAAATGTGTGAATGAATTTGTAATATGGAATTTTTAGCTTTGTTATGAATTGTTTTAGTTTTTGTTCAATAAATAAAATAAAAATTAATGAAAACTGTTTTTAATTAATTATCAGTAGTATATGACTGACAAATTGTCAGAACAACCAATTTTTTAAAACAGTTGGTTGTGGCAACTACAACGGATCATTTAAGCCACCATTTTCGTGGTTGGCGCAACCAAATATGATTGTTGTCAACATGGAAGCAGAAGTATACCACAACCAAAATATTGGTTTTCCTGATGGAATCGAATGATAGTAGACAGAACTACCAAAATTCGGTTGGCAAATAATTCGGTTGAGGCAACCAAACTGTATTCTGTGTGTGGCACAGTCATAGTGTAATCAACAGTGCCCAGAAGGTCAGGAATTCTGTCTAGAATGACACTTTGTCCGTAGCCATTTCCTGACCATAGTGACAGTTCCCTGAGTCTAATCGCAGTACATGCAGCATATTGCATAGCTATAATATATATAGGCATTAAATGTGGTATAACATTTAGTGCCGCAATTGGTGTCGTTCTCAGCCACCAGGGATACATATAGCAGCCATTCGCTGAACCTTGTTTTGTATTGCACAGAACTGTCCACCAGACGACAATGCCATACAGAATTATTGGTCTGACTACTGTCGTATACAACCAATAAACTATACGCGGGTTCAGACCCCACAACCAATCTACCTGAAATTTGACAGTTAATGTCTTATTATATCCCTAACTATTTTTTGAAAAAATTTACCTATCTCTCCGTATTTGGACATAGCCCCCATATAACGGTGCTTCCGATTTGACATTCTAAAAGCGATTCACATTCTAAAAGCCATACTGTACGACCGATCCGGCTAAAATTTATCAGTTTATGTTTTATTATGCCCTTAACTTATTCTTGAAAAATGGTCTTAATAGGTCCTTGTTTGGGTATAGGCCCATATAACGTTACCTTGCGATTTGACTTCTTCACGTTCTATGTAGAAGCCGCACGTTATGACCGATCCAAATGGCTCAAATCGATCAATATTTTTATATATCACCAATGTATAATACCTTCCGTTTTGTTTATATTGAAAAACGCAATTTACAACCGATCCTGCAAATTGTACTTTTTGCTTAAAATTGGTTTTTAAAATTTGGGCCACTGCTGCGCTGTCCAGGAAAATGGACAGCGCAGTACTAGTATAAGCTGCTGGTTTTTCTTCTATAAATTGTTCTGCCTAATAAAACACACGCTCAATTGTATGCGATTTGTGGTTTCTCAGGTGTCAAGAAGTCAAATCGAGTAGGACCTTTCAAAATGTGAGAGTTTGCGATTTTTAAGGCACTGGATGCACTTTTTCGGGTAGGTTTGTTCCGCATTTTTTTCTCCTATTCAATATTTTCAACTTTGCTTCAGACACAAAAGAGTTAATCCGTACAGTATACCGAGAAAATAATATAGAAAAAGTGCTAAAAATCCACCATGAGAAAAAAATTCGTATGGCCATTAAATTATTAATTGAACTTCACTAAACGAATTATGCAGAAGTTCTTATTTTGGCGCTACTTTCACGTCCAATTCTCAGAATTGAGTCCCAAATCAATGAGCTGAAAGATGCTGTACTGTGTTATCGTGTCTTCTGTCCTGACAGGTTACTTTCTTATTGGACGGCACGCAGAGAGATTAAAGGTCTTGGATAATGACCTTTGCAGAAGCTTTGGATACGAAGAGGAGGATAAATCAATAGAACACCTTCTTTGTCTGTGCCCGGCATACAAACTTGGGCTCTTATTACTTTGAGGAGTTAGCTCACTTGGGTTGTATTGGAATCTGACAACTTTTGAGCTTTTTAAAGCAATCTAATTGGTTCAACGGTAGGGGCTAGGGATAACTTATGTTTTCCCTTACATCCCTGTGGTAACACAATGGACTGGATGTCCTAAGTGAGTCTGTTTTACAGGCTGCCACTATTAACATAAAGTGATGGTATAAATATATAATTACATCTGATATGATATCTATATATAAAATTGTTGCGTGACTGGCTGACTGACTGACTGAACATCGCCCAGGCCAAACGGTTGAAGCTAGAACCATGAAATTTGGTGGGAGGGTAGTCCTTGGGACATAGACATGCAATTAGCCGCACAATGGGGCAAAAAGGGATAAATATGGTACCACCGCCAAATCTAAACGAAATGAGCTAGAATCTTGAAATTTGGTATGCGGGTAGCCCTTAGGAGGTAGACTCACAAATTGACATATAAACTGCGGTCAAAAATGGTTAAATAGTGGAGTGAAGAAAATATTATTAAATATGTTACAGTCGGGGAAAAAGGTTTAAGTATGCTAGCGTGGAGACACATTTTAAATACGGTACAGTGAGACAAAAATTTGTTAAATACGGTAGTGTGGGGTAAACATTTTGTACAGTGAGATAAAGAGTTGAATGGGGCACAGTTGTGCAAAAAGGGTTAACTGTGGTACAGTGGGGTAAAAATGGTTATATGTATATGGTAAAGTGGGACAAAATGGGTTAGAAATGGTACAGTGGGGCAAAAAGCGTTAACTATGGAACAGTGGGGCAAAAATGTATTTACTGTGATACAGTGGGGCAAAAAGGGTTAAATATGGTACAGTGTGACAAAAACGGTTAACTATACAGTACAGTGGGGCATAACTGTGTTAAATATTGTACAGTGGAGCAATGAGGGTTAAATATGGTCCAGTGTGGTAAAAACAGTTTAATATGGTACAGTGAGACAAAGGGCTTAATATGACACAGTGGGGCAAAAAGGGTTAACTATGGTACAGTGGGGCACAATTAGTTGAATATGGTAACGTGGGACAAAATGGGTTAAATGTGGTACAGTCGGTCAAAAAATTTTAATTATTGAACAGTGGGAAAAATTGTGTTAGCTATGGTACAGTGGGACAAAAATGGTTAAATATGGTACAGTATGACAAAAATGGTTACAGTGGTTACATTTGATTCAGTGGACCCAAAACGCTTAAATATGGTACAGTGGGTCAAAAAGCGTACATTTAGTACAGTGGGTACAAATATGGATGCAGGGAGGGTAAGTTAAATATGAAATAAGAATTTTTTTTTCAAGATTTATGCGTTTAGTAGCACTGTGGTGCAAAAAGATTAAAATTATGACGCAGTTGGGACAAGCAAAAATTGTTCATTATGTTAAAGAGGGGAAAATGTGTTAAATATGGTTTAGTGGAGCAAAAAGGGTTAAATATGGTACGGTGTGGTCCCTGAGTGCAACGGTAGCTCTTACAGCATAAACCAGAGCTAAGAAATTGTTATTTCCAAATAGGTTCTTCTACTTAAACCGTGGGGAAAACAAGTTAAATAAATGGCACAGATAGGGGAGAAAAATGTTGAATTAAGGTCTAAGCTTGCGAATTTGGATCTTGAAATATCAATTATCATTTTAAAATATTGTACAATCGTGCAAAATTGGTTAATTATGACACACAAAGGGTTAAATGCGGTACTTTAGATTTCTAAATTCGTACCTTTATAGACACAGTGGGACGAACATGGTTTTATATTGTACCAGGGTGTGAATGAAGCTATTGGAACATAAACTAGGGGAAAGTTGCTAACGTATGAACCAAAAAAATAGTTTTTCAACGTTCAGAGGTACAGTGGGAAAAGGGATTAATATTGTACATGATGTCAGGGTAACTCTTGGAACACAAATGAACCGAGGATTCGTATTTTATATATAAAAGTAATCAAATTTTCGTCATTTTGCATCATTTGTAATAAACATGTCATTTCGATAGAACGAGGTATAACTATTTTACAGTACCCTAAACAGAAAATAAATAAAAGATGGGGGCTGCGAAGCGCACTGGGTTAAAGCTAGTAATTATATATACTAAAAATAAAATGAATAAAATTATATGTAAATTAATATGGCGTCACACATAACACTATGTAACAAAATTTTTGTCGAAGGGCTGTGCATAAGATTTTCTGGTGTAATATGGTGCACTAAACACGAAAGAAATATTTAAAATAAAATAATGGCAAATCTTTTTTAAGCATTTTTTTTAATTCACATTTTCTTAGAAGATGCCTTTAAAGCCGAGTACATTTTAAATTAAAGGAAATTATGCTAATAATCAAACTTTTACGTGGACGTAGAAGTTCGGCAACTTTCGATACAACTATTAGAAAAAATTTGATATTTTTTTTAAAAAACCTTTTTTGTTGGCACAAAAAAAACATTAAAATAGAAAAAACTTCAAAAAGTTGTTTGTTCCAGTTTTTAAAAGCTAGCATTCTAACAAAGAAAACTATGCATATTTAAAGAAAATCTATGGATAAATGTAATAGGTGATTCATCGTGAGGTTATATTTATAATGTAAAATAAACCACATAAATTTGAAAGTGAACTTAAAATTTGTATTATCGGTTAAAAGAACAATTTTTGGCATTTACTGTTTGAAAGTGATATCATGTAAATGTTGGATATGACTACGGCTGAGGTGTGTCTCAACAAGGTCTTGTTGAAACCAGAGCTCACCGAGACCATGCGCTTGAATTTTAGGAAGCACATATTCCGTTAACATTGTTCGATAACAGTTACCATTGACGGCGGCAATCTGATTTTCCTATTTTTTTAAGAAATATGGACCAAAGATTCCGCCAGCCCATAAACCACACCATACCGTTGTTTTTAATGGATGTAATTGTTGCAGTTGGTACTCTTGCTCAAATGAATGATTAAAATGACCCAAATCGAATTTCCGCCAAACATACTTGAGGTCTTAGGTCACTCCTTCGATGTATTACACTTTTGGCTCGAAGCAAATTATATATACCCTCCTCTCTAAGGTGAGGGTATAAATATATGGTATATAATGCTATCAAACAAATTCTAACGTAATACAACAATAATCTATCGAAACCCACTTCAAATTGTTTGAAATTGTTTGTTTGAGTAGTATAACAACAAACCATTCGATTTTATTTTGCCATAGGCAATAATAATTGTCCGTCGTTTCTGTGTTTCTGAGTCAAGGATGGTCATTGGTAAGCTTTGCTTGTAAAGATACAGAATTCAATCAAGTGCAACGTAGAAAATGAGAGATCAAAAATATGTACTCGTACTAAGCGCATGCGCATGCGAAGTTGATTTCAAAAATAAGAAATATAAATAATTTGAGGCGTTTTTTTTTTAAATAAGTGTTCGTCAATTTTCCGCATGCATGGGATTTGATTTCTATTCTTAACATGTTGTAGCAATAGATAGTGAATCACTTGTTTCCACATAGATTTACTTTGTGTTCAAAAAAATATATGTTTCCACCTGAGAGTATAAAAGTGTTATGTTCACTTCAAAATAAATTTTACACGAGAGATACATAATAACTTTAGAAGTATAAAGACCTCTACGATCATTATATCTGATCATTTTTCCCTTTTCCCAATTTATCCTTAGGTAAAACTAACCTTAGAAAATATGGTCCCAGACCACCTTTCATTAGGTGAAAATGGCGTCAAACAACCTTTCCTATGGAAAGCGTGATCTGTGACAATTTTTTTTGAAAGGAGGCGCCTTAAATCTTTCCGTTAGAAAAATTTGGGCTCTGACAATTTTTCCTTAGATTCAATTTGCCTCTGACAAGTCTGTCTCAAGGTGGTCTCTTTTCCTTAGGAAAAGGTTGCCCCTGCAACATTTGTCTAGGAAAAGGCCCCCGATAACTATCTTAATTAGAAATGGTCTCTGACAGCATTGTTTTAGGAAAAGTCGCCCCTAATGTATTTTGTTATGGTCTCCGACAATTTTGAGTCTTTTAATAACTATTTTGACATGTTTGAGTTAAATATTTTTCTCTTGTTCACATATTTTTCCATTTACAAGAATTTTCGCGATTATATTGTAGATCTGCGACGTAAATAGAATGGCAACGTAAATGAAATAAAAAAACATGCACTTTTCTCAACGAGGATAATCGAAGCGACGTAAATCGAACTTAAACTATTATAAACTGTTAAAATAATGCCATATTCTGTATGGAAGCATATTGAAACAAAAGTTCAAAGTCGGGCCGGGTTAACTATGTACATCACTACTGTGATGCCTATTTTTCATGCGAATAATACTTACCTAGACATTTATCTTACATTGTCTCCTAGACCGATTCGAAATGAATCTAACGGGTGTTTTTTAAATTTACAGAATTTTAAATTATAATAAAGCAAAGATAAATATGTTTAATATCAATTAATCTTTTATACCACTTTCACAAATTTTTACCCTTTTTAAAGGGAGGTACTAGAAGAAGTGGACCAATGTGGACCATCTTCAAACATAGCCTGAGATAGAAAGACAGAAAGTCGGGCGGGCCGATTTTATAATACCCTGTACCTCCCTAACAATGCGAAAAGAGACATTGCGATAATAGTTTGAAATAATTGTTTTCGTTTCAGCTAGAAAGTATTTTGCTCCATCAAGTATAATCAAGGCTTTTTCCAAGGAGAAGTTGAAGATGTTGTTCATAATAAATTATATCTGATAGACCTTTCATAGATCAAGAATCGGAAGGAACAAATACTTTATAAGGGACACTACACAATCTAAACACAATCCTCAGTTTTGCCAAATTATGTAGAGATCGGACGTAAAATATAGTTTCAATAGCGCTTAAATGCTAAATAGGCAAGAACATATATATTGGTATATATGTATATCTAAATATGAACTGATTTTCCCCAAATTAAACAGTATTCGCCTCCAAATTAAGAAACTTCTTTCTGCCAAATTTTGTAATGATCGTAAGTAAAGCGTAATATCCCAGCAAAATCTTGGTAAGTACCTGTCATTATTCCCTGCATTACCAAATAATGACATCTTATTATTCGCTGTATTACTTTCGGCTTATCAATAATGACTTACCAATAATAACAGAAATAAGTGATTTTTTGTTATCAAAATCATTTTGGCAACTTTAATATCATGCAATTTTGGCTATATGTTATTGTGCAAGATTGATTTATTTTTCAACATGTTTTCAAATAATACGTGCAGATTTGAATAAAAATACCATAAATATTCACGTATGCCCTATAATGTTAGACCATCGAAGAATTTTTCAAATGGGGGTTTGGGTTCTGAAATTCGATTCTGGCATGAGGAAATTGTTTGTTTCGAGAAATATGCGCGACAATGTGCAAAAAATCAGTTTGAATGGCCATTTCTACATATCTACCATATCTACTATTTATTTTATTTCTTATTCGTAATGCATTATTCAATTACTTAAAATCGTGAAAATATAAGCACAGATTTATGTGGTATGCCTATGCTACAAATAAGTACTTATTATGCAACTTTATCGTATGCTTTTGGGAAGTACTTTCCTCCAATGACATCCCCATGTTAAAATAATGAGAAAAGTGGCTAAATAATAAGTACTTACCATTATCGAACTTTGCTTACCCGTCGGATTATTTGGTAATGAGAAATTTTGCTGGGATGGGGCTAAAATTAAATCTGAACCGATTTTCTTAAAATTTGGCAGTGTTCATTCATGTAATAAGAAACCTCTTTCTGCCGAATCGTACCGATCGGATATAAAATAAGGTGTCTACAGCGCTTACATATCAAATCGGGGATATCATATAAGTGTATATGGTGGTTATATCTAAATCTGAACCGATTTTCTTCAAATTTCGTATTGTCTCTTAGTGTATCAAGAAAAAATCATAAATCGTAAATCATTTAAAGAAAAGTTTATAAATTCAAATTAGATTCTCTAAATTAGATTACTAATAATAACTTATTTTTGTCATTATTTAGTTAGTCGTTATTTATTTACCGAAAGTAATGCTGGCGATAATGAGATATCATTACCTGTTAATGCATGTGGTAACGACATTTACTTACCAAGATTTTGATGGGTTATATTTTTGTACTTGATTATTAAGCTATTTGTCTATGCGAGGTAGGTCAGTGGTTGTGATGCTGAACTACGAAACCATGAGGTCGCGAGTTCAATCCCAACTCCCGGCAAATGAAATTGTTCGTCATATGACGACAACAATCGATTACTACTCTCTCCCAAGTACGAGTATACGCTCTACCCAATGTTACGCTCTTCTACTTGCTCACCACATTCCTCCACTGATAGTGGTGAACAAGCAATAGCAACTCGGAAATATCCACTACCACACAAACACACTCGTTTGTCCACGCTTACTTTTACTATAATTGTAAGCGTGGAGGTAAATGGTTATTTTCAGCTGCTTGAGTGGAAGCACTTTCCTCCAATGACATGTACATGTACAAATAATACGAAGGGAGGCCAAATAATAAGCAGTTACTAGTTTTTAATTTAGCTTACCCGTCAGGTTATTTGGTAATAGGAAATTTTGCTGCAGTGTGGTGTAGGGTACAAAAATGGTAGCGAGTTTCAATTGGTAGAATCGAAACTGCAGTCAATTCTAGGAAAATTACTGTGAATTTGTGCAGTTGTTTGTAACGCATTAAAGCTATGTTCGTCTGTCTGTCCGTCTGTCAGTGCGTCTGTCTGTGCATGTATTCTTGTAATCAAAGTACAGGTCGCAATAATTGTCTGATCGCTATGAAATTTGCCACGTATAACATTTTTGGCCTAAGAACGAACCCTATTGAAATTAGAGAAAATCGGTTCAGATTTAGATATATATGTTACACCCGATTTGAAATGTCAGCGCTGTAGAAACTTCAGTTTATATCCGATCAGTACAAAATTCGGCAGAAAGAGGTTTCTTATGACACGAATAAATACTTGCAAATTTGGGGAAAATCGGTTCAGATTACATGTATATGTTACTCCCATATACATGTTATATGTTACTCCCTGTTTGGCGGAAAGAAGTTTTATAATTTAGAAGCGAATTTTTGCTTAATTTGGGGAATGTAGGTTCAGATGTACATATAGCCACATATATACATTAGGGTGATGATTTTTATACAACCTTGTTTCCCTGTATCATATTTAGATGAGTTTTTATATAAGATTAGATAAAATCTTACATATAAGTTGATGCGATAAAAAAAACCTCACGCACAAAATGATTTTAAAATTTTTATTTATCAGCATTTTCCGCAATTTTTTTAATTTTTTTTAAAAAAAAAACTCAAAATAATGACCGCTCATAAATGTGGTTTCTGTAAAAAAAATCAGAAAAAATTAGAATCATTAAAAAAGTCGTCAACGTTTTTTTCGATAAATTCGAATAATAATTGTAATTAAAAACGAAAGATGTTTATCGATTTCTATGATCAATGTCTCATTTTGTTCATAGGTTATATGGCTTTTCGTGAAAGTTATAAGACTTGACACTTTTTTCCGCTTTGGATTTATATGATTAAAAAAAAGAAAAAAAATTAAAAATTTTCACAAAAATATCATTTCAAAGTGGTTTGTGCGTGACCTTTTTCAATATTTAAATGGAATAAACGTTATTTTAATCATTAATAGGCAAAAGTTTATTCATTCGTGCAACAGGAAATAATTTTTGAGAAAAAAAATCAAAAAGTCATAATATATAGTACATATGTTCCTGCCTATTTAGTATTTAAGCTCTACTGTATTTTTCGTCCTATCTTTATATTATTAGGCAGAAATTACTTTTTGATCCAAGCTGATGTATATCTTTTAAGAATATATATAGTCATATATATTAGTTCCTTCCGATGCTTGATATATGAAAGAATGCTAGGCATTTTAAGGTTATCGTTTCAGATCTAGTTTATTATATTCAATATCTTCAACTCCTCTTTGGAATTAGCCTTGACTAGGAGGTACAGCTAACTGAAAGCCATTTATTCCAAATTATTATCGCAATGCCCTTTGCGCATTGCTAGGGAGGTTTAGAGTAGTATATAGTCGGCCCCGCCCGACTTTCTGCCTTTCCTTACTGGTTTGTATTTGTTTCTATTACATTTTTTTAAAACTCAAAAAGTAACTGTAACATATTTTCTCAAACCAAAATCAATTCTAACTGAATAACAAAAGAAACAAGAACAACAAAATTGCCATAAAATTTTTTTAAAATATTTTGTGTTTAGGACATCGTATATAACACCATAAAATGTTATGCACAACCCTTCGAGAAAAATTTTGTTAGCTAGTGTTACCTTTGGCTGATGATATAGAAACAAATCTGTAGAATAAACTAGTAAAAGCGTTATGCTCGGCTATGCCGAATCTTATATACCCTCCACCATAAATTGCGTTCAATTTTATTGCTAGAAAAATCTTTGGATATGGAGCAAATCATGAAACGATTCTTTTTATCCCCTCACCTTAGAGAGGAGGGTATATATCATTTGCTACGAGGCAAAAGTGTATCACATCGAAGGAGTGACCTAAAACCCCAAGTATGTTTGGCGGATATTCGATTTGGGTCATTTTAAGTCGTTTGAGCAATGTCCGTCCGTCTGTATGTCTGTCTGCTGGTTGGTGCGCACGATAACTCTCGAAAGGATTAACCGATTGAATTCAGATTTGGTATGCGGTAATATTTTTCTCTATCTCCGGCTAAGTTCGATGATGGGCCATATTAGTCCACTCCTAGTACCTCCCCCACAAAGGGTTAACATTTAGTGATATATTGATTCGTTAATAACTTGTATAGTACTTACTCGAATCTTCTGAAATGCCACACACCATTATTTTATTGGTCGCTAACACGTCAAGAAAAATGGGTGGAGTTGCCACCCCCCTTTTAGTACCTCCCATACAAATGGACCATTTTGCTTCAAAAGTTAACTGCTTATAGCTTTAATAACAGTGCACACAAATACTTGAAATTGTACAGTGTAATGCTTTTGTAGTACTTAGAGTCCAGAGAAAAATGGGCATTATTCGCAAGTCCGTTTTGGTACCTCCCACACATATGGACTATTTTGCACGACAATTTAACAGCTCCTAACTTTAATACCAGTACACACTTTAAAGTTATTAAATGCAATTAAATTGATAATAATTTAATTAAAACAAAAAATAAATAAATTTACGAATATTTCTGTGGTACTCAAGGTGACTTTCTTACTTGTTGTCTAAGTAAACTATTAAAAAACGAACTCTGCAATTTTTAGGCCGCAAATTCTTTAGCCAAACTTCACCTGAAAAATGTGGTTTTTGTGGCTTGAAATAGCTTTTTTGAAAGCTACATCTACTTGGGGACTACAACAAAATAAAATTTTATTTTTATAAATTTTATTGAGATAAATTCTTGTCGAATTTATAGAATACAAACTGCAAAGTTTCAGCTAAATGTCTTAGAAAATGTGGCGTTTATTGCTTAATTAAGCCTTTTTGGGAGCGACATCTATAGGTGGAATATAACAAAATATGAACTGATTTAAAAAATTTTTACTGCGATGAATTCTTGTCTTAATTAAATACAAACTGCTAAGATTCAGTTAAAATGCTTAGAAAATATGGTATTTATGACTTAAATACATATATTTTGGAGCGACCTCTACAGGGTGACTATAACAAAATATGAACCGATTTGTAAAATTTTTGCTGTGATGAATTCTTGTCAAAATAGAATACAAACTGCAAAGTTTCAGCTAAATTGCTTTAAAAATGTGGTATCTATAGCTCAAAACCTGTATTTTGGAGTGACCTGTATACACGGGGCAAAATCGCCTTTTTTGATATGTTTGAATCGAAGGAAAATATATTTGGAACACAAATTTTGAATGTTTTATATTTCTGAGTAAATAAATTTTATTTGAAAATCAATAAAATTTACTTGGAACGCATATATTAATATATTACAACAAAATATATTTGCAAACTAATTTTCTCAAATAAAATATGTATTTATATACCAATAAAATCATTGTTTAGGAATATCTTCAAATATATATAATTTAAGAAAGATTTTCAAAACTTTGGTGAATTTTTTAATTTAATTTTTAATTTTTCCTTCGTTTCGAATTATTTCTCCCAGTCAAAAATACCATTAGCAGCATTGCATTCTGTTTTAAGGGACTCATTTTAAATTTATGGGTATTTCATGTCAGCATTTTTTTCAATCCTTCGAGTAAATTAATGTTATCAAAAATTATACGATTTCAATTAAAAATTTCTAAAAAATTATCATTAAATTACTGAAAAACTTAACACAATTAAGGTTCGATATTTCGGAATACTTAAATTTAAATACATTTTTGTTTCGGAATTAAAATCCCAAATAAAAGGTATTTGGGTGAAAACAAGGATTTGTTTAGAACAACATCTTCCCAAATATATAATTTGTGTGTGTACCAAATATTATATATTTAGAGTGTACCATAAACATATATATGCTTCAAGCCGAATATGTTTGGGACAATATACTACAGAAGCGATTTTTTTCAGCGTGTAGGGAAGCTATATCAAAACATTGACCGATATTACCCATTTGCAATCCCAAACAACAACGACTATATATAAGAAATATTTCTACCAAATTTGATCAACCCAGCTGTATTATTACGGACTGTAGCGTGATTACAACAGACGGACGGACAGACGGACATGGCTAAATCGTCTTAGAATTTTACGACTATTAAGAATATATATACTTTATGGGGTCTCAGATCAATATTTAGAGGTGTTACAAACGGAGTGACAAAATAAATATACCCCCCATCCTATGGTGGATGAGGGTATAAAAAGTTTAATTAACATTGTTCTTTGTGCGCAACGGAAAAATACGAGTAATTATTTTATAAAAGTTTCAAATATTACACGGGGGAAAA
Source organism: Eudasyphora cyanicolor (assembly GCA_963930755.1). Classification (NCBI taxonomy): domain Eukaryota; kingdom Metazoa; phylum Arthropoda; class Insecta; order Diptera; family Muscidae; genus Eudasyphora; species Eudasyphora cyanicolor. Next base: position 146,746,538 of record OZ005736.1, read on the forward strand.
TCGTCATTTTTGATATGTTTGAATTGAAAGAAAATATATTTGGAAGCGATTTTTTCAAATACTATATATTTGTAAACAAATAAATTTTATTTGAAAATCAAGAAATCTTGTTTGGAACGCATATATTAATATATTAGAACGTAATATATTTGCTAACTGACTTTCACAAACAAAATATGTGTGTACCCACAAACAAAGTTATTGTTTAAGAAGTTTTCCAAACATATTTTATTTAAAAAAATTTTAAAACTTTGCTGATTTTTTCGAAATTTAGTTAGTTTTTCCTAGTTTACGTTTTAATCTTTATAGCTAAAAATGTCTTTTAATTTATAAATATTCCAATTCATCACTTTTTGTCAATCCATCAATGCAATTTATATTCCCGAAAGATTATACGATTTTATTTTTAATTTAATTTTAAAAACATTTAAAATTTATAAAAAAAAATTTATCTTTGATCATCTGAATAACAGAAAACATGTATTTAAATTAAGGCATTGATACATTGCCAAAATAATTAAATAAAAATTAATCTTTGTTTCGGAAATACTAGTTCCAAATAAAAAAATATTAGAATGGGAACATATTTTTGTTTAGAACAATATTCTTCCAAACATATAATATTTATGTGTGTCAAATATTATATATTTGGAGTGTACTCTAGACATATGTATATTTCAAGCCGAATATGTTTGGGATAATATACTACAGAAGCGATTTTTTTTCAGCGTGTAGTAACTTTTTTCCCTTAACTTATAATTATTTAAAAAATTGATTTTTTATTTATATAAAACAACGAATAATATGCAATGTAAACAAATATCCCAATTTAATCATTTATAGGGACATTAACGTATTACAAGTATCATTTTCCTATTTGTGCTCATCGCAAACACTAAATGCTACTACATTATAATGTTGGGACCACTTACGAAAAAAAAACAAATTATTTTTAAATAAATAAACAATTTCACCTTATGCAACACTTGTTGTTTTATAATACATATAATTTCTGTTATTTCATTTTTATGCAAAAATTTTGTTAAAAATATTTTAATTTTGCCGGAGGCCAACAACACTATTATTAAAACAGCAGCAGCGACAACAAAGCGCTAACAACAATAATTTAATGTTGCCGTATTTTTTACCATTTAACAAAAACTACGATAAAGTTGCTACGTCCGGCGGTTGGTCCGTCATTAATTGTTTGAGTATTACAATGAAAGTGTAAATGACCCACTTAACGAGGTAAATCCACAGAAATATTCCATCGGTTTGTACATTTCTCTTTTGAGGAGAGGTGCGTTAAATGGTTCCTCCCCTCCCCACCCCTGCCTTCTTTGCAATATGGAATTGTAGCTTCCAAAGACACTTGTTTTCACAGTCCGCACAGTCTTAATGAAACTACTTGGTGGCGATTACGCCCCAAGTGGTCTGTCTGCCTACTCAAGTGCGGTTAGAAACACTTCGATTGACAACTTAAACATCAAAACAATGAGGTAAGGTCAGTTATGAAAATGAATATAGACAAAACTAACATACCGTTGTAAAAATAAAATATGGCGGCAAAGACGTCCCTAATCTAGAAAAATTGGCGTATTTTGCGCTGAACAGTAGATTCTTCAAAGACGTTAGGAGTTATTCTATTTTCATATGGTTTGGCCATTTTGGGTGGGATGTACCAAAAGGGGCGTGTGACAATAGCGCCCATTTTTCACTGGACTATAGGTGCTGTAAAAGCAGGCGGACTACTGAAGATGGACAGACAGTCATGGTTAGATCTGTTGATCTATCTTCAATATTTTAGAGCGTTAAAGATATCTGGGTATTGGATAATTAAGGTTTTAAATTGGAGCTGATAGTTTATCCATCGCTATCACCATCAGAAAAATGGGCGTGGAGTCGCCACCCTTGAATTTACGAATATTTTGTCGGACTGAAGGTGAGGAGATTCGTAAGTCTGTTTACCCGACTGAACTTGCTTACTTGTTCTTCATCAAATAGCAAATTTTTTTGTCTGTCCAGGAAGGATAATGAGAAAGGAAAGAAATCAGTATATATCCTGCTTTAATATTCTAGGATCAAGAAAATTACAAAAAAAAAATTCAAACTCAGAAGGAAACTTCATAAATCCAGAAAATATTTTAAAAAAATTAAATCATATATATAATTGTTGTTAATAAAAGTTGATGTGAGTGAAATCGGTTTATATTCTGCACCGATATTAATGAAATATTAGGACAGTTTCAGGAAACAGATGAAAACATCTAATTTCAAATGCAGACAGAAGTGTATTTTGTAGGAAACAAATGACAAAATAAAATTTTAAATGCAGACAGAAATTTCAATGAAATATTTTGTAATTTGTGGGTATTGACACCAAAAATCGAAAGTAATTCGCGAATCATTAAATTTGTGAAAGAAAAATTGAATGTCTAAAAAAATTCTTTTTGAACTTCTGAAAAACAGAAAACTTGCATTTAAATAAAGCATTGAGACATTGCTAAAATACTTAAATACAATGTAATACAAATTGTTTCGAAAATAAAGGGTGGGCCATTTAAAATTACAAAAATTTGAACTCCCGTTTACTTTGACGTGTGATTTGAGCCCTTTGAATTATTTTCTGTGGGGAGCCATTAAGGAATATACATATGTGTACGTATATTTTTCAATATTTTGCCGACAGATATTTTATGTCTTTGAGAACATTTTTGCGATTTTTTCTCCTACTCAATATCTACAACTTCGCTTCAGACACAAAAGAGATATTCCGTACGGTATACCGAGATAAAATATAGAAAAAGTGCAAGAAATCAACCTTGAGCAAAAAAATTCCTATGGCCATTAAATTATTAATTGAGCCAAATTGACTAAGCGAATGATGCAGAAGTTCTTATTTTTGGGTCTACTTTCACGTCCAATTCTCAGAATTGAGTCCCAAAATCAGGTGTTGTACCTTTCCAACAAAAACAGAAATTTGAAAAATTTTAAATGGCCCACCCGTACCTGAGTCCATCCCTAAAATGCTCAATTGCCGAGCCAGTCTTGGTAGTCATATGAATGATATTGTGATCCATTATTAAATGACAAAGTTCAACCTTTCCAATAAAACCAGAAATTTGAACTTGAAGTACAGGGTTTTCCAACAAGAGGTGTTATTTTGAATCACCCGGTATTTCGTTAGCTGTCACTTTTGAAGCTTTTATTCATTGACATTTGACAAGTAGAAACTACGCCATTACTAAAAATGGAAGGATACACGATTCAACAACGCATTAAAATTATTAAAATTCACTACAAAAATGGTGAAAATCTTGCAGTCACAGTTCGCAAAACTAAATCATTTTCGGGTCGTCGTGAAGCATCTTGTCGGACCGCAATACAGAAATTGGTGCGAAAATTCGAGCTGTTGGGACAAGTTAGTGATGTGAAGAATAAAACCCGTGCACGTCGCTCAAGAACAACTGAGAATATTGCTGCTGTAGCCCAAAGTGTTGAAGAAAACCCAATTGGGCATTCCACAAACGTCATTACACCGTATCTTGCATAAAGACTTGCGTCTTAAGGCTTATAAAGTTCAGTTAACACAAGAACTCAAGCCGGCCGATCATCAACAACGTCGTGTGTTTGCTGATTGGGTCCTTGAATGCATGAAAATGATCCGGAATTCCATCGAAAAATCATCTTGACTGATGAAGCCCATTTCCATCTCGGTGGCTACGTCAAGAAGCAAAATTGTCGCATCTGGGGCTCGGAAAACCCAAGAGTTATTGTGGAGAAGCCTCTCCATCCTTAACGTGTGACTGTTTGGTGCTGTTTATGGTCCGGCGGGGTCATTGGACCTTACTTTTTTCGAAAATGAGGTTGGATCAACAGTTACGGTGAATGGATTGCGCTATCGAGAGATGATTAATGATTTTTTAAGGTCGGAGTTGGATGGTATTAATCTGGACAACGTTTACTTTCAACAAGACGGCGCTACGTGCCACACAAGCAACGAAACCATTGCTCTGTTACGGGAAAAGTTTCCGGACCGTGTTATCTCTCGAAGAGGCGATCAAAATTGACCACCGAGATCTTGTGATTTAACACCTTGGGACTTCTTCCTTTGGGGCCACGTGAAAGATAAGGTCTACACCAACAGCGCAGCGTCGATTCAAGACCTCAAAGATAGAATTCGTGAGGCTATCGAGGACATAGGGCAGCCACTTTGCGATTTGGTTATGGAAAATTTCATGAAAAGGATATGGTCTTGTAAGCGTGGTCGTGGTGGCCATTTGGCTGATGCTGTTTTTCATTATTAAGGGCATACCTTCCTCTTTATTATGAAATAAACATCCGATCATTTATCTCAAAAATGGCATTTTTCTTTGAATACCAAAATAACACCTCTTGTTGGAAAACCCTTTACCTTTTTTATAGGCGATTCAAATTTTAAATTTTAAATGACCCACCCTTTATATGAGTTTTAAATAAAAAAATGTTTGATGAAAACATAGTTTCATTTGGAACAACATATAATATTTGTGTGTGTCAAATATTATATATTTAGAGTGTACCCAAAACATATGTATGTTAAAAGGATACACTACTGAAGCGATTTTTTTCTGAGCACATACATTTTATTTGAAAAACAATATAATTTATTTGGAACGCATTTATTACGAGTAATATTAATATATTATAATATCAAAGTATATTTGCAAACTAATTTCCTCAAATAAGATATGTGTTTATATACAAATAAAACAAGTAAGAAAGTTTCAGTCGGGTAAACCGACTAAGGTATACCCTCACTTTGTGAGTAATGTAATATGGAATATTAAACGAATTATTCTGTCAATTTGTATGGGAGGTACCAGAATGTTTTTAACAAATACACCTATTTTTCTCTGAATAGTAAATTCTTTAAATACATTGCACCGCGCCGAATTATAAGCGTTTTTTGCACTGGTATATTAACGTTATGAGATATTAAATTTGGTATGATTTGGCCATTTTGTATGGGAGGTACAAAAAGGGGCGTGGTGATAACGGCCATTTTTTACAGGGCTATAGGGACTTCAAAAGCGTTACACTGTGCAAAATGTTGTTGCATTTTCGTGCATTGGTACTCATGCTGTGAGCTCTTAACTTTTTGTGCAAAATGGTACCTTTGTGTGGGAGGTACAAAAAGGGGCATGGAAATAGCGCCCATTTTTCACAGTGCAAAGGACACTATAAAAGCATTACACTGTACAAAATTTCAAGTGCTTTTATACACTGGTATTAATGTTGTAAGCTGTTATCTTTTGGTGCAAAATGGTACCATTGTGTAAGAGGTACCAAAAGGGGCGTGAATATGACACCCATTTTTCACTGGACTGTAGGCACTATGAAAGCATTACACTGTACAAAATTTCAAGTATATTTATGCACTGGTATTAATGTTATTAGTTGTTAACTTTTGGTGCAAAATGGTGCATTTGTGTGGGAGGTACCAAAAGGGACGTAGCAACATGGCCCATTTTTCTCGAGTTGATAGCGACTAATAAACTAATGCTATGTGTGGAATTTCAGAAGATTCGAATAAGTAGTATAGCAGTTATTAAAGATTCAATATTTCACAACATTTTAACACTTTGTGGGGGAGGTACTGGAAGGAGTTGACCAATATGGCCCATCTTCGAACTTAGCCGGAGATAGAAAAAAATATTACCACGTACCAAATTTGAAGTCAATCGGTTACTCCTTTCGAGAGTTATCGTGCGCACCAGCCAGCAGACACACAGACAGACAGACAGACAGACAGACAGACAGATAGACAGATAGACAGACAGACAGACAGACGGACGGACATTGCTCATTCGACTTAAAATGACCCAAAACGAATATCCGCCGAACATACTTAGGGTCTTAGATCACTCCTTCGATGTGTTACACTTTTTTTCGTAGCAAATGATATATACCCTCGTCACACTAAAGTGAGGGTATAATTATTGTTTGGGAATTTCTCCAAATATATTTTGTTTAAAAAAAGCTTTCCACAACTCAGATTTTTCGAATTTCATTTATAATTTCTATTTATTCCAAGTTATCATTTGTTGTCAAGCATAAAGAAATTTTACAAACATTTAAAATTTATTAATGTATTGATACATTTTCTGAATACTTAAATGCAAATAAATATTTGTTTGGTACACGCTGAAAAAAATTGCTTCTGTAGTTTATTGTCCCAAACATATTCTGCTTGAAATATTTAGGTTACACTCGAAATATATAATATTTGACACACACAAATATTATATGTTTGGGAGGATATTGTTCTAAACAAAACTATGTTTCCGTCCTAATATTTTTGTATTTGGAACTATATTTATACATACATAAATGTTAATGTATTTAAGTATTTTGGCAATCTATTATTGCCATCGTTTAAAGGCAAGTTTTCTGTTTTTCAGAAGTTCAAAGTAACATTTTTTTAAAAATTGTATACACGCTGAAAAAAAATCGCTTCTGTAGTATATTGTCCCAAACATATTCGGCTTGAAGTATACATATGTTTAGGGTACACTCCAAATATATAACATTTGACACCCACAAATATTATATGTTTTGGGAGGATATTGTTTTAAACCAAAATATGTTGACATTCTAATATTTTTTTATTTGGAACTAGTTTTTCTGAAACAAAGATTAATTTGTAATTATTTATTTTGACAACGTATCAATGCCTTAACTTAATTACAAGTTTTCTGTTTTTCAGATGTTCAAAGAGCAATTTTTTTTATATGTTTATATTTTTGTAAAACTTAATTGAAACTTAAATCGTATATTTCGTAAATATAAATTGCATTAATGGATTGACAAAAAGTGATGAATTGGAATATTTATAAATTAAAAGACATTTTTAGCTATAGAGTTTAACACGAAAACTAGGAAAAACTAACTAAAATTCGAATAAGTCAGCAAAGTTTTAAAAATCTTTTTTAAATAAAACATATTTGGAAAACATCTTACACAATAACATTGTTTGTGTGTAAATACATATTTTATTTGTGAAAGTCAGTTTGCAAATAAATTATGTTCTAATATATTAATATATGCGTTCCAAACAAAATTTCTTGATTTTCAAATATAATTTATTTGTTAACAAATATATAATATTTAAAAAAATCGTTTCCAAGTATATTTTCTTTCACTTCAAACATATCAAAAATGACGATTTTCCCCCGTGTATGTTTGTACAATTCAATTAAAATTTAAATCGTAAAATCTTCGTTACTATAAATTGCATTGATGAATTGGAACATGTATAAATTTAAAATTGGTGCTGTAAAGCAAAAGCTAATGTTGCTTCTGATTTTTTTAAACTACACACAGAATACAGTTTGGTCGCCACAACCGAATTATTTGCCAACCGAATTTTGGTAGTTCTGTCTACTATCACACGGAGGAAAATCGTCATTTTTGATATGTTTGAATTGAAAGAAAATATACTTGGAAACGATTTTTTTAAATATTATATATTTGTTAACAAATAAATTTTATTTGAAAATTAAGAAATTTTGTTTGGAACGCATGTATTAATATATTAGAACATAATTTATTTGCAAACCGAATTTCACAAATAAAATATGTGTTTACACACAAACAAAGTTATTGTTTAAGAAGTTTTCCAAATATATTTTTTTTAAAAAGATTTTTAAAACTTTGCTGACTTGTTCGAATATTAGTTTGTTTTTCCTAGTTTTCGTGTTAAAATGTATAGCCAAAAATGTCATTTAATTTATAAATATTCCAATTCATCACTTTTTGTCAATCCATCAATGCAACTTATATTTACGAAAGATTATTAGATTAGATTTAAGTTTAATACAATTTTACAAACATATAAAATTTATAAAAAATGATCTTTGAACATCTGAAAAACAGAAAACTTGTCTTTAAGTTAAGACATTATTACATCAAAAAAAAATAAATAATTACAAATTAATCTTTGTTTCGGAAATACTAGTTCCAAATAAAAAATATTTGAATGGGAGCATATTTTTGTTTTGAACAATATCCTCCCAAACATACAATATTTGTGTGTGTCAAATATTATATATTTGGAGTGTACCCTAAACATATGTATATTTCAAGCCGAATATGTTTGGGACAATATACTACAGAAGCGATTATTTTTCAGCGTGCATGCGATTCCATCAGGACAACCAATATTTTGATTGTAGTATACTTCTGCTTCCATGTCGACAACAATCATATTTGGTTGCGCCAACTACGAAAATGGTGGCTTAAATTATCTGTTGTAGTTGCCACAACCAACTGTTTTATAGAATTGGTTGTTCTGACAATTTGCCAGTCATATACTACCGACAATTAATTAAAAACAGTTTTCATTAATTTTTATTTTATTTATTGAACAAAACTCAAAACAATTCATAACAAAATTAAAAATCCCATTTTACAAATTCATCACTACCTGTATTATGAGATGTGGAAATATTTGACACACATTTTAGTACACGAAAAAAAACACAAGACTTTTATGCAAATATCGCATAACCCTGTGCTTTCAATTTCATGATTGTTGATTTTATTATTTAATTATGTAAAACATTTTGCACAACATATTCTGAATTCCACACATTATTATCCACACGAGATTATTTTTGATTACCTATACCGTCCTTGAACAACATGTTGAAAGTTTTTTATGTCGAGTAATTTTATTTTTTGTTTGTCATGTAGCGGCAAAAGAACAGCAACCAATCTTTCGGTTGTATTTCCCAAAATACATTTCATTATTATAAATTTGGGAAATGATTGGGATAACCTATAAACGATTATTTGTTAATATTTTTTCTGTTATAGTAACCAATTATTCGTTGCAATAATAATCTTTGGTCTATTGATACATTTTCTGTTGTCAAGAATAAAACATTGGTTGTCACAACCAAAAATCGATCATATGGTACTATAATGAAAATTTAAATTGGTTACCACAACTAACAGAGTGTCAATGAAAAACACAATCTTAATTCGATTGATACAACCATCGATTTAGTTGCAAGCATTTTCATTTGGTCGTATCCATGTTATTATTGTTGTTTCAACTAATTATATATAAATACAACCGACAGACGGTGTAGGCAATATACTTTTTGTTGCTAGTACTATTTTCTTATTGTTACAATCGAATTCCAACCAATTATTTTCCTGGGTGTATAAGGTCATCAAAGATTTAAAAATCTGTTTAAATAAAATATATTTGGAAACTTCTTAAACAATAACTTTGTTTGTGTGTAAACACATATTTTATTTGTGAAAGTCAGTTCACAAATATATTTTTTTATTTCTTTATTTATTATTTATTTATTTATATGAATTACAATACAAAGTAAATTTATATTCTAATTTTAAGGTCCAGGGAAAGGCCGGGTTACAAAGACCATATGGCTGAATTTTGCAGCGACAGACCAGAGCCTCTGGTGGGAATCGAACCCACGACCCCCAATCTCATAGGCGAGTACGCTACCAACTCGCCTACTGGGGCGCTCATATATTTTTTTTTAATATATTAATATATGTGTTCCAAACAAATTTTTTTGATTTTCGAATAAAATTTGGTTGTTCAAAAATATATAATATTTAAAAATTTTGTGTACAAATATATTTTTTTTCTATTCAAACATATCAAAAACGACGATTTTCCTCCGTGTAAATAAAACTTTGAAATATAAAAAATTAGAGCGGAAACAAAAATTTATTTGTGCCAAATATAATATATTTCAAGTGACTAATCATTTATGTATTTCAAGCAGAATATGTTTGGGATAATATACTACAGATGCGATTTTTTCAGCGTGTTGTAATTGCTTATAACTAGAGTGATCAAAAAAACGGTTTTTTTTGAAAAAATAAAAAACCGGTGGATGGTTTATTTAAGCTATAAAAACCCGAAGAACGGTTTTTTTCTTCGAAGAAAACCGGGGAAACCGGTAGAACCGGTTTTTTTCTGCATAACAAAACAGTGTGAAAATTGCCATTTGAAAAACATTTTCCTTTTTAATAACAAAAAAGGCGATTTTTAATATTAAATTTTTAAAAGTGATGTCTTCTGATCAGGAATCTTGCACCAAATTTAGTCCTGTTGGATAGTAGTAATGAGTTGGATTGTGATGAATATTGTCATTTGAGTCAAACGGTCCTTTTATCTAATACCTACAACTAATTAGCTATTGTATTTAGAAACATTTTCCAAAAGTGTTGTCGATAGTCTTTTCTTCAACCTTTTAAAAAAATTTGCAAATATATTTTCATTACTTTTTTGCAAAATTAAACTTTTTTGAAATTTTGGTAAAAACCTATGTTTTAATTTTTGATTTTTTTGCTCAAAAGAAAGCTTAGATAATTTCCTTTAAAAGCTTTGTGACCTATTAATGGGATGTGACCTGTTGATCTATCAAAATAAATATAAACCTCTGAAAAAAAAATTAACGTTCAACCAAACATTTTAGCATTTCAGATGGGAAAAACAACCGTTTGACAAAACCTTCCAACTCGGAAAGTCCTTAACCGATCTCGTTGGAATTGAGTCTCATAACTACTATCTGATAGGGCTACTTGGTTTTTCATCCCGACAGAAGACATCCCTTTTAAAAATTAACTCACTTGACATGAAATTCCCCTTATGTAGTTCAGTCAAGAAAATATTAATATTTCGGGGTATTAAATAGAATATTTAATAGAGGTACTAAATCTTTATACATATATATTTTATATACACACTTTAGTGCAGGTGGGTATATACGAGTATATAAATATGTAAGGGTATACACTAGTCGGTTTACCCAATTGAAATGTTCTTACTTGTTTTTGTTTCGGTTTGGAAGTGGGAGAATGCGTTTACTTTTCACATAACTTCTGCGCGTATGAATCATTTATTTTCTTTAAATTTTTGTAATTTGTATAGAAATTGGTAAATGGCTTCGGATTCTAGCAAAGTTGCCGTGTCTTTTTAGGCCATATAAGGAGATCTTTCATATTATTATCTTAATTTGTGATATTTTGTATATAAAGTTGTAAATAATTTTTAATATTTTAGTGATAATAAAAACCGGAAAACTGGTGGAAACAAACGAAAAAAACCGGTTGCACCGGTTGTTCGAAATTCATGATTTTGAGAAAAACCGGGGACGGTGGAAGCAAAAAACCGGTGGGCCGGTTTATTTTAAACCGGTTTTGATCACTCTACTTATAACACTATGCAAAAAAATGAACAAGTTTTGAAAAAACACGGACTTGACAGTATAGGTTCGATTGTACTACTTTTTCGAGGGGCCCACTGATTTACAGAAACTTCGGAGGCCCATAAAAAACATTGGACCAAATTTCGCCAAACCGAGTATAGGGTATCCCCTTTGGTAGTAGAATCGAACCTATTCTGTCAAGTCAGTGTATTTTTTCACTGTTGCACAGTGTAATTTGGCCACCCTTCGAATTATACCTATGTAAATACGTGTCTTTGGAGGAAAGTGCTTCCACTCAAGCACACCAAAGCTTTAAAAACCCTCTTACCCCCACGCTTATAATTAATTCAAACGCAAGCGTGAACGTTAGTAATATTATGAGTGTGTTGTGGGTTAGTGAATATTCCTGGATTGCTATTACTTAAATAACAATTGAGAACAATTGTTCACCACAATCAGTGTTGGGATGTGGTGAGAAAGTACAGGGGAAAGAGCGTAATTAGAGATTGTTGTCGTCATATGCCGACAAAAGTCATTTACCGGGAAGTGCGCTTAAAGTAGCGGCCTAATGGCTTCTTAGTTTAGCATGGCCTACCTCGCGATTCATAAGAATATCTCTCAATAATAATTACGTAATCAAGTGTCCTTAATGCAAAGGCTAATAAGATGTAATTATTAGGTAAAGCAAGTGGTAATGACATGTACTTATCAAGATTTTGCTGGGTAGTGAATAACAAAATACCTAATTTACCTACCTCCATTGATTTCAACTTAATGTGCGGCGCATTTCGCACCTCTGTTTATTATTGACGACGAATATGGCAAATATCAGTCAGCCACTGCGAGTATACCAACAACAACATACAAGTAAGTCTCATTTCTCATTGACATAATCAGCTGCGGTTGACATTGGAAAAAGTCTTCCTTTTGGATAATGGCTTATGACATGTGGAGGAGTTTTTGTTTGCTACTTACCAAAATTAATTTGACGGTTTCCATTTCATACCAAATACTCGTAATGGAAGTTCAATACGAGTATTAAATACTCGTACCTTAATACGTTTGTACATTGTGTCAGGTCATTAAATACATTATCAGTTGACAAGTACGTACGTGTCTACATACATAATATCTAAATTTATTCTACATACGAGTATAAGACTCAGACATACGTAAGTACGTTTCATAGTGATCATGAAATAAATACAATGTCAATGTGTGTGTTTGTTTTTTGTTCGGGGGAGTTTGTCTCAGTACATTACCATATCTCCTATTTTCGCATTCAAAACACAAACTCCCAAGTGTTCCCCACCGAATGCCACCACACGTAAAAACAACTACCGCATTACTTATCGTTTGTCTAGTTATTTATTAGAATTAACTATTTGCAATAGAAATAATAATGTTTGTATTTGGTATTTTTTAGGAGGCATACTTGACTTGTTTGATTTTAAAATTGAATTAAAAACCAGCAGGGAAAGACTTACGTCGGGCAGGACCGACTGTATAATACCATATTTGCCAACCAATACACAAAGTGTAAGGACCTTTTTAACCATTATAACTACGAATTGCTGCTGGTTAAATAGAGTAAATCTCTAAATTCCAGGTCATCGCTTACTAACAATTTAGTATCTACGTAGTCAATAAGTGAAATTTGTCTGTGACCGTCATATTAACTTGAAACGACCTAGTGCAATATATAAGTAGGGTATAAATGCTTACATTTCAGAGCATCAAGATGTATAATCCGAAGGAACCTTTATATTGGGTCTATAACATAACATGGGCCGATGTACCCATTTGTACTAGGGATGATCTGGCGCACTATAAAGTATATAAATGATCAAATTTCAGCCAGGTCAATTGCAAAAATGCTTTCTCTAGAGAGTCAAGATTTAAAGTCGGGTGGGACCTATATATGATGGGCTATATCAAAAACATGAACCGGTATGCCCCCAATTTTTCAATAGGGATCGTCCCTAGCCTATGAAATGCCCCTGCACCAATTTTCGTAAAGATCGCGTCATATTTGCGAGCAACACATTGATGACAAGAATACACAAGAATAGACTAACAGAATCAAAAAGTAATTCTATGTCGATCGGTATAATGAACAATGGTCTACCTCTTCCCTTTTTGGGCCTTACAAACAAATGCACAAAGTCATAGTAGTGGTGTCGGTTATAAAAATAGTTTAAGCAAAACGTGAAATTCCACACATGTCATATTATATTTATGTACGAGAGTGTATGTCTAAATGGCTGTTATGTGATTTACGCTTATCCAAGTGGTTGACCTTGCGACTAGTTTTGATTTTGCAAATTTCGAACATTTACTTGTTGTTCCAGCCGTTTTTTAGAATACCAAATATTCTGTATTTGGCAAGTCCAATGCTTGTTTGCAAATTTTTTCAAATATAAACATAACTAACTTGTTACATACGATGGTCGCATGATAATGTTAAGGAATTTGCATATGATAACAAATTATTTCTTAAAGTATGGTCACACTAAATATGATTTAGAATATTTAAAATGTGCAATGAAGGCTAGGTTAGGTTAAGAGGTGTAACAGACTAACATAGACTAAGTATAAGTATATAGTCCATTGTGCATCCACGGGGATATAAGGTTAACAATGAAAAATTACGTATGTTTTCTTCTGACTAGATAAGCATTTAAAACAAATTAGGACATTTTAGACATAAGTGAAGTAAGAATTGCAAAAATATTCGCATGGGACATATATGTCCCAGTGGTCGTCAAAGGGTTAACATCAGTCAAGATAACACTCCAAAAAATGGAGGCTAGGTTGGCATGTCGCCTTCTAAATTGGGCGCGGCACAGACACAGAAGATGTTCTATTGATTCATCCTTCTCATCGTCTCGACTTCGCTTCTGAAGTCATTTCGAAAAGACCTTCAAACTCACAGCGCGCCATCCAATAAGGCAGCGGCCCGTCATGACAGACACGTAGGTCAAGTGAGACGTCCGGTCTCGATAACGACAGGGCGTTGGTGCGTTTGTAGTTTAGGCATTGCCGCATCAGCTTGAATGCAGTTGTGACCACCTGTCATTTGTTGCCGTATGGGCACTATCTCCCAAGAAGAGCTTGCAGGCCAGTTCCCCTGGAGTGTATAAGGTAGTCGTGCAATTCATCTGCTTTGCTGTTCCCTAGTATGTCCCTGTGTTCCGGCACCCGTATCAGGTGAATATTGTACTGTTCAGCCTTCTCGCTACGCGATTTTCGTCAGTCAATGGCAGTTCAGTAATATAGTTTCCAGACTTGACTTGAAGTCAGACAGAATATCAGAACATTAATTTTTAGCTATACCTACTACCGTACCCCGCTACCTCTTTAATAGCTAATATTTCTGCCTGGTAAACACTACAGTGATCAGTCAATCTTTTTGCAATGGACACCTCAAGTTCCTTAGAGTATCCATCAGAGCTCACTTGGTTGTTGAGTTTGAAACCCTATGTATATGTAGAAGTTCACGAATTTCCTATGACCTGCGATACGAACATCCTATTCTGATTTATCATCTATACTCGTAAAAGTGGCGTAGTTCTCAACGCACCAGTGATATACATAGCAGCTATTCGCTGAACTTTGTTTAGCGAATAGCCACTTAACCATATCTGGATTGGCAATAAAATTTCCTATATGATGAAAAGAATTGGTTCGATATAACCAACAGGACGAAAGTTATGGCCCCTTGAATTCATATTTAAAAAAAATCGATTTTTTGTCATTTTTTAGGAAAAAAGTTTAGGTCGTATTTTTGGGTTTTAGAAGAAGTTAGTTAAAAAATGTATAACATATTTACCATCATCTTAAAGGAAACTTTCCAAAGTATGCTCTCAAAGAAAGAACGGGTCAAAAATATTTACTGGTATTGTTACCAAGCTTCTCCAATTTACACAATTTTTTAGACAAATTTCAAAAGTAAGCCACATTTTCTCCAATCGCAAAGCTAAAATGTTAAAAATTTTAGCATATTTATGTGTGGTAAGGTGTTGTATGTTGAACTGCAAAGGGAATCTGAAACCTCGCTTTTAGTATAGTAGATATAGGGGAAAATCCAAAAAATCCCATTTTTGGGGATTTTCAAAATTATTTTGAGAATTGTGGGATCGACTTTTGGAAATATAATGATTCGTGAATTACATTCGATTTGTTATGTCAGAACCTACAAACTACATTTCACTGAACATTTTTTTGAAATTTTTTTTAAAAATTTTATGTCGTTTTTACATTTCTGTCTGCATTTGAAAAGTGATTTTTTCACTTTTTTCCTGACCCTGTCGTGGCATTTGCTTAATATCAGTGCAGAATATGAACCGATTTCTCTCACATCAGCTTCTCTAAATTAACAAAAAAATTTTCTGTGTGATGCAAAAAATTTCGGTAAAATGTGCCCACCTATACAAAAGTTATGGCCACATCAATTTACACAAAATATAGACAATTTTTGTATTTTATTGCGAAAATGTATATGTAGTATTTTGGAGATACAGAGGAATTTATAAAAAGAAAGTATAACATATTTATACATATGTCTTAAAGGAAAATTCCTGGAGAATATTTTCGAGAAAAGAACGAGACAAAAAATTTTATTAATAGTGTTGCCACGCTTCTCCAAATTACACCATTTTTTACGAAAATTTCAAAGCTAGGCCACATTTTCGGCAATCGCAAATCTTGGATATGAAAACCTTTACCATTTTTATATGTAGCAATCTGTTATACGATAAACTGCAAAAGGATTTTTGAGCCCGGCTTTCAATATAACAGATTTTGGAAAAAAAAACAAAAAATTCCCTTTGGTGCGGATTTTCGAATTTATTTTGAGAATTGTGGGATTTACGTCCACAAATATAATGATGTTAGAATTAGCCTCGATTTCTGGTGTCAAGGCGTACAAATTACAAAAAAATAATTGAGATATCTTAATTATTAAAGATTTAATGGAAATATAAAATTTCCTTTGTTGTTTATTTTTTCCCTTGTTGTTTATTTTTTCCCGATCCTTTCCTACGAATCGCTATATATTAGATCCTGTTATATACCGATTCTATTCTCATTATCTTTTCTGGATAGAAAACAAAATTTACTATTTGATGCCAATATATTGCAATTTAGCATACCCACTGAGACAAAAGTTATGGCAATTTGACATTTTATGAATCAGCCGGAAAATACGAAAGATATACGCGCTTAAACATTTTGTTCAACCGAGGTGGCCAAGTTTGAGGCCCTGCAGCTCCGCCCCTGTATACCACGGGGGTGCCAAACTCTAAACTTAACTTCTCTAATACCTCTTCTACAAACATGCCAAGTTAGGTCGCAATCGGATGTCTGGTTAAGAAACGGCAGAATTATTTCCCTTTTTTTTTTGGAATTACTCCCACTGTGCGACGGTCATGTACTATCATTATACGACAGTAGTATGATTAAAATAAATTTAGCACTTTCTATTTGTATCGATGTAGAAATTTTGTTGAGATCATTAATAACGGACATTTATATCAAAAACCAGCAAGAAAGTACAGTCGGTTAAACCGACTAATGAAAACCCTCACCTTGAGTATCATTTTTTTTTTTGTTTTATTTAAATTATTATTAATTTAAATTGCATTTAATAAATTTAAAGTATGTACTGGTATTAATGTTAAAAGCTCTTTACTTTTGGTACAAAATGGTCCATTTGTGTGAGAGGTACCAAAAGGGGCGTCCCAATAATGGTCACTTTTCTCTGGACTCTAGATACTATAAAACCATTACACTGTACAACATTTCAAGTATTTATATGCACTGGCATTAAAGTTATAAGCTGTTAACTTTTGGTGTAAAATGGTCCATTTGTGTGGGAGGTACCAAAAGGGGCGTGACAATAATGCTCATTTTTCTCTGTATTTTAGGTACTATTAAACCATTACACTGTAGAAAATTTCAAGTCTTTATATGCACTGGTAATATAGTTATAAGCTTTTAACTTTTGGTTCAAAATTGTCCATTTGTGTGGGAGGTACCAAAAGGGGCGTGGCAACTTTGCCCATTTTTCTCGAGGTAATAGTGACTAATAAACTAATACGATAATAATAATGTTTATAATTTTATAGGATTCAAATAAGTAGTATAGAAATTATTAAATAATCAATATTTCCCTAAATGTTAACCCTTTGTGGGGGAGGTACTAAAAGGAGTGGGCCAATATGACCCATCTTCGAACTTAGCGGGAGATAGAAGAAAATATTACCACATACCAAACTTGAAGTCAATCGGTTACTCCTTTTGAGAGTTATCGTGCGCACCAGCCAGCAGGCAGACAGACGGACGGACGGACATTGCTCATTCGACTTAAAATTACCCAAAACGGATATCCGCCGAACATACTTAGGGTCTTAGGTCACTCCTTCGCCCTTTTGGTACCTCCCACACAAATGGACCATTTTGCATCAAAATTTAACTGCTTATAACTTTAATACAAGTGCTTAAAAATAAAATATTGCATTTTGTAAAGTATAATGATTTTGTACCACCTATAGTCTGGTAAAAAAATGGGCTTTATTGTACAGCCTCTTTTGGTACTTCCCACACAAATGGACCGTTTTACACCAACAGTTAACGGCTTATAACTTTAATACCAGTGCATACAAATACTTGAAAGTGTACAGTGTAATGCTGATATAGTGCCTACAGCCCTGTGAAAAGTGGGCGTTATCACCATGCCCCTTTTTGTACCTCCCACACAAAATGACCAAATCATACCAAAATTTAATAGCTCGTAACGTTAATATACCAGTGGACATAAACGCTTATAGTTCGGCACAGTGCAATGTATTTCAAGAATCTACTGTTAACCGAAAACTAGGTGTATTTGTTAAACCCCTTTTGGTACTTCCCATCACATAAATTTACATATTATTAGTGTAATGTTATATATTACGTTACTCACAAAGTGAGGGTATACCTTAGTCGTTTTACCCGACTGAAACTTTCTTACTTGTTTTTTCTATCTCACGCTAAGGTCAAAGATGGACTATGTTGGTCTACTCCTTCGAGTACCTCACCAACAAAGGGTCAAAATATAGTGAAATATTGATTATCTCATAACTTCTATGCTACTACTCAAAATCATTCACAATTCCACACATAGTATTAGTTGCTTGGTCCCAATCATCCTAAGAAAAATGGGCGAAGTTGCCACACCCCTTTTGGTACCTCCCATACAAATTTACCATTTTCCACAAAAATTTAACGGCTTATAACTTTGATTCCAGTCCATACAAATACTTAAAATTTTCAGGAGTGTAACATTTTTATAGTACATACCCGTAGTATATAAAAAATGGACGTTATTGCCACGCCCTTTTTGGTACATCTCATACAAAATTGCCAAAATATGAAAAATTATTATTTTTAATTTCCCTTTATGTAACTAAGTCTATTCTTTGCTTTGCCTTTAGGCGTGTCAATTGTTTTAATGTGCATTTTTAGTTAAATCCCTTTTTGGCTGGGGGCCTTAAGTTGCATTAGTGTTTTATAGGATTTTTTATATAAATGTTATTAAATTTAAAGTTAAAAATAGTTTTAAGTAAAATCTTAATATGTATTTTTTTAATGGCTATGTTATATGTTTATATTGTAAAACTTTTTAAACGCAGTTGCATTCGGTAATGCTGTCAAATTGGCCTTGTTGGCTTGTGCATTACATCGTATAAATAAATGAAAAAATGAAAAAAAAATTTTACAATATGGGTGTTAAGACGAATTCTTTTCTGCAAAAAAGTGCAATATTTTTGTTGCCCCTTTCCCCGAAAACTAGAATTTGTTTAACACATTTTGGAATTTAGAAATGGCAGCTAAGTTTAATTCGAGGGACTTCATCAGTTCCACTTAAAAAAGGCAAATATTTTTCAGATTTTCGCGTCGACGGGGCAACATTTTTTTCAGAATCGATATCACCATTAGTGTACTGTTCGCGACGAAAGAACCGTTCTTTAGTGTTTTTTTCCGAACTCTGATTTGTATACCCTCACTTTAGTTAGAGTGGGTCGCAAAAAAAAGTTGCACCGGTCACCCCCTAGATTTGAAGATTGTCTAGAGACAATTCCGGGGAAACAAAAAAATTTTTTTCTGTGCACCCTACATGACGCCCTTTTAATTTTATTATCCTGCGTTGCCATTTGATGTCCGATCGCAACGGGATGCATATCGTTGTTTGAGTTTTAGCAAGGGCTATATTTCGTCCATATGACACTTTTGACTCCGAAGTCAAATTCGATAAGTGACCTCTGTCATCTCGTTTTCTACCCCCCTATGTCGGGAATATTTTGAAACGCCAATTAAGGTCTTCATAAATAATGAAACTTTTGCTTTTAAAGTACCCACTATTATTCATAAACAAAAAAGTTATACTAGTTTTGAAATTACAAAATACATGCAGAGATCAAATTACACAATCTACTTTTGACGTCGATTTCTGCCTCTCTCACACACATACACACAGATATACCCCATTCACATCCCCTATGACGGTTCGGTTCAATACGAACGAATTAAATTTGAGAGCTTCGTCACCAAATGTTAAAGCGTTCTAAGGAACGAAATCAGAATAAAATCACTGTTATCCCATGCACCCTACACGACACCAAAATAGTAGTAATTTTGTCACTGCGTGCTTATTTAACGTATGATCTTAACGTATGATACGTCGTTGATGATATCTTCACAATGGCTACACTTCTTCCCTATGTCAGTCAGTAATCCGAGTCGAATTTTTACTAGTGACTTATCCGATTTTCTACCTCTGTAAAGTAAAGAACTTTGAAATAAATATTTTTTCTTTTACGATTTTTATTTTTATTCATAAATATATACTCGTATATTAAATTTACAGTCCAAGAAAAAACTTGAAACGTATGTCCAAAATTAAGAGCACAATTATTTTCGTTGCTGGTAATTTCGGAAGATCGAAGTTAATGGACAAGAAACAACAACAAACAAGTAATACAGTTGTAATGCTGTTTTGCATATCTTTCTCTCTTTGTATTAGATTCTCAGACTTATCATAAAGTTGCACTTTCTGTAATTGAATTTTAGAAGCTTATATTAGCTTTAACACTATATTAATTAATTTTAATTTAATTTTACGTGCCATTCTCAAAATAAGAATTTTTGTGCTGATTGTTAATAAATCAGCAAGTAAGGATATGTGAAAAGCGGATTGGGTATATATTTTCCAAAATAAGAAGGCGGGAGCGTTATAGTAAACTGGATTTACGTCAGTATTATCTTCAATGCCATACATACCATTAATAATAATAAAAATATTATGAATGCAAATATAAATCGTGAAAGGAAAATTATTTATTTTCAAATGACGTTACTTGTTACAAAATAAATACCATTTACATGGGCAGAAAATCGGATAACTGAAGTCAGGAGTAACTGCCATTTGTTTAAGTGGAGTATCGCAAATTTAGTTCGTTCGCACTAAACCGAACTCATAGTGGATGTGCATTTTTGGGTACGGGGTTCACTTGTGTGTATGTTTGTGTGAGAGAGAGACAGAAAACGACGTCAAAAGTAGATAGTGTAATTTGATATCTGCATATAGTATGTAATTTTAAAACTATAATAACTTTTCTGTTTATGAATAATAGTTGGTACTTCAAAAGCAAAAGTTTCATTATTTTTAAAGACCTTTATTAGCGTTTCAAAATATTCCCCACTTAGGGGGGTAGAAAACGAGATGACAGAGGTCACTTATCGAATTTGACTTCGGAGTCAAAAGTGACATATGGACGAAATATAGCCCTTGCTAAAACTCGAACAACAATATGCATCCCGTTACGATCGAACATCAAATGGCAACGCAGCATAATAAAACTAAAAGGGCGTCATGTAGGGTGCACAGAAAAAAAAATTTTTTGTTGCCCCGGAATTGTCTCTAGATTATCCTCAAAACTAGGGGGTGACTGGCGCAACAATTTTTTGTTGTATGGGGACCGACCCTTACTAGTATATATAACAAGATACGGACCAAAAGTGTAATACATCGAAATAGTCACCAAAGACCCCATATACAAGTATGTACACGCTGAAAAAAAATCGCTTCTGTAGTATATTATCCCAAACATATTCGGCTTGAAACATATATATGTTGGGGTAGACTCTAAGCATGTAATATTTGGTACACACAAAAATTGTGTATTTGGGAAGATGTTGTTCTAAACAAATATTTGTTTACATTCCAATATGTTTTTATTTGGGACCATTATTTTCGAAACAAATATTTATTTGCATTTAAGTATTCATAAAATACATAAATTGTGTCAAATTTTTCAGTAATTCAAAGTTAACTTTTTTAGAAACTTTTAATGTTAGTAAAAAATAATAATTGAAATCATATAATCTTGGATCAATATAAATTACTTAGAGGATTGACAACTAATGATGGCTTGGAATACTCAGAAATTTGAAATGATTGATTTAAAACAGAAGGTAATGCTGCATATGGTATCATAACTGGGAGGTACAATTCGAAACCCAAGAAAAATTTAAACTGAAATATGAAAAACTCAACAAAAGTTTTGGAAATATTTTTTAAATAAAATATATTTGGAAAAATTCCTAAATAATAATTTTATTTGTATTTAAACACATATTTTATTTGAGAAATTTAGTTTGCAAATATAATTTGTTATAATATATTAATATATGCGTTCCAAATATATTTTATTGATTTTCAAATAAAATTTATTTGCTAAGAAATATAAAATATTTAAAAATTTGTGTTCCAAATATATTTTCTTTCGATTCAAACATATCAAAAAAGGCGATTTTGCCCCGTGTATGTTTGAGAGGAATATTAAGTAGATTGCGATATGTTTGGCCGTACGTCCGTCCGGTTGGTTGGCGCTGACGATAACTCTCAAAAAGAGTGACTGATAGACTTCAAATATTGTATGTGCACGCTGAAAAAAATCGCTTCTTTATTATATGTCCCCAAATGTATTCGGCTTGAAACATATATATGCTTAGGTTACACTATTAATATGTTATATTTGACACGTACAAATAATATATATTTGGGAAAATGTTGTTCTAAACAAATTATTGTTTCTATCCTAATATTTTTTTATTTTTTAAACAATTTTTTTTATAAAGTGTTGTTAAATTGTAAGGGCCGATGTTAAATGTGAACCACACCTAAACGTCAAGTTTTCATTTGACATTTCTCAATTTCAGACTAACTCAATTTGAACCATAGAAAGATACACAATCGAGCAACGCGTTAAAGTTTTTTAAGCCTTTTACGAAAATGGGCGTTCAAATCAAAATGCATTTCGTGCACTTCGTGAGGTTTTTTTTTATCAGCATAATCGACCAAATGTGTCCACAGTCGGGGGAATTGTGCGCAAATTTCAGCAAACCGGGTCTGTAGGAGATGTGAAAACACCTGTACAAGCTCGCCCAGATCGTTTGGTGCGGCTTATGGGCTGGCGACGTCATCGTGCCAAACTTCTTCGAAATGAGGCCGGTCAGGCAGTTACTGTGAATGGTGTTCGCTATCGTGAGATGATAACGAACTTTTTATGGCCCGAATTGGAAGATATGGATGTGGACAATATGTGGTTTCAACAGGACGGTGCCACTTGCCACACAGCTAACGAAACAATGGCTCTTTTGCGCAATAAATTCAATGGCCGTGTTATCTCACGTCGTGGCGATATCAATTGGCCGCCAAGATCATGTGATTTGACACCGTTTGACTTCTTTCTTTGGGGTTATTTGAAAGAAAAGGTGTACGTCGATAAGCCAGCAATAATTCAAGAGCTAAAGGATGAGATAATTCCGAACATTAACGGCATAGAACCTCCTCAATTATGCCTCAGCGTCATCGAAAATTTGAACCATCGGATGGTTTTGTGCCGCCGAGGTCGCGGCGGCCATTTTGCCGATATTTTGTTCCATACATAATTGTATAATAATTTCCTAAATAATTTGTGATTTATTCAAAGTCAACATCGGCCCTTAAAATTTAACCACCCTTTATAAGTATAATACCTCCCACACATAACATTAATGCCAGTGCATAAAAGCACTTGTCCAATGCTATTTGTTTGATTCGACAACTACAATATTCACAAAAAAGTATCAACTTATTTCGTTCACCTATTTAACTAACTAAGTTTCTCACATAAAATATGTGTTTATAAACAAATAAAATTATTGTTCAGGAATTTCTCCAAATATATTTAGTTTATAAATGTTTTTCAAAACGTTGCAGATTTTTTGAATTCCATTTTTAATTCTTTATTGGTTTCGAGTCATTCCTTACAATTTAATTTTTATACCCTACACCACACTGTGGTACAGGGTATTATAAGTTTGTTTTACGGCAGATGTTTGTAACACCTTAAAATAACACAGCTAGACCCACCTTAAAGTATACCGATCGACTCAGAATCACTAGCTGAGTCGATTTAACGATGTCTGTCCGTCCGTCCGTCCGCCCGTCTGTCCGTGTAAAGTTGTTCGTCGACTACAGGTCGCAATTTCACTCCGATCGCTCTGAAATTTTGCAGTTTAGAGTATTTCGCGGCTGTTAAGATCGCTATTGAATTTGGTTGAAATCGGTTCAGATTTAGCTATAGCTCCCATATATATGTTTCGTCCGATTTGGCCCTTTAGTCCTATAGAAGCTATATTTTACATCCGATCGTTTTGAAATTTAGAATGGTAGAGTTTCTTGATCCATGGACCAATATTGGCGAATTTGAAGAAAATCGGTGCAGATTTAGATATAGCTCCCATATATATCTTTCGTCCGATTTGGTCCTTTAGTCCTATAGAAGCTGTATTTTACATCCGATCGTTTTGAAATTTGGAATGGTAGAGTTTCTTGATCCATGAACCAACATTGCCAAATTTGAAGAAAATCGGTTCAGATTTAGCTATAGCTCCCATATATATGTTTCGTCCGATTTGGCCCTTTAGTCCTATAGAATCTGTATTTTACATCCAATCATTTTGAAATTTAGAATGGTAGAGTTTCTTGATCCATGAACCAACACTACCGAATTTGAAGAAAATCGGTTAAGATTTAGCTATAGCTCCCATATATATGTTTCGTCCGATTTGGCCCTTTAGTTCTATAGAAGCTGTATTTTACATCCAATCGTTTTGAAATTTAGAATGGTAGAGTTTCTTGATCCATGAACCAACATTGTTGAATTTGCAGAAAATCGGTAAAGATTTAGCTATAGCTCCCATATATATGTTTCATCCGATTTGGCTCTTTAGATCCAATCGTTTTTATATCCTAGACCCCACTATGGTACAGGGTATTATTTAAGTATAAAATGTCCCAAAAGTAAATTTATGTAAACAATTTTTACATGAATTACAAAATTTATATATCAGAGTTATTCAATATTACGAGAGTGGTGTAGGGTATTATATAGTCGGCACCGCCCGACTTTAGCCTTTCCTTACTGGTTATTATTCTATTTGTTACAAGTCGTTAACCCATCAAGCAATGTATGATTTTAATTATAAAGTAATATGACGAACATTTAAAATTTCTGAAATAATTAACATGGAATTACTGAAACATAAAACATGTCTTAAAATTAAGGTATTGATATATTTTCTGAATACTTAAATACAAATTATTATTTATTTCGTAAATAATAGTCCCAAATAACACACATTAGGACGGAAACAAATATTTGTTTAGAGCAACATCATCCAAATATATAATATTTGCGTGTGCCAAATATTTCGAGAGCACTCTAAAAATTTATATATTTCAAGCAGAATATGTTTGGGACAATATACTACAGACGCGATTTTTTTTACGGCAATAAATTAAGAAACTACAGTTAGAAATTCCCCACAGTATGATTTAGGGTACTTTGTTGACGACCCCAATCTACTGTAGTCTTTCCTTACTTATTTTCAATGTAGCAGACAAAAAAAAATTAACTTTTGCATTATGTTATTAAACACTCAAATTTTTGTGGCATATTTTCTTGTGGCAGCGAGCTCTCACTACTGACGCCGTATTTAGCAAGTTTTGGTAGTTGCTGTAACAGTACCGAAATGCCAAACATACTTTTGTTAACGGACAAAGCCATATAATTTGAGAACAATTACCAAGTATATAGTCAATTATTAAGACAGGTCGATGGACAGACTAAACGAAAAAAACAAGTAAAAGCCAAAACATGACAAAAAAAAAGAAAAAGCCGAAAAATTCCAAATCAATCAACTGCAAATAAAACCAGTTGCATATTTTAAAGAAAAAAAAAACAAACTTTTTTTAGAAATCGTATATTTAAAAAATACCTTCTTTATATAATTTAATCTCTGAATACGTGTTGGCACGTTGTAACGATTAATGCAAACTAATCACATCTTTTTTTGTCTCCCTTATTTTTCTTTGCAGCCGGTGAAATATCCAAAAGCTGTTGGCTTTATCATCAGTAATGAGTTCTGTGAACGTTTCAATTACTATGGCATGCGAAGTAAGTGCGAAAAACATGTCTCTTTATCAATTTTATAATTATATTTGCATTATTTCTTTTTATTAGCCATCTTGGTTCTATATCTTACCAGTAAACTGCAATACGATAATGATACATCCACGGTTTTATTCCACGTTTTCACGATGCTGGTCTATCTGTGTCCCCTGGTGGGTGCCATAGTCGCCGACAGTTGGCTGGGTAAATTTAAAACCATTCTCAATCTGTCCATTGTGTATGCCATCGGTGGGGTAATTATGGCATTAGGTGCAATACCTCTACTGAATTTACCAGTGCAGTAAGTACAAATATAATAAGTAACATTAGTTATACAGGGTCTCCCATATTCGACGCACCCATCTGGCAACGCCATAACTTTTGACAGAGATGTCAGATCGCTTAATGACATACCGCGTTTGAAGCGTCAGTCCAAGCAGATTTTTACCATGGAACAATACACGCCACGCGAAATAGTTGAAATTTACATTCAACAGAAGAAGTCAATTGTGAAAACTCAACGTGCTTTTAAAATATTAAAAAATGTGAGAAGTGCGCCTTCTAAGAACACCATTAAGCGTTTATACGAAAAATTTTCGACTGGTGAGGCTCTTTCTAATCCGAAGAGGCCAAATAAAAGTCGACCAAGGCGATCGGCCGAGAATATCGCTGCCGTACGAGCCAGTGTTGAGAGGTCCCCAAGAACATCCCAAAAACGCCGTTCTCAGCAGTTGGGCATGGCTCGGTCCACTTTACAACGGATTATTCGCGTTATTTGCATTTGTTCCCGTACAAAATTCAATTGACGCAAAGATTGTTGCCTGCGGACAAGCCTCGTCGATTGGAATGGGCCCAAAAAAACATGGGTCCGTCGAATATGGGCAACCCTGTATTATACATAATAGCATGCTAAACTAAAAAAATTAAAAGAAAAACCAGTAAGGAAAGGCTAAAGTCGGGCGGGGCCGACTATATAATACCCTACACCACTCTCGAAATATTGAATAAATCTGATATATAAATTTTGTAATTCATGTATAAATTGTTTACATAAATTTACTTTTGGGACATTTTATACTTAAATAATACCCTGTACCACAGTGTGGTGTAGGGTATAAAAACGATTGGAGCTAAAGAGCCAAATCGGATGAAACATATATATGGGAGCTATAGCTAAATCTTAACCGATTTTCTTCAAATTCGGTAGTGTTGGTTCATGGATCAAGAAACTCTACCATTCTAAATTTCAAAATGTTTGGATGTAAAATACAGCTTCTTCAGTACTAAAGAGCAAAATCGGACGAAACATATATATGGGAGCTATAGCTAAATCTTAACCGATTTTCTTCAAATTCGGTAGTGTTGGTTCATGGATCAAGAAACTCTACCATTCTAAATTTCAAAATGAGTGGATGTAAAATACAGCTTTTATAGGACTAAAGGGCCAAATCGGACGAAACATATATACGGGAGCTATAGCTAAATCTTAACCGATTTTCTTCAAATTCGGTAGTGTTGGTTCATGGATCAAGAAACTCCACCATTCTAAATTTCAAAAGGATTGGATATAAAATACAGCTTCTACAGGTCGAAAGAGCAAAATCGGACGAAACATATATATGGGAGCTATAGCTAAATCTTAACCGATTTTCTTCAAATTCGGTAGTGTTGGTTCATGGATCAAGAAACTCCACCATTCTAAATTTCAAAAGGATTGGATATAAAATACAGCTTCTACAGGTCGAAAGAGCAAAATCGGACGAAACATATATATGGGAGCTATAGCTAAATCTTAACCGATTTTCTTCAAATTCGGAAATGTTGGTTCATGGATCAAGAAACTCTACCATTCTAAATTTCAAAACGATCGGATGTAAAATACAGCTTCTATAGGACTAAAGGGCCAAATCGGACGAAACATATATATGGGAGCTATAGCTAAATCTTAACCGATTTTCTTCAAATTCGGCAATGTTGGTTCATGGATCAAGAAACTCTACCATTCTAAATTTTAAAACGATTGGATGTAAAATACAGCTTCCATAGGACTAAAGGGCCAAATCGGACGAAACATATATACGGGAGCTATAGCTAAATCTGAACCGATTTCAACCAAATTCAATAGTGATCTTAACAGCTGCGAAATACTCTAAACTGCAAAATTTCAGAACAATCGGAGTGAAATTGCGACCTGTAGTCGACGAACAACTTTACATGGACAGACGGACATGCTTAAATCGAATCGGCTAGTGATTCTGAGTCGATCGGTATACTTTAGGGTGGGTCTAGCTGTGTTATTTTCAGGTGTTACAAACATCTGCCGTGAAACAAACTTATAATACCCTGTACCACAGTGTGGTGTAGGGTATAATGAAGACAAGCTGAAATTGGGTGAGACATACACAAACCATGCAAAAACTATAGCATTGCTGACATAAGTTTCATTGGTTAAAAAAACCACTATGCTATACAGAAACCAGTAAGGAAAGGCTAAAGTCGGGCGGTGCCGACTATACAATACCCTACACCACTCTCGTAATATTGAATAACTCTGATATATAAATTTTGTAATTCATGTATAAATTGTTTACATAAATTTACTTTTGGGACATTTTATACTTAAATAATACCCTGTACCACAGTGTGGTGTAGGGTATAAAAACGATTGGAGCTAAAGAGCCAAATCGGATGAAACATATATATGGGAGCTATAGCTAAATCTTAACCGATTTTCTTCAAATTCGGTAGTGTTGGTTCATGGATCAAGAAACCCTACAATTCTAAATTTCAACACGATTGGATGTAAAATACAGCTTTTATAGGACTAAAGGGCCAAATCGGACGAAACATATATATGGGAGCTATAGCTAAATCTTAACCAATTTTCTTCAAATTCGGCAATGTTGGTTAATGGATCAAAAAATTTTACCATTCTAAATTTCAAAACGATCGGATGTAAAATACAGTTTCTATAGGACTAAAGGGCCAAATCGGACGAAACATATATATGGGAGCTATAGCTAAATCTCAACCGATTTTCTTCAAATTCGGAAATGTTGGTTCATGGATCAAGAAACTCTACCATTCTAAATTTTAAAACGATTGGATGTAAAATACAGCTTCCATAGGACTAAAGGGCCAAATCGGACGAAATATATATATGGGAGCTATATCTAAATCTGAACCGATCTAAATCTGACCAAATTCAATAGTGATCTTAAAAGCTGCGAAATACTCTAAACTGCAAAATTTCAGAACAATCGGAGTGAAATTGCGACCTGTAGTCGACGAACAACTTTACATGGACAGACGGACGGACGGACGGACATGCTTAAATCGACTCAGCTAGTGATTCTGAGTCGATCGGTATACTTTAAGGTGGGTCTAGCTGTGTTATTTTCAGGTGTTACAAACATCTGCCGTGAAACAAACTTATAATACCCTGTACTACAGTGTGGTGTAGGGTATAATGAAGAAAAGCTGAAATTGGGATAGACATACACAAACCATGCAAAAACTATAGCATTGCTGACATAGGTTTCATTGGTTAAAAAAAAACACTATGCTATACAGAAATTATAAGTAATTAAGATATTTTGGATTTAAGGCACTCCAAAAATCCTTTGAACAATATCAATAATGAAGTTTTGAAGACATTTGAGAATAGTAATCCAATGGTCAAACTTTCGTACAGGCAGAATTTAGCACAGACCTTTAATTAGACAGACGTCCGGACGAAACTTCAAAATCTATCAGTTACGAAAAAATAAATGAAAAACATATTTTTTTTCCAAAAAGTGCAAACAATCTCCAGTCTAGCATTCGGACTAAAAATTATGTAACTGGAAAACGGGAAAAGTTACGTATAGCTATTGAATATTAGTTGCCGTTGCCCTAACGTTATACGAGGACTGCTATATATATTCCTGGCCTAATAATGAAAATGCGAGTATTTATTATCAAAAATGGTTTTATTGTTTTTCAAAATATTCTCCAGCATGATTTACAGGGTTGCCCATATTCGACGGACCCATGTTTTTTTTGGGCCCATTCCAATCGACGAGGCTTGTCCGCAGGCAACAATCTTTGCGTCAATTGAATTTTGTACGGGAACAAATGCAAATCAACGCGAATAATCCGTTGTAAAGTGGACCGAGCCATGCCCAACTGCTGTGAACGGCGTTTTTGGGATGTTCTTGGGGACCTCTCAACACTGGCTCGTACGGCAGCGATATTCTCGGCCGATCGCCTTGGTCGACTTTTATTTGGCCTCTTCGGATTAGAAAGAGCCTCACCAGTCGAAAATTTTTCGTATAAACGCTTAATGGTGTTCTTAGAAGGCGCACTTCTCACATTTTTTAATATTTTAAAAGCACGTTGAGTTTTCACAATTGACTTCTTCTGTTGAATGTAAATTTCAACTATTTCGCGTGGCGTGTATTGTTCCATGGTAAAATCTGCTTGGACTGACGCTTCAAACGCGGTATGTCATTAAGCGATCTGACATCTCTGTCAAAAGTTATGGCGTTGCCAGATGGGTCCGTCGAATATGGGAGACCCTGTATACACTTTTGCATGCGCTCAAACCAATTGTCGAAGCACTTTTTCCACGCCGATTGAGACACCTACAAAACATGGGTTTTGAACGCTTCAACAGCATCTTCTGGCGACGAAAATCGTTCACCACGCATTTTTTTCTTGATGTGCGGGAATAAAAGAAGTCATTGGGTACCAAGTCAGGGCTGAACGGCGGATGACCCATCAATTCGACGTTTTGGCCGGTCAAAAAGGCGCTGGTTTGAGCCGATGTGTGAGAGCTCGCATTGTCATGGTGCACAATGATTTGTCTTCTCTTGTTTGTTTTTCGAATTTCTCCTAAGATTTCAGGCAAACAAATTGTGGTGTACCACTCAGAATTGACCGTCCTACGTTGCTCAAGTGGAACAGTCGCCACATGGCCAGTTTTGCCGAAGAAACAGACGACCATTTGCTTCGAACAACTTTCATTGGATTTGGCTCGTCTTCGAAGACCCACACGGTCGATTGCTGTTTTGTTTCGGGCTCATTATAAATCTTATAAACGTCTTTTGAAGCACTGCGATCGTTTTTCAAAATTTCTTTGCACCAATCGACAGGAGCCTTTTTTTGAGCGATTGTCAAATTGTGCGGGATCAAACGAGAACAAACCTTTTTTTACGGCCGGGTGTTCATGCAATATCGAATGTAACCTGGTGAAAGAAATGCCCAAGGATGCCTCTATCTCACGGTATGTCACATGACGATCTTGCATTATCAGTTCACGCACAGCATCAATGTTCTTTGGCACAACGGCCGTTTTTGGACGACCTTCGCCTTTAAGCGAGCGTCGGCCACGATTGAATTCATTAAACCAGTTTTTCACAGTGCTATATGATGGTGCTTCATCGTCATACAAAGATTTAAGTTCATCGATGAACTCTTGTCGTGATAATCCACGTCGAAAGTTGTGAAAAATGATCGCACGAAAATGTTCACGAGTTAATTCCATTTTTTTGCCAAATTGATTTTTTCAAGTCACTGTAAACAACACAAATGATGGTCATACGTCAAAACGTTCTGAGTACGTTTATGCTAAAAAATGTCAAACCTTCCAATGGAAATGTCAGATGGCAACACTTAGTGTGCCTGGCGCCACCCATGTATATAGCAACCCTCGTATTAGTAACAAAATATTTATTCAGCAATATTACGTTGAGAGAAACAATGCCGTACCACGTCTGTCAAAATAATTTTTCACATTCTAAATTCTATCTGCTAAATCGAGTATTTAAATGTCGTACTCGTTTATCGATATCCCTTAATATACAGGATGGCGCAGAATGAGCTATTAAATGGTTTATAACTTTTTTATTTATGCGATTATTATAATTTTTTTTTTAAATGCAGTATATTATTGGGGAATTTTTTGCAATTAGCTTTGAAAAATTATATCCTGCATGTGAAGTCCATTTTCTGCTTCGCACATTCGTTTTCTTTTCAGTATATTTTCCATAAGTTTTCGCAAAATTACCGATAAATTCAATTATTTTTGTACGTTGTTCGATTCATAATTAATTCCCCAAGTCTCCTTCACAAAATGCTGAAAAAAAACAAAGAAAGAATAATAATTAAAAAAGTTATAAAGAATTCAAACCATATAGCTCATTCTGCGCCACCCTGTATTATAAATATTTTTAGCATATTTTCCATAACTTTTCGCAAAATTTCAGAAAAATTCAATTTTTTTTGTACTTTGTTCGATTCATAATTGATTCCCCAAGTCTCCTTCACAAAATGCTGAAAAAAAACAAACAAAGAATAATAATTAAAAAAGTTATAAAGAATTCAAAACATATAGTTCCAAATATTTTTGTAATATGGTCAGTTCGGGGCTATGCGTGTCATTCTACTACGCTTATTTGGTTATTGAGAAAGCGTAATCATGTTGGAAACTGCGGACGAAAAATATTAAGAATTATTTCATATACGGATGAATCAATGATCGTTTTTATACAAATCATAGTGAAGTTTTCTTCCTTTGGTTGTAAATTTCAGCCTGAGTTTTGCATTAGTTGGCCTACTATTTTAGGACCAACGTTCCGACTCATTTTAACAAAAAAAGTTGTTAATTTTTGTCTTTGCAGTTTCCAATAGGTGATATCAAACAATAGACAACTACCAATATGAAAATCATTAACCGAGACCATTTTTCTCGGATGGAAGCAATAAATTTGTGTTCCCCCATATATTGGCGAATTACTTCAACAGACATAAAAATCTTTGCGGCTCCTTTATTCATCATAAAAAGCTTCACATTGCTTGTCCTGACTAAACCTGTAACTAATAAATGCCTCAAAATAGACTGGATTCTACATTTTCCACTTTCCGATGAAAACTTTATAGTATTTTTGGTCAGTTTTTGTGAACAACTGATAGATTTTTCATGCTACACTGATAGAAAAAGCTTCGTCATGACGACGAATTTGTACATCATCACGATTATTTTTTCGTCAAAAGTCAGCTAACGTACGGAATAATCCTCTTGATGAATTTATTCGTCACCATGACGAATTTCTCTTTCCAAAAACTTTCGTCCTCAGGATGATCCATTCATCACCACGACGAACCCCATTCATCATCATGACGAAACCCATTCATCATCACGACGAATAGCATTCATCACCACGACGAACTCTATTCATCAACATGCTGAACTCCTTTCATTACCACGACGAATTCCATTCGTCACCACGGCGAATCCCATTCATCATCACGACGAATTCCATTCGTCACCACGACGAATTCCATTCGTCACCACGACGAATCCCATTCATCTTCACGACGAATTCCATTCGTCACCACGACGAATCCCATTCATCTTCACGACGAATTCCATTCGTCACCACGACGAATCCCATTCATCATCACGACGAATTCCATTCGTCACCACGACGAATCCCATTCATTATCACGACGAATCCCATTCATCACCACGACGAATTCATGCCCACGACTATTTAAATTTTAAAAATTCCAATAAATGTTCTTCTAGTTTTAAACCATTTAAAATGGTATGGAAAATAAAATTATTTGACTGCATTGCTAGGTTCAGTTGTGAATATTCGTTTCGAGACGCAGTTCTTATCAGGTAAGGCTGAAATCAAACAAACGAGAAGTATTCATTACTTCTGCTATTTCAAATCAAAAATAATCACATCAAGTAATGCATTTGCCAACAGACCACTAGCACAAATGTTTCACACTTATACAGCTTGTCGAGCTACATGTACGAGTATGCATGTGTTTGATGTTTTGTTAAACAAACATCAGTTATGTCGTGCCAGTGCGGTTTGTTTGAACCAATCGGTGCTGCGTGGAACACACACGTGGACGAACATAACAACGTGGCATGTCTTACTTTGTTTTGCTGTAGGAGTTGACGTTGCCGTAAAGGGCGAATAAGTCGATCGTTCTCATGATGAATGGATAATCTTATTGACGAACGGTGTTCGACATTAATTATTAGATTTTTTAAATTAATCTTTTACAACAAATTATTTAACTAAGGTAATCAGAACGCATATAGAACAGTACATTTAAGCAGAAACTATAATTTGATTGCTTCGTTTGATCATATTTTCAGCAAAATGGCCATTCAATGTGATTTGTTTTTGTTTTGCCTACATATGGCCGAGCGTGTGTGTGGTATGGATCAAAAATTATAAATTATGAAGATAAGTCATCCCGAGAACTGTCAAAATCTATCAGTTACGGACGAATAGGAATGAAATGTCACACGCGAAAAAACATTTTTCCGCGAAGGTAATTTCAACTTTTTTTGCACTAATCGATTGATATTAATTTTTTAATTGTGACAATTACAAAAAATTCGGGAAAATCGGTCCGAAATCCGCGGAAAAACTCACTGTTTGAACACCAACTCGTTGAAATTTTTATTCGTTCGTATCTGATAACTTACTCGCTCCGGGATGACATATCTTATTATTCATTATTTTTGGTATGGATAGCAACAGAGAATGGCAATGTATTTTGTTTTTGTTTTTTTTGTCGTACGCTATGAGTGGTGACGTGAAAAAAAGACAGAGGCAAGCAAAAACAAATATAGCCAAACATTACCATGCTGCAGTGATGTTATGTTTGGTTTGAGTTTATTTTATTTTTGCCTTTGTTTTACTATTTTCTTGCAATGCGTTTACATTTATTTGCCGTTATTTTTCAGAGCAGAATATCAAAATTTTTTTCAATTAAGCTCATTTTATGTGTATGAGAGGTGTACGAGAGGTGTACGAGAGGTTAATGCAGCCCTCATGGCATTCACTCCTCTGGCAAACGCACAGCTCACTTAGAAAATATCATAGTTTTAAAAATACTAATCTATATGTATAAAAATGGAAAAATGTTTGTATGTATGTGTTTTATAGACGCTTAAACTACTGGACCGATTTTAACATTTTTTCTTTTGTTTGAAAGCTATTTTGTCTGAGTTGGTTTTGGAAGAAAAATTTTTGCAAAAAGTGGGCGGGAAAAATTTGGGCGTGGCAAATCGTTTGTTTGTGATGGCAGTCTACGTAATTGGCCAACAAATGAGCTGGATTGGAAATCTGAAATCTGGGGCAACGAAGTGCACCGGGTCCAGCTAGTGTTTACATATAGCCCACATATATTTGTTCCTTACCTTTTGGCATCTGTGTTTTACATCCGATCATTACGAAAATTATAAGAGGGATCTACCTGTACCCACGAATAGATACAACTAACTTTAAAATCAATCGGTTCAGATATAGATGTAGCTCCCATATATATTTTCCTTCCGAGTTGACATATCGCACCAGAAAATTTGAATTATAAAACGTAGCAGATAGGAATATCAGTGCCAAATTTAAAAAAATGGTTAACATTTAAATATAACTTTTATATCGAGCTCTAACCGCCAAAAAAAACTTTACCTACAAAATTATCGAATTTCATTTTTTGATGAAAATCGATTAAGAAGCATAATTCCCATCACCTGTAAAAATTTCGCAGCTGACAAGTGTACCGTTACGAAGAAAAAGTCAAAATAAAAATAACTCAAACGACATTTACTTTTTGTTTACAAATTTCCTGACCGCGTAGTGTCGCTTAAGTTAAATTTTCATTCTGAAGTTTATTTGAACGGCATTAAAAAAGTTAGAATTTTTGCGTTGATTGTTTGCTAATATTTATTAAAATGGCATCTGGTGAAAGAAATGTGACCCTAAGAAAAAAAATCGCTTCTGTAATATATTTTCTGGAAACATATTATATTTGGGAAATTTACTTTTTTCCTATAGATAGGAAAACAAATTCTGTAGCCGATTTAAATATTTCCCCGTTGTTAAAGATAATTTGCACCAAAACTCCGAAAAAAATAACATTGATAAGAGAGATACTCAATCTTTTTTTCCGGTATGTAAATATAAAATATTTGCACCAAAGTATATTTTATTTAAATTTTGATCCCAAACATATTTTGTTTCCAACTTTAGCCTTTCCTTACAGACGGAAGGACGGACGAACATGGCTAAATCGTCTTAGAATTTTACGACGAATAATCTATATATGTACTTTATGGGGTCTCAAATCAATATTTAGTGGTGTTACAAACGGAGTGACAAAATGAATATACCCCCCAGAACGTTTTAACACTGTTAAACGTTCCTCAAACCTCCTTTAACTTTTTACGAATAAGGCCCATAGTCTTTAGAAATGCAATAGGGCCTATAATCAAATTTTACAAGAAAAAGAAAAAAAAATAAAATTGAAAACGTTAAGTTTTCATGGAAGTTACCTTTAGTTTTTGGACCATATTTTTTGAAGTATAAGTATAGTATATCGTCACCTGAAGTCCAAAATGACGTAACCCACATGTTCATGCTTTTTCAGGAGAAGCAAATAACAAAGTAAATTCATTTTAAGCTTTTGACCAGATTTATGAATTTTTACACTATTAAGCCGAAATCAAATAACAAATCTAGTGCTATTAGTCGTTGCGTACATTCTGAATAAAAAAAAATAAAATCTTATGAATCTTTCCGCTTTTTTAATGCCATTTTTTGCTGTTACGTCTTTTTGAATTTTATCAGTTTTAGATATCGAACTCTAAAATTTTGTAGGAATGTGTACTTTAGTCTAATAGACTATAATCAATCTTAAAATTAATTTTGCTTTTTTTGATGTTACGTCGTTATGGATTTCAGATGACGACATGGAAGTTAGTAACTGTCGATGAAACAATTAGAATTTTTTTTAAAAAAAATCTTTTTTTTCTGCCTTTTTTTGTTCCATAATTTGAAAGCTTGCATCCTAACGAAGAAAAAAATTCCTATTAGATAAAAGGTCTATGGATAAATGTATAAATTATGACCTATATTGTAAAAATAGGGAAATTCCAAAAAATATTTTTTTTATTTTGGCAATTTTGTTAGGGAAATTACGCCCATTTTTAATATACTATGGGTTCTATAATAAGTATAAGAAAGTTCAGTCGGGTAAACCGACTAATGAATCCCCGCACCTTAAGTTTCAAAAAAATAAAAATAAAATAAAGCTACACTCGATTTTTTGCGCCCTGTTTTTGAAGATCGCATTATCAGCCGCAGAGCTGATGTCGTTTGCCCATCTCGGAGCTGCGATTTGACACCGTTGGACTATTATTTGTGGGGTGCCCTCAAAGATAAGTGTTACGCCGACAAGCCAGAGACAATTGACGCTTTAAAGGACAATATTCGTGAAGCCATTGGTGAAATACAGCTGCACACAATCGATAATGTGCTTAAAAATTTGACCGATCGTGTAGGCTACTGCATGGCCAGCCGAGGCAGCAATTTGAATGAAATTATTTTCCAATATTAACCGGAAGGATTGTACTTTCAATTAAAAAATTAAATTTGAGAAAATATTCAGTACTTTTTTTTATAGCATTTTCAAAAAAAAAAGTTATTTGGCGGACCCTTTTTTTTGTAAATTTATTTATTTTGTTTTATTTAAATCGTGTAGGCTACTGCATGGCCGATCGTGTAGGCTACTGCATGGCCATTTGAATGAAATTATTTTCCAATATTAACCGGAAGGATTGTACTTTCAAATAAAAAAAGAAATTTGAGAAAATATTCAGTAGTTTTTTTATAGCATTTCCAAAAAAAAAAGTTATTTGGCGGACCCTTTATTTGTAAATTTATTTATTTTGTTTTATTTAAATTATTATCAATTTAAATTGCATTTAATAACTTTAAAGTATATACTCGTAGTGGTATTAAAGTTAACATCTGTTTACTTTTGGTACAAAATGGTCAATTTGTGTGAGAGGTACCAAAAGGGGCGTGCAAATTACGGCCACTTTTCTCTAGACTTTAGGTACTATAAAAGCATTGCACTGTAAGAAATTTCAAGTATTTATATGCACTGGTATTAAAGTGCAAAGCAGATAACTTTTGGTACAAAAAGGTCCATTTGTGTGGGAAGTACCAAAAGGGGCGGGCCAATAATGCCCATTTTTTCGGCACTCTAGGTACTAAGAAGCATTACACTGTACAAAATTTCAAGTATTTGTATGCACTGGTATTAAAGTTATAAGCTGGTAACTTTTGGTACAAAATGGTCCAATTGTGTGGGAGGTACCAAAAGGAGCGTGGCAATAATACCCATTTTTATACCCTCACTTTAGTGTGACGAGGGTATATATCATTTGCTACGAACCAAAAGTGTAACACATCGAAGGAGTGACCTAAAACCCCAAGTATTTTCGGCGGAAATCCTTTTTGGGCCATTTTAAGTCGAATGAGCAATGTCTGTCCGTCCGTCTGTCTGTCTGCTGGCTGGTGCGCACGATAGCTCTCGAAAGGAGTGACCAATTGACTTCAAATTTGGAAAGTGCTAATATGTTTTTCTATCTCCAGCTAAGTACGCCCCCTTTTGGTACCTCCCACACAAAGGTACCATTTTGCACCAAAAGTTAACAGCTTATAACATTAATACCAGTATATACAAATACTTGAAATTTTGTACAGCGTAATACTTTTATAGTGTCTATAGCCCTGTGAAAAATGGACGTTATTGCCACGCCCCTTTTTGGACCTCCCACACAAAGGTACCATTTTGCACAAAAAGTTAAGAGCTTACAGCAAGAGTACCAATGAACAAAAATACAACAAAATTTTGCACAGTTTAAAGTACCTATAGCCCAGTGAAAAATGGGTGTTATCATCACGCCCCTTTTTGTACCTCCCACACAAAATTTCGAAATCGTACCAAAATTGAACAGCTCATAACGTTAAAATACCAGTGCACAGAAACGCTTATAATTCGGCGCAGTGCAATGTATTTAAAGTATCTAAAGTTCAACGAAAAACAAGTGTATTTGTTAAATCCCATCTGGTACCTACCACAACCATTTACAAAATAATTCGTGTAATATTCCATATTACAATACTCACAAAGTGGTGGGGGTATACCTTAGTCGGTTTACCCGACTGAAACTTTCTTACT
Source organism: Eudasyphora cyanicolor (assembly GCA_963930755.1). Taxonomy (NCBI): domain Eukaryota; kingdom Metazoa; phylum Arthropoda; class Insecta; order Diptera; family Muscidae; genus Eudasyphora; species Eudasyphora cyanicolor. The sequence goes on from OZ005736.1 coordinate 146,785,359, forward strand.
TGTTTTATTTTGATATGCATACATAATCAAAATGCATTTATGTATACATATACTCATTTACATTATCTCATGCTTTCCTTTTTCTATTTCCAGGGCTGTCACAATCCTCGGTCTAGTACTAATAGCCATAGGAACTGGCGGTATCAAACCCTGTGTCTCAGCATTTGGTGGAGATCAATTCCGTTTACCCGAACAAGCTGAACAATTGGCCACATTCTTCTCCCTCTTCTATTTTGCCATCAATGCTGGCTCGATGATATCCACCTCGGTGACACCCATTCTACGTGAAGATGTCCACTGCTTTGGCGACAATGATTGTTTCTCCCTGGCCTTTGGAGTGCCTGCCGTTTTGATGTTGCTTTCCGTTATCATTTTTGTGGCCGGCAAGAAGTTGTACGTCATGAAACCTCCAGCGGGTAATATGATCTTGGGTGTATCACAATGCATATCTCAGGCTATTGGTGGATGGAGAAGAGAACGGAAGACAAAGCCGCGTAAACATTGGTTGGATTATGCCGAACCTGCAGTGGGTCAAAAGATGGTTTCGGATACTAAGACTTTGTTGAAGATTTTGGTTTTATTTTTGCCCTTCCCTGTATTCTGGGCTTTGTTTGATCAGCAAGGCTCGAGATGGACTTTCCAAGCGACACGTATGGACGGTGAAATTTTCGGAATCTTTATAAAACCCGATCAAATGCAGGTCATTAATCCTTTGCTTATTTTGGGTTTCATACCACTCTTCGACTATGTGTTGTATCCATTGCTATCGATGGTGGGCATTCGTCGTCCTTTGCAAAAGCTAACACTCGGTGGTCTTTTGGCGGCAGGAGCTTTTATACTTTCGGCCTTCGTTGAACTGAAACTGGAGGCTGTTGCTCCTGTGGTGCCCGGAGGTATGACCTCACAATTGCGTATTTACAATGGCATGTCATGTGATTATAAATTTTTGACCGATTTTCCCGTAAGCGAGATGAACAACGAAACGCACATTCCCGCCTTGGGTATGTGGATGGAGAAGGAGGTTCTGGCTCCACAACTTACGGCCTATCGCTTTGATGCTTCCTCAGCTGATCCCTCTTGCCCCGGTATTTCGGGCACCATAAATGCCATGCCCGGCAAAGCGGTCAGTTACTTTATAGCTAATGATCGTATGCACGAGTTTATTGATAGTCCAGAACAGCCAAAATTGGGTAATCCTTTGGTACGAGTTATGTTAAATATCCCTGCTGGTCAGGGTAATTTCACGCTGATGGATTCATCCCAAACACTCAGCCAATTGTCATCGTATAATACCTCTCAAGCCCTAACGGTGGCTCGTGGATTAGTCGAATTAGCCTTGAATGGCGTACCCGTTATGAATATGACTGCCAGAGCTGGTGGTGTCTATGTGATAATGGCAAATGGCAATGCCAAGGACGGATTTGTAAGTAGTTTATTCTGCGAATCGCCTCACTACAGATGAAGAGATATATAGTTTTTGTTTTCTTCTTTTTTGGCAGAACTATGAAAACCATATTGTGACGGATCCCAATTCTGTACACATGATGTGGCAATTGCCTCAGATAATTGTTATAACCGCTGCAGAGATTATGTTCTCTATTACGGGCCTCGAGTTCTCCTTTACCCAAGCGCCACAGAGCATGAAGTCCGTCTTGCAGGCTTGTTGGTTGCTGTCAGTGGCCATTGGTAATATGTTGGTGGTGGTCATTGCAGAGCTTAAATTCTTCGAATCACAGGTAAGTTAATTTTTGAATTAATCTCTGACAAGTATTAGCATATCAAAAAGGTCAAAAATTTCTATAAAGCATACAGAAAATTGTAATTTATCTGGTAAATTGGAGTCGACCATATAAGTCGACTTCCATACCATTATCGACTGTAATTCGACTCCTAAATTAATATTAAAAAAAACAATATACACAAATTCAAATAGGCGACGACCACAGTAGTCGCCTTCACAATAGATAACTCAGTATTTGGAGGACGACTTCAATTGCCGACTAGACAATCGACGACAGCCATAAATGTGGCCTCTAGTACACAATCAATTTATTGGAAACCAAGTTGGAGAACGTGTTATCTCACGAAATGGTCCAGTCGATAGGCCGCCTCGGTCGTGCGATTTGACGCCGTTAGACTATTTCCTGTGGGGCTACGTCAAGTCTATGGTCTATGCCAACAAGCCAGCGAATATTGATGAACTTCGTACGAATATCGAACGTGAAATTGCAGCAGTATCGGCCGACTTATGCTTGAAAACTGTCGAAAATTGGGTTCAGCGTCTGGACTTCTGCAAGCGTGCCCGTGGTGGCCATGCAAAAGAAATCGAGTTCCATACATAATGGCATCGAGCGTACTTTCACAGGAATAAAGAATTTCATTGATATCCAAAACCGTTTTTGTTTTATTTAAAAAACGTTTGTAGCGCTCGTATAAAAAACCACTTTACAGGCTAGTAAGACTAGTGCTAGCCAGTGCCAGCTATTAATAGCTAGTACAATCCAGTGTCGGGTAGTACTTGCCAGTATCATATTTTACCACTCAGTACCAGCGAGTACAAGCCAGTACTAGTCTTGCTTGAATAACAGCTCTTGATGTATTCCTTCAAGAACGAAAAGTAGGAGAAGCGAAGACGCTTATCACAACTAATAAAGGAAGAAAAGTTGGAACTATCTAATAATATACAGTACCAGCTAGCAGCTAGTGCTAGTTAAATATCAGTTTTGAAAAATTTTTGTATTTCTGTTTGATTTCTGTTGTTGTTGCAGCAACTCTGTTTCGCAGAATCACACAAAATACCAGGCATGCAGAATTAAACAGAAGGCGACGGCGGCCTACATTTGATTTGGCAGAATTGTAGTTTGTGAGCGTTGTACACTACCATGTGTGCATTCTCAGCCGAACGTTGTTATTGTTATTGATTGTTGTCTGTATGTCTCATCAAAACAACATTAAAACGGCACATTGAAATTATTTTGGGCCGGTCTCCTTTTCATTCCTGGGCGCCTGCTATTTTAAGTGACTGCACCATTTATAGCGTGAACTATACCAGCCTTGCACATACTGAATATTTTCAGTATTTTAAGACATTTTTAGATTTTTGTTGTTGCAGCAAAGTTTTATTCCGTAAAATGTCCCAAATTATCAGGTACCCAGAAATGAACAGAAAGCGACTGTCGCCATAATTTAGTTTCGCAGAATTTTGTTTTTGTCTTTCATCAAAATTACGGTAAAACCACAGACCTTAAATTATACAGATGTGCCATCAGCCAGAAACGTCAAAATCTATCAGTTACGGACGAATAGGAATGAAATGTCACACGCGAAAAAACAGGTTTCCGCGAACATAGTTTGAATTTTTTTTACACTAATCGATTGATATTAATTTTTTAATTGTGACAATTACAAAAAATTTGGGAAAATCGGTCCGAAATCCGCGGAAAAACTCACTCTTTGAACACCAACTCGTTGAAATTTTTATTCGTTCGTAACTGACAACTTACTCGCTCCGGGATGACATATCTTATTATTCATTATTTTTGGGTAAAACAACAACACATTGGGGAAAACAAAAACAATACACAATGCTTGATTTCATAGCAGAAGTCAAGTGACGGCATTCACCGAAAGAGGGTTGTTGCATTTTTTTTTTTAAATTTGTACACAGACGCCTTCTTTTCATTTCTGGGTTCCTGACATTTTGAGTGAATTTAAGAAATTGCAAATATTTTGATGTTTCTTCCATACAACAATAACAACAACAATTTGATACCTCCATTCTGAAACATGCTCAGTCGACTTAGCATGTTTTTAGGGAGATTGCATTCTTAACTTCTAAATATTCTAAATTATATTCAGTAAAATTTTGGTTTTTATCCGTATACATGTCATTCGATTTCCATTACAAAATAAATCCACATACATTTTAAAAATGCTTCAAACTTTGACCACCTCGCCTGAAAAAATACATTTTTGCACTATGCTAAGTGCATTTTGCACTAGCAAATGACGACAACACAAGACAGACCCCCAGAGTTGATATAAAAACTTTTTTTAGCATGTGACTTTACCTGGGGTTATTGTATCATGGGCGATCGCCTTCTGTTTTATACCCTCCACCATAGGATGGGGGGTATATTCATTTTGTCACTCCGTTTGTAACACCTCTAAATATTGATCTGAGGCCCCATAAAGTATATATATTCTTAATCGTCGTAAAATTCTAAGACGATTTAGCAATGTCCGTCTGTCCGTCTGTGGTAATCACGCTAAACTGCAAAAAACTACCATTCTAAATTTCAAAACGATTGGATGTAAAATACAGCTTTTATAGGACTAAATGGCCAAATCGGACGAAACATATATATGGGAGCTATAGCTAAATCTTAACCGATTTTCTTCAAATTCGGTAGTGTTGGTTCATGGATCAAGAAACTCTACCATTCTAAATTTCAAAACGATCGGATGTAAAATACAGCTCCTACAGGACTAAAGAGCAAAATCGGACGAAACATATATATGGGAGCTATAGCTAAATCTTAACCGATTTTCTTCAAATTCGGCAATGTTGGTTCATGGATCAAGAAACTCTACCATTCTAAATTTCAAAACGATCGGATGTAAAATACAGCTTCTATAGGACTAAAGGGCCAAATCGGACGAAACATATATATCTTACTGTTCTCGTCTACTATATTTTTTGTGTTTTCGGTGTTATTTTCTTTAGGTTTGAGTTATTTTGTGAGGTCACATGCTATTCTTGGTGGAGGGTATATAAGATTCGGCATGGCCGAACTTAACGCTTTTACTTGTTATTTCTGGGCTCCTGGTATTTTGAGTGATTTTACAACTGTTGTTGCAGCAAAGATTAATTTTGTAAAATGTCACAAAATATCAGACACCCTGAAATGAACAGAAGGCGACCGTCGACCACACTTGACTTAGCTGAATTTGTTTGTGCATTTCCAGTTGAACGCTGTTGTTGTTTTGACGCTTAAAGAGACAAGCACGAATATGTTTGCTGCTGTTTTTTATCAATACGCTTACATACTCCCTTTACATTTCTAGATTTTTTAGTCAGTCGCCTTCTTTTTGTTTCTGGGGGCATGGTCACTTCAGTGCTTTAAAGAAATTGATTTTTTTTGGTACAGTCTCGCAAAATACCAGGCACGCAGAAATGATAAAGAAGGCAACAGAATTTTACCAGGCTTTTAGAAAAATCAGAAACAGTGTTTGATTTGAATTAATTTGACGTGACTTTCACTTTATGACAAACCAAGATATTTAAAAAAAAAATAATTTTGCAATTTCGTCCAACACACTCACACACTATCGGTTGTAAATAAAAAACGATCAATTTTATTTTCGTTTAAAATATTTTTTATTGTTTTAATATTCAAATAACATATATAGGATATGCAGGGAATTATAAATTCACAATAAACATCTAAACTAATCAAACAACTAAAATTAATATAAAGATATTTCAAAATAAAAAATAATTATAACCAGTAAGGAAAGGCTAAAGTCGAACGGGGCCGACTATATAATACCCTACACCACTCTCGTAATATTGAATAACTCTGATATATAAATTTTGTAATTCATGTATAAATTGTTTACATAAATTTACTTTTGGGACATTTTATACTTAAATAATACCCTGTACCACAGTGTGGTGTAGGGTATAAAAACGATTGGATCTAAAGAGCCAAATCGGATGAAACATATATATGGGAGCTATAGCTAAATCTTTACCGATTTTCTTCAAATTCGGCAATGTTGGTTCATGAATCAAGAAACTCTACCATTCTAAATTTCAGAACGATTGGATGTAAAATATAGCTTCTATAGAACTAAAGGGCCAAATCGGATGAAACATATATATGGGAGCTATAGCTAAATCTTAACCGATTTTATTCAAATTCGGTAGTGTTGGTTCATGGATCAAGAAACTCTACCATTCTATATTTCAAAATGATTGGATGTAAAATACAGCTTCTTCAGGAGTAAAGAGCAAAATCGGACGAAACATATATATGGGAGCTATAGCTAAATCTTAACCGATTTTCTTCAAATTCGGCAATGTTGGTTCATGGATCAAGAAACTCTACCATTCTAAATTTCAAAACGATTGGATGTAAAATACAGCTTTTATAGGACCAAATGGCCAAATCGGACGAAACATATATATGGGAGCTATAGCTAAATCTTAACCGATTTTCTTCAAATTCGGTAGTGTTGGTTCATGGATCAAGAAACTCTACCATTCTAAATTTCAAAATGATTGGATGTAAAATACAGCTTCTACAGGACTAAAGAGCAAAATCGGACGAAACATATATATGGGAGCTATAGCTAAATCTTAACCGATTTTCTTCAAATTCGGCAATGTTGGTTCATGGATCAAGAAACTCTACCATTCTAAATTTCAAAACGATCGGATGTAAAATACAGCTTCTATAGGACTAAAGGGCCAAATCGGACGAAACATATATATGGGAGCTATATCTAATTCTGAACCGATTTCAACCAAATTCAATAGCGATCTTAACAGCCGCGAAATACTCTAAAGTGCAAAATTTCAGAACGATCGGAGTGAAATTGCGACCTGTAGTCGACGAACAACTTTACATGGACAGACGGACGGACGGACGGACAGACATCGTTAAATCGACTCAGCTAGTGATTCTGAGTCGATCGGTATACTTTAAGGTGGGTCTAGCTGTGTTATTTTCAGGTGTTACAAACATCTGCCGTGAAACAAACTTATAATACCCTGTACCACAGTGTGGTGTAGGGTATACAAATTAACACTAGCAATTACATACAAATGTATTAAAATCGTTAGATGTTCAGTAATACATCCAGTCCTTAGTTAAAATTTAACCTGTAAATAAATAAAGAAAACAAAATCAATTAATAAATAATAATAGTATTACTTATATACTTATATCGCTCACTCACTTCAAGAGTGACATAATTCAAAATTTAAAATTTTTGAGGTTGCCTTACAAAAATGCGAATTTTGCAAATGTTCATAAATTAATCTCAGCGAAATTTGGTCTATAAGCAAACAACCATATTTCGGATTAATCAAGCGTATTTAAACATCTTATTTCATTTTACTTATCTTTTTATACGGACTTAAAGTTTCACATCTTGGCAATTTTTAATTTTGAGTTATGTCACTTTTGAAGTGAGTGAGCGATATGTCTATATTAAGATTAATGAAATATAAAAACATCATATGACTTTGAATAATGAGAAGCAAAATTAATAAACTTAATAGTTTATGAAATTTTGCACTTTTAAGAAAATATTGTTAAATACAGCATTTTTTAAAACATAATATTAGATTTCCCATAATAACATTTTATTCTACAGTTAAGATGTATGCCTTATGTACTAGCTAGTAATGACTTCTACAGGCAAGTACTAGCTGGCACTGGCTAGTACTACGTAATACTGGCTAGTACTAGCTGGTACTGGCACTAGCTATTATTAGCGGGCACTAGCTATTACTAGCGGGAACTGGCTAGTACTAGCTTGCACTGGCTAGTTCTAGCTGGCACTGGCTAGTACTAGCTGGTATTGGTACTGGCACTGACTAGTACTAGCTGGTACTGGCTAGCACTAGCTGGCACTGCCTAGTACTAGCTGGTACTGGCTAGTACTTGCTGGTACTGGCTGGTACTAGTTGGTACTTGTATTGGCCTAGTACTAGCTGGTGCTGGCTAGTACTAGCTGGTACTGGCTAGTACTAGTTGGCACTGGTTTTGGCTAGTACAAGCTGTGCTGGCTAGTACTAGCTTTCACTGGCTAATACTAGCTGGCACTGGCTAGTACTAGCTGGTACTGTCACTGGCTAGTACTAGCTGGCACTGGCTAGTACTGCTACTGTCAAATTTTTCTCTAATAGTAATATTATTGATTTGTCACTAGGATATTCTCCTGGCTCTAGACCATCTTTGGCTCTATTATGTTTTATAGAATGCAAAGTTTTTTAAAAACTGTGAAGCAATTACAATTACTTGACAGCTCAGCTCCTCGTATAGCTATAGAAAATAAAATACAATATTTTAATTTATTTTATGTACAAACTCGCAAGATTTTTGGCCTTTTCTAAACATCTTGTCAAACTGACGACATATTTTACTCTTTTTTTTTAATTAAAAATTCTTTTCTATCTCTGTAGGCTGCTGAGTTTGCTCTTTTTGCCGGTTTAATGATTATCGACATGTTCATTTTCATGCTTTTGGCTATGCGTTATAAATATGTGACACACATGGTGGATGAGGACCCAGAAATGGGAGAGAAATCTATGAAACCCAACAACGAACAGCCCGCACAACTGCCGCCATCTACACCTAGAAAAGGATATCCAGCTCATATGTCATCGAAGGAAAATAACACCGAATATCAGGAACCAAATGGTTTCTCAAATGAAGCATTCGACCATAATGAAGATTCTAAATGAGAGAATTTTTCATGATGTAAAGGGAGTAGAGGGACCTCTCCCGCTCTCATTCCATCCATCTCTCTCTGTGATTTGTACTTAGATAGGCTGTAGTAAAGCAATCCGAATATATCCGAAAGATATCGTCTGATTCGTAAATTGCGACTTACTCGTCACTAACCAACTATTAATATTTGTTATCTTTTTTTATTTTCTATTCTCGTCTATGTTTTATTTTGTTTTTGAATTCTAGGAGAATCCTTTTCCCCATCTTTTTCATGTCTATTTATTTCCTATATTTTAAGGGAATCTATCTGTTATACATACATAGTATCATAATTTCTTATAATTATTTTGTTATTATAGTTACATTTCAAATTAAATATCCATACAGATGTTGTTTTCCATCCCTATGCTAGTTTTAAGTTGTACACTTGTATATTTTGTAAAAATAAAAATTATATATATATGTATGTAATTTGTTTCGAATTTATTTCGATATAATTTTTTTTAAATGTCATTTTATAAATACCATTTAATAAAAAACAATCAAAGTCTGTAAACAATTTTAAACTAATATTAAAAAATGTAGATTGCGATTTTTTTAAACAATAAATTTTAAACATTTTTGTAAGTTTATAAAGAAAAAGTGGTATTATTAATTGTATGGAAATAAATAAAATAATAAAAATCAAGTGAAAAAAATACGTAGAGTAAACCAACTTAAGAACACTCGCACTGTTAGAGAAATTTAGTATGTACAGGGTGATTCATCGTGAGGTTTGATTTATAATGTAAAATAAAATACATAAGTTTGAAAGTGAATATAAAATTTGTATTATCGGTTAAAAGAGCAATTTATGGCATTTACTGTTTGAAAATTATATCATGTAAATGTAGGCCATGACTACGTCTGAGGTGGTTCATTCGGAAGGTCCAATTTTGGGCGACTCGTTCGAGCACAGCGACTGGTATCTGGCAAATAACACGAGTAATTTTGGCTTCCAAAGCGTCAATCGAAGCTGGCTTATTCCTGACCTATTTCTATTCCAGACCTCAGAATCTAATACGGCAACTTAGTTTATTAACGTTCCATTGAGCCAGAAATGAGCTTCATCACTGAAAAGGATTTTACGATAAACGAACTCTGGGGCCTAATTCCCGCATCCGTTTCGTATCATAATTCCATTACGTGATATCTAATAACTTTAACATTTATGTACAAATGTTGCTAAAATTTCAGCATATCATTTGAAATGGGATTTATAACATAAAATTTACATAAAATTAAGTGAACAGTTAGTTTCCCAATTACGCGTTTTATGCTGTCGAAAATTCGGATTACGATACGAAACGGATGCGGTAATTAGACCCTGATTTTTGTAATACACCTGAAAAATTTGGAGACGCTGTTGTGGTGTGTCTTTCCATGGTGACCTGCCAAACGATACTGAACAAAAATGACAAAACAGTTTGATATGAGTCAGACGAGTTTGATATGAGTCACAACTGTAAAAAAAGCATTTTGAAAATCACACCTCATGATGAATCCCTCGTTATATAGAATTTTATGGGGAGGAATTAATAAGTCCACCGATCCTTACCTGACAATATATTGCGTCAAAATTTTTAACTACACAGAAAGAAAAATGCCGTACTAAATTCAAGTAAAATTCTTATTTTAAGCCGAAATCGTACTTAAAATATTAAGTACGTTCATACTATGTTTTTCTTAAAACAAGTACAAATCGGCTTACATTCAAAAAATCAAGCACAGAAATGCTTACTATAAGTATATAATACTTGAAAACAAGTAAACATTTCTTAAAAAGGAAAATTAAGCCTAGTTTGGCTTAAATTAAGAAGAAAAAGCTTACTTTAATCTCTGAGAGGCAGAATAAATATAGAGCACAATAAAATTACCCTCTCAACCACTCTCATCGAAGTGGTTGATTTTGGCTGACGCAACATCAATCACACACGCATATAAATCGACGAGGTGTATATGTATAAACATTTGTGCGCAAAGATATTCAATTGGTTTCTCGTTCAAGCGATGTTTGTGAATAAATTACTTAGCGAGAATTTTTCTAATTTTTGCCGACAGTATTTGTTAAAAATTCTTGTTCGTTTTGTTGACGCTATCCCTTATATGTTTGGGTTTGAAATCGAATAATTACAGCCAAACTGTTGCTATCAAGCAATTGTATTTTGACATAACATTTGAAAATAATTTGCATTCTTTACAATATAGAGGCAAAAATGGTGTAATATAAATGGTACATAGCTATAAAACAAACGAAAGCACAATAAATCAAGTATGATCAGGCTTAAATTAAGTATTATCAGGCTTAAATCAAGTATTTGGCAGGCTTAAATTAATCAACATTTTCTTCATTTAAGCCCGTTATTCACCCAAATCAATCCTATAAAATTCTTAAATCAATCGATTTATGCTTGAAATGAGAATATTTCGGCTTAAAATCAAGCCCACTCAGGCTTAATGAGCGCTAAGATTAAGAATTCAGGGCTTGAAAATACGTACTTGACTCAAGTATTTTGTACTTGGTTTAAGAAAAACCGTACTTAAAAAAAGCACAAGAAAGGACAAGCGTTCGTGGATAAACAACCTAGCAAAAGAAGCACAAACAGCCGCAGTAACGAATCGCAATAGAGACCTATATAAATATGCCAGAGAAATATCAGGCAAACAAATGGTGACATCCATCCATCCACTAATAGATGAGAACGGCGTGCCTACAACATCGAAACAGCAGCAACTTCAAATTTGGAACAAGTACTACTCTAAAATGCTCTCAGATACATCGCCTGCTTCTCAACAACTATGTGACTGTAGCAACCATCTAGCAAGGGGAGATATGGACACACAAATTCCAGGAAGAAACAAAATTGTAGAGGCAATCAAGAGTTTACGAAAAAACAAAGCACCCGGCCCTGACAATATATCCCCAGAACTATTAACAGCTGATCCCGACACAAGTGCGCAATTAATACTTCCGGTAATTGGACGTTTTTGGACAAGCGAGTCCTCACCGAGTATATTGAATGAAGGCATAATAATCAAAATACTTAAAAAGGCAACTTATCGGACTGCAGAAACTGGAGAGGCATATCCTTATTGAATGTTTTATCGAAAATAATATCTCATATCATGGCTAAGCGCATTGGCGAAACATTGGAACCGCTACTAAGAACGGAGCAAGCGGGTTTTCGACCACACAGATCATGTATTGATCACGTGAACAGCTTACGCGTGATTGTGGAACAGTCGGTTGAATGGAGGACGCCACTTTATCTAGGATATATTGATTTCAAACGAGCATTCGATACCATACATCATGACGCAATCTGGTGTGCAATGGAGTGCAAAGGCGTCCCGAGAAAGCTGATTAACCTTGTTAAGGCCCTGTATGATTATGCCTCGTGCAGAATCCTACACGAAGCTCAACTTGGCGACAAAATCAGCATACTTGCAGGAGTAAGGCAAGGCTGTGTGTTCTCTCCTCTGCTTTTCAACATCGTACTCGACGTAATAATGAACAACGCAATGAGAAATTCGCGAGGAATACAGTGGGGGCTGCAAGGAAGCCTGCTTGACCTTGATTATGCAGATGACATTTGCCTGCTTACTCACAACCATGAACGTATGTCAGAAAACCTACATAATGTCCACGCTTATGCAGCTAGAGCAGGATTGAACATAAATGTTGGTAAAACAAAGCTGATATCTATCAACACTACGCATTCCCCAAACAACACTATCGGGAAAAGTAATTGAGACCGTTAGCTCGTTCATGTATCTTGGGAGCATAATAAATGACCACGGTGGAACCAAAGAAGACATTCTACACCGAATCAAGAAAGGACGTGGTGCACTAGACAATGTGTGGCGCTCTCTTTATGGATGGGAGACATGGAAGTTAGCATTGGCTGAGATAAAGACACTGCAGGTCTTCATAAACATATGTCTGCGAAGAATCATGAGGATATTCTGGCCTAGTGTAATATCAAATGCAACGTTATGGAGTGTAACCAAACAAAAACCAGTAACCTTAAGAAAGGCAAGAGACGATATTGCAAGACAGGCGCTGGAATGGAACCCGCAAGGTAGCCGCAGAAGAGGTAGGCCTGCAAACACCTGGAGAAGATCCGTGGAGGCGGAGGCTACAAGTCTGCAGATTAGCATTATACAGATCTGAATGGAATAACTTTATTGTGGTCCTATGCTCCTCAATGGAGTAAAAAGGAATAAATAATAATAATACCACCGGCAGATGATTTTGTGTGGTGTCTAGTTTTAATAATGGTAGAACGGACGTTGACGAATGGCCGGGGAAATTAATTTCAGATAAAACATAGATAAATGCTTCTTTTGAAAGTTTAAACGCCTTTTAAATCTGAAAAACTTATTTTTTAATCATAATTTACGTTTTTGGAAGGTATTTACTCGACTTCAGACAATGATTACTTTTGTTCCTTATTTCTATGCGAATACATGCAAAGAAAAAATTCGTTTCTGCGAAACGAAATATTAGACAATCGTTTGCCGGAACTGAAATTTCGTTTGTTGTGACAGAAACTTATTTCGCGTAAGCAATTTTTTGTTCTGACCAAAAGAACTTCAGTCGTCGTAAACGAGAATTGTAGTTGTCTAATATTTCGTTTCTCAGAAACGAATTTTTTCTTTGCGTGTAGGCTTTGCTTTGTATTCCTCCTCTGAATCTGAAGATGAGGAATACAAAATAACATTGGATCTATTTAATGTTTTAAATAAACTTGACTGCAACTATATTTATTCTTATTTCTTTCCCTTTTTTTGTTCAGCAACTTGTTTATATTTTTCTTCTTCTTCCATATTTGACATTGCCATTCTACACAAAATTATAACAAAAAGTCAAAATTGTCGATCGATTCCCGTGATCCAAAGAAGTCGTTGGTGCGATAACTTTTTCGACACGAAAACGATTTCGTTAACGGATGCCGTGATTGGGCCCCTGTCCTATTATTTTGTTAATACCATACACCGATTTATTTCACATCAACATTTATGAATGAGTAAAAAACAAATAAAAGTATAACATATTTACATATATGTATTCATCTTAAAGGAAATTTTCAGGAGAATGTTTTCGAAGAAAGAACAGGTCAAAAATTATCGCTTGTATTGTCACTTTGCTAACATAGACAATTTTTTATACATATTTCGAAACTAAGCAACATGTTGTTCAATAGCTTATAATTTTATATGGGGTAGGTTAGGTTAGAAGAGGATGACAATAGAGCTTGTCTAGTGCCTAGACACGGGACCATGATTGTCCCTCGTGTTGTTTTACATTCTTCTTGATTTGTTGATAGAAAATAATAAAGATGGTATCGGTTTGACAAAAACCTCAGCAAAAATAAAAAAAACTCAGAAAATTATTCAAGGAAATTTTTCGTAGTTAGTCGGCATCGACATCAAAAATCGAAAAAATCGCAAATAGGCTAGTTTACAACATTTTTGTCGAATGGCTATGTATAACATTTTCTGGTGTACGAGTATAGGTTTCCAAAAATAATATTTAAAAATAAATGATGGTAATATTAAAAAAAAAAATCTTTATGGTTCCGATTTTCTTTGAAGATACCTTTAGTATTTGGATCATATTTTGAAGTAACGAGTGATTTTTTAAGAGCTTTCGGATTTGATTTTAAAAAATCACATGAATTGTATTAACTCTTAATTCGATAGAATGGTCCATATAATTCAATGTTTAAAAATGATTTCATGTAAATGTTTGGCATACATATCGACCGGTATCTCACACGCGGCAAAATCGTAATTTTAGATATGTTTGAATTGAAAGAAAAAATATCGATACATCCATTCTAAAAAATGCTAAGTCGACTTAGCATGTTTTTAGGGAGATTGCATTTTTATTTTCTAAATATTTCAAATTATATTCAGTCTGAATTTGGTGTTTATCTGTCAACCCAATCAAAAGTTAGTCACAAAACAGTACAAGTTATTCGATTTTCATTACAAAGGAATTTCACACACATTTAAAAAAGTCTTCAAACTTTGGTCGCCTCTCTTGAAAAACTACATTTTTGCACTTAGCATAGTTTAAAATGGAGGTATCGATATTTGGAATCGAAATTTGTAAATATAGGGTGATCTAAGTAGATATACTTTTTCAATTGCCTTTTTTGACATATGACGTGTGAGTCGTGTCATGCTGTCATGTTATTTTTGTTAAGTATTGTTTGGCATTTCATCATGGAATGAACAACGTTTACAAATTATTCAGTATTATTATCATGAAAATCGTTCGTCAATTGCGCTAAGTCCATTTTTTTAAATCCAAAAAAAAATACTTTCCAATCGACCCACAACCTTGACACCCATAAGCAATATTTTAGCTCTCGTTAAGAGCTATCTTTTGGCCATTGACCAATTTCCGATCCTACGTACCGGAATCATCGGTCCATATTTCTTTAAAAATGATGCCGGTGAGAACTTAAACGTCAATGGCGACCGCTATCGTGCCATGATAACCGACTATTTGATGCCTGAAATTGAAGCTCTTGATCTCGGCGACAATTGGTTTCAACAAGACGGCGCCACTTCCCACACATCGCATCAATCAATGGATTTATTGAGAGAACACTTCGGTGATCAGATAATTTCACGTTTTGGGCCGGTCGATTGGCCACCAAGATCGTGTGAACGATCGAACGAGTCATCGAAAATTGGACTCAACGGATGGACCATCTGAGACGTAGCCGCGGCCAACATTTGAAAGACATAATCTTCAAAAAATAAATGCCAAAGGATATTCTTTCAAATGATAATAAACATTCCCCATTCAATTTGAATTTTCTGTTTTTTTAAAGTACGGAACCTCGAAATAGATCACCCTATATTATATATTTGTGAACAAATTAAGTTTATTTTAATGAAATTTTGTTTGGGACACATATATTAATATATTAGAACAATATATATTTACGAACTGACTTTCACAAATAAAATATGTGTTTAGACACAGATAAAGTTATTGTTTAAAAAGTTTTCCAAATTTTATTTTAAAATAAGATTTAGAAAACTTTTGAATTTTATTTAATTAAATTGTTTTAAATAAAACTCGAGCTCGAGGTCTTGGTTTTTATAAATTTATTTTCATGTCGGTTGCCCGTTATTATTTCGGTCTGTAATCGTTATGATTTAAACTGAGATACTCTCTCGGCTATAGACCAACCTGCTTCTATACAGTGATAGAAAGCAAGTATTTTACATGGCAAAATATATTGCAAGTATTTCATTGCGGGCCCACAGACACAATCAAAGGCTTTTTTGAAAAGCCTGCCATGTAGACTACTGATGACGGGGGTCACGCCGCAGAAATCATGATATAGTCTGTGGGCACGCAATGAAATACTTGCAATATATTTTGCCATGTAAAATACTTGCTTTCTATCACTGTATAGAAGCAGGTTGGTCTATAGCCGAGATAGTATCTCAGTTTAAATCATAAATTTATTTTCTTTTATTCAATATTTCGCCTTTCATCGAAAGGCATCATCAGGCTGAAAGTGTTCCAAAGTAAAAGAAAACATACAAACATCGGAAATTTACGTATTATGTTGTTGTACACACACGAGAAATTAAATAATTGTATGAGTATTGATCTGACGTCGTTGTCATACTAACTATTCTCTATTGTACTTTGTTTATTTTTCTAATAAGATGCCTGTAGTTATGTGCCAAATTCTCCTTGTCAGTTTTGTAGTTCGAACTACATTAAATTTTCAATTAATATAAATAAATGCTCTTCATAAATTTTAGAATGTATAATGGAAGCGTTGCGATAGTTGCCAATAGATCCAGATAAGGTGCGCTTCCGCAATGTGTGCATTAAAAGAAATCGGTATTAAAAATTTTAATGTTTATTGTTTTACTTTATTAATACCCTTCATTTCCTTATTTTTTGTATTCCCTATGAAATTGTATTCGAACTAAAAAAAATTAAAATGATCTCAATAAAATTTGTAAAATTATTTGAATGAAATTAGTTTAGTCAAATTAAGTTAGTAAATAAATAGTTACTTTAATATATACCCATTTATAATCATTTGAATAATTCTAAATACAAACTAACTTCATTCCGTCAGATAAAAAATGGTATTTTTTTTAATCTCAATATAAATCAGTCAAAAATAATTAGTTTTTAACTAGTTGAAAAGTCATGCAGGGATGGATAATTGTCCACTGCCTAGCGCATGCCCATGTTAAAATAGTCAGTTGGACTTATGGAAAATAATCGTTATATGACTAGTTGTGTTTATTAAAAAACTTGTTTTAAGTTACTTTTAAACCGATTAATTTCCCTGCAGGGTCATTCGTTTGGTTGTTGGTGTGTTTATGATATGCAGCATCTCGGTGTGATGTTGTTCTGCTGCACAGTGGAATGTGAGTGCTGTTTTTCCAGTTTTTTAAGTCATAGTTTTATATCGGATTTGTGTCCTGATAATCGTGTTCTGAGTTTATTTTTTGTCGTGCCGATGTAATGTTTATCACATTTTTCTTCTCCGTTTCCGTCACATTTTATGCTGTATGTAAGGTTTGATTTGTCCATGTCGTCAATTTTAGATTTAAAAGTTGTATATAGTATTTGTAAAGTGTTGGTTGTTTTTGGTGCAATTGTAAAATTATTGTTATCGATACATTTAGAATTAAGAAATCGTTCCGTCAATTTGGGGATATATAACACCGATTTATATATCCTAGGTTCTCTCACTTCGCTTTGTTGATTTCTGTGTTTATTTATTAATGTTTCTACATATAGTATCTTTGGGGAAGCTATCTATCTTTTGTAAGTTTTCAGTGTAAAAATGTTAATAACTGATCTCTAATACTCTTTTTATAAAATTTGACGCTGTGTTAAAAATTACTCTTTTCGGATGTTTTGAGTAGAAGTTCACTATTCTGCCAGATGCTGTGGGTTTCTGGTACCAATTTAATTTGATTTTGTTATTTTCTCTTATAATTAGTATATCCAGGCAAGGAAGTCTTCCATTCTCTTCATGTTCTAGAGTAAATTTTATGTGTTGGGTGAAGCCATTGAATGTCGTCAGTATGTTGTTTATTGCACATGTTTTTATAATCCCAAAAAGGTCGTCTACGTATTTGGTCAGAATCTTAGGTCTAATATCACAGTGTTCAATTGATCTATCCAATAGCTCCTCCATCACAATGTGGGCTTCTATCGGAGACGCTGAAGATCCCATAGTTAAACCTTTTCTTTGTTCGTAAAAACTGAGTTTATATCTGAAGTACCGATTGTCTATTATGCAAAATTTTAAAATCCTTATAAATAAATTCTTTGGTATTGTGGTATGTTTCTCTAGGTACATCCATTTATTTTCAATTGTTTTTATGGCAAAATCTGGGATGCTGGGAAATAGGGAAACAACATCGAAGGAGACCATTGTTTCATCATCATCTAGAGTTTTGTATGACTTCTTTGAATTGTTTGGAGTTTTTAACATTGTATTTCGATTTTTCCGTTAATTTTGTAAGGATTGATGTTATGTATAGGTAGGCCATAAATCCTGGGAGCAATTGCAGTTTCCGTCTTCATCTTTTTCCTTTCAACTTCGTTTATGACGTTATGTTTAAAGAGTTCATCCACGAGTTCATTGTTCAATTTTTGAAGTTTATTAGTTGGATCCGTTTTTAGTTTTCTGTACGTCATTATGTCGTTCACAATCTTGTCCATTCGCTCATCATATTCTGATTTTTCCATTGCTACGGTTATATTTCCTTTGTCTGCTTCCAACAGTGTGATGTTTTTGTCTCTGTGTGACAATTGTTGTTTGTTTGTGTGATTTTCTATCATCGATGTAAATTTGTTTCTCGCAGTCTCTTGTTCTTCTCTGTCGTTGATTGTTTTTATACATTCCTCTCCATCGGCTATGTATTTGAGCAAGGGGAAATCCTCTCTGGTATGTGGTACTGCAAATTAATTGGATAACAACATGGCTCCTCTCGCATGGTAAGAAATGTCTTACCATGCGAGAGGAGCCCTGTTATCTCATTCGGAATATCAGTTTTGCTTAGATTGACGAACCAATTCTCATTTCACTTTACGTCCAACATACTTCTTTGTTGTTCATCTAGGGCTTTGAATTTCTTGTTGCGTTTTTCTCTTATTTTCTTTTTTGAATTTTAGTTTTAATTTTTCCTAGATTTCCAGTTATACTTTATAGCAGGGATCGGCACACTCATACAACCATACAAAAACATTTCGCTCTCTCAATGTAAACTGAATGAATTATTTTATACTCATTAAAAGTGTGAGAGGAGAGAACCGCCCATGGGCGCAGTTTTGCCGACCTCTGCTTTATAGTTAAAAATGTCATAAGCAGCATTAACTATTGTATTACAGTACTAATTACACTGTGTGTGTTCAAAAATGTATCCTCGATGGAAATAACTTACTTCGCATATTTTGACCCGCTAATTCGAATGGCATTAACCGTTTTTTCTGTGACATCGCGTTTTCGGGATATTTAGCCACAAAATTTGCCGGGTAATTATATTCAAACATTATTTTAGTATAGAAAACTTCGGAATATATGTTCCATGTCAAATAATGAAAGAAGAAGTATTTCTTCGAAAACACCCGACACCCCCCGCTCATCTACTTACCCATGAAAATCTCCCTCCAAAACAATGCTGTATCGAAAGTCGAAGAACTCGATGAATTTTTTGGGTGATGTATTCAACAAAAAAAATCCTTGCAAAAAATCACTATACATAGGTCCCCACAATACACTTTTATGGCAACCAAATGGTTTTTTTAATTGGAGACTTAACATAGCCCCACGAAAAATAATCTAAAGTCGTTAAATCACACGATCTAGGCGGTCAGTTGACCGGTCCCAATCGTGAAATAAACTGTTCACCGAACTCTAAATTCTAGTAAAATTTCAATAAAAATAAATAAAATTAAATAATCTGCAAGCGCTGTTCGTTTGTAAGTAAATTCATGGTCAAATTATAGACTAGACGTTAATTTTTTCAGAAATTTTAAATGTTCGCAAAATTTATTTTGTAATTGATTGGAATTATCTTGTATAATGATACATTGCTTGATGGAACTAATGCCCGGGTCAAAATCACCTTTTTTGATATGTTTGAATAGAAAGAAAATATATTTGAAACACAAATTTTTAAATATTATATATTTCTGATCAAATTAATTTTATTTGAAAATCAGTAAAATTTATTTGGAACGCATATATTAATATATTACAACAAAATATATTTGGAAACTAATTTTCTCAAATAAAATATGTGTTTACTCGAATATCAAAACAAAATTATTTTTTAGTAATTTCTCCAAATATATTATATTATTAAAAACATGCATGCATTTGGAATTTTTATACCTTATAATTTAAAATGGCATAAGTAGCAATAACATTTGTTTTAAATCTTTAATTTTTAATTTCTATTTAATCCAAGTCATAATTTGTTGTCACGCACGCTGAAAAAAATCGCTTCTGTAGTATATTGTCCCAAACATATTCTGCTTGAAATATACAAATATTTAGGGTACACTCTAAATATATTATATTTGTCACACACAAAAATTATATATTTGGAAAGATGTTGTTCTAAATAAATCGTTGTTTCCATCCTAATGTTTTTTATTTGGGACTATTATTTACGGAACAAATATTTATTTGTATTTAAATATTCAGAAAACAAAGTAATGTCTTAACTTTAAGACGCGTTTTATGTTTTTCAGTAATTCAACGTTCATTTTTTCAGAAATTTAAAATGTTCGTAAAAAGCCATTATAATTGAAATCGTATAATCCTGCGAAATGATGTATTATGCAAGGTGGATTGTCAACAAATGATGACTTGGAATAAATATAACTTAAAAACAAGTAAGAAAGTTTCAGTCGGGTAAACCGACTAAGGTATACCCTCACTTTGTGAGTAATGTAATATTGAATATTACTCGAATTATTCTGTCAATTTGTGTGGGAGGTCCCAGAAGGGGTTTATCAAATACACCTTATTTTCGCTGAACATTAGATACTTTAAATTCATTGCACTGTGCCGACTTATAAGCATTTATGTGCACTGGTAAAAACGTTATGAGACATTAAATTGTGGTATGATTTGGGCATTTTGTGTGGGAGGTACAAAAAGGAGCTATAGACACTATAAAAACATTACACTGTACAAAATTTCAAGTATTTTTATACACTGGCTTTAATGTTATAAGCTGTTAACTTTTGGTGCAAAAAGGTACCTTGTGGGAGGTACCAAAAGGGGCGTGGCAACAACACCCATTTTTCCCTGGACTGTATGCAATATAAATGCATAATACTGTACAAATATTTTTATACACTGTTATTAATGTTATAAGCTGTTAACTTTTGGTGCAAAATGGTGCATTTGTGTGGGAGGTACCAAAAGGGACGTGGCGACTTCGCCCATTTTTCTCGAGTTGATAGCGACTAATAAGCTAATACTTTGTGTGGAATTTCAAAAGATTCGAATAAGTAGTACAGCAGTTATTAAAGAATCAATATATCACAACATTTTAAACCTTTGTGGGGGAGGTACTAGAAGAAGTGGACCAATATGGCCCATCTTCGAACTTAGCCGGAGATAGAAAAAAATATTACCACATACCAAATTTGAGGTCAATCCATTACTCCTTTCGAGAGTTATCGTGCGCACCAGCCAGCAGACAGACAGACGGACGGACGGACATTGCTCATTCGACTTAAAATGACCCAAAACGGATTTCCTCCGAACATACTTGGGGTCTTAGGCCACTCCTTCGACGTGTTACACTTTTTTCCGTAGCAAATGATATATACCCTCGTCACACTAAAGTGAGGGTATAATTAGTGCTTTAAAACGAATTTTATTGCTTCATAAGACATTTTTAATTATAAGGTATAACTTAAAATCAATTAAAAAGTAGAAATAAAATTTAAAAAATTGTCAACGTTTTTAAACAAAATATATTTGGACAGGTTCCTAAACGATAATTTTATTTGTATATAAACACATATTTTATTTGAGAAAATTAGTTTGCAAATACATTTTGTTGTAATATATTAATATATGCGTTCCAAATAAATTTTATTGATTTTCAAATAAAATGTATTTGCTCAGAAGTAATTAATATTTAAAAATTTGTGTTTCAAATATATTTTTCTTCGATTCAAACATATCAAAAAAGACGATTTTGCCCCGTGCGCCTACATAATGTATCATTATGCAAGATTTTAATTATAAAATAATTTTATGAATATTTAAAATTTCTGAAATTAATGTTGAATTACTGAAAACATAAAACTTGTGTATAAATTAATGTATAGATATATGTTTTGAATACCTAAAAACCAATTAATATATGTGACGTAAATAATAGTCCCAAATAAAAACCAGTAAGGAAAGACAGAAAGTCGGGCGGGGCCTACTATATAATACCCTACACCTACCTACCAATGCGAAAATGGGCATTGCGATAAGAATTTGGCAGTGTTCATACATGTAATAAGCAAACTCTCTCTGCCGATTTTCGTACTGATCGGATATAAAACACGGTTTCTACAGCGCTTACGTGTCAAATCGGGTGTAACATATATATTGGGACTATGTTTAAATCTGAACCGATTTTCCCCGAATTTGGCAGTGTTTATTCATGTAATAAGAGAACTTTCTCTGCGAATTTCGTACAAGTCGGATATAAAACATGATTTCTACAGCGCTTAAATGTTAAATCGGGTGAAACATATATATGGGGACTATGTTTAAATCTGAACCGATTTTCCCCGAATTTGGCAGTATTCATACATGTAATAAGAAAACTATCTATGTTAAATTTCGTACTGATCTGATTTAAAATACAGTTCCTACAGCGCTTACATGTAAAATCGGGTGAAACATATATATGGGGGCTATATCTCAGAAAGTGATTCTGAGTCGATCGGTATAATAAACAATGGGTCTATCTCTTCCCCTTTTAGGTGTTACAAACAAATGCACAAAGTCATAATACCCTGTACCGCAGTGTGGTGTAGGGTATAAATATTAGGACGGAAACAAAGAACAACATCTTCCCAAATATATAATTTGTGTATGTGTCAAATATAATAAATTTAGAATGTACCCTAAACATTTGTTAATTTCAAGCAGAATATGTTTGCACCCAGGAAAATAATTGGTTGGAATTCGATTGTAACAATAAAAAATAGTACTAGCAACAAATAGTATATTAAATAGTTGAAACAACAATAATAACATGGATACGATCAAATGAAAATGCTTGCAACTAAATCGATGGTTGTATCAATCGAATTAATATTGTTTTTTCATTGACACGCGGTTAGTTGTGGTAACCAATTTTAAATTTTCGTTATAGTATCATATGATCGATTTTTGGTTGTGACAACCAATGTTTTATTCTTGACAACAGAAATTGTATCAATAGACCAAAGATTATTACTGCAACGAGTAATTGGTTACTACAACAAAAAAAATATTAATAAATAATCGTTTATTGGTTATCCCAATCATTTCCCAAATTTCGAATAATTATTTTGGGAATACAAGCGAAAGATTGGTTGCTGTTCTTTTGCTGATACACGACAAACAAAAAATAAAATTACTCGACATAAATAAATCTTCAACATTTTGTTCAAGAACGGTATATGTAGTCAAAAATAATCTCGTGTGGATAATAATATTTGTGGAATGCAGAATATGTTGTGCAAAATGTTTTACCTAAATAAAAAATGAAAGTAATAATCATGAAGTTCAAAGCACAGGGTTAAGCGATATTTGCATATAAGTTTTGTGTTTTTTTTTTATTCGTGTACTAAAATGTGTGTCAAATATTTATCTCATAATAGTGATGAATTTGTACACTGAGATTTTTAATTTTGTTATGAATTGTTTGGTTTTTTGTTCAATAAATAATATAAAAATTAATGAAAACTGTTTTTAATTAATTGTCGGTAGTATATGACTGACAAATTGTCAGAACAACCAATTTTTAAAAACAGTTGGTTGTGGCAACTTACAACAGATAATTTTAGCGTAGTTGGTTGCGTAGTTGGCGCAACCAAATATGATTGTTGTCAACATGGAAGCAGAAGTATACCACAACCAAAATATTGGTTGTCCTGATGGAATCGCATGATAGTAGGCAGAACTACCAAAATTCGGTTGGCAAATAATTCGGTTGAGGCAACCAAACTGTATTCTGTGTGTGGGACAATATACTGCAGAACGATTCTTTTTCAGCGTGTGATGACGTGGATACACTTATTTTTCTCTGAATAGTAGATACTTAAAATACATTGCACTGTGCCGAATTATTTGGTGATGGTAACGCTCATTTTTCACCGGACTATAGGTACTTCAAAAGCGTTACACTGTGCAAAATTTTGTAGTATTTTCGTACTTTGGTACTCACGCTATTAGCTGTTAACCTCTTCCACAAAATGGTACCTTAGTGTGGAAGGTACCAAAAGGGGCGTGGTAATAACGCCCATTTTTCACTGGACTGTAGGCGCTATAAAAGCATTACACTCTGCAAAATTTCAAGTATTTTTATGCACTGATATTAATGTTATAAGCTGTTAACTTTTTGTACAAAATGGGAGGTACCAAAAGGGGCGGGGCCACTACACCCATTTTCTGAAGTTCATAGCGACAGATAAACTAATACTATATGTAAAATTACAGATGATTTGGATAAGTAGTATAGAAGTTATTAGAGAATCAATACTTCACTAAATTTTAACCCTTTGTGGGGGAAGTACTAGAAGGAGTGAACCAATATGACCCATTTTCGAACTTAGCCTGAGATAGAAGAAAATATTATCCCAGACAACATTTGAAGTTAATCCGCTACTCCTTTCGAGAATTATCGCGCACTCCAGCCAGACAGACAGATGGACATTGCTGAAATGGCTTAAAATGTCCCACAACGGATTTCCGCCAAACATACTTAGGGTCTTAGATCACTTTTTCGATGCGTTAAACTTTTGGCCCGTAAAAATGATATTATGGACATAATAAATTTCCAAATGCTGATAAAAATGTTAAACTTCATAAAATATTTAAAAATTGATATACATACATATTTCATGGACACATTTTTCATAGTTCAGTAGATGTCAATGCCTACAACATAACGAATGGAAAAAAATGTCTTATTAATATATTTGCAAACTTAATCCCACAATTCTTAAAATGAATTCCAAAATCTCCAAAAATTTAATTGTTGCTTTATCCCCTATATCTACTATAGTAAAAGCCGCCTCCAAATTCTCTTTGCAGTTTAACTAGCAATACCTTAACACATGGGTAATTCCAACGGAACGGGTGTGACATTGTTACTGAGTATGTTCGTGATTTTGATCTATTTAATTGATAACGACAATTCATAAAGGGTGGTTTATGTAGATTTACCAAAGTGTTACCTACTGAAATTAAATAATATTTTAAATAAAAAGGTATGGTTGATATATCACCGTAACGGGTGTGACCTTAGGTTTTCATAAAATCTTTATCAACCGCTTTCTTTATTGCATACACCCAGGAAAATAATTGTTTGGAATTCGATTGTAACAATACAAAAATAGTACTAGCAACAAAAAGTATATTGCCGACACCGTCTGTCGGTTGTATTTATATATAATTAGTTGAAACAACAACAATAACATGAATTTGTAAAATGGGATTTTTAATTTTGTTATGAATTGTTTGGTTTTTTGTTCAATAAATAAAATAAAAATTAATGAAAGCTGTTATTAATTAATTGTCGGTAGTATATGACTGACAAATTGTCAGAACAGCCTATTTTTTAAAACAGTTAGTTGTGGTAACATACTAACAGATAATTTTAGCCACCATTTTCGTAGTTGGCGCAACCTAATATGATTGTTGTCAACATGGAAGCGGAAGTATACCACAACCAAAATGTTGGTTGTCCTGATGGAATCGCATAATAGTAGGCAGAACTACCAAAATTGGGTTGGCAACCAAACTGTATTCTGTGTGTATCCACCATGTAAAGCCATACGCATATTAAACTTAAAGTTTATATCTTACAATTCCTAGTCTTTTTCGCTTATTTTAACGTGTAAAACTATGTGTATATGTTTATACACTAATTTAAAAATTATAATTAAAAAAATATATAGTAAAGCACTTTAGAAATCGCTATCGATGCGGAAACTTTTTTCACCGAATCAACCTAAAAAACGGGTCTTTATTGTCAGAACAATATTCCCCACATGGTACTGGAGTGATATTTTGCACGCAAAATAAAGTTATATCCCTAACGTGTACTGTATTCAAAAGACAAATTTCAGAAAATAAATAAATATGTCGAAAAATAGTTCATGTCAGTTCAACAGTAAAAGTAGTGCATCCAACAATTTTATAATAACCTATGGAAACTCAATGGTAGGGATAAAAATATTCCTAAATTTTATCAATTCTTTATGAATTTCTAAAATTCAATTGCTCCTGATGTCCCTTATGATATTTTTTTTTTGCAAAATCGGATTGAATTTTTATTTTCTATAACTCCAAAATACGACATATAATGGGATTATCTAATATCATAAATATCTGTCAATGACACAGTGCAACACATGATTTTGGGACTCCGTTCTGAGAATTGGACTTGAAAGTAGACCCCAAAAATAAGAATTTCTGCATCATTCGTTTAGTCAAGATGGCTCAAGTAATAATTTAATGGTCATAGGATTTTTTTTTTTTGCTCAAGGTGGATTTTTTGCACTTTTTCTATATTTTTTCTCGGTATACCGTACGGAATATCTCTTTTGTGTCTGAAGCAAAGTTGTAAATATTGAATAGGAGAAAAATATTCGGAACAATCTACCCAATAATATGCATACAGTGCCTTAAAAATCGCAAGAATGCCCACAAAGTCATAAAATATTGAAAAATACGCATACGTATAAAACAACATTAAACAGAACAGAACATTTTTGCGATTTTTAAGGCACTGGATGCACTTTTTTCGGGTAGGTTTGTTCCGCATTTTTTTTCTGCAATTGAAACATTAAATCGAAGTTGCCTTTAAAGAGATTCGACCCGAAACAATCGAAAATGTTCTGAAAAATTGGGTTAATCGGATGAGGCACTGCCGAGCCAATCGTGGTAGTCATATGAATGATATTGTATTCCATTATTAAATGACAAAGTTCAACCTTTCCAATAAAACCAGAAATTTGAAAAAAATATCAGTACTTCTTCTTGATAGCCGATTCAAATTCAAAATTTGAAATGGCCCACCCTTTTACCAACGATGTACACCTTCGGGATGAACTTCGCCACTAATATACCAGCCAGAGATGAATGGGTTGGCAGGATACCCGGTAATAGAAAACATATTTCACTACCACTTCTACACAGATGGTTCAAAACTTGATGATAAAGTTGGCTTCGGAGTGCACTGTGAAGAACCCGGTCTTGAGTAATTTTTTGATGTAATTTTCCAGATATGGGTAAATCCTGTATGGCGGACGTTACATTCGTACGCCTTTGGTTTTACTAATATTCATCCTGTTGGCGTTCTGACTGCAATATTTTCATATAAAGTTCAGCAAAAACAATTATATGAGAGTTCTTTAAAATGACATTTAAATATTTACCTAAAGATTTTTGAGGAATGCAATATTTGCGGCGAAAGTTCCATTGCGGATATTTCAGAAAATGGAAGTAGATTTGGAGGTTAACGTGAATTTGCATTTTTTTAACTATGTTTGCATAGTAATCAGAAAAATCGAATCACATAAAAGAAAGTGGAATATTTAAGGATGTTAAAATAGCTCTCATTAGAATTAAACACTTCTTGGTTCATCCAAAAACTTTAAATTCGTTTGTTGCGGACGTTAAACAACAATTTCAATACGTTAAAACTACAATGTTCTGTGGAAATTTTTATTTAATGTTGTATTTCATATTTTATAGACGTTAGATCATTAGAATGGTCCACAAAATAATGATTTCACATCACACCTTTCTTTTTTTATATTTTCGAATTTTCACATATGTATAGCGTGATCCATTTCGAGGTTCCCTACTTTTTTTAAGAAAACCAGTAAGGAAAGGCAGAAAGTCGGGCGGGGCCGACTATATAATACCCTACACCTCCCTAATAATGCGATAAGGGTCATTGCGATAATAATTTGGAATAATTGGTAAATGGGTAGGAACATATTATCTAATTCTGAACCGATAATCGCTAAATTAAGTAATATTCGTTCCTAAATTGAGAAACATTTTTCTGGAAAATTTTAATGATCGGAAGTAAAGTACAACTTCTATAGCGCTTTGATACCAAATCAGGAGGAACATATGTACGGATGTTATATATAAATCTGAACCAATTTTCCCTGAATACTCATTCATGTAAAAAGACATCTTTCTGTCGAATTTCGTACTGATCGGATATAAAATACAATCTCTACAGATCGGGGGTAACATATATATGGGGCTATATCTAAATCTGAACCGATTTTCTCCGAATTTGGCAGTATTTCTTCACGTAGAAGGAAACCTCTTTTTGCCGAAATTCGCACTGATCGGATATAAAATAACATTTTTACAGCGCTTACATGTGAAATCGGGGGTAACGTTTATATGGGGGCTATATCTAAATCTGAACCGATTTCTTCCAAATTTAACAGTGTTCATTCAAATAATAGGAAACCTCTTTCTGCCGAATTTCATACTGATCGGATATAAAATAACATTTTTACAGCGCTTACACTTCAAATCGGGGGTAACGTATATATGGGGGCTATATCTAAATCTGAACCGATTTCTTCCAAATTTAACAGTGTTCATTCATATAATAAGAAACCTCTTTCTGCCGAATTTCATTCTGATCGGATATAAAATAACATTTTTACAGTGCTTACACTTCAAATCGGGGGTAACGTATATATGGGGGCTATATCTAAATCTGAACCGATTTATTCCAAATTTAACAGTGTTCATTCATATGATAAGAAACCTCTTTCTGCCGAATTTCAGACTGATCGGATATAAAATAAAGTTTTTAAAGCGCTTACATGTCAAATCTGGGGTAACATATATATGGGGGCTATATCTAAATCTGAACCGATTTCAACCAAATTCAATAGGGATCGTCCTTGGGCCAACTAAAACATATGTGTAAAGTTTCGTCGAGATCGGACCATAATTGCGACCTATACTTTGATTACAAGAATACATGCACAGACAGACAGACGGACATAGCTAAATCAACTCAGAAAGTAATTCTAAGTCGATCGGTATAATAAACGATGGGTCTATTTCTTCTCCTTTTGGGTGTTACAAACAAATGCACAAAGTTATAATACCCTGTACCACAGTGTGGTGTAGGGTATAAAAACATAGAAAATTCAAATTGAATGGGGAATGTTTATTATCATTTGAAAGAACATTCTTTGGCATTTATTTTTTGGAAATTATGTCTATCAAATTTTGCCCGCGGCTACGTCTTGATGGTCCATCCGTTGAGTCCAATTTTCGATGATTCGTTCGAGCATTTCGACTGGTAACTGGCGAATGACACGCGTGATGTTTTGCTCCAAGGCCTGAATCGAAGCGGGTTTGTCCGCATAAACTTTAGACTTTACATATCCCCACAGGAAAAAGTCTAACGGTGTGATATCACACGATCTTGGTGGCCAATCGACCGCCCCAAAACGTGAAATTATCTGCTCACCGAAGTGTTCTCTCAATAAATCTATTGATTGATGCGATGTGTGATTTTTTTGAAACCAAATGTCGCCGAGATCACGAGCTTCAATTTCAGGCATCAAATAATCGGTTATCATGGCACGATAACGGTCGCCATTGACGGTTACGTTCTCACCGGCATCATTTTTTAAGAAATATGGACCGATGATTCCGGTACGTCGGATCGGGAATCGGTCAATGGCAAAAATATAGTTCTTAACGAGAGCTAAAATATTGCTCATGGGTGTCAAGGTCGTGGGTCGATTGGAAAGTGCTTTTTTTATTTAAAAAAATGGACTTAGCGCAATTGGCGAACGATTATTTTGATAATAAAACTGAATAATTTGTAAACGTTGTTCAGGCGTAAGTCTTTCCATGATGAAATGCCAAACAATACTTAACAAAAGTAACATGACAGCATGATACGACTCACACGTGATCTGTCAAAAAAAGGCTTTTGGAAAAAGTATCTCTACTTAGATCACCCGTTAGAATGTACACAGAATCAACTCTACAAAACAACAAAACTATGTATTATATCCGATGACCCAAATTTAAAGCTTAAAGCCTCTTCTATAAGTATGCCAAGTTTTGTCGCAGTCGGCAAATATATACATATGTAGATATAATACATTTGTGGAAAAAATAATAGAAACAGAGTTACTTTTTTTTGGTGATTTAAATTTCTCTAAAACGAAATCTGCTAATTTGATGAAACTTACTATAAATGGACGATATTTAATCGAGCATTTTACGGCTGCTTTAATTTTCTTTCCTGTCAACATAATCATATTCTAATTTCGCTGGAGTGATATATGCACGTTTCTTGTTTGAAAAAAAAATAATTGTGGAGGTTCAGGAGGCAAGTAAAAACAATTTTTAACAATATTCTTAAATACAGCTTAGTTGAGAATAATAATGGGTAATCCAAGTAGAGATACTTTTTCAATAGCCTTTTTTTGACAGATCACGTGTGAGTCGTGTCATGCTGTCATGTTATTTTTGTTAAGTATTGTTTGGCATTTCATCATGGAAAGACTTACGCCTGAACAACGTTTACAAATCGTTCAACTTTATTACGAAAATTCACGTTCTGTGTTTCGTGCACTTCGCTCAACTTATGGTCAACATAAACGGCCTACTGAGCGTACTATTCGCAACACCATCAGCCATCTTGAGACCCAGCATTCATTATTGGATAATATTCGACCGAATAGACTAAAAAAAGACCGTGGAGAGTCGATTCGGCGCCGTTCGCAGCTACTCGGACTGACGTATGGAACGACTTGGCGCATTTTACGTCGAGATCTTAAATTGAAAGCATACAAAATACAGCTTGTGCAAGAACTGAAGCCGCCCGACCTTTCCAAGCAACATCGCTTCACTCTATGGGCTCTTGAAAAGTTCCAAGAAGATCCGACGTTTTCGAGCCAAATTTTGTTCAGCGATGAGGGCCATTTCTGACTCAATGAGTATGTAAAAAAGCAAAATTGCCGCATTTGGGACGGAGAGCAACCTGAAGAGATTCAGGAGTTGCCACTTCATCCAGAAAAAACAACGGTTTGGTGTGGTTTGTGGGCAGGTGGAATCATCGGTCCAGATTTCTTCAAAAATGATGCCAGTGAGAACGTAACCGTCAATGGCGACCGTTATCGTGCCATGATCACCGACTATTTGATGCCTGAAATCAATGCTCGTGATCTCGGCGACAGTTGGTTTCAACAAGACAGTCCCACTTCCCACACATCGCATCAATCAATGGATTTATGGAGAGAACACTTCGGTGAGCAGATAATTTCACGTTTTGGGCCGGTCGATTGGCCACCAAGATCGTGTGATATCACATCGTTAGACTTTTTCCTGTGGGGATATGTAAAGTTTATGTGGACAAACCCGCTTCGATTCAGGCCTTGGGGAAAAACATCACGCGTGTCATTCGCCAGTTACCAGTCGAAATGCTCCAACGAGTCATCGAAAATTTGACTCAACGGATGGACCATCTGAGACGTAGCCGCGGCCAACATTTGATAGACATAATCTTCAAAAAATAAAGAATGTTCTTTCAATTGATAATAAACATTCCCCATTCAATTTGAATTTTCTGTGATTTTTTCTTTAAAAAAGTAGGGAACCTCGAAATGGGGCTTGATCAGAAATCAATTAAAATCAAAGCTATAATTCTACTAAACCGGAGCAGAAAGTTATAAAAACTTCACGAGAAAATGGAAAAAGATGTACGAAATTAGTAAAATAGTGCAATGCTCTACACACTGAATAAAAACGGTTCTGTAGTCTATTGTCCCAAACATAATCTGCTTTGAACATATATGTATATGTTTAGGGTACACTCGAAATCTTCAATATTTAGAACAAACAAAAATGGATGGACGATGATGTTCCAAACAAATCTGTCTTTCCGTCCTAATAATTATTATTTGGGACAATTATTTCCGAAAAAAGATTTATTTCCATTCAATAATTCAGAAAATATTCGAATATCCTATATTTTTAATTTATCTTAAGTTTTTCAGTAATTCAGTCTATTTTTAAGAAATTGTTCGTGTTCGTAATATTCCTTTATAATTTAAATTGTATAATCTTGAATAACGATAAACTGCTTGGCGAATTGACAACAAATAATAACTTGAAATGTTTAGAAATTAAAAATGGGTTCTTTAAACGAAAGTTAAACATATCAAAAAAGGCGATTTTGACCCGTGCAAGAAAAAGGATTTTGTTACAATTCCCGCTGAAAAAATTTAGAGGCCAGAGGAAAAAACTATAAACCACGACCCGTCATAATAAATAGTTGGTACACGGGGAAAATCGTCTTTTTGGATAGTTTTCAATCGAAAGAAAATATGTTTGGAACATACATAAATTTTTAAATATTATATATTCCTGAGCAAATAAATTTTATTTGAAAATCAATAACATTTATTGATGCCGTAAGATGCACCATGAAATATCATCCATTTATAGTGTTTTATCAAATTAGAAGATATCGTTGTAGAGAAATTTAAATCACAAAAAAAATTAACTTTGTTTCTTTTATTTTTTTCCACCACTGTACAATAATAGCACAGCGTTTTCGCAATGTCATTATTGCATTTTGTTTTGTGTGTTTATAGAAAAAACCAGTAATACTAAATGGCTAGTTTAAAACAGACACATTAATGAAAAAAAAAAGGCTGGGTTGATCTTTTTAAATATTGCTTTCGAATAGCAAAACAAATGTTGTACCATGAAGCCAATACACGCTGACTAAATCTCTTCAAATTCAGCTTAAACATAAACATATCGCGACCTAAGAGTGTAAAGGCGCTAAGTCCAATATTTAAAATTTTACAGGAGAGGTAAAATACTCACTGTGTATGAATGTTTTTATAAAAGGTATATGTACTTAGCGCTTTTACGATTCAGCTTTTAAAGATGAAAAAGCATGATTTTTTTGGCTTTTTGTTTTCAAATCGATGTATATCCAACTTATCTTACGTTCCGCTTCAAAAAATACATTTTGGCAAAAAGTGGACTTAGCGCCTTGGTACACTCTAAATATATAATATTTGGCACAAACACATATTCAATTCAATTAAAGTTTTTTTTTTAGAAATTTTTAATGTTCGTAAAATTCATTAATAATTTAAATCGTACTCGTATAATCTTGAATAATAAAATAAAATCGTAATTTTTGATATGTTTGAATTGGAAGAAAATATATTTGGAACCAAAATTTTTAAATATTACTAGCTGACTCCAGCAGACGTTGTCCTGCCCGTCCTGTTTGGGATGTATTGGTTTGTTA
This sequence comes from Eudasyphora cyanicolor, assembly GCA_963930755.1. Classification (NCBI taxonomy): domain Eukaryota; kingdom Metazoa; phylum Arthropoda; class Insecta; order Diptera; family Muscidae; genus Eudasyphora; species Eudasyphora cyanicolor. The sequence continues at coordinate 146,818,457 of OZ005736.1, forward strand.
TTCATTGATATTTCATTAAAAAATCATACATTCCGAGTTTCAGGAAAAAAATCATCAAAAAAAATTTACCATATGTCCACTACAGCGCCATCTACCGGAGACATACATAAAACTATTATCAAGTCAAACCACACATACACATAAAATTTCAGTCAAATCGCTCTAGAAAAGCGAATTTTGCAAATAACTTGACCACTCTGCAATTTATCGCGGTGAAAATAATTCTAAAACACAAATGACCCCAAACCTAATATATTGCTAAATTTTCAGCACATTCGCTTTTATGGTTTCGGAGATCATGCGTTACTAAAGCTGAGTATAGACGATTGCCAGATCGGCAAACGTTATCAACCCTGTTAGTGCTGCAAATATACGGACAATGACAGATTGTTAGGCAAAGGTGAATTGACAGTTCAGACGATTGCAAGAAAACATTACAATTTCATATATTTACAATATATTTTGTAAATATTTATATGCTGGATTGCCAAAAAAATAGATTATAGACAGTGTTGAAAATAAAATGTTTTTCTGGCAATGGCGCCGTTGTCACATGCATAAACTTCGCACATATAACAATCTGCAAATTATCTCGCAATGACTTTTCTGCTAACGTTGCAAAACAAAAATTGTATGTTCACACGGTTGTAAATTCACAGGGTTGCATTTTTCCGCCATTTTTCTGGCAATGTTGTCCGATCAGCAAATCGTGTGTACTTACCTTAACAAACGTACAAAGGATTTTATATATAAAGATATATTTGTGAAGAAACAAATTTTATTTGAATATCACGAAATTTTGTTTGGAACGCGTATATTAATATTTTAGAATAAACTATATTTGTGACTGTCTTTCACAAATAAAATACTCATTTGTGCTTATGCACAAACAAAGTAATTGTTGAAGAATGTTTCCAAAAATATTGCACCAAAATTTAAGGCATTGATAAATTGCCAAAATACGTAAATACAAATAAATCTTTGTTTCGGAAATTATATTATCAAATAAGCAAATATTAGGATGAAAACATAGTTTTGTTTAGAGCAACATCTTCCCAAACATATAATATTTGTGTGTGTTAAATATTAAAAATTTTGAGTGTACCCTGAACATATGTTTGTTTGAAGCAGAATATGTTTGGGACAATATACTACAAAGCAATTTTTTCAGGGTGTACAAATAGTGACTTGGAATATTTAGAAACTAAGAATGATAGCTTTAAAACAAAAGTTAATGTCCCTTATGTCATTTTGAACTGAAAGGTATAATTCAAAACATTAAAACCGAATTTGAAAAATTTATCAAAGTTTTGAAAACCTTTATTAAATAAAATAAAAGGGTTTTCCAACAAGGTGTTATTTTGATATTCCAAGAAAAATTCCATTTTTTGAGATAAATGATCGGATGTTTATTTCATAATAAAGAGGAAGGTATGCCGTTAATAATGAAAAATAACATCAGCCAAATGGCCACCACGACCACGCTTACAGGACCATATCCTTTCAGCGTTACCGTTGGAAAATTTCAAAAAGGGGATTTTTTCTAAAAAAGGGGCAACTGATCATTAAAAAAGGGGGGTCAATTTTAAGGTTTTTATTTAAAGAAAAAAACAATAAAAAAACAAAGCTTAACATAAAAAATAAGTAGGCAACATTAAAAAATTCATTCATTTACACGAAAACTAAACAAAAAATACAATGTTATAGAAAACTTTTTATGATGTATACTAAATATATTTTATCACATACATTTCTTTATTTATAGTTACTTTTTTTAAACTTCTTTTTTATACTTTCCAATTAGATCTGTGCTTGGGACAGATGTGTTTTGTATTGAGTTTTTTTGATCTCACAATAAATCTGTTTAGAAAAAAACGTATATGTTTATGTACATCAACCTAATGAAAAATACTTATCCATATATTTGTTACATTTAAGAAACCACAAGCAAAACAAATTGGATTTTTTTATAAACGCCGACTGATTCGAAAAAAACAATTTTCACCATATATTGTTACATTTAAGAAATCACTCAAATTATTTGTATTGTTCATAGACGCCGACCTATTCGCAGAATTTTCACCAATAAGATGAAACGGTGGAAATAAATTCTCATATGCATACACATTAGGGTGGCCCTTAACTATAAGCAAATTTTCGAATGTCAGTTTTTTTCTGCTCCCAACATGTGATCTTGTTTCAATAAACAAAAAAACGGGCTGTACAAAATTTCAGCTTAATCGGCTACCTTTAAGGCGACCCTCAAGCGGCTTAAAGTTGGAACATAGTTACACTATGATTAATTCCTATCAAAATACGGTATAAACTTCACTATATCACCCGATTTAATTTTTTTTTCTTAGAACAAGTTATGTGGACACATCCAGCCTATCCCAGCAATTGTTTAAAATATTCTGAATCAAATTTCTCAAAAAAAAAATTTAAAAAATTCCAGATATTACTTGAAAAACTAAAAAAATTGCTTTTATTTAATAACGTATATTACTTATAAGAGTAACGCATTTTTATGTACAACAATAATTTCCATAAATGAAAAACATTATATTATATAAGAACGTTATATTTTCTAAGAGAGGATTTGCAAGCAATTGGGTAATTTTTACGATCTCTGGCAACAATTTGTAAAACATAATGTTTTTCAGCTTCATCTTGTGTGAGAAAGTTATTATAATCCTGAATGAGTTTGACACCTCTTTCTGCAACGTCATTCACAACAACTGTCGTCTCAAGTTTTTCAATTGTACTTTTTAACCAAGATCACCCTTTCATGTTGAAGGGTCTTTGTCGAGGAAATCGGTGCTGAGAGAAAATCTCGTGAAGAAATTGTTCGAACTATGAGCTACAAAACACGAAAACTCAATGTTTGTAAAGGACGAAAAATACTTTTGGTGCAGAATGTACCTCTTAAGTTGATTTTTATCGTCACCCTCTTCTTCGCTTTTTTCTGATAGAACCACAGTTTCTGGAAATAAATACCAAAGATGCTTGGAAAACTTTTTCGCAGTAACCTTACTAATTTCTGGATCAATATCCTGATAATATCTCAGTTCTTGCATGACGAGGAAATCATGATAAGGTGCTTTAATTGCTTCTGAGGACAGAAACCAGGCTCGAACGTACTCTCAAGTAAGAAAAATACATATTCTTCTTAAAGAATTCTTCTCCCTATGAGATAACTGAAATTGATCTCGAAACAGATATATCTTAAATGCATAATTGCTTTTGCCAACCACCTAGCATGGCTTACAGCACCAGGTATACAAAACGATACTCCCCTGTTCGGAATGCCTCCAAGAAAGATCATGGTTATCTTCAACAGTTCTCGGTAATCATCTCGCTGTTGATTTTGTGTAGAAAGGCGGTGTTCAATTAATTGAAGAATGGTAGATCGTACATCATCAGGCACTTCATTGCTATCAGTTATGTAAACATTCTTGTCGATTTTCGACCAGTTGCCTCTAAATCTTTTGAAAAGCGCCATGTCTGGACCAGAAGTTGCATCCATCAGAGAGTCGAAACAGCTTCTCAAAAATGTGATGACGGCTTTTCTAGATTTGTGCAGGCACCATTTACTCGACCTGTGTTGCTTGCTGTCGTATCACAGCAAAGTGCCGTTTATACCCCACTTTTCCACTGCTTGGTAAACAGCCATCGCTTGGTCTTCCCCTGAAGATGTTGAGATTTCAGGAACTCCCAATAATTGCTCTTTGCCTTGAAAAGTTACTATTATTGCCAGTCTATCAACCTTTTCTACACCAGTGAGAAGCAATTTTCCATTCCAGCGTAACACTAATTCTTTGCAGTCATTTAGGTTAAATTTGCGCTGAATTTCGGTGTATCTTGTTTCCCTAAATGGTATTATTTGCTGAACGATGTTAGAAGAATTTTTACTGTCGTTATAATCGTCGATGCTTTGGCTGCTTGATGTTGAATCATCAGCATTAGGAACAGCTGGCAGATGAGTCTCAAACTGTTGCTGTATTTCTTCATAAGTCCTTTTTTCCTTGCAGTTTCCATTGCAGCGCGTTTCAGTGCTCTTCTCTGTGTTTATGTTTTTTATCTACACCACCCATCGAACCCGGTCATCCTTTTTGGCGCTGAAGCATTATGAATATCTTATCCTCATCATTTTTCATCAGTTTCAAAGCATCTGAATGAGCTATATCTAAGAGATTGTCCATCTTTTCCACGAAAATATCTCTTCTTTCTTTTTCCTTGCCTGCAGTTCTAGTCAAATTTTTCTGGAAACCTTTCCATTCATCATAGAGTTTGAGTAACTTTTCAATGCAGTGGTCATTTCTTTTAGTAGTAATTCGTGCTTTTTGCCAAAAAAATGAATCTTCGTGAATCACCAATGCTGTACTTTCCTTCGTTGTAAGATTTACAACTCTTACATTGTAGAAAAAAAACGCTTATAACTTGTTGGTTCGAAGGTAGTTTGGCTCCGACGATTTGATGAGAAATGTAGCCAACAAGAGAGACATTGAAATCTTTTCTTAACTTGTATGACGAACTACCTGAAGAAGTTGACGCCATTTTGAGAGTATAGGAAGAAGATGTTACAAATGTCTCTGGTTGGGCTAATGGGATTTTCCAATTACATGCGTTTTTTAAAATTTGAGAATTTTTTTTTGATATAAATAAATTGATTTTATTTTTATTTACTTGGACTGTACTTTTATTTACAATACGAGTATATTTAATTCCTCTGTGGCGCACTAATGTCTGCAATGACCAACGATGAAATCAAAAGTTGTTTGCACTATTGCTAACGATGAACTACTGATTTGTGCTGTGGCTAACTAAAGAACTCATTGACTATGCTGTCTTGCCCTCCTTTTTTTATTAAGAAGGTCTTTAAATTGTGGTCGCGACGAATTTACATTTTTTTTTGCATAGGGTTTTCTATGTCTTGTTGAGGAGTGATCGCGTGAAAATTTCAAAAGTTCATTGTCGATGAGGGCTGCCTTGCAATTACCCAATTGAGCTAAAATTTTGCACATATCGTGTATTTGTTGATTGAAACAAGATAGGTGGTTGGGAGCCAAACTTTTACAGAGTTGAAAAATAAGGGCCGCCCTAATACACATACAAAAGATAAATGTAAATCGTTTTAGCATATGCGTATATCCCATTAAATAACCTAATTCAGAATGTAGCGCGAGAGGCATTTCCGTACGTTAGTACGAAAGTGTTGTCATAAGAGTATAAAAAGCAGATTTTTTACAAAAGCCAAAAAGGGGCACATTTAGTATCAAAAAATAAAAGGGGCGCATAAGTAGCACGGCTGAAAAAAGGGGCAAATATGCCACTTTAGTCGCACAACGGTAACGCTGTATCCTTTTCATGAAATTTTCATCGTTTTTTGATCGTTTTGTTTCGTTCAATGATTGTGTATCGTTCCATTTTAAGTACTTGTCAAATGTCAAAGAAAAAAAGCTTCAAAAGTGACAGCTACCGAAATACCGGGTGATTCAAAATAACACCTCTTGTTGGAAAACCCGTATTTAAGGGATATAAGAAAAATAATTTTTGTAGTGAAAATAAATATATTGAATATATTAAAAATCATTTATAATCAACATCTGGATGTCCAGTTGCATGAAAGGTAAAAAATAAACATAAAGAGAACGATGGAATAAAAAGTCGCGTGCTAATGTGATTAAAATTAAATAAAAAATAAGCTACTTAATAATTTTGAATAAAATAAAAAAACATTATTAAGATACATGAATCCAATACATTTTAAAATTTGTCGCATTAAAATATTCCTTTAGGTTTCGCTGAAATCTGTGTTTGATTGGTTTGCTTTGAAAGCGACTTCTGTTTTTGTCGCGTGCGAATGGCTTGGTTTTATGTAATTATCTTGAAAACGAACAATTGGCCAAAATCAACCTTATCACCAATTATAGTTCTAATCAAGAGCTATAAGTTTCGCCTTTAGTCAAAATGAAATAATGTTTTGGCATATGTGTTTTTCACTTTGAATGCGTACGAATGTCGCATTCGACATTGGAGAAATGCCCATACACATATAAATATATAAATACAACCGACACTCGGTGTAGGCAATATACTTTTTGTTGCTAGTACAATTTTTTTATTGCTACAATCGAATTCCAATCTTCCTGGGTGTGTATCTCTTTTGTGTCTGAAGCAAAGTTGTAGATATTGAATAGGAGAACAAAATGCGGAACAAACCTAGTCGAAAAAAGAGCATCCAGTGCCTTAAAAATCGCTAAAATGCCCATTTTTGGTTTCTATAAAAACAATTACTTCAGTTCCACAAAATATTTCGTAAATTGGCCAATTATTCTCTCATAAATTTTGTTGAATAACATCGATATTTTCCAAAGCTTCTTTGAGTATAAAATTGCATGCTATCTGCATAAACAAATGCTGAAGTCTTGAGTGCAAAACATGAATTCTAGCATCCTCAGATCGCATCCAGGGTATGAAGCCAACGCGGCGCAAATCGGCGGCGTGCTACAGCCGGCCATTTATTTCCAGCCGGCGCCGCCGCCGATATCAGCGGCTCACATCGGTTGAAACTCAGCCGCCGAACATTATTTAGTGAGTTAAATCGATTTATTTCATGCAACCATGAAAATTAAGAAAGTGACTACTAAGTAATACAATAGGGTCAGAAATTTTAATAAAGTTAATTTTTGCATAAAAATTTACAAAAAGTTTCTAAATTATTCTCGCTATCATTTATTTAAAGAAATTCGTGTTTTGGTTTGGAAAATACAATAGCTCTTGAGCGGCCGAACCAATTTTTACAATTCTTCGTTCTAGAGAGAAAACAACAGGCCGTATCAAAGACAATATAATTTAAGAAGACATTCCTTCCTGTAGCGAGTAATTGTCAGTTACGAACGAATAGGAATTTGATTCCAACGAGTGAGGTTTTTCGCGGATTTTCAGACCGTTTTTCCCGAATTTTTTGTAATTGTCACAATTAAAAAATTAATATTAATCGATAAGTGCAAAAAAAGTTCAATCAATGTTCGCGGAAAACTGTTTTTTCGCGTGTGACATTTTATTCCTATTCGTTCGTAACTGATAGATTTTGACGTTTCGGCCTGAAGGAATGTCTTCTTATATTCTATTTGTCTTTGGGCCGTATGTCATTCACAATAAATTCTCTTTCACAACAAAGACAAATAAGTAGACATTTATCGACTTCAGACCAATTAGCCTATCCTCCTTCCTATTGAAAGGTCTGGAAAGACTTTTAGATTATTTCATTAGGGAAAACCTGGATACAAAACTCCTATCAGTGAACCAACATGCTTATAATAAGGGGAAGTCTACAGAATCAGCCCTGCACGAACTTGTGAGCACTATCGAATCGTCCCTGCATTTCAAGGAATTCACCATGGTGGCATTTCTTGACATAGAAGGGGCTTTTAACAACATTCACTCAGATGCAGTAATTGCGGCACTGTCACATCTTAATGTTAACTTTAGTTTGATTAGACTAATTCAAAGTCTGCTCAACAGAAGACGCATAACAGCAAGTCTTGGGTCCACAACTCTAACAAGGTTTGTAAACAGAGGGACCCCACAAGGAGGAGTACTGTCTCCACTAATTTGGAACCTAGCGGTGAATGAAATTCTGCTAGATCTAGAACGTTGTGGCTGCAAGGTCGTGGCATATGCGGACGACGTTGCAATCACAGTGAGTGGCAAATTCGAAAACGTCCTCCGAGACATTCTACAGGTGGCTCTGAACAAATTGGCTAGATGGGCCAGAAGCAGCGGTTTGGGTATAAACCCAAACAAGACAGAATTGGTTCTCTTTACTAGGATGAATAAAGTCCCACATGTGCACCCTCCACCTCGGATAAATGGAACAGATCTAGTCTTTTCTGAAAGTGCAAAATTTTTAGGAATAATTCTAGATAGAAAACTGTTATTTAGACTTAATGTATTGGAACGTGTAAGGAAGGCTAACGTCGCCTTATATTCCTGCAAAAAGGCTGTAGGGTCGCGGTGGGGCCTCTCTCCTAAAATCGTCCACTGGATATATATAGCAGTAGTTCGTCCTATACTGCTATACGGCATTGTGGTATGGTGGACGGCAACTGACAAACTAACCATCACCAACCTACTAACAAAGGTTCAGAGAACTGCCTGCCTGAGCATAAGCGGAGCCTTAAGGACTACAGCGACCGAGTCTCTACAAGCCCTACTCCATATACTGCCGATTAATATTGTGGCGAGAGAAGTTGCAACCAAAGCGGCAATAAGATTAAACTGCTTATCAATGTGGAGGTACAAAAACTACGGTCACATGAGAATATCAAAGTGTAGTGCTATGGTAACCGACCAAGTGGACTATATACCAACGGTGTACACCTTCGAGAGAAATTACATCACTATGATTCCCGCGAGAGATGAATGGGTTGGAAGAAAACCAGGTAATAGAAACCATCTCCACTTTTACACGGATGGTTCGAAGCTTGATGAAAAGGTTGGCTTCGGAGTACACTGTGCAGAGCTTAGATTGGATATAGCTCACAGACTACCAGATACCTGCAGTGTCTATCAAGCCGAAATAATGGCAATATGGGAAGTAGCCAAGTGGCTGAGTCGCAACATAGTAACCAACACTGGCGTTGTCATTTACTCGGACAGCCAGGCTGCCATCAATTCTCTGGAGGCAACATCCCTAAATTCACAAACAGCCCTCGACTGCCGCAGATCTCTTAACGAGATGGCTGAGCAGTTTAACATACACCTCATATGGGTGCCTGGGCATAGGGATATCCCGGGGAACTGCAAAGTCGATGAACTTGCTAGGAAAGGGACGACATTACAAATTCTCGAAGAATTTGCATATATTTGTGCGCCACTATCCACGTGCAAGCTTTGGCTTAGGCAAGAGGCAATCAGGCAGTCCAACGAAAGATGGACAGAAATCTGCACCTGCAGGGTAGCTAGACAAATCTGGCCAAGGTATGACCTGAGAAGGTCAAAATATCTTCTCGCACTAGAGAGGAAACGATTGTCTACGTTAGTACAGGGTCTGACGGGACACTGCTTGATCGGCGAACACGCCAAAAGATTGGGTATTGACTCCAATGACTTCTGCCGAAGCTGTGGAGATGAGGAAGAAGTGGAGAGCATTGAGCACTTGCTTTGCGACTGTCCCGCTTTGAGTAAACGACGACTGGACATACTGGGGTCGGCTGTTCTAGGCAGCCTAACAGATCTTTCCAGTACCGATATTCGTAATATCGACAAATTTGTATATCAAACAGGTTGGTTTCGATGAGGGGCATTTCAGCCCGTGGTAACACTAGGGACCTATACTGGTCTATGTGAGCTTGTATAAAAAATACGGCTGCCACCATAACCTAAACCTAAAACCTAAACCTATTGAAGTGATTTTCGACATTAAATCAAAACATCCTTAATTTCTCTTAAATTTTTGTGTTAATTTTAGGTTTTGTCATCTAATTGTAAATATCTTAAAGCGCCATTTTTGCCTGAGATTGATATTCGTGCGCCATCGTTTGTTGGAACTTTGTCGGCTCAGCCGATTGTTGAAATTTGATTGGCTAAGCTGATCAGCCGCCGCCGCCGATCGGTATTTTTCAATGCGCCGCCGCCGCCGATAATTTTGGTCGGCTTCATTGCCTGATCGCATCTCTGAATTTATATTATTCACAATTATTAAAAAGTATGACAAGAAATAATATATATATTATCATTTCTGGATCTAACAAACAAAGACAAAATGAATTGAATTTGTTCGTTTTTTATCAAATAAACTAAAAAAGTACTTTAGAGGTTCAAACTACTCTAAAAATCGATCCACAACTAAGTCCCGGTCGCGAAAGCCACCTAATTGAAGCATATTTAAAAATAACATGAATAGCGGTTTCAAAATATTTCTGAAATTTAACTTTTTCTTCGATTGGAGTTGTTGCAGAAATAGTAATTAACTTCTTTAATGAATTTGTCGATATTTGTTGGCATACAGAAAATGCTAAACCTGAAACTATGTTTAAAATATTGCACACACAACTGTTTACAAAAAATTTGGCACCATAAGCTTTAATTTAGCCTGTACTTCGCTTATAAGACCCATTATTACGTTACAATTACACAGTGCGACAGTCCAAAAACCAAAACCCGCGATACTATTTTGCTTGTAGGTCTTGGCGAGTAAAACAACGTTTGTTCTATGAAATTTGCCGGACACCCCCAAAATCCGGATTTACGGGTAAAAAACCGATTTCCATGCCTTTTTTCACTTGAACGCCCATAACTTTGTTGCTTATTAACTGATTTCAATGTGTTATCAGCTGCAAAGCCTAACATATTTTTTAACGGTATATCGTTAGCGCTCAATACTCTTACTATTGCTTCTGCTGTATAATCAGTTAATGGTTCTAGCATTAAAAAATCTGCCCCGGCACTTTCCACCAAAAATTATAATAATTATTGCTAATTCTTCCATCAGTAATGCGATTTGTTTTACAGAATTTCGATAATTTTCATGCATTTTCTGGGCCGGTCATAGAAGTTACAATCTTTTGGGATTTATGTCTGTTTAATACGAATTTCTTTACAATTTGTGAATCCAGTATGCCACTATTAACACCGTGCGACAAATTCGAACTTTTTTTCCCTCCCAACAACGGGACTGTATAGAAATAAAACTATAGGCCAACAGTAGATAAACTGCATACTCAGTTTTTTATTTCGTGATCGTTTGTCCTTTTTACAGGATTTTGAAAATTTCTAGGATAACAATTTTAAAATATTTTTATTTGCACTTACAAAAATGCGAATTGATAAATATGGGTATCCAATAAAAGGGGAGAATTCCCTGCTATTTAATAAAATTTTTGGAAAAAATTCCAAGGACGAAGGCTAAAAAAAATTTCCTTTTATACTTTAATCCTTTAATATCCTTCAAAGTTGTGCAATTAAAAATCGTAAAAAAATACATGTTACGGACACTGAACTGACACAACACATATTACAATTTCAGCCTTCTATCTTTAACGGTTGAGGAATAACAATTATTTGAATTTCACAGCCTATATAGCAAATTTAGGACACCGATACAAAACAAAATATTTTATTCCCTCCCACGAAAGGCACTATATAAAAGTTCAAATATAGGGCACTAGTAGGAAAATGACGTACTAACTTCCTTATTTCGTGATCGTTTGTCCTTTTCACAGGACTTTTAAAAGTACAAGGTTAACAATTTTGATATGACTTGTTTACACATTTTAAAATGTGAATAACATCAATATGCTTATCAAATGAAAGGGGAAAATTCCTGCTATTCACTAAAATTTTAGGAAAAATTTTCCAAGGACGAGTAATATTTAAAAATGTCCTTTTAACTGTTATCCATTAATATCCTTTAAAGTTGTGAGTAGAACAATTTCATCAAACAAAATCAGCCTTCTATCAGTGTGAGTTAAGGAATGGCAATTATTTTAAATTGGCAATCTTAAGACAAATATCGTAAAGAAAACGCAAAGTATTTAAAACAGAAAGGAAAATACACGCGCACCGTACAAATACAATATGCTACGTGCGTTTATTCAATATATTAATATTTTTCATGTTTACATATATTGTATGTATTTTATATATTTTAAATTTTTATGTTAAATAATATTCTTTCAGTTGGTTGAAATGAACTCTTTTGCATTGCCATTATTGTTGGTAATCTGAATCGCGACATATAGACCACAGGTATTTCGACAGCATATGACAATCATTTTTTCTACTAAATCGTTTTTCAATGGTGGCGAGGTCTTGGTGAAACCGTTCACCGTGTTCGTCGCTGAAATTTCCCAAATTGTCGGGGAAGAAATCGAGATGGATCGCAAGAAAGTGTATTTTTAGCGACATGTTAACACCCATATCTCGGAAACTTTCCAGCATGTTGCGAACAATGTCTTCATAATTTTCTTCTTTTTTGTTCCCTAGGAAATTCTCTACTACGCTCTGGAAACATACCAATGCCCTTTTCTCAACAGGTGAGACACAAAAGGTATCGGTGACCTAAATATGCTATACGAGTATAGGCTGTGAAATTCAAATATTTGTTATTCCTTAACCGTTAAAGGTAGAAAGCTGAAATTGTAATATGTGTTGTGTCAGTTAGAGTTCTGTAACATGTATTTTTTTTACGATTTTTAATTGCATAACTTTGAAGGATATTAAAGGATTAAAGTTTAAAAGGAAAATTTTTTTGTAGCCTTCGTCCTTGGAATTTTTTTCCAAAAATTTTAATAAATAGCGGGGATTCTCCCCTTTCATTTGATACCCATATTTATCAATTCGCATTGTTGTAAGTGCAAATAAAAAAATTTTAAAATTGTTATCCATGAAATTTTCAAATTCCTGTAAAAAGGACAAACGATCACGAAATAAAAAACTGAGTATGCAGCTTATCTACTGTTGGGCTATAGTTTTATTCCTATATAGTCTCGTTCTTGGGAGGGAAGTCGTGTCGCACAGTGTAATCAGGGAACAAAGATGATCGACAATAGCAAACGGCACATTATGTTCTGCCACAAACAAATGCCAACATTACAGTGCATTTTTTCCATTGGTGTCTCTGACCAGCCACGGATATATCTCAGTCCATTCTTCGCGAAATTATACGGTATACACCTTAGGTTTCCTAGTGAAAAATCAATGTATAAATAAAGATACTTCACAATTTAAAAACGTTCGATTTTACCGTTCGCATTTCTACTCGAATTAATTTGTTCCGATTGTCTTTGTTCGTTACCATAATACAAAAAAAGTGTTTATACGCGAGCAGTTAGTGATCGTAAAGCAATGATAAATATTTGCGTAAATCGATGTCTCTATATATCTGATAGCCAAAAGCGTTGCGAATAGTACGAAAATAGACTGTAACTAAAGGCGCCACCACACCAGGGCAGGGGCCTAATCACGGCATTCGATAACGAGAACTTTTCAATCCAAAACCTTTTTAATTTTTGTTAATAAGAAAAAGTGAACATTGGAATTAATTAAAAAGTATCCAGATAAGCTGTAAATATTTTTTGAAAGAATCTACTTGAAATCAACAGAAGCTTATACTCTTTTAATGATAATAAAATACTGATTTCGATGATAAAGAACTCGATATCGAATGCCGTGATTTTCCACCAGTTTTGCGTACAATTTTAGATGCGTCTTAGAGTCTAAACATAATCAGAAACACTTGCGGCTATAAAAAATTAAAAAAAAAGTACTTCATTTTCGGTGGGAGTACTGAAGTATTTTTAGAGTAGATGAAGTATTGCCTGGATTATTTGCGTTTTTTATGTGATTTAAGTTTTCATTTCGATTTCAGCTAAAAAAAAGTCGTTAGCATCACTGGCATTAACTGCGTTTCAAAACAAAATCTTGTTTCTATGTATGCGTTCTCCTACCGAAGTCTAGCTTAACGCTCGAATGTTAAAATCATTCGCAAGTTCACCTTTGTCCAGTAAACATTTCATTGAATTTTTGTTCATTTGCAAACTACGCTTAACTTAAGCAGAGTAAGTTAATAAATAAATAAAGAACTTGTAAATTAGGTATACGTATGTATATTACAAATGCATTATTAAGTGTATCTGGGGTTGATGCTATTTCATTTTGGCATTTCGTGTTATTGGCATTTTACCAAAATTGATTTTGAAGCAAATCCTCGGTTTTGGCTTTGATTGTATCTAAAGTTTGAGCGCATTTCAATTAACTATTTTTATTATCTTCTTTTTGATACTTTTTCTCATTCCAGCACAAAACAACTTTTTTTCAAAGTTCCAAAATGGATGCAGCACAAACTTCCACCACTCTAAAGTATGCGGACATATCAGCAATGCGTAACAGAACGAGTGTTGGCGTCTCGATGTTAACTCTTGAAAATCCCGTCTTTTGTTGTTTCCTACTATGGGCCAGTGTTTTGGTAGTGAAGATGCTGTTGATGTCGTTGTTGACGTCGTTGCAGCGCTTCCGCAATAAGGTACAAGTCAAAAAGCATTTTATAATACATGTCACTGCGAAACAACAGAAAATTGTTCTAGTGGTCTAAACACTATAAATGTATGTACATTAGGTCGGGTCAGAAAAAATATCGCGATTGTCCACATCTCAAATGAAAGCTTGTTTTGTTTAGTGAATATCTTCAAAATATTTCGCCTATATCTTAAGCCGCCAGTGAGCTAAAACAACATTACATAACCTCTAAAATTCATGTTTTTCTTGTGCAACATGTTTCATATGTACAGCTAGAATTCGCTATTCTGGTTAAAACTGTACCATTATTGTAATTCTCATTCTGATAACCGCTCTTCACGTTTTGAGGACGTAAAATCCAAAGTTGTGGAGCGATAGGCCTTAAAAAAGTTAACCTTAAATTATTAAAAATCGTTATATTTCGGATAAAGAATACCAGATTGCTCCACAATGTGTTAAAGGATTTGAACGCTACATATACTATCTGAAACATGCTTCCATAACACGGTACAACATTTTTCAGCTCATTGGACTTAATTCTGAAAATTGAACGTGAAAGTAGCCCCAAAAATAAGAACTTCTGCATCATTCGGTTAGTCATGTTGGCTCAATTGATAATTTAATTGATATACGAATTTTTATGCTCAAGGCGGATTTTTAGCACTTTTTCCATATTTTAACACTGTTATATCTCGCTATACCGAACGGAATATCTCTTTTGTGGCTGAAGCATAGTTGTAGCTATTGAATAGGAGAAAAAAATGCGAAACAAACCTACCCGAAAAATGCCTTTAAAATCACAAACATTTTCTGTTCTGTGTTATAATGTTCTGTATGTATTTTGTAGTATTTTCGCCCATCAAAATCTTTGTAAGTACCTGTCATTATTCCCTGCATTACCAAATAATGACATCTCATTATTCGCTGCATTACTTTCGGCTTATTAATAATGACTTACCAATAATAACATAAATAAGTGATTTTTTGTTATCGAAATCATTTTGGCAAATTTTAATATAATGCAATTTTGGCTATATGTGGGTTATTGTACAAGATTTATTTATATTTCAACATGTTTTCAAACAATACGTGCAGAGTTGAATGAAAATACCAGAAATTCGAATCTGGCATGAGGAAATTATTTGTTTCGAGAAATATGCGCGACAATATGCAAAAAATTATTTTAAATGGTCATTTAGACATATCTTATTTTATAACTTATTGGTAATGCATTATTAAAGTACATAAAATCGAGCTACAAATTAGTACTTATTATGCTACTTTATTGTATGCTTTTGGGAAGTACTTTCCTCCAATGACATCCCCATGTTAAAATAATGAGAAAAGTGGCTAAATAATAAGTACTTATCATTATCGAACTTTGCTTACTCGTCGGATTATTTGGTAATGAGAAATTTTGCTGGGCGTGCATTGGTACTCAGTGAGTACCACTCTATAAGCTTTTATCTTTGTGTACAAAATGGTACATTTGTGTGGGATTTACCAAAAGGGGTGTGGCAATAACGCCCATTTTTCACTGGACTGTAGGCACTACAATAGCATTACACTGTACAAATTTTCAAGTACTTTTATGCACTGGTATTATTGTTATAAGCTGTTAACTTTTTGTACCATCCCTTTGTATGGGTGGTACCAAAAGGGGAGGGGCCACTTCACCCATTTTTCTCAAGTTAATAGCGACAAATAAACTATTGCTATGTGTGGCATTATAGAGGCATTTCACTAAATTTTAACCCTTATTGAGGGAGGTACTACACGGAGGAAAATCTCCACTTTTGATATGTTTGAATTTAAAGAAAATATACTTGGAACCAAATTTTTTAAATATTATATATTTTTGAACAAATATATTTTATTTGAAAATCAAGAAATTTTGTTTGGAACGTACATATTTACATATATATGTATTACAGCAAAATATATTTGCGAACTGACTGTCACAAATAAAATATGTTTTTACAAACAAACAAAGATATTGTTTAAGAAATTATCCAAATACATTCTATTTAAAAAAAATTTAAAACTTTGCTGATTTGTTAAATTTTTAATTTTATTTTTTCCTAAATTTCGTGTTATACTTTATAGTTAAAAATGTCGCAAGCAGCATTTTCTTTTGTTTTGCAACACTACTTATTATATTATAAATAGTCCAATTGTCAATCCATCAATGCAATTTCGCGTTACCAAAGATTATACGATTTAAATTTTAATAGAAAAAAAACAAACAAATACAATTTCTAAAAAATTTAACCTTAAAAATTTTCCTTTAAATTAAGGCATCGATGCACTGCGAAAATACTTAAATGCAAGTTAATCATTGTTTCGGAAATATTATTTCCAAATAAAAAAATATTAGGATGAAAACATAGTTTTGTTTAGAACAACATCCTCCCAAACATATAATATTTGTGCGTGTTCAATATTATACCTTAAACATATGTATGTTTTCAGCAGTATATGTTTGAAACAATATACTACAGAAGCGATTTTTTTCAGCGTGTAGAAGATGTCGACCAATAAGGCCCATCATCGAACATAGCCTGAGATAGAAAAAAATATTATCCCATACCAAATTTGAAGTCAATCCGTTACTCCTTTCGAGAGTTATCGTGCGCTCCAGCCAGACAGACGGACGGACATTGCTCAAATGACTTAAAATGGCCCAAAACGGATTTCAGCCGAACATACTTGGGGTCTTAGGTCACCCCTTCGATGTGTTACACTTTTGTCCGTAGCAAATGATATAAAGTTTTGTATAAATTTTATTGTGATGAATTCTTGCAAAAATAGAATACAAACTGCAAAGTTTCAGCTTAATTTTTTAGAAAATGTGGTGTTTATGGCTTAAATAAGCCTTTTTGTGAGCGACATCTATAGGTGGACTATAACAAATTATGAACTGATTTAAATTTTTAGTGATGACTTCTTATCTTAATTAAATACAAACTGCAAAGATGCTTAGAAAATATGGTATTTATGGCTTAAATAGGTATATTTTGGAGCGTCCTCAATAAGGTGACTATAACAAAATATGAACCGATTTGTAAAATTTTTGCTTTGATGAATTCTTGTCAAATAAAATACGAACTGCAATGTTTCTGCTAATTTGCTTTAAAAATGTGGTATCTATGGCTCAAAAACCGTATATTGGAGCGACCGCTATAGGGGAGCTATATCAAAACTTTGACCGATATGGCCCATTTGCAATCCCAAACAACCTGTAACTATACGAGGTATTTCGACCAAATTTGATCAACCTAGCTCTATTATTACGGACTGTGGCGTGATGACAACAGACGGACAGACTAACATAGCTAAATCGTCTTACAATTTTACGACGGTTAAGAATATACATATACAATTTATGGGGTCTCAGATCAATATTTAGAGGTGGTACAAACGGAGTGACAAAATGAATATACCCCCATCCTATGGTGGAGGGTATACAAATATTTCGAATGAGGAGTTTTATCTATTTGTTGTATTCTAGTTCACGCAACCAAGTATATTAAATAGAATATCATCATTTGGAGACGCAACCCAAAATGTATGTACAGTGGCTTAAACGCATAATCTTACACACACGATGCGATATTTGCATAAAAGTTTTGTACTCTCGTGTACTAAAATTTGTGTCGAATATTTCACATCTCATAATAGTGATGAATTTGTAATATGGGATTTTTAAGTTTGTTATGAATTGTTTGGTTTTTTGTTCAATAAATAAAATAAAAATTAATGAAAACTGTTTTTAATTAAGTGTCGGTAGTATATGACTGACAAAAACAGTTGTTGTGGAAACATACAACAAATAATTTTAGCCACCAATTTCGTAGTTGGCGCAAACAAATATGATTATTATTAAAATGGAAGCAGAAGTATACCACAACCAAAATGTTGGTTGTCCTGATGGAATCGCATGATAGTAGACAGAACTACCAAAATTCTGTTGGCAAATAATTCAGTTGAGGCATTTGTGCCTAAACTATTGTTTACAGGTATTAAATAGTTTTAGAACAAGTAAATACGCGCTAGGCATTGGATCTAGTTCAGAACCTGTAACTTCACCAGCCCCCATGTAAACACCACTAGATCCAGCTCAATCCACTTTCAATGAAAATAAAAAACCCCCCTATGCATTACCATCCACCAGCAACTACGCTAGTGAGAACACACCAACCCTTGATGATGTCCATAGGGAATAACTCTAGTTCTAGTTTCAGTCAATCTACTACTAGTTTAGTACATTGGTACCAATTGCTTCACTAGTTCGTATCCACTAACTATGTACATGTATACTGAATCAGAACTACTTACTCGTCTAGTTTTTTCATACCATGTGGTTCCATTGAAAAGATTATTTTTAGGTTTTACACACTTTAATTAAAAAAATAAAATTGTACATTTTAATTCACTTAAATACATAGCAGTACATACTTATTGATAAGATTTTTAAAAAATTTAATAGTAAATTAAGAATGAAATTCAGTTAAAAACGAAAATAAATACTCGTAGATATCAGTGCAGACTTGTTAAAAACGTTTGATGTCGATTTGGTTTATGTGAAGCAGGAATCAATTTTAAGTTGTATTCTGTGTCACAGTTGCTCGGTCAAGCTACTCTTAGTTATGCTAACTTTTTTGAAATGCCGTTTTTTTGTGTTTCACCATTTGACGGAATTGATTCTGAAAAATTAAGGTTAATAAGATTCATATACATATGTACAACAAATTAAAATTTCTGTTACCTAAAAGGACCTTATAGAAATTCTCAAAATGTTTGAGACTTTTTTTTGCCGTGTATTCCATCAATATTATAATTAATGATAATTTCGTTACTTAAAGTGGTCTTCAAGTTTTTTTCTATGCCAGCAGGTTGAATCAAGGATGCTACAGCTTGTATCTAAAATGAGAAAAACGTTATAAAATAAATATAATATAGTTGATAATATTAAACACTTACATATATATCTCTGTTGTTGCTGCTGATCTCTTCATTCATTGTTTTTTGTTGTTCCCCACTATCTTGTTGAGTTTCTTCACGGGAATTTCCTATCGACATATATTTTTCCAGAAATATTTCCTCCGTTTTTTCACAAGCCTTTTTAATTTTCTTTTATTACTCATATCAATTACCTGTTATCACTTATTTATTTGATCATTTTCACACTTCACTCACTGAGCAACAGAAGAGAATTGACACACAAAAAATCAGAACGATCATTTTTTTCCTGGAATAACGGGATGTTTTTGTTGTGTGCCCACAAAAAATCAAAGAAGAACTCTCTTAGAGAAAACGTTAAACTACGCACAATTTCTGTTCATGTGGTCCGCTTATGCATTACACGGGGCTAGTTCAGGGGATAAGGAATGTGGGCACATTGCAGGGAATTTCCGTTGCTTGTAGCTAAATTGTGAACCAGTCGGTATATTCGAGGTGTATGTCAATTGGTGGCTCGTAATGCTAAATACCGCATTACATGAGATTGTGGGGAGAATTACTTCGCGTTCTGTAGCCAAAGGACTAGTGAATAGTGGAAATTGATTCCATATCTTTATTTATATAGTCTATAGGAAACTTCACGATTGCGATTTTGTTTGTTGGACTGATGTGAGGCTTTTTTCGTTCTATTTGCCCATGACATTTTTTCGTTTTAAAACATTTCGAATTGTCATTGATTTGCCGCCTACATATGTATGATTAATTGTTTTGACATAAATATTGAGATTTTGTTTGTTTTTGTTTAAAACTGCGAAAATGTTGTGAAAAAATATAATTGAACTACATGATTAAATAGACGGCATTTCTCTAAAAATAAAATAAATTGTTGCCTTTCAAAAATAGATGTTAAAATGTAGCGTAGGGTGTGTACGATTATGCGTTTGAGCCACTGTATATAATTGTCAATAGAAAGAACTCAAAAACAATATACGCCCATGTGATGACAATCGCGTGAGTTCGAATCGCAAAACGCAAAAAATTTCCCCTTCAATTTTAATGGTCTTCGAAATTAAATTTTAATAAAATGCACACATGGATGTAGTTATTTATCACTGTAATTAATAATTTGATTTTAATAAGTCCAAATTGTTGTGGTAAAAAAGAATTCAGAACATGCATTTTGTGACTTGAAATCACAATCGCCAATTTTAGGCGAAATGCGATTGCCATCACATGGGCGATAATTTAAGAAGACATTCCTTCCTGTAGCGAGTAATTGTCAGTTACAAACGAATAGGAATTTGATTCCAACGAGTGAGGTTTTTCGCGGATTTTCAGACCGTGTTTCCCGAATTTTTTGTAATTGTCACAGTTAAAAAATTAATATTAATCGATAAGTGCAAAAAAAAGTTGAATCAATGTTCGCGGAATACTGTTTTTTCGCGTGTTACAATTCATTCCTATTCGTTCGTAACTGATAGATTTTGACGTTTCGGCCTGAAGGAATGTCTTCTTATATTCTATTTGTCTTTGACGAGTACGGCCAAAAATAATGAATAATAAGATATGTCATCCCGGAGCGAGTAAGTTATCAGATACGAACGAATACAAATTTCAACGAGTAGGACTTCAAAGAGTGAGGTTTTCCGCGGATTTCGGACCGATTTTCCCGAATTTTTTGTAATTGTCACAATTAAAAAATTAATATCAATCGATTAGTGCAAAAAAAAGTTGAAATCACCTTCGCGGAAAAGTGTTTTTTCGCGTGTGACATTTCATTCCTATTCGTCCGTAACTGATAGATTTTGACAGTTCTCGGGATGACTTATCTTCATAATTTATAATTTTTGAGTACGGCATATTTCACCCATAAGGTTATCAAAACACAGTGGTTAGTCCCCATTTACATGGTACTTTTTTTTTAAGTAACTTATCGGCTTATTCTCTTTTGAAAAAGTATTTACGTTCACACGCGTACTTTTTTTTCAATACTTAACTTATTTTCATTTGTTTTGTTTCGGCTTTTCCTGTGTGAATTGTTGTTGTTTCCAAGTGCGAATGAAAAACACAAAACGATGAGTACGATAAGTACGAGTACGGCATACTTTTTTTCCCCCCGTTTCCGACTGCCTCTCTCGCCCACAAAACGCCGATAAGTATGCTTAATACTTAAAAAAAAAGTATCATGTAAATGCAGACTTACGGAACATGCCTGATTGTGTACATTTCCTCATAGGACACCACCTCACCAATTATATGTTTACGGCCCACTTTGAAGGTTTTAAACCAGGTATTCGACCGCCAGAAAAACAAAAAACTTACATTTTATAACTATTACAGATTATAACAAAAATGTTATTTGAAAAATTAATTTTTTTTAAAATTGCACTGAATTTATCCTCTCTCTATCCTTTAAATAAAAATCGATTTTCAGCTCTGAACTTGCGAATTGATTCCAGAATTGCATTCCAATTTAAAAACAAACTCGAAATTTGTATACCATGTAAATTTTCTAATTTTTTCCTATTTTAATCAAAATGTCTGTGGGAGATCCGAGAACTGGTGGAGATAGTTTGCCCACTTTTATTCAGACTAAAATGAATTGCAAAAGTACTCTTACATACAGGATTTAATATTATTGAGAAATGGGGTGGGGTGATGGGAGGCGTAACTTTAAAACCAGTGGACATAAAGACTGCTATTTTTTGTAGTGCCTAGCTGCAGTTGATTGATAAATGAGTGTATTGCTTAAAACCCTTTCCGGCACCTCCCACAAAACTTAACGAATTAATATGAAAATTCATATTTTAAAAGATTTTTACAATGGCTATAATCTAGCAAGCATAAATTTCCCACTTCAGATGAAGGTAAGCGTTTTACTCGATTGAGGTTTTCTTAATTTATTTTCTATATCTATTTTCTGAAAGTGTAACAAATACAACTTTCTTTTATGACAAGTAACATGCTTCCCTTTCCACATTTGGAAACACAACTTCTACGCTGCTTTTCTGCCCTTTTAAAGACTCTATCTGCGGAAGATTGTCTCCATTTCCTTGTTTGAGGTCCACGGAAACATTTCATTTTCATTTCATTATTTATTAATGTAATTTAAAGCCTGTAGGCCAAGTATAGGTAAATTACAATATTCTTCAACGAAAAATTGGTTTAGGTATTTAATTTGAGTTCCTACTACAGCGGAAAAACGTAAATAGTTCTAGATATATGTATAACTTAATAACTATTAAATTAGGTAATAATAACAATTGCAGGTTGCTACTCTACTGTAACAAGATATTAAGCTTTAAAAAATAAAATAATTACATAAAAGCAAAAACAATGCCATGAACAAGAATTTTTAAGCTCATTTAAGGGTCATAAATCACACTAAGAAAAAAGGGCAATAAATCAAAGAAATTATTGATAATTAACATAAGAAACTACCCTGCTCTTTACACTCTACGTCTACCTAGTACTTTAAAACTAGAAAAGTTAGAGGGTGAAATAAGAGCGAAAAATTATTTACTAGATATTACTCGCAAAATTTGTCGAGTAGTAATAGTAGATTAAGAGGGACAAAGATGATTTTTATAATTATATATGTGTATGTACATGGTATAACACTAACTGGAAGATTGGAAATGTTGCAGGATTTTTTTACGATAACTAGCTTCTGATGTATTGAAGTACCTAAGGGCAACCGGTAATGAGTTAAACATACGAGCTACTCTGTCTAAGAATGATTTCTCCACATAATGGTCTAATGTAGGTATAATTAACTGATTACAGCGAGAAGACCGCGTAAAAGAGAATGAATTGGACAAGAATGTGGGGTATTGATTTTTATACATTTTATAAAAAAGAAGCAGAGAACGGAGACCAACAAATTCACCAAAAGAACATCCCAAAAAGTCTTCTAGAAAAGGAGTTACGTGGGCAAATCGACTGATGCGGTATAAGTAGCGCATAGCGCTCTTTAAAGACCTGAATACTTTATCAGTGTTACGCTTTATTGTCCTTGCATATACTTCTATGCAATAAAGTATGTTGGGCATGATCAATGCATGAACTAATTTTTCTTTGACGTAGTGAGGTAACATCAGATCACAGTTGTACAACCGCCGAAGAGTTGGGTTTGTGCGGGATACAATACCGTCAATGTGTCGATCAAACTTCAGTTTGTCATCAATGTCGAGACCTAAACACTTCAAGCTTTGGACAAATTCTATGGGACTATTATTAAAACGTACACACACAGTAGACGGATGAGTAGAAAAAAGCATAGCTTTTGTTTTTGAGACATTTATAGTAAGGTTATTATTTGCCATCCATCGATCGAGCAACTGAATAACATAATCAATTTTTGCCTGTAGTGCATCTGAAAATTGGTACTCTCCTGAGAACAAAATTTGTACGTCATCGGCAAAGGAGTATGGGGTGCACCATGGACCCATACTATCAAATAAATCATTTACAAACATGACGAATAGAAGAGGTCCAAGGACCGATCCCTGAGGAACTCCACTCCTCACTGGTAAAATGCAAGAGGTTAACCCGTCAGCATATATATATTGTTTTCTATCTACATATAGGAAGAGATAAGTCGACACGCATCAGCACGCAGCCCATATGACTTGAAGAGTTTTTCTACTAAAATCATACTATTTCCGCAAATTAATTTTATAAATCGATACCTCCATTCTAAAACATGCTAAGCCGACTTAGCATATTTTCAGGGAGATTGCATTTTTAATTTCTAAATATTCCAAATTATGTTCAGTTAAAATTTGGTGTTTATCTGTCAACCCAACCAAAAGTTATTCACAAAACAGTACTGGTCATACGATTGGATTATAAAGGAATTCCACACAAATTTCAAAAAATCATCATACTTTGATCGCCTCTCCTGAGAAACAACCTTTTTGAACTTAGCCTAGTTAAGAATGGAGGTATCGATATCTATAATGAAATAGAAAGAAATACTATTGGTTAACATTTTGTATTGTATCATGATTTTATGTTACCCAATTTTTTCTGATTTATCCGATCCTTTAGAGAGTCCTCTTGAAGGTATTTCGTTATATGTATGTATATCGATAAGTACCTTCAATGTATTTTATTTATCTCCATTGACTAACTACCCAATTGGTTATCTTCTCTAAAAACATTTAAAAAAAGATTACAACACAAACGTGAATATTTTATAATTTTTACAGATCTTGGGTCTCATGCCACAAAGTCTCTTGAAAAAGGTAGATCGCATTGTTGCTATAAAACAAACTAAATATATATAGGACAAACTATTTTATTTTTACTATTAACAACTGCAATCCATTATTTATATTTTTCAGATATTCCCCAACAAAGAAGATCTTTTCTTTAAAAATATCGAAGTACAATTCGATGATCCTCATGTGGAGAGAGTGCGAAGGTACTATTTATTATACATTAACTACGATAACTTAATGTCTTTATTCCAAACATTTTTAGAGCTCATCGCAATGATATGGAAAATATTTTACCTTATTTCACCATGGCCTTACTTTACATTTGCACGGATCCAGATCCCACCATAGCTCGTAATCTATTCCGTGTCGCCGCCGTGGCCCGTATTATACACACACTTGTCTATGCCTTCTATCCGGTGCCACAACCATCTAGGCTCTTGGCTTTCTTCACCATGTTTTTTATAACCATCTATATGGCCATTGTTGTGGGTTTAGAAACGTTGAAATATATTTGAGATTATATTGTACACGCGTTTTATTTGTTATATGATATTTCTTCTTTATTTTAAACATTAACAAATAAGATTTACAATAATTTAAGCGTTTGTTGTTGTTTTTTTCCAACAATTATATCATAATGACTACAAATTGAGAAAACCTTAGAATTTTGGCATTACAGGAACTCACTATTTTGAGATGTTGGAGCCATATAACAAAGAGAGGGATACATACATATACATGAGATATGGTAATTCAATTAATATATTCCTAATTGATCTTAACGTATGGGGGGAGGGGGATTTGTTTATATGTTGAATCCTTGATCGCGCATACACTTTTTGTGAGCTTCAATGAGATCGCCACATTCGGATTCACCACGTTCGATAATGCTGTAAAGGGAAAGAAAATAATTTTTTATATATAAATTTTACATGAAATTAAAAAGAGTATAATATTTTCATACGAAATCCAAAATAACGAAACATCAATTCAAATTCAAGTTTGGATTTATTTATATACAATTTGTGGATGCATTTCATTAACACACTGTAAAATATATCATCTTTTAATTTACATTTTATAGGAGAAATAATAAACTACTCGTAAATTAAAGGATACCTACACAAACACAATGAATATTTTTATATTCTCACATCCGTAATTTTGAACTATACTTTGTATGATTTTGATTTTTGCATTTTTACCTATATCCAATAAAAGGAGGGAATTAAAGAAGACCGGTTAAGGTATAGCCTCACTTTGTTAGTAATGTAATATGATACCCCGGAAGAGAGACGCCAGAACGTTAAAAAAAATGTTATGAAAATATTTAGCATGATTGCTGCGGAAGTTATGGGAATGTTGTATTCGAATGAATCTGTCAATTTGTTTGTTTGCATTACACTGCAAAATATTTCAAGTATTTGTATGTGCTGATACTACTTTTTAAAGAATTTTTTTAAAGAAAAAAAAACACAGAAAATTCAAATTGAATGGGGAATGTTTATTATCATTTGAAAGAACATTCTTCTTATTTTTTGAAGATTATGTCTATCAAATGTTGGCCGCGGTTACGCCTCAGATGGTCCATCCGTTGAGTCCAATTTTCGATGACTCGTTCGAGCATTTTGACTGGTAACAGGCGAATGACACGCGTAAACGTTGTTCAGGCGTAAGTCTTTCCATGATGAAATGCCAAACAATACTTAACATAAATAACATGACAGCATGACACGACTCACACGTGATCTGCCAAAAAAAGGCTATTGAAAAAAGTATATCTACTTGGATCACCCGTTAGAACATTACACTAGTCTGTCAATTTGTTGTCAAAACGTGGTAAACGTTGTCCAGGCGTAAGTCTTTCCATGATGAAATGCCAAACAATACTTAACAAAAATAACATGACAGCATGACACGACTCACACGTGATCAGTCAAAAAAGGCTATTGAAAAAAGTATCTCTACTTGGATCACCCTATATAAGCAGTTAACTTTTTGTTAACATGGTACCTTTCTGTGGGAGGTTCCCCAATTTTTTGCACGTTGATAGCGACAGATTACTATGTGTGAAACTACAGAATCAATATTTAACTAAATTTTAACCCTTTGTGAGGGAGGAAGGAGTGGACAAATATGGGTTCGAACTTAGCCTTAGGCCCAATTGGCATACTCTATCGAAAGCTTGTTTCACATCTAGAAATACAGCTGAGCTCCAAAATTGTTTCTCAATAGAATCTCTTATTACATTTATAATGCGGTGACATCGCTCTGGAGTAGCGTATTGATTCCTGAAGCAAAACTGGTGATCCGGTATAATTTTAAGTCTTTCGAGAATAGATGTTAATTTTTCAAATAATTTTGAGAAAATTGGCTATATGATGAGACGATGTTTTCTGGTTTGTTAGTTTTTGGGATCATTATACATTTTACATAATTAGTGATGTCAAACGGGAAATCCCGATCCCGAAAAATCCCGAATCCCGGGATATTTTTATAATAATATATGAAGCTATCTCGTATAAAATATTAAGTGAAAGATAGATAATCTCTGTCGAAAATGTAAACTAAAGAAGCAAATTGTTAACATCAAAAAACATTGACATAATCCGGTGAAAAAATTAGAAATTTGGAGAAGAATTACAAAATATATCATAAATGTAATTATAAATAAGTAAACTTAAAACAAGAACACAAATAGAGTTTGTTTCGCACAAACGAAGATCATTGTATTCTATACTTTCACAAATTTATGAAAAAATCTTAATATAAAATCTGATATGGATCGACAAATAATCGATTTGGTCCCATAAAAAGGGAATTAGTCAAACTTATTTCTCAAGTTGAAAAAAATATTTTTCGTGCTTTAATGAAAGAAAATTATAACATCAATAATAATTCAGACGACCAACTGAAATTGCACCAAAATTATTTCATAGCTAAGATGTTGTGAAATATTTTAGTAAAAGTTAGTATTTTTTAACAAATGTTAATGTATGCGTTAGCTGTTTTTATCCTTATATAAATTAATTAAAATTAAATTAAAACTGAACTAAAATGTTTGTATTCCATTTCGAAATATTACATTATTAAGAAAAAAATTTCGATTTATCCCGAAAATACCGGGATGTCTAACAATTTCGAGATTCCGAAAATTCCGATTTATTACAAAAATCCCGATTTATCCCGAAAATCCCGAAAAAATCCCGGGATTTCCAATTTAAAAATTCCGAATCCCGGGATTTGTGAAAACCAATCCCGTTTGATATCTCTAATTATAATATTCGCAAATTTCCATTGAGAAGGATAATGGCTTATTCTTAAAATAGAATTGAATATTGTGGTTAAAAATACGATCCCTTTATTTGGAAGACACTTAATTACACCAGAGTCTATATAGTCGTATCCTGGAGCTTTATTTTTGTTATATTTGTAAATTTCTTGTTTTAATTCTTGGAATTTAAAGGCCTTAATTGGACGATACATATGACATGGTACATCAAGGAAGTCTGTTATTTCCACATTTTGAATCCCACTAGAGAAGGAAAAGGGGGTAAAGGGATCTTCCAAATAATATTTAAATGCTGACACTTTGGTTTCAGCTGATCTGCACCACGCTCCATTGGTGTCTTTTATGGGTACGTTTCTCTTCTTTTGTTGCGAAATATTTTTTGGTAACTTTCCAGAGATTGTGATCATTGTTTTACATACCACATTTGAAGTCAATCCCTTACTAATTTCGAGAGCTGTCGTGCGCACCAGCAAAACAGACGGACTGTCATTGCTTAAATGATTTTCCATACCTAGGGTCTTAGGCCAATCCTTCGATGTATGGAACTGTTGGACCGTAGCAAATGATATACATATAAGGCATTATTCATAAATAGTTATAGAAGGTTTAATGAACTGATTTTCAAAGTTAAAATGTATTTTAATACAAATATACTTCCACTAAAGGAAGGGTATCAAAAGCACTTCGCCGCAGTGATGTTTTTGGCCGATGTTGATTGGTGATGTTTTTTGCTATTTCTTGTCGATTTTCATAGAAAAACGGTGTATACGAGTATTATACCAATTGCAAATGAAAGTTGACATTATCCATAAAAAACCTTTAAGGGTTTTTTTCAGTTCAGTGCGAGTTTTTTTTTTCAACGCATTTGAAGTTGGTGATTTTGGAACGCCGTCTAACAAGAAAATATCATTGCAAATTTGATTAAATAATGCTTATTTTTTATTATTATAGAAAGTTGTGGTATCTTACTGTTTTTGGGTCGAGGAATTCATTTTTGATATTTATTATACCCTCACTTTAGTGTGACGAGGGTATATATCATTTGCTACGGAAAAAAGTATAACACGTCGAAGGAGTGACCTAAGACCCCAAGTATGTTCGGAGGAAATCCGTTTTGGGTCATTTTAAGTCGAATGAGCAATGTCCGTCCGTCTGTCTGTCTGTCTGCTGGCTGGTGCGCACGATAACTCTCGAAAGGAGTAACCGATTGACCTCAAATTTGGTATGTGGTAATATTTTTTTCTATCTCCGGCTAAGTTCGAAGATGGGCCATATTGGTCCACTCCTTCTAGTAGCTCCCCCACAAAGGGTTAAAATGTTGTGAACTATTGATTCTTTAATAACTGCTATACTACTTATTCGAATCTTTTGAAATTCCACACATAGTATTAGCTTATTAGTCGTTATCAACTCGAGAAAAATGGGCGAAGGTGCCACGTCCCTTTTGGTACCTCCCACACAAATGCACCATTTTGCACCAAAAGTTAACAGCTTATAACATTAATAACAGTGTATAAA
Organism: Eudasyphora cyanicolor; assembly: GCA_963930755.1. Classification (NCBI taxonomy): domain Eukaryota; kingdom Metazoa; phylum Arthropoda; class Insecta; order Diptera; family Muscidae; genus Eudasyphora; species Eudasyphora cyanicolor. The sequence goes on from OZ005736.1 coordinate 146,847,476, forward strand.
AATACTTGAAATTTTGTACAGTATTATGTTTTTATATTGCCTACAGACCAGAGAAAAATGGGCGTTGTTCCCACGCCCCTTTTGGTACCTCCCACACAAAGGTACCATTTTGCACCAAAAGTTAACAGCTTATAACATTAAAACCAGTGTATAAAAATACTTGAAATTTTGTACAGTGTAATGTTTTTATAGTGTCTATAGCCCTGTGAAAAATGGGCGTTATTGCCACGCCCCTCTTTGTACCTCCCACACAAAATGCCCAAATCATACCACAATTTTATGTCTCATAACGTTTATACCAGTGCACATAAATGCTTATAAGTCGGCACAGTGCAATGAATTTAAAGTATCTAATGTTCACCAAAAAAAAGGTGTATTTGATAAACCCCTTCTGGTACCTCCCACACAAATTGACAGAATAATTCGAGTAATATTCAATATTACATTACTCACAAAGTGAGGGTATACCTTAGTCGGTTTACCCGACTGAAACTTTCTTACTTGTTTTTACCTACAACTCACGCTAGATGGCGGTGTCATACAAATGGTGCTATTTCTTGTCGATTTTCATAGAAAAACGGTGTATTTATTTTTTTAGGCTGAAAAATCAATTTTTGATGTTGGCATCATTGTAAAACATATATCTTATGATATAACGAAGTACATTTTTGTTATTCTCAGTCCGTTTATATTAAAAAAATTAAATTTTTATGAAAAAAATTAGTGTTTTTTATTGGAAAAAATAATTTTTTTATTACAGAAATAACTTTGTTACTTAAAAAAATAAATACACCGTTTTTCTATGAGAATCGACAAGAAATAGCACCATTTGTATGACAGCGCCATCTAGCGTGAGTTGTAGGTAAAAATAAATATCAAAAATGAATTCCTCGACCCAAAAACAGTAAGATACCACAACTTTCTATAATAATAAAAAATAAGCATTATTTTATCAAATTTGCAATGATATTTTCTTGTTAGACGGCGTTCCAAAATCACCAACTTCAAATGCGTTGAAAAAAAACTCGCACTGAACTGAAAAAAACCCTTAAAGGTTTTTTATGGATAATGTCAACTTTCATTTGCAATTGGTTTCATCCCATTCCCATTTTGGTTGTTGCACTGTGTAATTAATTAAGGGCCTTATTCATAAAAAGTTAAAGAAGGTTTGAGGAACGCTTTAGCAGTGTTAAAGCGTTCTTCAAACCTTCATTAAATTTTTATGAATAAGGGCCTAAGACATCAAAAAATCAGTAAGGACAGTTCAAAGTCGGGCCCGGCCGGCTATATGATAGCGTACACCACAACTATGATGCATCTTTTTCTGCAAATGAATTACCTACTTGTTACTCGTACGTTTTATCCATAACATGACTAAATCGACACAGACAGTGAATCTAAGTCGATCCGTATTATAAATGTTTAGTTTATCTCATCTCCTTTAAGATGTTACCAACAAATGCACAGTTTGGCGGCTTATGGTATAAATCAGGGATGTAACGAATATTCGCGTATGCGAAAGCGAATTATTCGCATCATTTTTAACATTCGCTTTCGCATTCGCCAAACCCATCTTTAGAATATTAGCTTTCGCATTCGCCTTCGCAAAACTATATTTCAGAATTCGCTTCCATTCGTTAAAATTGTAATATAATCTTAACGGCTTCACACATTTTGAACATATGAAAACCTTCGTTACTTCTCTTCAAAACAGTTGAAAAAAACAATATGTCTGTCCTTGTGGTAACAAGAGGTAAAAATATAGAAAACATCCTTTATACTTGCGTATCCTGCAAAAGTATTAATTCTGATCCTTAATTTTGTTGGTACTAAAGGGTCGTCAAACTATGTATAAGCATTTTTCGTTTTCGCAAAAACGCATATTTCACTATTCGCTTTCGCAAAAATGCATATTTTACTATTCGCTTTCGCATTCGCAATAAATATATTTCAATATTCGCTAAAGTCACTTTCGTTACATCCCTAGTATAAATATACTCGTATGCTGAATCAGTAAGGAAAGGCTAAAGTGCGGGCGGTGCCATCTATATGACACCCTACACCACTCTTGTAAGATTGAATAGCAATGAAATATCCAATGTATACTACAACAAAATTTTTTTTACACAATTTACATTTGGTACGTACAAAATCTGAACCGACTTTTTTCAAATTCAAGAAATGATCAAGAAACTCTACCATGCTAAATTTCAAAGGGGTAACGGACCAAATCGGACGAAATATATACATGGGAGCTATAGCTAAATCTGAACAGATTTCTTTCAAATTCGGCAATGTTGGTCCATGGATCAAGAAACTCTACCATGCAAAATTTCAAAACGAATGTAAACTACATCTACTATAGGGCTAGTGAGCCAAATCGGACGAAACATATATATGGGAGCTATATCTAAATCGGAACCGATTTCCTTCAAATTGAGCAATGTTGATCCATAGATAAATAAACTCTACCATGCTAAATTGCAAATCAGTTGTACAATACAGTTTCTATAGGGCTAATGGGCCAAATAATCGGACAAAATATATATAAAAGTGTAAGGGGCTACAGCTAAATCTGAACCGATTTTCTTTATGTTGATCCACGTGTTAAGAAACTCTACCGTACGATTGGATGTAAACTACAGCTCCTATAGGGCTAAAGAGTTTTCTTCAAATTTAGTAGGCTTTTTTCCAGGTACGAAAGACTCCTAACCGCAGTACGATCGGAGTTAAATCGCGACCTGTATTCAACGGACAACTTACGATGGGCAGTCAGACAAAAGGATGGACAGACATGGTTAAATCGACTCAGCTTGTGATTCCGAGTCGACCGGTATACTTTATGTTGGATCTAGCTGTAGTATGTATTTCTAGGTGTTACAAACATCTGCCATGAAACAAACATATAATACCCTGTACCACAGTGTGGTGTAGGGTATACAAATCTACTATTTCTATTATATGAAATATGCACTTTGAGATGAAATTGTTCTACTAGTTTATAATAATATATCAAAACATGGTTATTTTTAGACACTAGACTAGACGGGTCGGTTCATATTCCCAAAACCGAACCTATCTAGTTTGTGGAATGTATGTACATTCGTTTAAATCCAATTGAAATATAATTGTAAATAAAATAATTTATTTACCAGAGTTTACAAACTGAGATTTTAATACAAAACTAATGTAACCCCTCTTATAGATAATTCATTCTATACATTTGTATAAAAGTCTCACAAATGTCAGGTAGTTTATGTTTAGAAAATGTGCGTTTTAAGGTTTTTAGTATTAGGTCTAGTTTAAGAAACATTTCTCAATGAATTGTATTCCTATCAATGTGTAGTCCAAATATGGACTTTATTTGGTAAATAAATGAAATATCAAAAATCCCTTTTCCCAATGAATTTACATAAATTGTTTAAGATTCGTCACATGATCTGTATATGTTTTATTTCCAATTCTACAATAAAATACAAAAACAAATATCTGCACAATTTTTTAACAGTAATTATTATTAAAAGCATATTTTGTATGACTTAAAACTTAAATATTTATAAATACTTAAACTTAGTATTTGACAAAATTGATCTGTTGAAAAAAAAAATTAAAAATTGGAAACAAGACAGAAAAAGTTTGTAAAATAAAGAAATTGATATATGTATGTATGTATGTATGTACATACGAGTATATACGTGACAAAAGATGATTAGAATTGCTCGCTTACAAACAAAGGCAAAAACATTATTGTACGCGTTCCAACCACAAATCATAAGCTATGGGATAGTCATTTTCAATTAAGGGTAACTGTCTCAACTCGTGCATGATGACAGACGACGACGAAGAGTCTCGACTAAATGTCAGCAATTGCAAAAGATCCCATAACTTGCATAACGAATAGAACTTATAATTGCATTTAAAACAGAAATTTTGCTCTAAAGTTTCTTTGATTTTTCTCAGTAACCTCTGCAGTTCTTCGTCCGTAATCACACACTTCAAATCATGTTGTAATTTTAAAACACCCTGATGTAGTGTCTGTATCAAACCCTCAAAGAAGTTTTCATTTTTTACTTTGAATATTATTTGCGATATCTGTATTAGAGCATTTGGCAGTTCTTGGCTAAATTCATGGGACCGTACAAAACATTTTGCCGATAACTTGCGAACTTTTTCACAGGGATGGCGTAGCAAAACCCACATTAGCTGCCGAAAGTCTACCACACTTTTTGGCGCTATGATGTCTTCTTTATGAATGTATTCAACTTTGTGCAAAAACTCTAAAAATAAAATTATTGAGCCAGTCGCAGCATTTTCCGCCAGACAATAGTTTAGAATGTATTCATAGGACATGTCAAGTTTGCGGGTTACTTCACAGAATGTTACTTCGGAGGGCTCCCATTGTAAAGTTTCCTCGAATTCGGTGGCCTGACGTTGACCGACAATTTTTGGCACCAATGATCCCAGTAATTGTAAAGCAGCATTGCATATTGTCCATTCGGGGTTGTCTATGTGTGTGACGGCAGCCATCATAATTTCATTGTAATACTTGGACATGGCTTCTCGGAGTTCAGTGTCTCTAACTAAAACGCAGAGATAGTGCAGATGAAGGGCCTCTATGCGATCACAGTTGGTAGTGGATTTAACGTCATTTTGAATTCCAGCTTTGGGGAGTATCAGAAGATTTCGTATAACTTTTCTGAGAATGGGTCTACTGCGTTGTTCTTCATTTTTTACAATGTGCAGAAACATTATAGAGAAACCAGCCCCTCGTCGCGTGGTACTTACTTCGCTTTTGCCACTAGAATCATATAATTGTTGCAGAAACCTATGCAGTAATTCATATTCTTCGCTTTGTTCTGGTAGATGAGTAGTAATAGATTTGGTTAGTTGACCAATCGTGACTCCAGCCGCTTCTATGGCTCCCTTATGACGACATTTTGTAAGAACGGTTACACTCACCTGAAGGCAACGTTGTAGGAATTCCAATCTAGAGATGTTGTCAACATTAGAAGTTACAACAAATGCTCCCATCGAGGCGGCTAAATCACAACAGGCTTTTAGAGTCAACCAAAAAGACATGAGTAGATATTTGCGTGACCTTTCATGGTTTTCACTGGGACATTTACTACCGGCCACCAATATCTCCAAACTCTTATCAATATCTTCAAAGGAAGCTGCACATACTTCGTCCGAATTTTGACTATTACAAATATTTAACATTTTCAGTACGATTGCTTCAATATATTCTATAGTCTGCAGCATAGTTGTAAAAAATTCCAAACAGATTTGAGGTTTACGTAGAACTAACTCATTGAGCACATTGAGAGGACTAAATAAATGCCATCCGTTAGTTTTGCAAACAAATAGTGGATCCTTTTCAAAGTGAGTTAGTCTTGTTTTAATCTCATCCCAAATGTTTTTGAATAAATCAGAAATTAATGAAACATCCGAAGAATTTTCCACTGCAACTCTGGCATAGAGACAACTAAGATTCGACTCATCCACATCACTTAAAGCACAAGACTTGCGACTCATTTCAAAGGCCTGATTAAGAATGCTCTCAGGTTTGGGACTTATCATGCCAATGAGTATTACAATTAAATCTAAAGCATCATCAAAACCTGTAGGATCATTAAGAAGAGTCATCAATTTTAGACCGACATCCGGCCCATTAAAGACTTGATGTTCTTTCAGGAATTTGGCTAAGTTCTGGTTTTGTTTTAGGCAACAGTTTTTAGAGTTCTTCGTTACTGACTCTCCATATAGGGATCGTATCAGTATTTCCAAAAGTTTCAAACAGAATATCTTTGGCTGGTACACTTCGTGGACAATGCCGTCTTCGATATCCTCTTGTAGATTTTGAAAAAATTTTAAAATCCTGGATATTAAAGTTGAATGAGCAGAACTCTCTTCCCCTGTTAATTTACTAAATAGTTTGGCAATATGATTTATAATTATGGGCATTTTCCCTAAAATTGTATTGCGAAATTGTGAATTTTCTACTGTCATATGTTTTCGGGAAAAATCAATGAGAAACTCCAAACAATCTTCCAGGTATAGATTGTTCAAGTTATCGATAATAAATTTGTAAATGACCAATTGACTCTCCAGATCATATTGAAAGCAGTTCCTTAGTAATTCTTCGCTTAATTGTGTAAAATACTCTTGCGATAATTGCAAAATCTCTTTGGAAAACATACTGCAAATCAAGACAAACCGATAACTGGTAACTGAATCTTCTTGATTAAATGTAGTCTGCTCAAAAATATCGTTCATATTGAGTGCATCCCATACCAAATGAAATAGTTCCTCTTTTTGTTGTATACGTGAAAACCATTGAGCATGAAGATTGCGAATTTCTTGCAGAGAACCGCTTCTTAAGATTTCGCAACACATTTGCAAGAGGTCTTTGGACTGCTGGGCACTTAAGGCTTTGACAACATGTTGACTGGAGGGCAATAAATTCTTATAGCAAAGTGTTGAACGTAGTCCTTTAAAGAATTCCCTCCTCGAGTAACCGCTTATATCCAATAAATCCTCCAAAGAATTTTTATTCAATATCGAAACGAGCATATAAAGTTTAGTCCGGTATGTCCAGGGCCAGAAGTTTACAATGCGTATAAAGTATTCCCGTGCTTTCTCACGGCTTAAACAAACATGTTGCAGCAATGTCAGCATTTCATCGCGCATACCCAACTGATTGGACTGTAGGCAAAAATACACATGATCCAAAGATAGACAGTTGGCCACATCTAAATGAGGCCATTTCTTCAATGTCAAGTTCAAAGTTTTTAAAATATCTAGCAGTGCATTATCATTGCTATTCACAGCATTGGCAAATGCCCTTAGGCATTTGTTTTTAATGGTCTCCGGTTCCAAATATTGTCCCTGAGACGTCAAAAGTATGTAATACATAATTATAAAATTGTCTTCCGTCTCCTTATTATCTCCATTAAGATATTGCCTAAAGTAATGATCCTCAATGTTGTACTTTTGCAAAAACTGGTAGTAGACACGGAAACATACATTCACAGTGGTTTGATTGAAGTGTCTGATGACATCCACATTTCCATGTTTTTCGTCAAGTCCCAATTCCTTGTCGACAATGGCCTTTGCATGTCTAAGCAGATGTTCGACATCTTCTCTTTCCAGGGATACATTTTGAAGTTGCTGAAAATGCTATTTTCTTAGATTTTTGTTGTTCCCGGCAGAATTTTTCTTCAGTTCTTACCTGCAAATAGCGCAAACTGTCTGCTGGTCTTATGTCGCCGGTATTAAGCGGTAATCTACTTATATCAATGGTGGTCATTATATTTTGCGAGTTCGTAGTCAAAATTGCTTCTCTAGTAGTTATTAATTTATATTAAATCTACGATTTTGTTGGTCAGATTGTTGTTTCTCATCATTTCGTTCACATGCTATTGTAAATATATATAACGTGTAAGGGTGTGGGGGAGGGGTGATTATGTCAAAATGTCAAACTACGGGGATGCCAATATGTATAGGGTTGCCAGACCATGCACTTATTGCGTACCGGTTACTGGTTACTTTTTTAGGAAGTGCAAAAATGTGTTTGGAAATTGGAAGAAATTGCTTTATTTTATAGTTGGGATAGGTAAATAACGCAAATATTTTGAATGCAAAAAAGCAATTTTTTGACAATTACTTTTCAAAAATCGAATGATGCATTTCTGTAGAGAATAAGAAAAATCCATAAATTTTTTATAAAAAAAATTATATTTTGTCATAGAAAACTCTAGTGAAGTCACCTAAATATTGTAAAGCGAAAACTAATGCATGCAACTCAGTACCTTACCATGTAAATAATTTTTATTCTAAAATGAAAATGTAGTTATTGTTGAAATACAGAACCTTCTTTTTTATATAAAAAAATTATTTGGATTGCATTTATAGTTTAGTAGATATGAAAGAATTATAATGGCTTTATTAAATTCAGCGTTTGCAGTTTTCCTTAGAATAAAAAGAAGTTGGATCGGTCGAGCTCGGTCTTCTGACTGCAACGAATTGAAGGGCGCGATACTATTCTTTAAATATACACAAAAAAATCCACCGTGTTTTTAAGTTCGCTCAACAAACATATAAATTTTCTGAAAGAGGATTATGTATTTTATGAGAAACAAGTAAGAAAGTTTCAGTCGGGTAAACCGACTAAGGTATACCCTCACTTTGTGAGTAATGTAATATGGAATATTAAACGAATTATTCTGTCAATTTGTATGGGAGGTACCAGAATGTTTTTAACAAATACACCTATTTTTCTCTGAATAGTAGATTCTTTAAATACATTGCACTGCGCCGAATTATAAGCGTTTTTTGCACTAGTATATTAACGTTATGAGATATCAAATTTGGTATGATTTGGCCATTTTGTGTGGGAGGTACAAAAAGGGGCGTGGTGATAACGGCCATTTTTTACAGGGCTATAGGGACTTCAAAAGCGTTACACTGTGCAAAATGTTTTTGCATTTTCGTGCATTGGTACTCATGCTGTGAGCTCTTAACTTTTTGTGCAAAATGGTACCTTTGTGTGGGAGGTACAAAAAGGGGCGTGGCAATAGCGCCCATTTTTCACAGTGCAAATGACACTATAAAAGCATTACACTGTACAAAATTTCAAGTGCTTTTATACACTGGTATTAATGTTATAAGCTGTTATCTTTTGGTGCAAAATGGTACCTTTGTGTAAGAGGTACCAAAAGGGGCGTGAATATGACACCCATTTTTCACCGGACTGTAGGCACTATGAAAGCATTACACTGTACAAAATTTCAAGTATTTTTATGCACTGGTATTAATGTTATAAGCTGTTAACTTTTGGTGCAAAATGGTGCATTTGTGTGGGAGGTACCAAAAGGGGCGTAGCAACATGGCCCATTTTTCTCGAGTTGATAGCGACTAATAAACTAATGCTATGTGTGGAATTTCAGAAGATTCGAATAAGTAGTATAGCAGTTATTAAAGATTCAATATTTCACAACATTTTAACACTTTGTGGGGGAGGTACTAGAAGGAGTGGACCAATATGGCCCATCTTCGAACTTAGCCGGAGATAGAAAAAAATATTACCACGTACCAAATTTGAAGTCAATCGGTTACTCCTTTCGAGAGTTATCGTGCGCACCAGCCAGCAGACACACAGACAGACAGACAGACAGACAGATAGACAGACAGACAGACAGACAGACGGACGGACATTGCTCATTCGACTTAAAATGAGCCAAAACGAATATCCGCCGAACATACTTAGGGTCTTAGATCACTCCTTCGATGTGTTACACTTTTTTTCGTAGCAAATGATATATACCCTCGTCACACTAAAGTGAGGGTATAAAAATCGATTTTATTTGTATGGGCGGTGGGCAGGTGGTATGGCCGATTCCGATGAAACTTGAAACCAACTTTGAAGACTTTGTTTGGATAAGAAAATTTTTATGAGAAAAAATCGATTTCGAGTATATGGGGGAGGGGCCGGTATGCATGCATACTTTGTTTATTCCTGGAAGTGTATATGCCACATTTGAAGACTTTTGGAGATACAATGGTCAAAATTACAAACTTTTACACCCTGTACCCTCGTAACCTACCACGCTAGGAAGCTGTATTTTTGGACCATCTCATACCCATAGTACTTCTGCAACCCAACCAAGATTTGACGTGATCGGAATAAAATTGAGAAAAGTGGGACTTTTGACGTGTTTTTCCTCATATATAAATTCACATAACTTGTTTGTAAAAATTGCTTGAAATAGGAATTTTTAACAATGAAAAAAATAAATATTTTCTTGTTAGGCCCTTTTGAATTTCGTTCATAAATTCGTCGCTTAAAATTTGTCAGGATGTGTATTTTGATGCATAATCCATCAAAAACTGAATTTTAATTTTTCTTGTTTTTACACCCTTTTTCGTTTCTGATGACGATATAGTATATTTTCGAAATTGGTTCTTTTGATCAATCTGATGTTAAACAAATCGAAACCAGATTATTTCCCCGGCTCAGTATCGTCTTCATATAAAGCGATATAGCAGCTTCAAACTAAAGTCAAGGGGCAAAAAACGACCCTTATGGTAGACGTCTCAATTAGTTATGTCCCTGGAAGATTTCGTTGCCGGATCACAGGGACATAACAGGGAACTGCAAAGCAGATGAACTTCCACGACTAGGAACTACCTTACACGCTCCAGCGGAACTGGTATATGTGGGTATGCCACCAGCGATACGCAAGCTCTTGTTATTTAAAAAAATAATAAAAATTTAATAATTTGTTTCAGTGGATTCTTTTGTAAATTCAAAGAATAAACTCTCACCGAAGCTATCTTATTTTTATTTCAAGGCAAACTGCAAACTCTGAATTTAGTACATCCATTTGAATTCGCTCATATCTACTAAAGAATATATGCAATCCAAAATTTCAAGTATTTCTATGCACTGGTATTAAATATATAAGCTGGTTACTTTTGGTACAAAATAGTCCATTTGTGTGAGAGTTACCAAAAGGAGCGTTCCCATAACGCCCACTTTTCTCTGGACTCTAGGCACTATAAAAGCATAACACTGTACAAAATTTCTAGTATTTGTATAAACCGATATTAAAGCCATAAGCAGTTAACTTTTGGTGCAAAATGGTCCATTTGTGTGGGAGGTACCAAAATGGGAGTGGCCACAGCGCCCATTTTTCTTAACGTGTTAGCGACTAACAAACTAATACTAAAACTAATACTTTCGAGAGTTATCGTGTGCACCAGCCAGCAGACAGACACACAGATAGACGGGCGGACGGACAATGCTCAAATGACTTAAAATTACCCAAATCGGATTTCCGCCGAACATCGGATTTCCGCCGGTCTTAGGTCACTCCTTCGATGTGTTACACTTTTGGCTCGTAGCAAATGATATATACCCTCCTCTCTAAGGTGAGGGGATAAAAAGAGTTTGGCAAATACGTCTATTTACTGTTCCGAACTGTAGTTGTTTATGTGTACATTTCGGAATTAAAGTTATGAGCTATTCAATGTTTAAATAATTTATGTGGGAGCTTCCAAAAGGAGCGTGATAGGAACTGCAAAAGCATTACGCTGCACAACATTTAAAGTATTTGTTTGTATAATGGTATTGAGTAGTAAACTGTTGACTTTTTGCATAAAATGTTCCCTTTGTGTGGAAGGTATCAAACGAGGTGTGGCAACTTAGTCCATTCTTCTCAAGGTAACATATAAACTGTTACTACAGAATTGTCAGATAGGTGGTATAGAAGTTATCAGAGAAAAATATTTCATTCAATTTTAACTATTTTCGGAAGTTACCAAGACCAATATGGCATATCTTCGATCATAGCCTGTGATAGACAAAATATTACCATATACCAAATTTGAAGTCAATCCGTTACTCCTTTGGAGAGTTATCGTGCGCTCCAGCCAGACGGACAGACAGACGGGCATTGTCAAATGATCTTAAATGTTCTAACACTGATTTCCGCCGAACATACTTATAAATTTATTTCATTTATACATTTGATTTCTGTGGTTTTCTGGAATAACAGCACATCTCAAAAAATAAAAATGTTCGGGGAGCCAAAACACTTTTTTTCTCGCAGTAGATACATTTGATTTAAAATTACATATTTGAGTGTTGGAAAGTCACAAAAAATTGGAATTATCTAGGATGTTATATATGGATCGATAAATAATGATTAGCTTAATGCTTTTATGCCCAAATTTTTCTTAGCGGTTGTTATTCCAGAAAACCACAGATATAGGGTATCCTCCAGCGTATAGTACAGAGGCATAACGCAAAAAGCCAAGCAAGTAACTCAGTTCAAAGACATATTGCAACACATAACAAACTAAATTGTATATTATAAAAAGCACTCAAGACCTAAAAATGGTCATCGTGAATATTAATTTTTAGGGCAAAGACATTTTCCAGGAGGACACTAGTGGTCCCAGAGAAATAGAAACCACCACGAAGTATGTGCTCTTTAAAAAATCATTATTACTGCGTATTCGTGCCCGGGATATGAGTGCCACTTGTATAAAAATATTAAATATTACATGACTTGGAATGAAGTTATAGTTGCCCTCTGTTCCTCATAGAAAGTATACATACGTAATAATAAAATATTTGACTTGGGAGAGCAAATTTATAAATTTCACACGATAAACTACGCTATTTTACCAATGTTCATTCCTTGATGAGCAACTTACCATTGATCTCGTACTTTCTTGGTTTCAGGACATGCACAGCATGCTTTGCATTTAGGCTTCGCAGCTGGCACGGCCTCGACGGTGCTGCTGGTGGCAACTTCTTTCACTGGTGCATTACCCATTTCTTCCTTTTGTTGGTGTTTTCGTAGTTGTGTAAGTTGCAAGATTTTTCTGGAAATATCCCAAGTGGACGCACACAATTATTACAATTCTCGCAGAAACATAAAAATAGCTTTGATTGGTTTGTATATATGTACTTAATAATTTTGTTTACATAATGCAATATTTATACTATTTCACAATTGTTTTGTTTTTCGTCAATATTACCTTGCACGAGCTCAGAATAAAATTCAATAGAACTTAGAACCTGAATGACATATGTCATGTGGTGAGAGCAAAGAAAAGGAGAAAATAGAAAGAGTAAAAAATAACATCAGCTGTGGAGAAGTACTGTATAAATCTTATCAGTTATGTTACTGGGTGCTACAGAGATTATAAAAAAGGCCGCGTAAAATTACGGTACGTTTTGTTTTTATAAATAAATTGATATACATACTTATATAACCCTCCGATATGAGATAGCAGCGTTCTAATACCTGTGTGATAAGTAATTTATGCTGTGTTACATCTAGGAATATTCTTTTTGCTTTTTTAAATTTATTTCTAAACTTTAGTAACACTTTAAAATTAGTATTAATCGACTTAAAACACTTTATTACTGGAATACATAAACCGTAGTGTTTGCGATAACAATGAGAACAAAAGTTGTGGTCAATTAAAAATCAAAAAGGTCCGTAGGGACCTTACCACACACAGAAGGGATAAACAAATTTTGCTCATCTACGTGGCTACGATGTGATTCCTAAAATCAATTCTCAAATTTCCGAAACATACAAAGTAGTACAGTTTTCAATAAACTCAAATACATGAAACTTTATACGTTTATACAGAAGCAGTCAGGTTGTCCATTGAGAGATGGGTTGGGCAAGCCTTTCAGAGAAACCTGACAGATTGGGCTGGTACAAATGATGAGGGGCAACTGGGCCCTTGGTGGCACTAGGGACCTCAATTGGTTCATATGAGGTGGTAATTTTGGCTGTCAACCTAACAAAACCATTCATTACAAACAACTATGCTATTCCGGAACGGATGTGTAGGGTTGCCTTATGTTACAGAGAGCGTTTTATTTTTTTCGCACTAATTTGAATTCATAATTTAACAAGTTTACATAGAAAATATTTAGTCCACAATTTTTTCAAAAAGCTTGGTTTTTTACCACTTTATCGAGAGAATTTTCTTTAGATTACTGAGAATTGGACTTGGAAGTAGCTCCAAAAATAAGAATTTCTACATCATTCGTTTAGTCAAGTTGGCTCAATTAATAATATAGGGTTTTCCAACAAGAGGTGTTATTTTGAATCACCCGGTATTTCGGTAGCTGTCACTTTTGAAGCTTTTATTCTTTGACATTTGACAAGTAGAAACTACGCCATTACTAAAAATGGAACGATACACGATTCAACAACGCATTGAAATTATTAAAATTCGAAAAATCATCTTGACTGATGAGGCCCAATTCCACCTCGGTGGTTACGTCAACAAGCAAAATTGTCGCATCTGGGGATCGGAAAACCCTAGAGTTATTGTTGAGAAGCCTCTCCATCCTCAACGTGTGACTGTTTGGTGTGGTTTATGGTCCGGCGGGGTCATTGGACCTTACTTTTTCGAAAATGAGGTTGGATCAACAGTTACGGTGAATGGATTGCGCTATCGGGAGATGATTAATGATTTTTTATGGTCGGAGTTGGATGAAATTGATCTGGACAACGTTTACTTTCAACAAGACGGCGCTACGTGCCACACAAGCAACGAAACCATTGCTCTGTTACGGGAAAAGTTTCGGGACCGTGTTATCTCTCGAAGAGGTGATCACAATTGGCCACCGAGATCTTGTGATTTAACACCTTGCAACTTCTTCCTTTGCCACCAGCTCCTACGCCAACAGCTCATCGTCGATTCAAGACCTCAAAGATAGAATTCGTGAGGCAATCGAGAATGGATGGAGGATTGGTTATGTAAAATTTCTCAAAAACGATATTGTATTGGTGGACGACGTGGTCGTGGTGGCCATTTGGCTGATGTTGTTTTTCATTATTAACGGCATACCTTCCACTTTATTATGAAATAAGCATCCGATCATATATCTCAAAAAAATTGCATTTTTCTTTGAATACCAAAATAACACCTCTTGTTGGAAAACCCTTTAAAAAAGGCCGGGTAAAGTTACTGGACCGTCTTTATGTTTTTATAAATATATATACATACTTATATAAAAAACTTTAGCTCTCTATGTGGCGACGATGTGAATCCCAAAATTAGTTCTCAAATTTCCGAAATAGGTATATAAAGTAGTACAGTTTTCAATAACTCAAACACATGAAACTTTATACATTTATACAGAGGCAGTCAGGTTGTCCATTGATGGGTCGGACAGGCCTTTCTAAGAAGCCCGACAGATCTGGCAAGGCAACTGGGCCCTTGGTGGAACTAGGGACCTCAATTGGTTCATATTATCTGGTAATTGTGGCTGCCACCCTAACCAACCCATTCTTTACGACAACTTTGCTATTCCGGAACGGTGTTTTCGGTTTGCCTTTTGATACAGAAAGCGTTTTATTTTTTTCGCACTAATTTGAATTCATAGTTTAAGGTGGGTACTATGTTTTTTCACCTTGAAAAAATTCCACAAAATATTATTTCAAGTTGAAAAATGGAACGCTTTTTTACTAAAGTTGCATTGCATTTTTGAAGTGTGTGTGTTGAAATGTCACTTTTATATGAATGTGTGAGTGTATAAGCATGTGCATTTTTTTCCTTTTTGCTTTTCTTAAAAACAAACACGTTTAGTTTAAATTCTAATCAATAAACAATTAAATGGAATAATGCCGACTGCTAATGTTATACATAAATTATTTATTTTGTGTTGATACGATGGCGATGCTTGTGAGGCATCAGAAGACAGTGGAATACAATGTTACAAATAACAAAATAATTTCCCTCTGTTGTACGAATATAAATAAATAAAATGATGTTTTGATGAGCCGAAAAAGATGTTTTATTATTATTTTTCATGGTTTACATTATATTTGTTGACATATATAAATTATACTTCCATCCATAAACGGAATTTCTTCCAACTCCTATGGCTGGCAAGAACTCACTATTTTCTTTATCGCCCATGTTCTGGAATTCACTTGTGGTGGTGAAGGGAGAAGTATACACCGAGAGGTGTTCTGCAACTCACTTTCACCCCATTTCATGCAATTTTTTCTCGCCATGTTTTCCATTGTGAGAGCGCTGTGAGTTCTCATTTTTTGGAAAGAATAATTATTGTAATCACAAATTAACTGTGCCGTGACAAAATTTGTAATGTTTACTTCTTAATTACAAGTTTCTGTACGATAAAATAATCAAATTAATTAATAAATTAGGTTTTATAAAATAAGTCCAAAATTGCAACCAACTTTTTTTCTTTTGTGATGTGAGTAAGTGAGTTCTTGGCAAATCAGCTGATTTGGTTTGACTTCGAAAAATCAGAGATGCAAGATGTTTGTTAGTTTGAAATACAACCATTTTAATGGAGTAACCTCAAGGTTATTTGCATCGGATAATTTAATTTTGGTACAGAAATGTTATTCCATTTTAAAAATTTACTAAATTTAACAAAAATATAAGTAAAATAATTAAAATGATCGTCAATTTGCCTATTATGAACCGTGTGGCAACGCTACTTCTGCAAAGTGTCAAATGTTTGACGTCTATTAAAACGTAACAAAAACAACAAACATAAAACAATTAACACCAACTTGACAAAACAAAAAAACATAAAACAAAAATTGGACGGAAAATAACCAAAGGATTTAGATTTTACAAGATGTAAGTATGCTGAGCTTTTTGCTGAAGCTAATTGTTCAAATTCATTGCATTACTATCCTACAGGTCCCCACGAATAAATAGTTCTCACAATGAGATTTTCGTCTAGTTCATGGAGTTACACCCAGACTTGGCCATGGGCTACTCAAAGATGGATGAAGCAGAGCAGGATAAACTGTGGTCAGACCTGGCAACAAACCTTAATTCATGCGGACCTCAAACAAGAACGGAACATTAAATCCAAGCTTACACATAACAAAAGGGAATGTCGGGCAACAGGTGGTGGCCAATATAATAAATATGTAATGACACCTTTGAAGGAACGTGTTGCTGTTTTGTGCGACCTTTATATGTGCGCGGATGGGATAAATAACACCCAGAAATTAGGTGGCCCCAATAAAGAAAATATTGACGCAGATGCACCATCTACATCGCATGCAAGTCGTTTAGGCCCAAAGAAACGTCAAGTGCAAAACCAGCAGAAAAACTTGCCACATCATCAGCTGCAAATACAGTGACTGCATCAAAGCGTGTACGCAGCCACTCTCCTGATTTCGGCGATATACCCGATTCGCCAATTGCCTCTCCCAACGTTGAGCCACCCGCACCAAAGAGAAGGAAACCATCGGACGTGGAGTACTTAATGGAGGAGGAAACGAAAAATTTTAAGTGTGTTTCGGGTGGTATTAGTGCAATAAAGGAAGTGATGGTTGCCAATAGTCATACATTAATAAGCATTGAAAATAAGCTAGATGAACTAGTCTCATTAAAAAAGGAGGAAATAAAAGAAAAGAAAAGAAAAGGCACCACATACAAATGGAGAAGCATTTGCTCACCCGAAATGAGCTGAAATTGAAGTCCATCGAGCTGGAACAATTGAAGATGGGACTTTAAATTGACAATATAGTTAATAAATACATATATATCTAATTGATCTCATAAAAAACTGCAGCAAATAAAATTTGTTTTGTATTTTTAGTTTATTCATTCTAAAGACTGTGTTTTATTGAACTATTGAACGTGCAATTTCGTCTCTTACTCGTGTGCCATCGGTACCACTACTTAATTGTTCCACATCTTCAATGTTGTCATCGTCAGGTATCGGAACTTCCGCATCCATAGGTAAATTAAAATGCTTGCAAATATTGTGCAGTGCGCAGCACGCATTAATAATACTGCTTACTTTTGCTGGTTCGTAGTGGAAGGTCGCTTGTAGGCATCGGAAACGAGATTTTATGTTGCCTATAGTCCTCTCAACAATGTTCCGTGCTGAGCAGTGTACTTTGTTGAATTTGTGTTCACTGTGTACAATTGGCGGCAGCATTTTTGAAGCACTGACTTCCGCCTGACTCATTTCCATATTAATCCATTGTGGACATATTTTGTCCTCAATAGCGTTTACCACTTTCCACATTATTTTGCACAATGTAGTCCTTCCCATGCTTATATTTATGTCGTTTGCTATAACACCTTGAAAAGCGCCTACCGCAAGAAATCTCAAAGCTGCCGCCAATTGTGCTAATGTAGGGTGCAATTTGATCAAGGATCATTGAAAATCCGTCTTTATTAAGCCGGTAAAAAGCTATAAAACATTTAAAGGCATAAATTATTATGTTAAACAGATTAACGACACTTAACTTACCTCGAATTTGGAATATCCATTGGATTTGAGTAGTCACGCAAGTGCCGCCTTTTGATACGTTCCTCAAGAACTGCATAAATCCCTAATGGCTAAGAGAAAAGCTATTGGCACATTTTTTATTGTGTTTTTGTATAAAATATGATTAATAAATCTTTAGATTTTCTTTTTTTAATTTCTTGTCGGATTCTTCGCGAGAATAAATTGTTTTGTTTACGTTTTTGTCTGCAAATTATGGCTTTGCAGACAAAAACATATGTTTCGATTTTTTTGAGCAGAAGTTCGAAAAAGAGAATTCACGTGAGAACCAGAACACCTCTCCATTTGTTAGGTGAAGTGAATTTGTGAAGTGAATTGAATATTTGGTGAGAGCCAGAACAGGGCTGTATAACCATTTAAAAACGAGATCACAGGCATCATCACTGCTTCGGTAGCGTTAGCCGTCCACAAAGTTTTTCCAGGCTTTTCGTCGCGATTGTTCTAAACATACAAACGTAAATGTACATATGTATTTACAAGACAAATTCCACATTATTACATATACATAGTTACATGTCCTTCCAGTGTTTTGCACATTTTTTGCTTTGCTATCTAATTGGAATGTCGTTCTTCTCGTTTATTCCATATACATAATTATTTTCCGTTCCAAAGCTTTGCATTAGTTTTATTTATTTCAGATAATTTAATTTAGTATTCTTTATTAGGAAATTTTATTGCTAATATTTACAACAGTTGAATTTCTCGCGGACAAATATAAATATAAATAAATAGGAGTACAATGTTGGCGGCTTCAATTTGTTGCGGCGTTCAATTAATTTGTAGCGGCGCAAAATGTAAATTTCTCACGTTGAAATAAACACAGTACCACAAATGAAAAAATTTCACTCATTTTTTCACAACTTTGGTTTTTGTATGGGATTTCACCGTGAAACGCGAACATAGTACCGTGCTTTAACCAGTTTACATAGAAAATATTTAGTCAACATTTTTTCAAAAAGCTTGGTTTTTCTACCACTCTATCGAGAGAATATTCTTTAGATTACACAGTGCAACATATGATCTTGAGACTCAATTCTGAGAATTGGACTTGAAAGTAGCTCCAAAAATAAGAACTTCTGCATCATTCGTTTAGCCAAGTTGGCTCATTTAATAATATAATGGACATACGAATTTGCTCAAGGATTTTTTGCACTATTTCTATATTTTTTCTCGGTATATATATTTTTTGTCTGAAGCAAAGTTGTAGATATTGAATGGAAAAAAAGAAAAATGCGGAAGAAACCTACCCGAAAAAAGTGCATCCAGTACCTTAAAATCGCAAAAATTCCAGTCATAAAATATCTGTCAGTAAAATGTTGGAAAATTCGTATACGTAATACGTATAAAATAGAACATTATGAAACACAATTGAACATTTTTGCGATTTGTAAGGCACTGGATGCACTTTTTCGGGTAGATTTTCCGTACGGTATACCGAGAAAAAAAATTAGAAAAGCACTAAAATCCACCTTGAGCAAAAAAATTCGTATAGCCATTCAATTATTAATTGAGCCAACTTGACTAAACGAATGATGCAGAAGCTCTTATTTTTGGGCCTACGTCCAATTCTCTGAATTGAGTCCCAAATCTATGACCTGAAAATTGTAGTGTTTTCAACAATACGGTACAAATTGTAGGCAGTTGAATTTTGTACTGTACACATTGTTTAGATGTCACCAATCGAACGGCGATAACTTCGTTATGGAGAGCGGCTCTGTGTTTCATACAGAAATGTCAAATCTCCCATCAAAACAAAAACAACGTGCGCGTTCTATAGAATACAACAGCATTTAGCAACAATGGTAAATATTTTTAATAACATTTAAAGGGTGTCCCACGAAAAAGATTCGTTAAAATTGTTATAACAAAAAGACTGATAAATATTTTCAATGATTTAGCCCTTCTTGAATGCCTCAACATTCCGGTTAATTATGGAAAAACACATCATTCATAAGGCTGGCCTTGCAGAAGACCACTCTCTGCCGACCCAATTTTATTTCATTTATTTATAAACTAAAGCCCACATTTGTGTAGTGCATAATAGGAATACAATTCATTGAGAAATGTTTCGTAAACTAGACTTAATACTAAAACCTTAAAACGCAAATTTTTTAAACATAAACCACCTGCAATTTATGAGACATATAGAGAAGTTGTCAGGAAAACTCCAAACATAAATTTATTCGTCTAATTGAGAATAGTAACGAAGTAGAATTTCTTAAATTTTCTTGCGGGTTCATAGTTTTGCAATACGAACTGCAAATGATTGTTCATGATTCGTTCGGTTGAAGTGTTTGATAATAATTTGAGAATTGATACTATGTAGAATTTAGAAAACAAACCCGAAAAAGGAGATGATCTGCCAGATTTAATGACATGAAAGAAAAAGCATAGACATCTCATATCGAGGAAGCGCTCAAACGATCTTAAATGCCATAGTAAAAATCAGTGTCATTTGTGCAGTACAGTATAGAGAAATTAATTTCGTAAATATCACAGAGTAAGTTTTCCATATTGATCCCAAAATAATTTCGCTACTTCACATATTAAATACTAACTGAAATTTCAAAGTTATATTCTACAATTAAAAAGGCATGGTTAGAATTCAACACATTTTCGTTTGTGTATCCCTCTATGGCCGCAATATCGTGTTTCAAGTCATGAATCGTCTCTGGATGGTTGGTGTAGCACTCCCTCTATGGTCGCAATTTCGTGTTTCAAGTCATGAATCGTCTCTGGATGGTTGGTGTAGCACTTATCCTTAACGGCTGCCCACAAAAAATAGTCCAACGGAGTCAAATCGCAGCTACTAGGCGGCCGTAGTTCAAAAGGCAACCGTTAGATGGGACACCCTTTATAAATGTATTACTTAATATTTGAGCATTTTGCTATTTTCAGACTAATTTACGAAAAGAACTGGAAAAATGTAAACATCCCAACAGTCGTAAAACGAAGGCTTTGAGTAAAAAGGCTCGTCGTCAGAATAACAAACACAAACTACGAATGGGACATGCCATCAAATCGAATATTTTGGGTGAGAAGTTGACATGGTTTCTGGAACACATTGAAGAGGGGCGTAAACATCCTCTGACTCCACAGGAATTCCAAGAACTCTTAGAACTATATTTAAAGCGTTTCAATGACGAACTTGAACAAATCGCTCTGAAACAGTCGATTAGTAAACATCGAGCAAATCAACATGTAGCCAGAGAAGATGTCATAAAGATGACACTGGAAAAGGAGACCAATGAATATAAAGCTGGTGGAATGGGTAAGTAGGCGAAAGATCGATTTTATGAGGAAATTTGGTTGACAGAAGAAGGGTATATTTGGATAGACCATAAGTGTAATGCTTTGTAGGTAATTTAAAGTGACTTGAGAAAAGTAATTTGGACCTTAAAAATGTCCACAAAATCGTAAAATATCTGTCAGTAAAATATTGAAAAATACGTATGCGTATACGTAGTACGTATAAAATAGAACATTAAGGGTATCTCTTAAATACAAGTGAATGCATACGGCGTCTGTCAAACTCAAATTGCATCCTATAGTTTTCTGCACATACAACAACACCTTGACAGACGCAGGACGCATTTACTGGTATTAAGAGATACCCTAAAACAGAACAGAATATTTTTGCGTTTTTTAAGGCACTGGATTCACTTTTTTCGGGTAGGATTATTCCGCATTTCTTTTCTCCTATTCAGTATCCACAACTTTGCTTCAGACACAAAAGAGATATTCCGTACGGTAACCGAGAAAAAAATATAGAAAAAGTGCAAGAAACAACCATGAGCAAAAAATTCGTATGGCCATTAAATTAATTATTGAGCCAACTTGACTAAACGAATGATGCAGAAGTTCTTATTTTTGGGGCTACTTTTACGTCCAATTCTCAGAATTAAGTCCCAAATCAATGAGCTGAAAAATGCTTTACTGTGTAATATTCGAAAATTGTCATCAAATTAGTGGTGTAGGGTATCATGTAGTAGTTTACTCGCCCTGAATTTGAACTTTCCTTACTGGTTTATTCGTTCATGGGTTTATTAATAAAAAAGAACTAACTTAATAAATATTTCTGAATAAGATGGTTTAAATACGATGAAAAATAAACGTGCATCAATTTTTGATATATTTTTTTAAAATAAATTATTAATCTGTGCTTTATTATCCGATCATTGGGAATAAAAACGAATAAAGACGGTGTTAAGTTCGGCCATGCCGAATCTTTCGGATACAAATAAACTCATATTACCAAATTCCAGCCCGATTCATTGAAATTTGTGGTTTTTGTTGCGTTAAGAAGTAAAATCTAGAGGGACCTTCGTATGGGGGCTATATCAAAAAAACATGGACCTACGGCGACCGTTGTTCGTGTGAATGGTTCTAGCTATAAATATACCCAAAATACCAATTTTCAGCCCGATTAGTTGGAATTTAAGCTTTTTATGGCGTTAAGAAGTCAAATCGGACAGAAGCATATATGGGAGCTATATAAAAAAATGAACCGATATTCCCCATTTTCAATCCCAAGTTATCTGTAGTTATAAAAAGTATCTATACCAAACTTCAGTCATCTAGCTCAATTATTGTAGATTGAACAGGTGGACAGCGTTACAAATGGAGTGACAAAATGAATATGAAAACAATTCCGGAGAATCTAAAAATGGCTGGAATTTTCAAACCCTACTTGTGTATCAATCATCTCAACTTCTTATATTTTTAGCAAAATGTTCCCACCCGTTGTGGCATCTCACTCACAAAGCATCATAATATACGAGTACATACACTTTTCTTTTCAGAATTGTTAAATCTATGTGATCCTATCAAATTCAAATCCCTCATGGATTGGGATGGCAGTGCCATCAATGTACAGCATCTTAAGCTCGATTTGGTATCGCACAATATGGTACAGAGACTTAAGAAACAATACGAAGAATCAAAGCCCACCAACGCCATCAATGCCCCAGAAGCCTCAACGTCCACAGCACAAACAGAAGAAGTTATGGAAACGTAAAGCTGGCTATTTTTTTTATAGATAATATTTTTTCATTGTGCTAAATAAATTTAATATACAAATAAAAAATCCTTTCAACAATATCAATCTCCTCTTATAACAGGTTCACCATCCAATTTCTTTAGATTTGGCAGACGACGTATAGCTTCAGCACGAAATGTTCCCTCATCCATTGACTCGTACAAAGGATTACCGATAGAAGAGATTTCTTCCAATTTCGAAGCAGCGCCCATACGATTAAATTCCGACCAATCCTTAATGGAATTATTGGAGACATAGAAAACTTTTAAGGCCTTCATCACCTCAATGGGTTTAATTTTTTCAATGACATTATAGCTAACCCATAATTCTTCGAGCGTTTCGGCTAAAGGTTCCTACAAGTCAAAAATTTAAATTATATACCATACCATACTTCACAGCTATTGTTCTCTTACTATTCCATTTAAGGCCTTCAAATTATTTCTAGCCAATGAGAGCACACGTAAATTTTTCATATTTCCAATACCCGTGATTTTCTCAATCATATTTGAAGATAGGCTTAATTTACGGCATTCTGTCAATGTACCCAGAGTGGCGTCCATTTTCTCTATAGGTGGCCATTGGAATTGTAGACCTATGTCGGGGGCCTTTGTAGGATCTTCCTTCGAACGTTCTTCCCATTTTGTAAGAGCTTCTTTTATTGTGCTAGCTTTGGCCATTGTTATTTAAGAGCGTTTGATTTTTTTAGGTGATATAAAGCTTGACAATTAGGAAGATTTCTTAGTTAATATTGTTGCAAAGCAAACTAGTTTTTTAATGAAAAATAATACGTATTTCTGAAATCGATAACACTGTGTAACAAGTTCACACAAATGAAACTATGACATGTCGGAAATATACTTGAATGAAATAACTATTCCAGTAAAGTAAAATCCTAGTGACTAGTTTTGTCCAAAATATAACTCTGCCTCCATTTCCGATATGAATTTGCGGTATACGACTTTCACGTTCCAGTAAAAAAAATAGGACACCTGAACATTTCAAAGTTATTCAAGGAACAAAAAAAGTGATAACATTTTAAATGAAAATAATATTGAGCATAGCACAAAAAAACTTATTCATACAGTCACCGAACTTGCTTATCAAATAATCCAATTTAGATCCGGAAATGAAAGTTGTTGTTAATTAGAATGTAGAAGAGCGTCACGATTAGGACTTTGTTCAATATTTATTTATTTTTAATATGACACCACTAACCTTTGATCTACATCCATGTTTTTGTCGTCTCAAACAATAACACAATGCAATAAAATAAACAAATCGTCCTAAGCTAGAAATCTGGCGTAGATGATTATTTGATAGCCAATACCAGTCTGTTTGTGCAGAATAAGCACGGGCGAAATAGGTTTACCCTTATGGTCTGCTTTCAAAATTGGTAACAGAAAATATACAAAAATTCAGACATTTTATTATTATAAGAAGAAATTAAAAACAAGTAAGGAAGTTCAGTCGGGTAAACCGACTTATGAATCCCCTCACCTTGAGTCCCAAAAAATATTCGTAATTTTTTTTGTTTTAATTAAATTACTATCAATTAAAATTGCATTTAATAACTTTAAAGTATGTACTGGTATTAAAGATAAAAGCTGGTTACTTTTGGTACAAAATGGTCCATTTGTGTGGGAGGTACTAAAAGGGGCGCGCCAGCAAAGCCCACATTTCTCTGGACTCTAGGTACTAGAAAAGCATTACCCTGTACACATTTTCAAGTATTTATATGAACTGATATTAAAGCCATAAGCAGTTAACTTTTGGTGCAAAATGGTTCAATTTTTGTGGGAGGTACCAAAAAGGGAGTGGCCACTTCGATCATTTTTCTTCACGTGTTAGCGACTAAGGGTCTTATTCATAAAAAGTTAAAGAAGGTTTGAGGAACGTTTGAGCAGTGTTAAAACGTTCTTCAAACCTTCATTACATTTTTATGAATAAGGGCCTAACAAACTAATACTATGTGTGAAATTTCAGAAGATTCGAATACTCGTAAGTAGTAAAGAAGGTATTAAAGAACCAATATCTCACTAGAAGTTAACCCTTTGTGGGGGAGGAACTAGAAGGAGAGGACCAATATGGAGAAACTTAGCCGGAGATATAGAAAAATATTACCACATACCAAATTTGAAGTCTATAGATTACTCTTTTCGAGAGCTATCGTGCGCACCAGCTAGCAGACAGACACACAGACGGGCGTACGGACATTGCTCAAATTACTTAAAATAACCCAAAACTGATTTCCGCCGAACATACTTGGGGTCTTAGGTCACTCCTTCGATGTGTTACACTTTTGGCTCGTAGCAAATGATATATACCCTCCTCTCTATATATAATTATAGGGTATAATTAACTGTTAAACCTTTCTTGCGTTTTGTTACTTATTTATTTACGCCGCCTTAAAGCTGCATAATTTCGAAACCATGATCTATATAGCGGAAATTTTGGCTTAGGTGTATTTGTCTGGTAGTGTACCAAGATGAGACACGAGACATCTAAACTATGACAACTTACCATAAGCTTCCTATGACTTTAAAGACGTTTTGAACTTTCATTTAAGGTATCATTTGCGACGATGCACTATAGGAAATTTGACCCCTTTCTTGGCCTAAATTAATTGCAGCCAAACGGCTTGACCGATTTGAATATTTTTTTGGATAAAAGTAAAAAATTTTCATATACAAAAAAAAAAAATTTGTAAAAAAATGTTTTTCCGAGTGTACATAAACTTTGAAGTTAAAAGTATAAAATTTTTTAACAATTTAAAGAAGTAACACATAACGTTATGTTTTAAATAGGATTTTATTAAAAAAAATAGAATTAAAAAAACATTTTAATTAGTACTAAATTTAAAACCTGCAAAAATTAATTTTTTAAAAAGTTTGCAGAGATCCGCAGCTGCATTATATCAATTGTTATATCTAGCAAGTGCTAGCATTTTTGTGTAAGTCTAATTAAAATTGCAATTCATAATTCCATTAGCTCATCTTAAGGCCGCTTCAATTTTACCAATTTAACCGATCTAATGTACGATTTCGCGTAAATATCACTATATACTAATAAAGTACACACCTTTGACATTATTTTCCATATTTTGTTTTTTAATAATTTTTTGTGAATTATTATTATGAAAAATTTAATTTGAAATGACCATAAAATTCACTGTACTTAATTGTTATTTGATAACTCATTTAGAAATCCCACACAAAACAACTGATAAAGAAGCGGTAAATCAATGTTGCCAACAAATTCAAAACGAGATGTTTACATTGTTTATTTCTTTTCATATTAAAGCAAAAAAAATAATTTTTGTAAAATTTAAATTTTGAATTTTGGTCAAAAAAGTAGTAAAATTTCCTATAGTGCGATGATCCAATTATTTTACAAGTTGCAGACTCTCTTATTTTAAATTTGGTAGAACAACGCAGTGCTGGGCAAAAATTCAGATTCTAAAAGTAACACTGGCCTAGAGATGTCAAACGGGATTTGTTTTCACAAATCCCGGGATTCGGGATTTTTAAATTGCAAATCCCGGGACCTCGGGATCCCGAAAATTTTTCGATATACCGGGATTTTTGGGATATGTTGGGATTTTTTCATTCTTAATATTGTGATATTTCGAAATGGAATACAAACATTTTATTTCAGTTTTAATAAATTTAAATATGGATAAAAACAGAATAGGCATAAACCAACTTTTGTTAAAAAATACCAACTTTTATTTATATTGGATTTATATTTGAATAATTTTGGTCCAATTTCAGTTCGTCGCCTAAATTATTATTGACGTTTTAATTTTCTATCATTAAAGTACGACAAATAGTTTTCCAAATTAAAAAAATCAGTTTTCTAAAAACCAAATCGATATGTCGACCAAATCAGATTTTATATTAGAATTTTTTCATAAATTTGAAAGAAAAGAATACAATGTTCTTCGTTTTGTGGGACACAAACTCCATTTGTGTTTTTGTTTTAAGTTTATTTGTTTATAATTAAATTTATGATATATTTTGTAATTTTTCTCCAAATTTCTAATTTTTTCACCGGGTGATGTAAATGTTTTTCGATGTTAACAATTTGCTTCATTAGTTTACATTTTCGAAAGAGTGTATCTATCTTTCTCTAATTATTTTATACGAAACAGCTTTATATTTTATTTTATTATTAAAATATCCCGGGATTCATTTTAAAAAATCCCGGGATTCGGGATTTTTCGGGATAAGGATTTCCCGTTTCCCATCACTACACTGGCGTCAATATTTTTGACCAAACTTTGCCAGACAGGAAGAATAATTTTCAAATTTTGATTTAAAAAGAAAGAATTAAATGCATGTATTGTCATAATTGGCATCTTAAACGAAGGTCTCACAGTCTTCTTTATGCTTGACATAATAATTTTCTATTTCAACCTCTCTATCTAAATCAAGGACGTCATAAATTCTTAACGATATGTATTCAAATGTAATACATATTTATACATCGTCATGTTCTAAAATATTTGTTTTCTATAATAATATAGAGACAAAATGGTCTTGAAGCCGGGAGAATATCCTAGTTAGAATCTTAAAAGATTTGCAGACCGAATAAAAGCAAGCAAGCGGACATAATTCATAACAAATAATTTTTTCCCCGTCTTGGACCAAATAATACAGTTTTTTTCTTACTTACTTTAAAATTTTCAAATTCAGCGATGCAGAAAAAGTAGAAGGTTATTTCCTATTAGGAATATGGCAAAAATGTAACATCATGCTTAGATGGCCGTACATGATGAGAAATTGTGAAAAATATAGTTTTAGTTCAATCTGTAGGGTAGGGTTTTGAAAAATATTGTCAAACCGATACCATTTTTATTATATTCTATCAAAATGTATTTTTGTGTATTTTGAATTTTTTGAAAAAAGTTGCAAAAGTCATATTCCTAATGTAGTATTTGCTTAAAACGGAATATGTTGTTACTCTAATGTCATATGCAGCATTAGTATCAATTACAAAACCAAACTTCTTTAAGTAAAGCACTCTTTTAAGAAAAACAATAAAAAAGACAAATTCTTCGAAGATCACCCTTGCGCGATCTGAAGGAAACTGTTGGCGTCATGACACAACTTAAGTTTTTTTTATTCAAAAGCGAATCTAATTATTATTTACCTGTCATATAGATTTAATTATATCTCGAGATATACAAAGAAGGTAATCTTGCAGCTTGAACTATATTTTACAGGACAATTTGGCCTAAAACACAAAAAATGGGATTTTTAAAAAAAATATTATAACATATTAAAAAAAAGAAACAATGTCTCGTTAAATTTGTTTTCTATTTTTCCTTAAGAGTGCAATTATTTATTAACATTTTCTGAGAAATCCCATTTTGATAACTTTTACAAATAAAAAATTTGAAAATCTTCATAGTAATGTTTTTCATATTTTTTTTCAAAATAATTTGGGTGGATTGCTTACACCACTAATATAATCGTTATACCAAGTTTTACTAAAATCCATGACATGAGCCAGAAATACTGCGTTTACTTACCATGGAAATGCTCAACAGACAATATTTATTGATATTAGTTATAACTTAAATTTTTGTAAACTTTGAAACCTGCTGAGTTTTCATAAATAACTACATATATATATTGAATATTTTTCTCAAAGACACCAACTAAAAATGTCGGCGATTTGTGTGACTTTTGACACCAGATAAGCTTTGATTGCAATTTTTTTAGGGATAAGGAGGTGAGAAACTTGGACGAGTAATTTGAGAGAAATAATTCTCCAGGGGTTCCCTTTAATTCGTTCCTTGGACTGAAGTGTGTATTCCGAAGACTTCCACATGAAAATTACCACCGAGAAAACTAATCTATCTGATTTTCCACTCAACTTTGCTGTCGAATATCTCGAAAACAAGAGCTAAACTATAAAAACGGCAACCAACACTCGCCATGGTCAAAATAGGTATGTATATAAATAAGGTCTCCTTCCTATTACATTTTTCCATTTCGGGTACAGTGTAATTAATTAAAACCCGTATTTCCAGTTAATTTCGAAGCACTAAAAAATCATAGAGTGAAAAATATGTTCTGCCTTTTTGTACAAAAAGGTCCCTTTGTATGGGAGGTACCAAATAGGGCCAGCCACTTCGCCATTTTACTCAAGGTGATTCGGATAGGTTCTTTGAAGGATAGGTTAGGTTGAAGAGAGGAGACGTTTAAACGTCTCATGTCCATGGACATACACTTAAGCCAGTGGTTCGGCCTGTTGTGCGCTCCTTATTCTTTACTAACTAACTACTAAGAGGAAAACATGTAAAATATTTAATATTGTATATCGGACCAAACATTTTTAAATATGATATGGTGTTAATGATGGCACTGTTGGGTCAAGGTGTAATCATTACCAGTGCACTATAGGAAATTTTACTACTGTTTTTACCAAAATAATTTTTTTTGCTTTAATATGAAAAGAAATAAACAATGTAAACATCTCGTTTTGAATTTTTTGGCAACATTGATTTACCGCTTCTTTATCAGCTGTTTTGTGTGGGATTTCTAAATGAGTTATCAAATAACAATTAAGTACAGTGAATTTTATGGTCATTTCAAATTAAATTTTTCAGTTTAAAAAAAAATGGAAAATAATGTCAAAGGTGAGTATTTTATTAGTATATAGTGATATTTTCGCGAACTCGTGCATTAGATTGGTTAAATTGGCAAAATTGAAGCGGCCTTAAGATGAGCTAATGGAATTATGACTTGGAATTTAATTTAGACTTACACAAAAATGCTAGCTCTTGCTAGATATAACACCATAACGGCTCCATAGGACAGTCATTCACCTTCCAATTCTAATATATTTCAGTTGCGGAACTGTGCACACTTTTTTAAAAAATGAATTTTCGCAGGTGTCAAATTTAGTACTACGTAATAAAAAATATTTTTTTTAATTCAATTTTTTTAATAAAATCCTATTTAAAACATAACTTAAATGTTACTTCTTTAAATTGTTAAAAAAAAGTTCTCCTGTTAACTTCTAAAGTTTATGAACACGCGAAAATTTTTTTTTATACAAAATTTTTTTGAGTTTATGAACAATTTTTACTTTTACATCCCTCCCTCTTCCCAAAAAATCATTCAAATCGGTCAAGCCGTTTGGCTGTAAGGGGTCAAATTTCCTTTAATGCAGTGGGTTAAAACGTGGAACATAAACACGATTTTTTGTCGCAAAAATGATTAAATATGGTAAAACGGGCAAAGAGGTTTTATGTATGGTACAGGAGACCAGAAAGGCTATAGCCTCATGGCTATATATATATATATATATATACATGGCTCACATATACATAGCCGCGGCCAACATTTGATAGACATAATCTTAAAAAAATAAATGCCAAAGGATGTTCTTTCAAATGATAATAAACATTCCCCATCCAATTTGAATTTTCTGTATTTTTTTCTTTAAAAAAGTAGGGAGCCTCGAAATGGATCACGCTAGATATATTTATTGTAAATCGTTTTAAAATTCTAAGACGATTTAGCCATGTCCGTCCGTCTGTTGTAATCACGCTACAGTCCGTAATAATACAGCTAGGTTGATCAAATTTGGTTGAAATATGTACTTTTTTTATTTTTAGGTTGTTTGAAATTTCAAATGGGCCATATCAGTCATGTTTTGCTATAGCTACCCTATAGAGGTCGCTTCAAAATAAATTTGAAGCTCCCCTATGGAGAAATATAGCAGAAACTTTACAGTTTGTATGCCATTTTGTAAAGAAGTCATCACAGCAAAATTTTACAAATCGGTTCATATCTTGTTATAGTCACCCTATAGAGGTCGCTCCAAAATATACGTATTTCAACCATAAATACCACATTTTCTCATTTTTAACTGTATCTTTGCAGTTTGTATTTAATTAAGACAAGAAATCATCGCAGTAAATTTTTTTTAAATTAGTTCATATTTTGTTCTAGTCCGCGTATAGATGTCTCTCCCAAAAAGGCTTATTTAAGCCATAAACACCACATTTTCTAAGAAATTTAGCTGAAACTTTGCAGTTTTTATTCTATTTTGCCAAGAATTCGTCTCCATAAAATTTATACAAATTAAATTTTATTTTTAATCTACATGTAGTAGATGTAGCTCTCAAAAATGATATTTTAAGCCATAAATGCCACATTTCTCAGGTGAAAATTGCGGCGTTCGTTTTTTTTAAAATTTGCTTAAAAAAGGATCGTTTCATGATTTGCTACATACCATAAGATTTTTTCACTAACTAAATTGAATGCAATCCATGGTGGAGGGTATATAAGATTCGGCGTGGCCGAACTTAACGCTTTTACTTGTTTGTTCTGTTATTTTTCTTTTCTGGATTGAGTCAAACACTTTTGGGAACCCTATGAAATAAAAGGTGTGTAACTCTTCAGTCCCGTTTTAACTCAAGCAATAACTTGCGTTTTTCTCCTATCATACCAAATGGCGTCTGGACCAGAATAGCATTAAGCCGACGATATGCGTCCCAAACAAAACATCTTGATTTTCAAATAATTTTTTTTGGAATATTTAATAATGTTTGTTTCAAATATATTTTCTTCGTATTCAAACATATGAAAATTGGCGATTTTCACCCGTGTGTAGCGTTAACGAAAACTGGAATATGGGTCAATAACTATTGGTCTACGAGTATATAACAAATAAGATTTTAATGAAAATAAAATTATATTACATATGATTTCTGTTCATTTACTTAGTAAATTTTACAATTTTTACAACAACAATATAGAAAAAATGGTAAACATTTTTGAAATTGTAAAATCTAATAGGTGAAGGAACAGACATATGTATATATATGAAATATATAATAAAATTAATAGAAATATTATATTAATTAAAAATTATTCTCGTCACTTTTAGCTTTAGTAGAAATGGCTGTTGCATAGTGTAATCCAGATAGTGAATTAAAATATTCATTTTGTATATCATACGGAAAACACAAGAAACTGTCTGTAAATTACATATCTTTGTTTATAGAAAATGTTACCTGTAACAAAAATAAACCTTTATAAACTATTGATCTCACAATACTCTCGCTCTCTCTTTCCTTCTCTCTATCATCTCTCTCTTTCTACCATTTCTCCCTCCCCCCACGAACGAACCAGACATCAAATAATGTATCTGAAACTAAACGGTGAGTGGGTAAGAGTTTATGTAAATTAAAAAGTGAATAGAATGAGGAATACGTTTAGCAGTGTTGCTACGCTTTGGCGTTTTTCTGTTTGACATCAAGTTTAGTTGCTTACGCTTTCTTAACTCTGACGGACACGTTTTCCTCTCAAGATATTTTGGGCTGAATAAAAAATAAAAGAAAGAGATCGGAAAACATTTTTCATTCCAAAAAAAATATAATACATTTATAAAATAAAGAAAAGTATGTCCGCCCATATCTTGAGAAACGGTAGTGCCGCAGCCATTCTAAAGAAATATTTACCACGTCAACTCAACAACAACACCAGCTTTGTCAAAGTAATTCATTCACTCTGCTCAAGATTTGTGTAATTTGTGTTTGTTATTTATATGCAATAGACAATAAGTGTTTAAAACGTTTAAAAGAAAAACATTAAATGTTTTCTATACGAATTATTATTACATAATTGTGCAACTATTTTTTCCATTCGTGTGTTCGCTGCCGAGAACAGAGCGGAGAAAAAGTACAAAAGTATAAATGAAAATAAAATAAATCTGACAGTTCGCACAAAAAACAACAAATTGCGTGCTGAGCACATACGAATGCTGTCAATTTAGCGGAGAGTACTGGCTGGAGTGAATAAGTCTTGTCTTGTCTTCCATCCATTCATATAAAAAACAAGCAAAACAAACTCCCCCAGAGAGAAAGATAACATTGTTGTTCGAATCGAAAACATGTGTTCTTATCAGGTGGCCTTGCTTTGCTTTGCCGTGCCTTTCTTTTGTCGCTCTCATGTGTTCACGATCACCGTATCTCTTTTTTTAATCGCTCTTAATTAGGGTCTCTTCAATTTAGTATGTGATTAAAAATTCTTTGTTTAGTTGAGAGATGCTAAATAAAAACCTGTTGTTTGTTTACCTGTATTTTTATTTTGTTTTGATAACATCTACTGTATCTTCTTTACATCAGTGAGATAGTTTTACGTTCTGCTGTGTTTAATAATTGCCGCAGAAGGTGCAATCTAATAAAAAGTATGGAAAGACAAAGCTCGGGAGGAGACGACTGTATAATGCCATCCACCTTTATTTGTCAACCACATTCATTCCAAATGCTAAATCGACTTAGCATGTTTTTAGGGACATTTCATTTTTAAATTCTAAATATTCCAAATTATGTTTAGTCAAAATTTGGTGTTTATCCGTAAACCCAATCTAGTTACTTATTCGCAAAACAGTTCAGGTCGTTCGGTTTGCATTGCAAAGGAGTTTCATACAAATTTAAAAATTTCGTAAAACTTTGATCGCCTCTCCTGAAAAGTTAGCATGTTTTGGAATGGAGGTATCCACATGTAAAATGTGTCTTCTGGAGAGTACACTCAGTATCATTAATGTGATTAAAATCCATGTTCCAGTTTAGTTCAATATTTTTACTAATTTTTAGTTAAATTTTCCTCAAAACTAGGAAATTTTTGTAAATGGGAAAGATTTCAAAGATTTAATAAACTGTTCACGTACTTAGAGAACTTTTTCGATTTCAATTGATACTGAAGGGTCCTACAATTATGAATTGACCACGCAATTTTATTGAGAATGTTTCTTGTAGGGTGCCTCAGTAAGAATGCACTTTTTAAATTTAGTCTAATTATTTTTGTGCAAGTGGCAACTCTGAAATTTGGCAGCTGTCACATATTATTATTCCGATTGAAGATTGAAGAAAACAGACAACTAATAAATGGAGTTTTAATTTAAATGATTTAATAATTTATTTGAAAAGTAGTATATAAGGGTGTTTCAGTAAGAACTTTGCTTTTTAAAATAACACGTATTTTTGAACCGGTCAGCGATGGCAATCGCCTACGCTGATGATATTGCGATTTTAGCATCAAATATACAAGCAGATGCAAAAGAGGGAGGGCTCGTGGTTAATCAATCAAAAACAAAGTATGTCGTCATCTGAAATCCAAGATCACGTGACATCAAAAAAATCAAAATTAATTTTATGACTGATTATAGTCTATTAGGCTAAACTACACATTCCTACAAAATTTTGGAGTTCAATATCGAAAATTTACCATTTTATATTTATAGAGTGATATTCAAAATGACTTTACAGCAAACAAGGTCATTAAAAAAGCGGAAAAATTCATAAATTTAATTCAGAATGCACGCCACAACTTATTGCGCTATATGTATCTTTTAATTTCGCCTTAATATTCTAAAATCCCTAAATTTGGTCAAAAGCTTAAAATTACTTTACTTTGTTTTTTGCTTCTCCTGAAAAATCATGAAAGGTGACGATGTATATGATACTGTCCAGCACTTCTGAAAGAACAAGGCCACATGAAATCAATATAGGCGGCATTTACTTTAAGGAGTAGACAAGTTCAAGTAAAGGGTTTTCCAACAAGAGGTGTTATTTGGGTATTCAAAGAAAAATGCAATTTTTTAAGACAAATGATCGGATGTTTATTTCATAATAAAGTATGCCGTTAATAATGAAAAACAACATCAGCCAAATGGCCACCACGGCCACGCTTACAGGAGCATATCCTTTTCATGAAATTTTCCAATTTTCCTCGATAGCCTCACGAATTATATCTTTGAGGTCTTGAATCGACGCTGGGCTGTTGGTGTAGACCTTATCTTTCACGTGGCCCCAAAGGAAGAAGTCGCAAGGTGTTAAATCACAAGATCTCGGTGGCCAATTGTGATAACCTCTTCGAGAGATAACACGGCCCGTAAACTTTTCCCGTAACTATTGATCCAACCTCATTTTCGAAAAAGTAAGGTCCGTCCAATGACCCCGCCGGACGATAAACCGCACCAAACAGTCACACGTTGAGGATGGAGAGGCTTCTCAACAATAACTCTTGGGTTTTCCGAGCCCCAGATGCGACAATTTTGCTTGTTGACGTAGCCACCGAGGTGGAAATGGGCCTTATCAGTCAAGATGATTTTCCAATTTTAATAATATCAATGCGTTGTTGAATCGTGTATCGTTCCATGTTTAGTAATGGCGTAGTTTCTACTTGTCAAATGTCTAAGAATAAAAGCTTCAAAAGTGACAGCTACCGAAATACCGGGTGATTCAAAATAACACCTCTTTTTCGAAAACCCGTTACTTGGGCGTTTTAATAAGCAACGACAACAGTGCAATAGACTGTATACAAGATCGAATGGTATCAGCAAACTAAGCCAAAAATTTTAACAAGAACCTGCCAGCTGAGAATATACAGGGCTTTCCAATAAGAGTGATATTATATCTTTGAAAAAACACACATATTGTTAAGGAAAATCAAAAGTTTTTTATTTAATGTGAAGTACTATCGAAACAATTAAGTTCTAAATAAAACGTCATTTAAATGGCATCCACGACTTCTTCTGCAGGAATTCGATGAACCCAATTTTTGAGCACTTATTCCACTAAATCAAGTCGAATGTCATGAATGGCACGTTCAATATTGACTTGTAAAGCTTAAAGAGAGTTTGATTTATTTCGAAAGACTAATGATTTCACATAACCCCACAAGAAATAGTCTAATAGTGTTAAGTCACAACTTCTTGGAGGCCATTCAATATCACAATTTCTTGAAATAATCGAACCTCCAAACTTTTCTCGCAACAATAAAATTGTTTCATTTGCTGTGTGACACGTAACCACAATCGGTCAATGGTAAAAATATAGCTCTTAACGAGAGCTGAAATATTGCTCATGGGTGTCAAGGTCGTAGGTCGACTGGAAAGTGTTTTTTTTTTTGATTTAAAAAAAGGACTTAGCGCATAAAAAGTTGCAATTGGAGAACGATTATTTTGATAATAAAACTGAATAATTTGTAAACGTTGTTCTTGCGTATATATCTCCATAATGAAATTGTAAACACTACTGAATACAATAAGAAACAAATGACAGATCATGACGTATTACAAATGGCCGAAACGTCACTTCAAAATCATATCATCCCTATTGGAAAACCCCTTATAATACCATTATAAGTGCCATAGTCACTTAGGGATCAGAAGTTTGGTTCATGACGAATTCCGTGGAAGAGTCGCTCAAATTCTTAGACGAATATTTGGCCCAAGTGAATACATCTTGAGGAGCAATGCAGAACTGCTACAGATCAATCATGGCGAGGATGTTGTAAAATACACAAAGGCATAGATGGATAGACAATTCACCCGTGGATCAGAACCGTGTACAAAAGTTTGTTCTTGACTACACCTCACAAATTGCAAGTAATAAAGGTCGCCCACGTAAGCGCCGGGTTGTAGAGCCCCACGGCACTGATGACAGGTTATTACTCTTTTCATAAATTTATCACAGAGACATGGCTGTATCTCACCGACGAATTGGTTCTAGTTTATTCGCATAAACCCGAAATTTCACATAACCCCAAAGAAAGAAATCGCGCGGCGTTAAATCTAATGATCTTGGTGGCTAAATTTAAATAAATCACTCTTATTGAGACACCCATTATATTTTTATATTGAATTTTCAGATTATACGGTTGGACTAGTGTAACTTCTAAACGTCTTGACCGATTGGTGTTATTTTTACACATTACAAGTTATTAACATATGGGCAAATCCTGCGTGACGAACGCTACATTCGTACGCGTTTTCGGATTAAAATATAACAATTTTTTGGTCTTTCAAAAGAGATGCTTTCAACTTATACATAGTGTTTAGTAGGATATGAGTGTTCTTTCGAATGCCATAAAAAATTTTTTGTAACATGTATAAGTTGCGAAAAAATGTATCACAAATTATTGTGATGCACGCTACAAAAAATGGAAGTAGGTTTGAAGGTTAAGGTATGTTTTCGTAATTTTTAGCAAATTTTGCATAATAAAGCACACAATATGAAATACCTATAAGAAAGATGAATATAAGAGAATTTAAAAACAAAAATTATTTGCAGCCTAAAATTGTTGCAGTTTTTTATCAAAAGCCGTGAACTCTATGTGACGCACGCTACGTGACGCACGCTACATTTTTTCCAGTCAAACTTTTTTTTAGTAGAAATTATGTTGATTTTCTTCGAAATTAAATTTTAATAAAATGCACACATAGGTGTAGTTATTTTTCTCTGTAATTAATAATTTGATTTTAATAAATGCAAATTGTTGTGCTAAAAAAGAATTCAGAACATGCATTTTGCGACTTGAAATCACAATCGCCTATTTTAGGGGAAATGCGATTGCCATCACATGGGCGGATATGTTCTTTTATTACGAAAGGAAGTGTGATTAATTTCTTCTTATGTTAAGGGTCCCAATATTCAAGACGATGTCATTGATTTGGCTCCAAAGACAATAAAACATTGTGATAAGAATTTGTGAAAAATTTGTACTAAAAAAATGGCATTTAACTAAATACTAAATAAATTATCTTAAATTTACTCACAAAATTAACTTATTTTAAAATGTTATTGCCTTTGGCGCCAATTCAATGACAATGTCTTTAATTTTATTCAGTACATGTGAGGGCGGTGGAACGTATATAATACTTATACGTCCACCGAGAAAATACAATTACAATTGAAAACAACTAAGAAAGTTCAGTCGGGTTAACCGACTTAAGAATCGCCTCAAAAAAATGTTCGTAAATTTATTTTAAGTAAAATATTACCAATTCAAATTGCATTTAAATACTTTAATGTACTGGTGTATTAAAATTTGTTTTTATTCGACCTTTTGGTATTAATCAATAAATAGTCAAGCTCGAGTCGTAATTTTATTGTTATTAAAACATGTGATAATTTACATGTATATTTTTTTATATATTTCTCTGTTTTTACATATTATTGAAGTTTTCCCTGATGATGCAATTTAAAGTAATTGCGAACTATTGGAAATTAAATAAAATGTTTTAATAACAATAAAATTATGACCTCGAGCTTGACAATTTATTGACTATTAAGTATGTACTGGTACGAAGATTGCTATATATATTTCTGGCCTAATAATGAATATTCGAATATTTATCATCAAAAATGGTTTTATTGTTTTTAAAAGTATTCTCCAGCATGATTTATACATTTTGCATGCGCTCAAACCAATTGTCGAAGCACTTTATCCACTCCGATTGAGACACCTCCAAAACATGGTTTTTGAACGCTTCAACAGCATCTTCTGTCGTCAAAAATCGTTGACCACGCATTTTTTTCTTGATGTGCGGGAATAAAAAGAAGTATTGGGTGCCAAGTCAGCGCTGTACGGCGGATGACCCATCAATTCGACGTTTTGGCAGGTCGAAAAGGCTCTGGTTTGAGCCGATGTGTGAGAGCTCTCATTGTCATGGTACACAATGATTCGTCTTCTCTTGTTCGTTTTTCGAATTTTTCCGAAGACTTCAGGCAAACAAATTATGGTGTACCACTCAGAATTGACCGTCCTACATTGCTCAAGCGGAACATTCGCCACATGACCAGTTTTGCCAAAGAAACATGCGACCATTTGCTTCGAAGTGTTTCTTCCACGAACAACTTTCGTTGGATTTGGCTCGTCTTCAAAGACCCACACGGTCGATTGCTGTTATGTTTCGGGCTCATACGCATAGATCCAAGATTCGTCACCTGGGACGATCTTATAAACGTCTTTTGAAGCACCGCGATCGTACTGTTTCAAAATTTCTTTGCACCAATCGACACGAGCCTTTTTTTGAGCGATTGTCAAATTGTCCGGGGTCCAACGAGA
This sequence comes from Eudasyphora cyanicolor, assembly GCA_963930755.1. Taxonomy (NCBI): domain Eukaryota; kingdom Metazoa; phylum Arthropoda; class Insecta; order Diptera; family Muscidae; genus Eudasyphora; species Eudasyphora cyanicolor. The sequence continues at coordinate 146,886,222 of OZ005736.1, forward strand.
ACAAACCTTTTGCTGGTGGAAGAACATGACGATCTTGCATTATCAGTTCACACACGGCATCAATGTTCTCTGGCACAACGGCCGTTTATGGTCGACCTTCGTCTTTGAGCGAGCGTCGGCCACGATTGAATTCATTAAACCAGTTTTTCACAGTGCTATAGGATGGTGCTTCATCACCATACAAAGATTTAAGTTTATCGATGCACACTTGTCGTGATAATCCACGTCGAAAGTTTGAAAAATGATCGCACGAAAATGTTGACAAGTAATTCAATTTTTGTGCCAAATTGATTTTTTCAACTCACTGTAAACAACACAAATGATTGTCGTACGTCAAAACGTTCTGAGTACGTTTATGCTAAAACATGTCAAACTTTCCAATGGAAATGTCAGATATATATATATAGCAACCCTCGTATGAAAGTTATAAGCTGTTAACTTTTGGTGCAAAATGGTCCATTTGTCCATTTTTCATTGAACTGTAGGTACTATAACAGCATTACACTCTACACAATTTTAAGTATTAGCTTTTGGTGCAAACTAGGCCATTTGTGGGAGGTATTAAAAGGGACATGCCGATGGCGCCCAGTTTTTACTGGACTGTAGGTACTATAAAAGCATTACACTGTACAAAATTTCAGGTATTTTTATGAACGTATATTAAAGCTATAAACAGTTAACTTTTGGTGCAGAATGGTCCATTTGTGTGGGAGCTACTGAAAGGGGCGTGGCAAATTCGCCCATTTTTCTCATGTCGGTAGCTACTAATAATCTAAACTAATGTGTGGAATTTCAGAAGATTCATCGATAAAACATCGTAGCCTATTCTTTTAAAGATTAAGAACGTCTTTGGCGCAAATTTTTACATTTGTGGCAAAAAATGACTCTATGTGTAAAATTTATATGTTAGTTATTTTAAGATTGATCACAACCTTAAATTTTTTCCTTGGGCTAACATTTTCAATGAACAATTCCGTAGATTAATCACAACCTTACATTTTTTCCTTAGGCTAACATCTTCAATGAACAATTCCGTAGTCTACACTTAACCCCATGTCTAGACAAAGCTGTGTCTTTTAATCTTAGCGATATCGGAGAAGGAATACGTGAAGTTACCGTCAAGGAATGGTAAGCTAAAATAAATCAATCTATCAATCTCAGTGTATAATAGCAATCAAAATATATGTATCTCTCACAGGTTCGTCAAAGTCGGAGATACCGTAGAGCAATTCGATAATCTTTGTGAAGTACAGTCGGATAAGGCATCTGTCACTATTACCAGTCGTTATGATGGTAAAATTACCAAACTCCACTACCAAGTCGATGATGTTGCTTTGGTGGGCAAAGCTTTGTTGGATTTCGAAATAGAGGATGAGGAGGATGGTTCAGATAGCTCGGATAGTTCAGATTCCGATGGTGAAGTGGTGAAACCCAAGGAAGCAGCTGCTGAGAATAAGGAAGCGGCGAAACCAGCTCCCGCCAGCGATGAGGATGTCGCTCGCCACATTACTCTGGCCACACCGGCTGTTCGGCGTATTGCCAAAGAGAATAAGGTTGATTTGTCCAAAGTACAAGCCACTGGCAAAAATGGTCGCGTCTTGAAGGGTGATGTAATGGAATATTTGGGTATGGTGCCACCCGGTACTCAAGTACCACATCCCACACTTGTGGCCAAGGGAGCGTGTGGTGGAGCGGCTGCTGTCAGATCTTCGGTCGCAGTGCCTGCCGATCGTGTCGAACCATTGAAGGGCGTACGCAAGGCTATGATGAAAGCTATGACCGAATCTTTGGTAAGTTATTTAGGACATTGATATAATATCCAGTTGTTCTAATAAATCTGCTTATCTCTCTTTTCTCGTTTGCATCTAGAAAATCCCTCACTTTGCCTACAGCGATGAAATCGATATGACCCGTTTGGTACAATTTCGCGAACAATTGAAGGAAGTGGCTGTGGAAAATGGCATTGGAAAATTGACTTTTATGCCATTCTGCATTAAAGCAGCATCCATCGCCTTAGCCAAATATCCCATTTTGAATAGTTCCTTGGACTTGGAAAATGAAACGATTATCTATAAGGGATCCCATAATATTAGTGTAGCCATTGATACTCCTCAGGGTCTGGTGGTGCCCAACATTAAGAATGTCCAAAGCAAAAATATCATTGAAATTGCCAAAGACTTGAATGCTCTTGTCGAAAGGGGACGTAAGGGTACTTTGACTCCTCAAGATTTTGCCGATGGCACCTTCTCTCTGTCTAATATTGGCGTGGTTGGTGGTACCTATACTCATCCCTGTATAATGGCACCTCAAGTGTCCATCGGGGCCATGGGTCGTACTAAGGTTGGTATTCAATTACAGCTAATCTTTGCAAATGGTATTTATCAGGACTCATGTAATTTTACTTACTTATTTTGATTTCATCAGGTTGTTCCTCGTTTCAATGAAAAGGATGAAATCGTCAAGGCTTACATCATGAGCGTCAGTTGGTCTGCCGACCATCGTGTCATTGATGGTGTTACCATGGCCAGCTTCTCGAATGTCTGGAAGAAATATTTGGAAAATCCTGCATTATTCTTGTTGAACTAAGCGAGAATTGGGCAAAGTTGGCAGGGCAAATGCGCTCCCGATTGATCGATTGATTCTACCCCTTCGAAAAGGCTGTATTGTTGCATTTATTTTGAAAAAACAAAGCAAAGTTTAAAGAATATGTAGTTATTTAGTTGTGTCCATTGTAGGACGAGTTTTCTGTAACTGTTTAATGTGCATTTATAAATAATATTCAATTAAGTTTAAGACGGTTACAGTTAACCAACCGTTGGTTTTAGTAGTTTTCTTTTGTGCCGTTACATTTATTTTAAAACCTTAAGTGATATACCATTAAAATTTAGAAATAAAATTGCATTTATTTCCGTAATTACATTGAGTTTTTCTCAGAGACGAAGTAATAATGGTTCAGAGGTGAAAAGGTAACAAAAAGGGTGAGAAAAAAAATTGACGGTCGATATGAGTTGATCTAATAATAAAACTTTAAACTTTTTATTTCGATGAAGTGTATCGTACTTAAAAAAAATCACTTAGCTTCCCGAATAAACAATTCCCAAAATAAATTCGAAAATCCCCCAAAACGGATTTTTTATTTTTCCCCAAAATTTATTATACGAAAATCCGAGCTCAAAATTCCTTTTGCAATTCATAGTTTAACACATTAGTGCATAAAAAAATGGTAAAGGTTTATATTTTATAGCTTTGCGATTGTTGAAAACGTCCAAGTATTGACATTTTCGTAAAAAAAATTTTAATTTGAAGAAGAGTGGCAACGCCATTTATAAACAACTTTTGAATTTTCCTTTAAGACGAATATAAATAAAATATAACAAATTCGTAAAAAGTAACAAAATACAACAATTCGATACCTCCATTCTAAACTATGCTAAGTGCAAAAAGGTAGTTTTTCAGGAGAGGCAATCAAAGTTCGATGAATTTGTGTGGAATTCCTTTATAATGCAAATAGAATGACCTGTACTGTTTTGTGAATAACTTTTGATTGGGTTGACGGATCAACACCAAATTTTGACTGAATATAATTTGGAATATTTAGAAATTAAAAATGCAATCTCCGTACACTTTTCGCGGAAACAAACATACGAGTATAAATTGCGATATCTCAGAATCGATCTAATTTTTTTTTCCATACATTTTTTATTGGTCCATATGTACTCTGGGGTTGACGTAGGTTCAGAAGTTACATTATAATAACTGAAAATCTTCAGCAAATTACAAAGACAAAATATTTGATATGAGCTTTCAATTATATTTTCTTTGTTAATTTGTTTTTCCAACAAGAGGTGTTATTTTGGTATTCAAAAAAAAAATCAATACCATCCAACTCCGACCATAAACCAGTAAGGAGAGGCAGAAAGTCGGGCGGGGCCGACTATATAATACCCTACACCTCCCTAACAATGCGATAAGGGTTATTGCGATAATAATTTGGAATAATTGGTAAATGGGTAAGAACATATATATGCGGATATATCTAATTCTGAACCGATAATCGCTAAATTAAACAATATTCGTTCCTAAATTGAGAAACATCTTTCTGGAGAATTTTGTAATGATCGGAAGTAAAGTACAACTTCTATAGCGCTTTGTAACCAAATCAGGAGGAACATATATATGAAGCTTATATATAAATCTGAATCGATTTTCCATGAATACTCATTCATGTAAAATAGAAACCTCTTTCTGTCGAATTTCGTACTGATCGGATATAAAATACAGTCTCTACAGCGCTTGAATGTCAAATCGGTGCTAACATATATATGGGGGCTATATCTAAATCTGAACCGATTTTCTCCAAATTTGGCAGTATTCCTTCGTGTAATAAGAAACCTCTTTCTGCCGAATTTCGCTGTGATCGGATATAAAATACAGTTTCTACAGCTATTGAATTTCATATCGGGGGTAACATATATATGGGGGCTATACCTAAATCTGAACCGATTTTCTCCGAATTTGGCAGTATTCCTTCATGTAATAAGAAACCTCTTTCTGCCGAATTTCGTACTGATTGGATATAAAATACAGTTTCTACAGCGCTTACATGTCAAATCGGGTGCAACATATATATGGGGGCTATATATAAATCTGAACCGATTTCCCCCAAATTTTGTATTGTATCTAAGTGTATCACGAGACTACTCTCTGTCAATTTTTGTACAAATCGGTTACAAAATGTTGCTTATACAGTGCATATATGCCAAATCGGAGGTACATATATATGGGAGCTATATGTAAATCTGAACCGATTTTAACCAAATTCAATAGGGATCGTCCTTGGGCCTAAAAAAAGGTATGTGCAAAGTTTCGTTGAGATCGGACCATAATTGCGACCTGTACTTTGATTACAAGAATACGTTTACAGACAGACAGACGGACAGACAAACAAATGCACAAAGTCATAATACCCTGTACCACAGTGTGGTGTAGGGTATAAATATAAATGGGAGCGTAAACTGTATTCCAAAGGAATTATAAAAAATCCATAATATAGAGTGATTTTTGAAGAGCTTTCGGATTTGATTTAAAAAAAACATAAAATTTAGAGAAATGTCTAATATAATTCATTTATGTAATAGACCATTTATTATTTTTTCGGTACTGATTTCCGGACCGAAAAAGTTTCCATTTGACCTACAAACTCCAATAAAAAATTTGGTGCCGATTGGATAAAGCTAAGGTCTGCCCAAAGTTGTTTGAAAACACAAAACTCACTTTACATGAACAAAATTTGGGTTTTTATCAAATGTCACATGTTCAAGTAATTAAAAAATATTTTATTAGCATGAACAGTTTTTAAATGATCTTTGAATAAAATTTTCTAAATGGTTACTAGATCCAGTGATTAATTTCGCACCGTAGAATCAGTTGGGCATGTATCACATACAATATCTGGAGCAAAACTGCCCTCAAACAGACAGATATTTCATGATGTGATAACTGTAATGTATAATGCTGCGACGCCTCTGACCACTGTTGGTGAGCTTGTGATTAATCGATCTACACATCAAAATTTTTGGGCGCCCCCAAAATCCCGGCTGGTACTGGAGAAAAGATGGCCAAAGTCGTTCATGATACACTCATCAAATACAGGTCAAAACACTGGATCGTGCATTTTGTTGCAGAACAAATTAGATCGAAAATTAATCAAGTTCCCATGTTCTCATCACATGATGGAGATAGTATTGAAACATGTGTTTGAGGTTAAACTTCGGCGACTTGTGGTCCTGAAGTGCCTATTTTTAACCGTTTTGCTGCCGTTTGGGTAAGTCTCGACACAAACGGACTCGAAGATCCAACTGTACGCTCAAAAATAAGTAATGCTGACTGCGAAGTCATTAAGAAATTCTGCATTAAACAGCTAAATGAAACACAAATCCGAGCTGATTACAAGGAACTATTACAATTAACAATAATGTTTCTTGGTGGTGTCGGCGATAACTTCCGAACACCTGGTCCAACATCCCACGCAAGGTTCATGGGAAAAGGCATTTATGCCTTAAAAATATACCTATTTCTAGAGCAGTTTGCATTGACATAACGAGAGTCCAGTGGGCGTGGCAAAATGCCATACGAGCACCAAATCAAGATATACACTTGTTGAAAGACAAGATGTGTCTGAAGCGGTTTTGAAGAAATGGAAAAATCATTTGTGGTATTTGGCCATAGAATCAATGGCTTTGGCATTTTTCGATACGGATGTTTCGCTCGAAGAGAAACGAAAAATGCTTAGGCATCTGCAATCAACAGAGCCCGTCGTAAATCTGAAAAACGATCGAAAATTCTCCTACCCGAAACTATTGCTGTGTAATAATTTGAGCGATTTCGTCTCATACAAAACCAAACATTTTTTCGGTGCTTTTGGATTGAGTACTGAATTTTTAAAGCATGACCCATCCATTTGGGAAGATTATCAAGATACTCGCGATGTTTGTCGTAATCTGTTTGTTGTTAACGACACTGCTGAACGCGGTGTACAATTTATGAATGATTACAACAGAATACTTACGAAAGACGAAGAGCAAAATCAATTTATATTACAGTGCATTGAAGAATATCGTAGAAAATGTCCCTCACATAACAAGTCAGATCTAATATAATATTGAAATAATTGTATTTTTTGTTTTTCAACGATCTCAATATTTAAAAACTATTTATTAATTAATAATACAAAGAAATGTTATTTTACTTACTTAAACATACGATTTTTGAATAAAAAAAAATATTTCCCCTATAAAGTGGGTTCTAAATTTTGAATGAATTTTGGGCAGACCCTAGGGTTATCCGATCGGCACAAACATTTTTATGGAAGTCTTGTAGGCCAAATGGAAACTTTTTCGGTCCGGAAATCAAAGATCGCAGCAACTTTCACTTTTTGCATCATGTGCTATAAACGGTCTAATATTTAATTGTATATAATTCAATGTTTAAAGATGAAAACACGAACCCAACTGAGCTGCCAAAAACAGTGTTGCCAAAAAGAAAATTGGGAAAAAATCGCCTATTATAAGAACAATTTGTTAAGTTTTCCTTATTTTTTTCATATCTTAAAAAATCGTCATTTTGAGGGAAAAATCGTCAAATCGTCATGTTCTATTTTTTGCCTCTAAAAATCGTCATTTCTGGTACCACTGGTTAAAAAACAGTTAAAAAAGAACAATATAAAAGCGTAAAAAAAGTAATAACAACTAAAAATAAGAAAAGTGCATGTTTCACGATTTTTTGGTTGGTTCTAGCCAGACAATTTGGCGTTTTAGGAGTCTGAAAAACAGCAAAGTTAATGCCAAAAGCACTTACATGGTAGCACTGGCCTACGCTCTGCTGCTCAGTAAAATTTATTTTACTGTGGTTCTCTCTTGTCGTCACTGTTTTGATGATTCACTGGACTGACCAAACAGCCACACATTTCTGCTGAGAGTGAAATAATTGATATATTTCTTTCAAAAAATCGAAGATTACATTTTTAACTCCTACGTATTTTATTATAAAAAGTTTTAATGATCTCGTACTAAAGTACATAATTATATTTAGGAATAAAATTCCAATAAAAAACTAAGGAACTTAACTTCCCTTACCTACACAATAAACGCAATTTTTAATTGTTTATCTTTGTTATGGAAAAAAAGGTTGGGCCCCCCCGAACCAAAATCCTGGATACGTCCCTGAAAAGGGCAATGCAAGTTTTGCACTTTTTTGCAGAAAAGAATTCGCCATTATATTTTAGAAGAGGTGCACGAAAACTACTTCTACTTTTGTCGAGTTCGAACCGCTCATTTTTTTGTTCTTATTTTCGAATTAATATTTCGCCGGAAAAAGCCGAAAACACCAGTACTATTAACGATCTATAAGATTATGTAAAAGATGAATCCAAATTATGTTTTATTTCGACAGTTTTATCACTTTGAATGTGTACAACGGTCACGTTCGACACCGTGCCCATATACACAAAATTACAGCGCTCTCGCTAGCAAATTGTTAATGATATCTAATTTTCAAAATTTGGCTCATGTGGGCGGGGCCACGCCTCTTGCACCGATCCCGCCCATTTTTGTACTAATCACGTATCCAGCCACCAAATACATATACAGGGTGGCTGATGAATATCGCACATTAAGAAACTCAAATAACTTTTTTTCTATTTAATGAATCTGGTCATTTTTATTTTATTTTGTAGATTGATTTTTAGATTTAACAAAAATGGATAACTGGGACACTGAAACAAGAATTTGGATTGTCGGCCGCTATCACGCACTGGAGTCCGTAGTTTCGGTCCAAACAGAGCATAGGAGCACGTTTGGCGGCAATCCTCCAAGCAGATGGACCATAATGAGACTTATTAACAATTTTGCCGAGCATGGGACAGTCAACAGAAGACCTGACCACCGAAAGCCTTCAGTTCGGACGGAGGAAACAATCGCTGCTGCCATACAAAACAATCCAAGAGTTTCGACAAGAAGCTTATCTGCTCAATTGGGTATAAGCAGACAGTCATTGCAGTGAATTATGCACAAACATTTGGAGTTATTTCCATATAAAATTCAAATGGCCAACAAAGTGAACTCAGCAGACTTCCCGATTCGCTTGGAATTTTGCCAGAAGATGCTTCAAATGGTGGAAGAGGACGGAAACATGTTGAACTATCTTTTCATGTCTGACGAGGCCCATTTCGATTTAAACGGCAACATAAACAAACAAAATTGTCGAATATGGAGTGCTTCCAACTCACAGATATTCCATGAGACGGAATTGCATCCACTTCGTGTCACAGTGTGGTGTGCAGTTTCATCACGCTGCATTGTCGGACCCTAATTCTTCGAAGAAAACGGTCACACCGTTAGGGTTACTGGACACCGTTACTTGAGCATGTTGAGTGAGTTTTTCTATCCAGAATTACGCCGAATGAGAATTTTTTCAACTCTGTGTGGTTGCAACAAGAAGGTGTATCTCCTCACATAGCCCGGCCTGTTATGACAGAATTGCGACGAAAATTTCCCAATAATGTGATTTCCAGAAACTCCACAATTCCGTTGGAGGTACTATCCTTTTTTATAGTACCTACAGTCCAGTACAAATTGGGCGTTATTGTCACTCCTCCTCTAGTACCTCCCACACAAATGGTAACAATTTAGTAAAATCGAAAGGGTCAATTATGTAAATTGTAATTTTTTGTTCGTTTTATTTTGGAATTACCCATACCCTTACTTTATGAGTAATATTACATGGTTTTATGGGTGAGAGATGTCAGAAAGTTGAAAAAAATTGTTCAATTGTCATATATTCATTGTAAATTTTGTCTAGAATACAAAATATGAAAACATTTAGATGATTTGAGCGCCCCATTAGGTGAGTTGGTAGCGTGCTCGCCTACGAGTTGGGGGGTCGTGGGTTCGATTCCCACCAGATGCTCTGGTCTGACGCTGCAAAATCTAGCCACATGGTAACCCGGCTTTTCCCTGGACCGTAAAATTAGAATATAAATGTACTTTGTATTGTAATTCATATAAATAAATAAGTTTAGATGATTGCTGCAGAAGTTATGGGAATCTAGTGTTCGAATGAAACTGTCAATTTGTCTGGAGATACGCGAAGTGGTTTGACGAATAAGCCATTTTTCCGCTAGATACTTCAAAACATTGCACTATATCGAATTGTAAGTGTTTTTGTGTACACCCAGGAAAATAATTGGTTGGAATTCGATTGTAACAATAGTTGTAAGTTATCCCAATAATTTCCCCAATTTACAATAATGAAATGTATTTTGGGAGATACAACCGAAAGATTGGTTGCTGTTCTTTTGCTGATACATGACAAACAAAAAATAAAATTACTCGACATAAATAAATCTTCAATATTTTGTTCAAGAGCGGTATATGTAGTCAAAAATAATCTCGTGTGAATAATAATGTGTGGAATGCAGAATATGTTTTGCAAAATGTTTTACATAAATAAAAGCAACAATCACGAAATTGAAAGCACAGGGTTAAGTGATATTTGCATACAAGTTTGTTTTTTATTTCGTGAACTAAAATTTGTGTCAAATATTTCCACATCTCATAGTAGTGATGAATTTGTAATATGGGATTTTTAATTTTGTTATGAAATGCTTGGTTTTTTGTTCAATAAATAAAATAAAAATTAATGAAAACTGTTTTTAATTAATTGTCGGTAGCATATGACTGACAAATTGTCAGAATAACCAATTTTTTTAAAAATGTTGGTTGTGGCAACATACAACAGATAATTTTAGCCACCATTTTCGTAGTTGGCGCAACCAAATATGATTGTTTTCAACATGGAAGCAGAAGTATACCACAACCAAAATGTTGGTTGTCCTGATGGAATGGCATGATAGTAGACAGAACTATCAAAATTCGGTTGGCAAATAATTCGTTTGAAGCAACCAAACTGTATTCTGTGTGCAATGGTATTAACGTTATAGCCATTCGATTTTGGCATGATTTTTTGTGTGAAGGTACCAAAAGGGGTGTGGATGTAATACGTATTTTTTTACCTGACTGTAGATAATATAAAGTCATTACACTGCACAAAATTTCAATTTTACTATGCAACAAAACTTTTTTCGAAGGGCTGTGCATAACATTTTCTGGGGTAATATGCTGGCCTAAACTCGGAAAATATAAATTTTTTATTATGGTAATTTTTTTTAAATTCCCATTTTCTTGGAAGGTGTCTTAGAATTTGGACCATATTTTTTGAAGCGTATGCTCGATAAAGCGGGGTAACACTTTAAATGAGGACTACAAATGTTGGTAATGACATTTTCACGTGGAAACATAAGTTTAGTAAGTGTCGTTAAAATAACTAGAAAAAATTAGATTTTTTTGAAAAAGAAAATCGTTTTTTGCTGGCTCGAAAAAAACAAAAAAAAAATGGGAAAAAATCGCAAGAAAATAGCATCGTAGCGAAGAAAGCAAAGCCTATTTTAAGAAAATTTATGGATAAATGTAGAAATTGTAGCATTTTTGGTAGAAATAAGAGAATTTCAACAGAATTCGGGGTTTATACCCCCACTATTGTGATCAAGGGTATATATCGATGGAGTGACCTAAGAGACCCCAAGAATAATTGGCGGAAATACGTTTTGGGTCATTTGAAGTCATTTTAGCAACGTCCGCCAGCCTGTCCGTCTGTCTGTCTGGTTGGTGCGCACGGTAACTTCCGACAGGATTAACCGATCAATATTATTTTCTTTTTCAGGCTAAGGTCAGAGATGAACTATGTTGGTCCACTCCTCCCCCACGAAGGGTTAAAATGTCATGAAATATTGATTATGTCATAACTTCTATACTAACGGGTGATCCAAGTAGAGATAGTTTTTCAATAGCCTTTTTTGACAGATCACGTGTGAGTCGTGTCATGCTGTCATGTAATTTTTGTTAAGTATTGTTTGGCATTTCATCATGGAAAGACTTACGCCTGAACAACGTTTACAAATTGTTCAACTTTATTACGAAAATTCACGTTCTGTGAGGAACGTGTTTCGTGCACTTTGCTCAACTTATGGTCAACATAATCGGTCTACTGAGCGTACTATTCGCAACACCATCACCCATCTTGAGACCCAGCATTCATTATTGGATAATATTCGACCGAATAGACCACGTCCAGCACGCAGTGAAGAAAATGTAGCGGCCGTAGCTGAAACTCGGACTGACGTATGGAACGACTTGGCACATTTTACGTCGAGATCTTAAATTGAAAGCATACAATATACAGCTTGTGCAAGAACTGAAGCCGCCCGACCTTCCCAAGCGCCATCGCTTCGCTCTATGGGCTCTTGAAAAGTTCCAAGAAGATTCGACGTTTTCGAGCCAAATTTTGTTCAGCGATGAGGCCCATTTATGGCTCAATGGGTATGTAAACAAGCAAAAAGCATTTGGGACGAAAAGCAACCTGAAGAAATTTAAGAGCTGCCATTTTATCCAGAAAAAACAACGGTTTGGTATGGTTTGTGGGCCGGTAGAATCATCGGTCCATATTTCCTCAAAAATGATGCCTGTGAGAACGTAACCCTCAATGGCGACCGTTATCGAGCCATGATAACCGACTATTTGATGCCTGAAATTGAAGCTCGTGATCTCTGGGACATAAGGTTCAAACAAGACGGCGCCACTTCCTGCACATCGCATCAGTCAATGGATTTATTAAGAGAACACTTCGGTGAGCAGACAATTTCACGTTTTGGGCCGGTCGATTGGCCACCAAGATGGTGTGATATCACTCCGTTAGACTTTTACCTGTGAGGATATGTAAAGTCTAAAGTTTATGCGGACAAACCCGCCCCGATTCAGGCCTTGGAGCAAAACATCACGCGTGTCATTCGCCAGTTACAAGTCGTAATGCTCGAACGAGTCATCGAAAATTGGACTCAACGGATGGACCATCTGAGACGTAGCCGCGGTCAACATCTGATAGACATAATCTTCAAAAAATAAATGCCAAAGAATGTTCTTTCAAATGATAATAAACATTCCCCATTCAATTTGAATTTTCTGTGTTTTTTTTTTTTAAAAAAGTAGGGAACCTCGAAATGGATCACGCTATACTACTCAGAATCTTTCACACTTCCACACATAGTATAAGTATTAGTTTCTCGGTCGCTATCATCTTGAGATTAATGGGCGTTATTGACACTCCCCTTTTGGTACCTCCCATGCAAACGGGTCATTTTGCACAAACAGTTAACGGCTTATAACTTTGATTACAGTCCATACATATACTTAAATTGTTTTGGAGTGTAAAGCCTTTACAGTACCTATACATAGTCCCGCGAAAAATGGGCGTTATTACCATGCCCCTTTTGGTACCTCCCATACAAATGGATCATTTTGCAAAACTAGTTAACAGCTTATAACTTCGATTCCTACACATACAAATACTTAAAATTGTCTACAGTGTAATGTTTTTATAGTACCCCTTTTGGCACCTCCCAAACAAAATTGCCAAAAAAAATTTCCCCATTTTTACAATATGGGGCATATGTATAAATTAATACATTTATCCATAGAATTTTTGCAAATAAGCATTGTTTATTTCGTTAGGATCCTAGGTTTCAAAAAATGGAAAAAACAATTTTTTGTGATTTTTTTTTAAATTTTTTGTGGTTAGCAAAAAATGATACTTTTAAAAAAAAATTGATTTTTACAGTTACTAAATTTCTGTTTCCACGTGGAAGTGATGTTTCCAGCATTTCTAGCCCTCATAATTTCCTTTAATTTAAAAGTTATCCCGGCTTTCTCGAGCTTATACTTAATATGGTCCAATTACTAAAGGTAATTTCCATGAAAAATAGAATATTAGAAAAAATGTAAAAAATAAAATAAAATAGTATGCCTCAATCTATACAAAAAAAAACTTTTTAGGTTTCGGACACAATTTTTTTTGTTGCATAGTGGTATGGGCAGTTAACTTTTTGTAAACAATTTTTCTGTTTTGTAGGAAGTTCCAACAGTGGCCAGGCCGATTCGCCCATTTTTCTCAATGTTACAACTAAAACCATGAGTGGAATTACAGAGTATGTATTTGGATAGGTAGTATAAGCTTATAAGAGAATCAATATTTCTCTAAATCTTAACGCTTTCCAATCTGACCCATCTTCGAATTTAGCCTGAGATTTATAAAAAATGTTATAACATACAAAATTGGACGCCAATGGGTTATTCCTTCGAGAGTTATCGTGTGCACCAGCCAGACGGACAGACAGACCAACGGACATTGCTTAAATGCCTTAAAATGTCCTAAAACGGATTTCCGCCGAACATACTTATGGTCTTAGGTCATTCCTTCGAAGTGTAACACTTTTGGCCCGTAGCAAATGCATTTTGCATTGACCTCCTCCACAATAGAGAGGGTATTTGTAGGCAAACTAACATTTCTGTAAAGTATGTGGTATAAAAAGCTTTTACAACGTTTCAAATATTCAGAGCCGTTATTTATAAAGGATTCGTTTTAAGATTTCCTCTCAATCTTGGACGAAAACGGTATCAAAAGCTTTCAACATAGCGGCAAATAGACATACAGGTGGTTATTTGCTAACAAAACATTTGCGATACATATCGTACGATAAGCGTTAACTTTGTTTTCATCTCCAATAGTTTGTAAATAAACAAACTTTCATTCTCAAAAACTATATCCCTTCCCAACAAACGAAATCTCTAAATAAACCACGATTTACTACTTTCTAGAGCCTGCGCCCTGCGGCGGCATGCACATGTTATCCTCACAACAAGGATGTAATGTTTGTAAACAAACCGGTTGGAAAAGGCCGGAAATCAAAACAAAACATGCGCTCTACGACCCCAACAAATCCAACAAGTGTTGTATCTTTTCCAAATCCAGGAATTTACAGCAAAAAGCTTAATGGAAGAAAGCTTTCAGCGAAACTTGCAAGCTATGGAATTCAACGGAAGAGTGCTGCTGCTCAGAACATTAACACATAAAACTTTAACAGTTATACTTAAGACTTTGAGCTGATAGGACGTTTAAGCGGAAAACAGGAAACCAAATAAAAAATTCCCCAAAACTGTGGATACATACCAAACAACAACAAAAAAAAGGTTTTTGGCCAGATTTGATCTCTAATGTAACAAACATGATTGGTTATTAGCTAAACTTCAGGAAAAAAATTAAACGCTTAATAAATGGAAACAAATATTTAAATAAAAAATCCAGAAAAAGTGGGAAAAATATTTTAAGTGTGTAAAAAAATTGAAGAACAATTATAGTGAAAAGTCTGAAAGTTGTATACAACAAAAGTTAAAAAAAACCTCTAACCAGTGAAAAAAAGAAAACGAAAGGAAGAAGAAGAGAAAGGAAAAAGACCCAACCAGCCTAGGAATTGTTGATGGTTGCACATTGCAACATTTATAGATGTGGCTCTAAATATGTAGGTAAGTGGGTCCCCTAGATAGAATTTTTTTTCGTTTAACATTTAGAAAATTATCTTTTCTTATTTTCGGGGTAATCTATGAACGGTGAGCAATACACTCACCAATAAATTGAAAATTAAAAATTGAGAGAAGCAGAAAAAAGGTGAAATAAGAAAAAACTCGTCTTGAATTTTTCTCCTTTGTGTGTGTATACTTTAGGAATTTTCTTCTTCTTTGTCGCCGTTTTAACGATTTTTCCAGTGACCTTGTTGTGTGTGTATTGTACGATATTATTCATCGTTGTTTTTGTTGTTCCCTCGTTGTGTACGTTCTTTTCGGTTCTCTGCGGATTTTGTGTGTGCGACGACGACTTTTACTACTACACATACTATACAACTAATGTGCCACAAAAGTACACAAACAAATCGAACAATGTATGACCCATACACCCCAACTCTCTCTCTATCAATTCACACTATCCCCTATCCTACTTCCCCCAGTTTATACAAAAAAGCACTACTCTACACGAAAATCTTACTGCTTGCGCTCATGTTGTGGTGGGTATAATTCGCTCTCCCCCACAACACTCCCACCCAGCGAAATAATACACCGTTGAATTTCAACATAACCTCCTTTTTTCTCACCCCCAATGAGTACGGCTACTGTCATTATCATGTTTATTTTGTTGTCACATTCTTACTTTCGCTGTATTCTTTTGGGGGCCTAGGTTTTGGATATAACAACAAAGAGACAAAAAACGTATTTGGAACAGTAACTCAAGCAGCACTTACAGTAATAGACGGCAGTAGCATTGAGGAAATCTCAAATTCCCCCAGTGATGCGCGATTTAAGACAGAACATACAGTGTGTTCCATTAAGTAGAATTTTCCAATTCTATGTGCCGGATTGACCCGTAACAGCAACTCATCGGCTAGAGGTTGTCAACTCAGTTGTTTAGGTATCGGACACAAAACATTTTTGTTGCATTGTGTCGCCAGCAATTGGATATTGACCTTAGAGACTTATAACGGGTGATCCAAGTAGATATACTTTTTTCAATAGCCTTCTTTTGACAGATCACGTGTGAGTCGTGTCATGCTGTCATGTTATTTTTGTTAAATATTGTTTGGCATTTCATCATGGCAAGACTTTACAAATCGTTCAACTTTATTACGAAAATTCACGTTCTGTGAGGAATGTGTTTCGTGCACTTCACTCAACTTATGGTCAACATAGTCGGCCTACTGAGCGTACTATTCCCAACACCATCACCCATCTTGAGACCCAGCATTCATTATTGGATAATATTCGACCGAATAGACTACGTCCAGCACGCAGTGAAGAAAATGTAGCGGCCGTAGCTGAGAGTGTACACGAAGACCGTGGAGCAGTGTTGCCAGAAATGACGATTCATCGTCATTTTGACGATTTTTGAGGGCCATTTGACGATTTTTGCCCTGAAATGACGATTTTTGATGATATGGAAATATTAAGACAACTTATCAGATTTCTTTCATATAAAGGCCCTTCAAGGATTGAAATTAAAAATTTTAGAAAATATCTCTAATACAATATAATGATCCTGATGATCCCTATTGGTCGTGCCGAATCTTGTAAATAATCCATCATTGATCGAATGCAATGCAATTATCAAACGCTAGAGGATCTAGAATACGCCGACGATATCGTATTGCTAGCAGCAACGAGAGAAAATATGCAAAAAAGATCGACGAGTTAGCTGAAAGAGCTGCACAATATGGACTACGCATTAACGCAGATAAAACCAAGGCAAGGTCTGTCAAATGCAGTGATACCCCGACTTTTACACTCCACAACAACCCAATTAAAAATGTCGAAGCTTTTTCCTATCTCGGCAGCAACATCACTCCCGACGGGGGTACGAACGATGATTTGACTATGCGTGTACAGAAGGCGAGAGCTGCTTTCTTTAATCTACGGAGCGTATGGAGATGCAACGCCCTGTCTCCGAAAACCAAAATACACCTATACAACGCATATATTAAGTCCATCCTTCTATATGGCTCCGAAACATGGCTAGTAAATGAGGATATTTAACGAAGAATAAGGACATTCACCAACAGATGTCTACGAAATATTCTGAAAATATGGTGGCCACGAGTCATTTCCAACGACCAACTACTCCAACTCGCCGAACAAGAAGACATAAACACGCAAATTAAACGAAGAAAATACAACTGGTTAGGCCACACGCTCCGCAAATCTTACGACGAAATCTGCCATGCGACTCTTGCATGGAATCCACAAGGTACACATAAACATGGAAGATCGAAGACCACATGGAGGCGAACAATATACAACGAGACCGGCAAATCATTTAACGAACTACGATACATCGCCAGCGACAGACAAACATGGAGATTATATGCCTATGTTCCTAATGGAATCTATATATGGGGAAAAACACGTCAAAAGGCCCACTTTTGTCAATTTTATTCCGATCGCGTCAAAACTTGGTGGGGTTGCAGAAGTACTTTGGGTATGCTATGTGCTTAATTACAGCTTCCTAGCGTGATACGTTATGAAGATACAGGGTGTCAAAGTTGGAAATTTTGACCATTGTATCTCCCGACTACGTGGGCCGATTTGAATGAACCGTGGCTTATATGGCAGCTATTTAGAAACGCACAAAATGTGCATTGATAATCGTTTGCAAATATTCAATTTTCATATTTTTTTCTCGCGACTTATGTTTTCCTCGCGATTTTAATTGTGTTCCGCGGATGGGATTCTATATCTTTAAACTACAAAAATGAAGTCCATTCTGTTTACTTTATCAATACGAATTTTCGCTGTGGGATGAAAACCACAACAAAAGCTATGGAAATTTTGAATGTCAAACCTACTATTTTTTCATTACTTCTTTCGTATTATAAAGTAAGTTTATTCTAAGATGTGGACCGGAAACACGATTAATAAAATGTAATGGTGGCATTCTATAGCCAAATACGCCAGAACAACAAAATAACTTATTTCGCAAAAAGTCGACGTCGCATTTTTTACACTGGCCTACAATATTGCACTGGTCAACTCGAATCCTAGCGAGCAGATATCGGACACGATCTCGATGGATTTTGAGGTTCTAAATCCGAATATAAAATCAAAAATGCAATATATATTCGCGTATTTGCGATATTGTATTAATTATGTGATAAAAGTGCTGATTTTAGGCTTTTTGAAAACAGAATCGCGACAGACGCACTTTTACCAAAAAAAATTGCAGGTTTCTCAAAATAATCGCTTTGCTATTAAAACGAGTATCAAACGAATTAAAAGTTAATTTTATAAAGGGTCAAAATCTTACACCATCTCGTAGATATCATATATTAATTTTTTTTTATTTTTCCAATTGTAGCTATATTAAAAATACGATTTCTCCGACTAGGTTTCCCGGGAGATTTCTCGGAGATGACTTACGATTATTACAGTTGTTGAATACTCGTATTAATTGAAAAGCGATTATTTTCCGAAAACTGATTTTTTTTTTGTAAAAGTGCGTCTTTCGCGTTTCTTTATTCATAAAAGCTGTAAAATCAGCATTTTTATCACATAATTAATACAATATCGCAAAAACGCGAATATATATTGCATTTTTGATTTTATATTCGGATTTAGAACCTCAAAATCCATCGAGATCGTGTCCGATATCTGCTCGCTAGGATTCGAGTTGACCAGTGCAATATTGTAGGCCAGTGTAAAAAATGCGACGTCGACTTTTTGCGAAATAAGTTATTTTGTTGTTCTGGCGTATTTGGCTATATAATGCCACCATTACATTTTATTAATCGTGTTTCCGGTCCACATCTTAGAATAAACTTACTTTATAATACGAAAGAAGTAATGAAAAAATAGTAGGTTTGACATTCAAAATTTCCATAGCTTTTGTTGTGGTTTTCATCCCACAGCGAAAATTCGTATTGATAAAGTAAACAGAATGGACTTCATTTTTGTAGTTTAAAGATATAGAATCCCATCCGCGGAACACAATTAAAATCGCGAGGAAAACATAAGTCGCGAGAAAAAAATATGAAAATTGAATATTTGCAAACGATTATCAATGCACATTTTGTGCGTTTCTAAATAGCTGCCATATAAGCCACTTTTCATTCAAATCGGCCCACGTAGTCGGGAGATACAATGGTCAAAATTTCCAACTTTGACACCCTGTATCTTCATAACGTATCACGCTAGGAAGCTGTATTTTAAGCACATAGCATACCCAAAGTACTTCTGCAACCCACCAAGTTTTGACGCGATCGGAATAAAATTTAAAAAAGTGGGCCTTTTGACGTGTTTTTCCCCATATATAAAAGAAAGTGATGTTAGTTACTACGCTTATAACTCGAGAACGCCTGGACCGATTTCGGTGATTAGCACCAATTCGGACAGGTCTCCGGCCAAATAAGAAGAATACACAAGAAAATTTTGGAAAAAAGTCGGAAAATTGGGAAAATCGAAAATTGCTATTTCTTGCGAGATTCCTACTGTTCCTATCTACTACTCTCTTTTTGAATCCAATTTTTTTTATTAATTTTCTATTAAACAAAAAAGTTTTCTATTAAACTTATGTACGAGTATGTGCTATTTTTCTTGCTGCAATTCATTCGAGTTTTGCGTATTGTTACACTGATTTCGCGTATCACATCGACAAACGGTACAAGCATTACGATCAATTAAAATTCAACGCGATATTTATCAGTTCGAAAATTTTTTCAGATAATAAGTTTGAGTATAAGAGGTAAGGTTATCTTATTGGATTGCGGGCACTGCAAAATCATAATTTCGGATGAATGCACGATGGCGCATAAACGAGCTCTGGAGGCAGTTGACCGAACGATGAAGGATTTACGACGTGATTTGAGACAATTTGGTGAGTCTATGATATTGCTCTCCGGAGATTTTCGTCAAACGCTTCCCGTCATCCCAAAATCTACTGCCGATGAAATTAATGCATGCCTGAAATCGTGGTCTTTGTGGCGGCATGTCAAGAAGTTGAAATTGACCACGAACATGAGAGTCGCGTTGCAGAACGAATCATCGGCTCTTGAATTCTCGAAACAACTGTTGGCGCTTGGCAATGGCCAAATTACTGTTGATGTTTCCACTGCATTGATATTGTTCCCGGCAAATTTTTGCGAGTTCACATCGTCGAACGAGGAACTCATCACCAAAGTGTTTCCAAATTTCGATTAGATTAGTGAACGGGCAATATTAGCAGCGAAGAATAAGGACGTCGATAGCATGCATTTTATTATTCAAAGTAAAATCGAACTCGCTTGATGTGCCAGGAGCTCCGCCGCATAATTTACAGCTGAAGGTGGAATCGATCATAATCATGTTGCGGAATCTGAATCATCCGAAATTGTGCATAGTTCGCGGTTGTCCATTATGAAACTGATGGACAATGTGATTCAGGCGACGATCATCAAGGGAAAATTCAAAGGAGAGGAAGTCCTTATCCCACGAATTCCGATTATTCCAACTGATCTTTCATTCCAATTCAAGCGGATTCAGTTCCCTGTACGATTGGCTTTTACGATGACAATCAATAAATCTCAAGACAAATCGTAGGAAGTCTGTGGAATTAATCTCGAATTTCCCTGTTTTTCGCACGGTCATCTGTACGTTGCCTGTCTTCTGTCTTCGTTGTTTGTTGTTTATCACATCGCTCTCTACTGATTTCGATTCCTTTTAAACAAATCGCATTAAAATTTTAACTATCTGTGTTTTATTATCACTCTGGAGTTTATCTGAAGGCGTTAAATTGGGGTGAGGCGAAGTTCGCCGGGTCCGCTAGTTTGCTAATAAATAAAAAAATTCAATTATGGCATAAATCTTAGGAATGGGGTCAGAACTTGGTATTTAAATACATTAAATTGGAATTTAAGCTCAATTGATAGGAATTTGTGTTTTTCTATGTCGTCAGAGAATCAAATCGAATTAGACTACTGTGTATATTTCTATATGAAAATATGGACCAATGAGATGCATTGTTTCTTGAAAAGATTCTTGGTAACTATAGTAAAATACAAATTGCCCAGTTTTAGCCCAATTGAGTGGAACCGTCAAATTTCAGACACGAGCAATACTATATCGAACCTTATATTCAAAAGCGTCTATCTTATTTTTTTCGAACACACGATTTTGATGCTAAACTCTTCCGAAAAAAATCCGAAAAAAATAATATTAACTAAAAGTCGTATTAAAACTCAAAAATTTACGAATTTGAAAATGTTTTGCATCATATTCAGAGGCCAAGCATTAATAGGAATTGTGAATTTTATTTTAAAATTTTAAGTGGATTGTTCAACGTTTTCACAATGCACTGGATGTCTAAGAAACGGACGGAGTTCCTTTATTACCTTAACAGTTTTTTAAACAGATTGTAGTAGATATATGTTGCAAAACCATGAATAATTATGCGATCACATTATCATTTAAATTTTAAATTCAAATGGAAACCTTGTCATGTGGTAGATGGTATAATGAAAAACCCGTTATCGTCCTTATTTTTATACCCTCACTTTAGTGTGACGAGGGTATATATCATTTGCTACGAAAAAAAGTGTAACACATCGAAGGAGTGATCTAAGACCCTAAGTATGTTCGGCGGATATTCGTTTTGGGTCATTTTAAGTCGAATGAGCAATGTCCGTCCGTCTGTCTGTCTGTCTGTCTGTCTGTCTGTCTGTGTGTCTGCTGGCTGGTGCGCACGATAACTCTCGAAAGGAGTAACCGATTGACTTCAAATTTGGTATGTGGTAATATTTTTATCTATCTCCGGCTAAGTTCGAAGATGGGCCATATTGGTCCACTCCTTCTAGTACCTCCCCCACAAAGTGTTAAAATGTTGTGAAATATTGAATCTTTAATAACTGCTATACTACTTATTCGAATCTTCTGAAATTCCACACATAGCATTAGTTTATTAGTCGCTATCAACTCGAGAAAAATGGGTCAAGTTGCCACACCCCTTTTGGTACCTCCCACACAAATGCACCATTTTGCACCAAAAGTTAACAGCTTATAACATTAATACCAGTGTATAAAAATACTTGAAATTTTGTACAGTGTTATGCTTTTATAGTGCCTACAGTCCAGTAAAAAATTGGGGGTTATATTCACGCTCCTATTGGTACCTCCCACACAAAGGTACCATTTTGCACCAAAAGTTAACAGCTTATAACATTAATACCAGTCTATAAAAATACTTTGAATGTTGTACAGTGTAATGCTTTTATAGTGTCTATAGCCCTGTAAAAAATGGCCGTTATCGCCACGCCCCTTTCTGTACCTCCCACACAAAATGGCCAAATCATACCAAAATTTAATATCTCATAAAGTTAATATACCAGTGCAAATAAACGCTTATAATTCGGCGCAGTGCAATGTATTTAAAGTATCTATTATTCAGCGAAAAATAGGTGTATTTGTTAAAAACCTTCTGGTAGGTGTATTTGTTAAAAACCTTCTGGTAAATTGACAGAATAATTCGTTTAATATTCCATATTACATTACTCACAAAGTGAGGGTATACCTTAGTCGGTTTACCCGACTGAAACTTTCTTACTTGTTTATAAATATATCGATACCTCAATTCTAAACTATGCTAAGTGCAAAACGGTAGTTTATCAGGAGAGGCGATCAAATTCATTTGATGAATTTTTTTAAATTTGTGTGAAATTCCTTTATAATGCAAATCGAATGACCTGTACTGTTTTGTGAATAACTTTTGATTAGGTGGACGGATATACACCAAATTTTGACTGATATAATTTAAAATATTTAGAAATTAAAAATGTAATCTCCCTAAAAACATGCTAAGTCGACTTAGCATGTTTTAGAATGGAGGTATCGACATGTATTTCCCAAACGAGATGGGCTGGATAACGTCTGCAGGGATCGGCTAGTCAACTATAAACTGTAAGCGTTAAGTTCACTAATGTGCATATTTCATGAGAACGGTTCTCAATATTTTATGTTCTGAAAGTATTTATTAATACGTTACTGTCTCTGAAGCACTTCCATCGCCGAAATGACAAACAATCTTTATGTAAATGGTAGATTTTTCGAATGACGATTTAGAGAAGGAATTTTGACGATTTTTGTGCCGTCGTTTTGACGATTTTGGCCCGATATGATGATATGTAATCACCCTGTGGGTTTTTTTTATTCCAATAAATAGTTCTTGTTCTAGTATACTTAAACAAAATACAAAATACAGCTTGTGCAAGAACTGAAGCCGCCCGGCCTTCCCAAGCGACATCGCTTCGCTCTATGCGCTCTTGAAAAGTTCCAAGAAGATCCGACGTTTTCGAGCCAAATTTTGTTCAGCGATGAGGCCCATTTCTGGCTCAATGGGTATGTAAACAAGCAAAATTGCCGCATTTGGAACGAAGAGCAACCTGAAGAGATTAAAGAGCTTCCACTTCGTCCAGAAAAAACAACGGTTTAGTGTGGTTTGTGGGCCGGTGGAATCATCGGTCCATATTTCTTTAAAAATGATGCCGGTGAGAACGTAACCGTCAATGTCGACCGTTATCGTGCCATAATAACCGACTATTTGATGCCTAAAATTGAAGCTCGTGATCTCGGCGAAATTTGGTTTCAACAATACGGGCCACTTCCCACACATCGCATCAATCAATGGATTTATTGAGAGAACACTTCGGTGAGCAGATAATTTCACGTTTTGGGCCGGTCGATTGGCCACCAAGATCGTGTGATATCACACCGTTAGACCTTTTCCTGTGGGGATATGTAAAGTCTAAAGTTTAAGCGGACAAAACCGCTTCGATTCAGGCCTTGGGGAAAAACATCACGCGTGTCATTCGCCAGTTACCAGTCGAAATGCTCGAACGAGTCATCGAAAATTGGACCCAACGGATGGACCATCTGAGACGTAGCCGCGGCCAACATATGATAGACATAAACTTCAAAAAATAATTGCCAAAGAATGTTCTTTCAAATGATAATAAACATTCCCCATTCAATTTAACCTTAGTGTCTTATTTCTTTGGTGGCTAGATAACTTGGCTGATGTTGAAATCCACCAACTTTTGTGCCTTTTAAAGCAATCAAGTTGGTTCAATAGGAGGGGCTAGGGATAACTTATGTTTTCCCTTAGGTTAGGTTAGGTTGAAGAGATGGGACGTTTAAACGTCTCATGTCCATGGACATACCCTGAAGCCCTTACATCCCTGTGGTTGCACAATGGACTGTATAGTCTAAGTGAGTCTGTTTTACAGGCTGCCACTCTTACCTAACCTAACCTAACGCCGCAAAGCCTAAAGATGCTAATATCTTCACTGACAGTCAAATGGCGATCAAAGCAATAACGTCCGAAAGGGTCAAATCCAGAACTGTGTTGGAATGTAAAAAGACGATAAATATTTACTCATCCCATGGGCAACTGCGTATATTTTGGGTGCCAGGACACAGCGGAGTGATAGGAAACAAACATCTTGGCCTTGGGAATAGAACTTCAAGTAGTAAGCATTAAAAAATTCGAAGCCGTTCGATACCATGAAGAAACAGTTAAAGCAATGGGCAAGGATGGCTCACAAAACTATGTGGGATGGTGAAACAGTGAGAGAAACCAAAAATAATAAAGTAATAAGGTATGTCATTCCGCAGTGAGTGTCAGGTACGAATGAATAGGAATGTGATTCCAACGAGTGAGGTTTTAACGGATTTTCAGACCGATTTTCCCGAATTTTTTGTAATTGTTAATAATCAAAAATTAATATTAATCGAAAGGTGCAAAAGAAGTTCAAGATATTTACGCGGAAAACTGTTTTTTCGCGTATGACAGTTCATTCCTATTCGTTCGAACCTGACAGATTTTGACGTTTTATCCGGAAGGAATGTCTTCTTATTCTACTTGTATTTGGGAGAAACTGTAAAGATACCATGAGGTGACCCAAATGAGATGTAATCATGTAGTTTACTGAAACTAAAAAAGATCGAGACTAGTAAGATGATATGCGTCTAAGACGACACGCAAGCTTACAAGCACACCTGCACCGCATAGGGCAAGCAGATTAGGACGAAAGCAGGACATGTTGGGAAGATATAGAAACGATGGGTCGACATTTTCTCTGTCAGATTTCGCACATTAAAGATCCCAAAACTTTGAGTCCGACACATTACCTGATCTAACTCATCTCATATAAAGTTATTGTAAGATACTGAGGATATTCGTGTCTAGTACCGATTTTCTATAACTCTTGAGGGTTAAAAAGGACCACAAATAAGAATCGCACAACAGACTGACCCACACACAGGCTTATGTGTATGTCAATGGACATGAGAAGTTGAAATGTCTCATCCCTGCAACCTAACCTATATTAAATCAGTCTTAACCAATCATGGTTTGATGTTTATCTTGTTTGTCTTCGGGATTAACATAAACGATTTAAGTATTTGCTTTCCTTTTGTTCAGATTAAGGTGAACATATCGAATTGAATGCGTGCCTCATAAAATATTGGGTACACTGATGTTTCCGGTAGAAATTGATTTAAAAATATGGTTGCCTTAGAACTAAACCCTTAAATATGAAATTCAGCACGCAATATTTGCCAAACCGACTATATTCCCATCTGTAGCAATAACCGTGACGAGAGAACATGGACATTGTTGATTGTTTCCAAGTACGGCTGATCAATGATATGCCTCAACGATTTCAGACCCCTCATCGCAAACACGGTCTTGTGAAACCGACTGTAACCACACACACAATTGTACACGTGTGTGTTACACTCAGGGATAAATATAACCACACAAACACACACACCCACCACCCCCAAGGCTTTTACAATCTCATGTTGCTAATGTTAATGCAGAACTTGGATATTTTAATCAGGCAAAGCTTGCTGTGTGCGAGAGTGCTTAAGTATGTAAGAGTACGAGTATATGTGCCCCTTCTCCTAATAATGGAGAGGGAATGTGGGAGCTACAATATAATGTATGTATGTGCTCATTATAATCTTTTTTTCGGGAGAACGTGTATTTATGTACATATAATTTGTTTGTGGATTTACTGTTGTTGTTTTGGATGTTCGCTGTTGCTGCCGCTGCTGCTCAAGTTATCACTACTTTCTGTTTTGGAGGTTATGTTGGAGGCCATTTTGCAATGCGAGCAACAGTTTTCTTGTTGCTGTGTATTTGCCCTGTCTGTCTATCTGTTCGTCAGTCTGTCCTTACTTGTGAATAAACTTATACACATACATTTAATTTTGGGGTATACACATACACACACATAAACGTTTGTAGTACATTATCATTTAAGGGGTGAAGAGGTCACATTTGTTATTTTTTTGTTGGCTTTTCTTGTCTTGTCAAATAAGTTAACTTGTTTCTTTTTTGGCATTACTACATCGTTCTGCGGGAACAGTTTTGTTATTATTACATTTCTAATCAAGGCTAATTTTTCTTATTGTTTTGTATTGTTAATAATAAATTTGACTTTTGGGTTAACCTTATTTGTCCTTTTCGGTCAAATGAAGCTTACAATTTAAAAATAATGTTCAATCGTAAAACATAAAATGTAATTTTAGATAGATAACATAATAAGATAACATTTGCTAATTTTCTTAATATGTTTAAACTTTATGGATTTATTTTCAAAAACAAAAATGTTATCAAAACAATTTAAAACCTAACACAATTCCTAATTCAGACCCGCTTCTACTTCTATATCAGAAGATATCATAATAATACTGGATTATTTTTCAGAAAATATAGCTAGCACTCACAAAAAAACAGTACTCATGTTCTGTAACTCTCACATCCAGAAATTTCTCACTCGGAACATGTGAAATGAAACCTCCATTCTAAAGTATGCTAAGTCCAAAAAGGTAGTTTTTCATTAGAGGCCATCAAAGTTTGAAGAATTTTTTAAATTTGTGTGGAATTCCTTTATGATGAAAATCGATTGACCTGTACTGTTTTATAAATAACTTTTGATTGGGTTGACGGATAAACACCAAATTTTGACTGAACATAATTTGGAATATTTAGAAATTAAAAATGAAATCTCCCTAAAAACATGCTAAGTATACTTACCATGTTTTAGAATGGATGTATCGATTTGACACAAATAATAGTTTCTCACTTGGACAGTGCTGTAATTTAAATTTGGTTGAAATTTGTGCCAACCATATGTTCTTTTCTCACATTACTGGAAAGCTGTGAAAAAAAACTGTAAGAGTAAGAGAAGATTTTAAATGTAAACTGTCAAGTTTACTCAAAAATTGTATTATTAATTTTTATACCCTCACTTTAGTGTGACGAGGGTATATATCATTTGCTACGGAAAAAAGTGTAACACATCGAAGGAGTGATCTAAGAACCTAAGTATGTTCGGAGGAAATCCGTTTTGGGTAATTTTAAGTCGAATGAGCAATGTCCGTCCGTCTGTCTGTCTGCTGGCTGGTGCGCACGATAACTCTCGAAAGGAGTAACCGATTGACTTCAAATTTGGTATGTGGTAATATTTTTTTCTATCTCCGGCTAAGTTCGAAGATGGGACATATTGGTCCACTCCTTCTAGTACCTCCCCCACAAAGGGTTAAAATGTTGTGAAATATTGATTCTTTAATAACTACTATACTACTTATTCGAATCTTCTGAAATTCCACACATAGTATTTGCTTATTAGTCGCTATCAACTCGAGAAAAATGGGCGAAGTTGCCACGTCCCTTTAGGTACCTGCCACACAAATGCACCGTTTCGCACCAAAAATTAACAGCTTATAACATTAATAACGGTGTATAAAAATACTTGAAATTTTGCACAGTGTTATGCTTCTATATTGCCTACAGTCCAGAGAAAAATGGGCGTTGTTGCCACGCCCCTTTTGGTACCTCCCACACAAAGGTACCATTTTGCACCAAAAGTTAACAGCTTATAACATTAATACAAGTGTATAATAATACTTGAAATTTTGTACAGTGTAATGTTTTTATAGTGCCTATAGTCCTGTGAAAAATTGGCGTTATCGCCACGCCCCTTTTTGTACCTCCCACACAAAATGGCCAAATCATACCACAATTTTATATCTCATAACGTTTATACCAGTGCACATAAATGCTTATAAGTCGGCACAGGGCAATGAATTTAAAGTATCTAATGTTCAGCGAAAAAAATGTGTATTTGATAAACCCCTTCTGGTACCTCCCACACAAATTGACAGAATAATTCGAGTAATATTCAAACTTACATTACTCACAAAGTGAGGGTATACCTTAGTCGGTTTACCCGACTGAAACTTTCTTACTTGTTTTACTTAAGTTTAATTAAAATAGATTTATTTAAAAAAAAAACAAATCAATCAAATCAAAAATGTAAAAGCAATAACTGGTGAAATATGTGTCATCAAATTTAGAAGTAGAATATTTTTGCGGTGTATATGCAACATATTGCGGCGATTATGTTCATTGGCTCTAATTAATGCGAAGAATCCAATGCAACTTCAAGAAGTTCGCACAAAAGTTACTGATTAGTAGACAGCGGAATATATGCAATTGTATATTTTTTTTGGGTGGTTGTACGGCAAAACCGGTAACACACAAGATTTTTTCGTCAAAAAATAATGAAAAATACACATATTTATTTTTGCATGTTTTATGCAAACTGCATATTTTCATATATCGTGCATATGCAAAAAATATGCAAATACATTTATGTTTGAAATTCGCCCCAAATTCGATCATTTGCTGTTGTTCCATTTTGTACCGTCTATTATTTTTTTAAAAAAGATTTTCAAAATTTTTTTAATTTTAATATGTCAGTGTTTGTCGCATATGCATTCTTCATTCAACATATGCAAATTATATTTTGCATATTCCCTTGCATAATTTTTGCATATAAAATGCATATATGAAATATGCAGATTGCATCGAATTTAGAATCCAAAAATACACCTAATACTAAAATATGAACTTTTTCGGATGACAAATAAAGATTGCATATACTTCCGCTGTCTACTGATCAGGGGTACATTATGTGGTAGCGAGAGAGGTGAAATACAAAAAAATATTTGCCCTTTTTATGTCAATATATGTCAATTAAACATTGCTCATTTTTAAAAATTCCAAAATGTGTTATAAAGTTCCAGTTTTAAGGTTTAAGGTTTTTAAAGTTTAGAAAAATTTGGGAAAATATCTGAAAAGGTGTATTTTGGAAGTTAGGTATTATGCAAACGCGTGGACGGAATTTTAGAAATGAAGGCTCGTTTGTAAGGCCTTGTCTTGTAATATCAAGTAATGCTGGTTAATTCAACTAATTAAACGCAACTGTTGCATATACAACTTTATTTTGCATCCTGTACATCAATGACACCAACTTAAAATTCTGAGAAAAATATACTCGTACACGGGGCAAAATCGCATTTTTTGATATGTTTGAATCGACAGAAAATATACTTGGAACAGAAATTTTTAAATATTATATATATATCGAGCAAATAATTTTTATTTGAAAATCGATAAAATATATTTAGAATCCATATGTTAATATATTAGAATAATATATATTACCGAACTAATTTTCACAAATAAAATATGTGTTAAAATGCAAACAAAATTATTGTTTATGAATATTTCCAAATATATTTTATTAAAAAAAAAGAATTTCAAAACTTTGTTGAATTTTTCGAATTATAGTTTTAATTTTTTCCTTGTTTTCCAATTATGCATTCCTATTAAAAATGGCATACTTACCATTAATTTCTATTTGAAACCACTTATTTTTATACCCTCACTTTAGTGTGACGAGGGTATATATCATTTGCTACAAAAAAAAGTGTAACACATCGAAGGAGTGATCTAAGACCCTAAGTATGTTCGGCTGATATTCGTTTTGGGTCATTTTAAGACGAATGAGCAATGTCCGTCCGTCTGTCTGTCTGTCTGTCTGCTGGCTGGTGCGCACGATAACTCTCGAAAGGAGTAACCGATTGACTTCAAATTTGGTACATGGTAATATTTTTTTCTATCTCCGGCTAAGTTCGAAGAAGGGCCATATTGGTCCACTCCTTCTAGTACCTCCCCCACAAAGTGTTAAAATGTTGTGAAATATTGAATCTTTAATAACTGCTATACTACTTATTCGAATCTTCTGAAATTCCACACATTAGTTTATTAGTCGCTATCAACTCGAGAAAAATGGGCCATGTTGCTACGCCCCTTTTGGTACCTCCCACACAAATGCACCATTTTGCACCAAAAGTTAACAGCTTATAACATTAATAACAGTGTATAAAAAAACTTGAAATTTTGTACAGTATTATACTTTTATATTGCCTACAGTCAAGGGAAAGATTGGCGTTGTTGCCACCCCCTTTTTGGTACCTCCCACACAAAGGTACCTTTTTGCACCAAAAGTTAACAGCTTATAACATTAAAACCAGTGTATGAAAATACTTGAAATTTTGTACAGTGTAATGTTTTTATAGTGTCTATAGCCCTGTGAAAAGTGGGCGTTATCGCCACGCCCCTTTTTGTACCTCCCACACAAAATGCTTAAATCATACCACAATTTAATATCTCATAACGTTTTTACCAGTGCACATAAATGCTTATAATTCGGCACAGTGCAATGAATTTAAAGTATCTAATGTTCAGCGAAAAATAGGTGTATTTGATAAACCCCTTCTGGTACCTCCCACACAAATTGACAGAATAATTCGAGTAATATTCAATATTACATTACTCACAAAGTGAGGGTATACCTTAGTCGGTTTACCCGACTGAAACTTTCTTACTTGTTATTTTCTAACTATTCCAAGTCATTATTTTCAATTATAAAGAAATTTTACTAACATTAAAAATTTCTAAAAATTACCTTTAAAACAAGCAAATAAAAAATATTAGGATGTAAAAATAGTTTTGTTTAGAACAACATCCTCCCAAACATATAATATTTGTTTGTGTCAAATATTATATATTTGGAGTGCACCCTAAAAATATTTATGTTTCAAGCAGAATATGTTTGGGACAATATACTACAGAGCCGATTTTTTTCCAGCGTGTAGTC
This sequence comes from Eudasyphora cyanicolor, assembly GCA_963930755.1. Lineage (NCBI taxonomy): Eukaryota > Metazoa > Arthropoda > Insecta > Diptera > Muscidae > Eudasyphora > Eudasyphora cyanicolor. Next base: position 146,917,249 of record OZ005736.1, read on the forward strand.
ATGTAGCCTCATTGGTCCTTAACTGACCGTACAAATTTCAAGATAGTGTTCAGCATCGTTCATATTTATTTATATGAATTACATTACAAAGTAAATTTATATTCTAATTTTGCAGCGACAGACCAGATTCTCTGGTGGGAATTGAACCCACGACCCCCAAACTCATAGGCGAGTAGGCTACCAACTCGCCTACTGGGGCGCTCAGCATCGTTCTTTTTTAAAACAATATTTACTAAAAAATGCTAACGATTTTCCTTTATAAGCTATGATAAATATTGATAATACAAAATAGACTGAATCATTTCAATAAAAAATAATTTAGATTTCTGACATTTTTAAGAAAAATGCTAATACACAGAAACTGAGGAAAACACCAGATTTAAATTTACAGGATCAGCTCAGATTAGATGGGACTCCATGCCTACATATATTTCACATATCTATGTTGGTGTTTTCCTGGTCCAGGAAAAATTAATAACGATATATACAAATATTGGCGAATTTTCGCATGTATTGAGGATGTCATATTCAAGACCTTCAAGCAGATGTCTAATATGTATAAATCCACAAAAGCGTTTTTAAAATATACCAAATGCAATTTTCATATCTCAGAAATTTCTTAACAAATATTTTTTTAAAAAAGAACGGGGCTGAACAATATATTCAAATTTTCAGCGTTTGTTTGGAATATATGGGGCTACATAACTATATTTTTCACAGAATTTTAAGTTGGTGTCATTGATGTGTAAAATACAAATTAAATTTGCAGATGCAGCGAACATAAATCCCTGCTATGAAAAAAAACTTACGACCTTTAAAATGAGCCTTCTTTTTTAAAAATCCGTCCACGCGTTCCGAAAATACATAACTCGAATTAATGTAACAAAATCTGGAAAAAAATGTTGTATTTTTTTTCGCCAACTATAAAATGTTTTGTTTTGAGCAGAGAATCGATATGCTAATTTATTTTGAAATCGGGAATGGTGACCCATTAAAGGTGTTCGGTTTGACATGGAATGAACGATATTTGGATGATTGCTACATAAGTTATTGAGAAGTTGTTATTGAATGAATGAAGGAATGGCCTAAGGCCCTAAGTACGAGAGCAGTCCCATAATTAGTCGAACTGATATGTAGATGACGGAAAAAAATAACTTTGATAAAAGGTGGCAACATTCTAAAACATATGTTTTAAGTTTCAAGGCGCCACGTTGTTTAATGGGCAATTCAACCAACTCAAAAAATTACCTCTTTCGATTTTCACAAAATTTAGCACAATACTTCTCCTAGTGTGTGGAATTTTTTGGCGTTTTTAGTTTTCAAAATTCATTGTAGTTTTTGTGGTATAGAGCTCCAAAGTAACCTATCTCAGGGATATTGCTAAAAATTACTATTTGTTAAATTAGCCGTATCTTCTTAACCGCTTTACGTATTTTGAAGGTATTAATACCAATGAAAAGCTCTGCTACTCCTCTTCAATATTGGAATAAAATATTTATGTCCCTGATTTGGTGGTACTAAAGGATCAAACTATTATGAAGTGACTAAAAGATATAGCAATTTTATTGAGTCAATGTTATAATTTTTCTTGTAAATTTTTATATATAATATTAGATTCGTCGGCTGAACTAGTGTAACTTCTATACAGCTTGACAGATTGATGTTATTTTTAATTATATTTATATTATCAATGTATATGGATCCGATAGGTGGCGCTGTATTCAAGTTAATAACAAATTCCTCATTTATGGACAAAAATAATTCATTTTACCAGTATAGGTAATTTACTGTGAAGAAAGAGAGTAATAGCTTTGGACACGATAGGTGAGGCTTTCTATAAATGTGGTCTGTTTTGTATTACAATTTAAAAATATTCCATATTTTGATAATTGCGCCAACAATTAAATTCAAATTTGGTGATTCGCTTTCTTAGTACTAGGACAACCAATTTAATATCAGCAATTTTGGTCCATAAGCGATTTCTTAATAACTTGCATATAGCGCCACCTATCGGATCCAGATACAGTTACGCAGACTCACAATTATTATGTAAATATAATGTGTAAAAATAACATTAATCGGTCAAGCACTAGTCCAGCCAACGAATCTTAAATTCTATATAAAATTATACTATAAAAAATCCTCAACTATAAAAAATCCTCAATAAAATTGCTAAATGCGTGAAGCGGTTAAGAAGATGTGGCTAATTCAACAGATGGTAATTTTAAGAAACATCCATGAGATAGGTGACTTTGGAGCTCTGTTCCTCAAAACAACAATAAATTTGGAAAAAGCAAAAACGCCATAAAATTTTCACACACATTTGTATAATCATTGTGCCGAATATTATTAAAGTCAAAAGGGTTAATTTTTAAAATGTGTATTTTTGGATTCATTTGCTTTGAGTTGATTCCAACGGAACGGGTGTGACATTGTTACTGAGTATATTCCTGATTTTGGTCTATATAATTTATGAGGACAATTGACAAAGGGTGGTTTATGTAGATATACTTAAGTGTTACCTACTGACATGCAAGAAAAATAAATAATATTTTTAATAAAAAAGTATGGTTGATATATCACTGTAACAGGTGTGACCTTAGGATTTGATAAAATCTTGACCAGCCGCTTTATTTATTGCATACTGTAAAATATTTATTTGTACTGCAAAAAAAAAATTTTTGTATCTCGAGAGTAAAGTGCATATTAATATATTTAATATTAATATGTAACGGGTGTGACATGCCAATGTAACGGGTGTGACATAGTCTCAATCTGGAAGAGTAATAAGTAGAACAAACTATTGTCTAGGAATTTATAGCCAACCTGCATCTATCAAACTAGTTTTTTCTGTGAAAAACGAAATCGACGTCGTTTTATTCACAAAATAATATTCATATTGACAACTTCCTTTATTATTCACTGACGCACACATCGTTCTCTTAATGATTGCTCCCATACCATCTATTTTTTTTATACCCTCACTTTAGTGTGACGAGGGTATATATCATTTGCTACGGAAAAAAGTAACACATCGAAGGAGTGACCTAAGACCCCAAGTATGTTCGGCGGAAATCCGTTTTGGGTCATTTTAAGTCGAATGAGCAATGTCCGTCCGTCCGTCTGTCTGTCTGTCTGTGTGTCTGTCTGTCTGCTTGCTGGTGCGCACGATAACTCTCGAAAGGAGTAACCGATTGACTTCAAATTTCGTATGTGGTAATATTTTTTTCTATCTCCGGCTAAGTTCGAAGATGGGCCATATTGGTCCACTCCTTCTGGTACCTCCCCCATAAAGGATTAAAATGTTGTGAAATATTGATTCTTTAATAACTGCTATTATACGTATTCGAATCTTCTGAAATTCCACACATAGTATTAGTTTGTTAGTCGCTATCAACTCGAGGAAAATGGGCGAAATTCCCACGCCCGTTTTGGTATCTCCCACACAAATGCACCATTTTGCACTAAAAGTTAAAAGCTTATAACATTAATACCAGTGTTTAGAAATACTTGAAATTTTGTACAGTGTAATGCTTCTATAGTGCCTACAGTCCAGTGAAAAATGGGCGTTATTGCCGCTCCCCTTTTGGTACCTCCCACACAAATGCACCATTTTGCACCAAAAGTTAACAGTTTATAACATTAATATCAGTGTATACAATTACTTGAAATTTTGTACAGTGTAATGCTTTTATAATGCCTATAGTCCAGTGAAAAATGAGCGTTATCACCACGCCCCTTTTTGTACCTCCCACACAAAATGGCCAAATTATACCAAATTATCTTAACGTTAATATACCAGTCCATATAAACGGTTACAATTCGGCATAGTGCAATGTATTTAAAGTATCTACTGTTCAGCGAAATATAGGTGTATTTCTTAAACCCCTTCTGGTACCTCCCACAAAAATTGACAGAATAATTTGTGTAATATTCAATATTACATTACTCACAAAGTGAGGGTATACCTTAGTCGGTTTACCCGACTGAAACTTTCTTACTTGTTTCAACTTATATCGAAATTTCTGTTTTCAATTATATCGAAATTTCTGTTTTCTATTATTTAATTTCATACTAGAAATAAAATTAATAAATAGACAATATTTTTAAATCGATAAAAAATTATTTTATGTTTCAATAGCCAGCATCCTAAAGACCAAAACAATGCCAATTTCTAAAATCTACATTAGCCTTCAAAATTACCTTAAGTTGAAATACTATGTGTACCTTCCATAAAAAACTGGAATTTAAGAAAAACTAAAAAAATACCATAACTTTTAAAAAAAAATTGTTCGTGTTTAGGTTACCAAATTACACCAGAAAATGTTACGTTTACGTCGACAAAAAAATATGTCAGAAAATAAGAGAAAAACTAATCTCCAATTGAGTGACAATGTTCTAATAATCTCCAAGCATTTAACACGTTCTCGAAGTAACCTCATTTAACGTTTTTTTTTTTTGTTTATTCAAAGCGATTACTAACTTGGCACCTTGGTACAATCTCGTTCGTGTCACTCAAGGTTAATGGCGTGCAAAGAACTTTGTGTCATTGTCCGTGGACAAAACGAGTGCCAAACAATCTGGCAATTTAACAAGAAATACAACTGCAGTTAACTTTGCTCAAATAAAGAAAACTATGTATTAGAAATTGAATTGTACTCACAAAACACGGGAGCGCAAAAAATACACTTCCATGGAGACCCGATAAAATATGGTCCTTACTCCCGCCCATATTTCATTCAGTCATACATTGCACTCGATGCATGCAATCAGTGGTGATGGCAGTGGTAGTGGTGGTGGTGGTGGTCTCTGTCTCCTTCAATGTCCTGATGTTCATTTCACTTTGAACTTTTACACATCGAATAGTGAAAAATCGAATGCCACGAAACTTTGTTGTGACCCCTTTTAAAGGTATGTCGAGGTGATGTTCGCTTTTTCTATTCTTTGGAAATATTTGCGGGGATTTTTCAGCGTTTGCAAGAACACGATATGATACAAACTTTTCTTTGCATATTCATTTAAATAAGTGAATTTTATAATTAAGCATTAGACATGTGGAATTAAACCGAAGAACATTATTTTATATATTTTATGTACATATATAATACATTTACTTAATTTAGCATAAAAAATAGTCATAGTAATGTCCTTATTTCAATGATTAACGTCATTGAATGTAAAATCATTGCTCACTTCATTAATTTAACTACAAATTGTCTTTAAAATAAAGACACGAGAGGAAAGCTGAATAAAATTACTTTAAATTACGTATGAAATGTACTTATTTTAAAGATTTATGTCATTAGATTTAAATCGTTACCAGCTTTGCAAATTTAATAAAATGTACAAAATACTTAGGAAAATGACTTTATTATTAGTTATATTTTCTTCAGTTCATTATCAAATATCTTACATTTAAGTGCAAAATGTATATATTTATTAAATCTCGAAGTCACCTATTCCTCGAAGTCACTTATTCTTCGAAGTCACTTATTCTCAGTCAGTCAGTCAGTCAGTCATACCTTAATTAAGGGAAACAAGTAACTGTTGTATTTGGATTTAAAATCATTTCCGATTTCTTTTATTTAAAAATATATTAAACTTATTTAAATTACTTCAAATTAATATCCTAAATTTAAAAAAAATTAAAAAATACTCAAATGTCTGAAATTTAAATAATAAATAAATACATTTTGAAGAGTGTTTTCTATTTCTCGAATTCTTTAATATATAATACATTTCCTTAATTTTGCATAAAAAATAGTCATACTTATTTCAAAGATTAACGTCATTTTGCATAACAAAATAGTCATAGTAAAGTACTAAATCATAGCTGACTTCATAAATTTAACTACAAATTGTCTTTAAAACAAAGACACGAGGGGAAAGCTGAATAAAAATACTTTAAATTATGTACGAAATGTACTTATTTTAAAGATTCAAGTCATTGGATTTAATTCCTAAACAGCTATGCAAATTTAATAAAATGTATAAAATACTTAGGAAAATTAATTTATTATTAAATATATTTTCATCAGTTCATTATAAAATATCTTGCATTTAAGTACAAAATTTATATACTTATTATTTCTCTAAGTCACTTATTTCTCAAAGTCTCTTATATCCCAAGTCACTTATATTTCGAAGTCACTTAATCCTCGAAGTCACTTATTTCTTGAAGTCATGTTATCCTCGAAGTCGCTTATTCCTCGAAGTCACTTATTCCTCGAAGTCACTTATTCCTCAAAATCACTTATTCTTCGAAATCACATATTCCCCGAAGTCATTATTCCTCAAAGTCGGTCGGTCCTACCTTAACAAATAACTGTGTCTTTGGATTTAAAATCATTGCCTATTTCTTTTATTTAAAGGTATATTTAAACTTTAGACATGAGGTAAAAATATTATATTGTGTATAGTTGACCTTTATAATTGATTATATTTATGTTTTTGTTGGCTTGAGGTCATAAATATAATGAGGTGAAAATTTAATTACTTACAAAAATTACTTTAAATGAACATTTCCTTGTTGATTTAGACTTGTTTTAAAAAAGCCTTTTTTAGATTCCTTAATTTAAGAAAACATAAAAAAACTGAATTAAAATTATGTATATTTTTCTTCAGGTGATTGTCAAAGGTCTTAAGATTTAAATAGCAAAAGTTCATATGTTAATGATTAAAGTTTTTTTAATCGTTTTTCACTGGTGATTTACTTAATTTAAAGAAATATTTTTTGTATAAAAATTTTGATTAAAATTAAGTACGTTTTCTTCGGTATGGAAAAGTGGAAAAAAACATATTTAAAAAAAAATCGATAAAATTGTGTACATTTTATTTAGTATTTCCCTATGACTTAAAATTAATTTTGAAATATATTTACTTTATCGATTATTGTCTTCGGCTGGAATTTCTAATTTGGCTTCGATTAGTATAACTTAAAGAAACATTTCTATAAGTGTATAAATAAAAAAACCACTTGTCATTAAATTTAAGATTAGCCCCAAAGAAGTCTCAAAGCTTAACAATAGGCCAATTTCGTACTTAAAATATAACCAATTATATATAAAAAAGAAACTATATTTTCTTAATTTTATGTACAAAATTTACTTATTTTAAAGATGAGGATTTTTTGGTGCCAGTTTTTACATTAACGACAAATATTTTTTCTTTGTATTTTTAAAATAAATACACGCGGTACTTTTACTTAAGACTTGAGGAATTCAGTAATTCCTTATGTCCTAAATTTATATACAAAATGTGTATATTTTCAATATGATGGGCTTTCGAGCAAAATTTGATATTTTCTTTTGTATAACATCGTGAGACAAAATTGAACAAAAATCACTGGTCATCAAAATCTCTAGATAATTCTGAAAAGTTGCAAAAATTACAGTCCTCCAATATACTTTAAGATCCACGGTAAACAATTTTGAAAAAATATATTTTGCGGATCTTACGCTTCAGAATCCTAAAATTTGCATACGAATAACTGAACAGTGAGATCTGCAAAATATATTTTATTAAAAATTTTGTACCGCTGATCTTAAAGGATAATAAAGGACCAAAAGGACTATTTTAACAAATCGTAAAAAACACCCCTTAAAATGGGGAGGGCTGGGATGAAATGTTCTTCTACAAAAATGTTAGCCATATGTGTCAGAACTCACCAAAGCCTAAAACTTAACACAAACACCAAAAAGGTCAAATTCCAGTCAGAAACCGTCTTTGGCCTGTTCGTGCAGCAATGTTAGTCATACGACCTGGTGTTTGAAACAATAACGATAAAAGTAATTTTTTACTAGAATTTTACAGTTTTTTTTTGTGTGTTCTGACACGTATAGTAAAATTTTATGGCCAAAATTTTTGTAGAACATTTCATTGCCGCCCTCCCCACTTTTAAGGGGTGTTTTTGGGTGGTAAGAAACTTTGTTCAGCATATTCTTAGCTACATTATTGCCAAATATAGCTATGCGGTATCCCCAAGTGTCAATTAGTTGTTGGACAAAAGCTAAGGACACCTTTTTCGAGGGGCCCACTGTTTTTCAGAAACTTTAGAGGCCCATAAAAAAAATTGGTCACGCCAAACAGAGTATAGGGTTATACTACCCTTTGGTAGTATAATCAAATGTATACTGTCAAGTCCGTGTATTTTTTCACTGTTGCACAGTGTAATTTGTGTAGCACGGTATACTATAAACTATAAAATAAAGTAAAAAAATACCTATGGAAAATTTTTGTTTACACAGAATTTAAGTTTAAGTATGATATGATTGATAGATTTAATGAAATATTTTTTTTTGTGTACTCAGGAACTGATAGGTCCTTAGATATGTATTTATGAATGATGTGTCGGTCTCGGCAAGACATGGCTCTGGGCATTAGAATATACAAACAAATATACATGCATGCGGAATAGGATGATGGTAGTGCCGATGTCTGTCATCTGATGTGGTCCAATCAGTCAGGGTCGTCCATTCACTTTGCCGCCTATCGGCTCATCCTTTTTGTTCTTTTGGCACCACCAACAAATCTAAGCCATTTGAGTTTTACAATTCTACATTCACACGACTAACTATAACAAAGGCAGAGAGACCGAAGGACGGACAGACAGACACTTATATATTTTTTCAGCGGATTTTCTCTCTCTTGTTTTTTCTGCCACTTGCCTCGACGACTTTGTGCCATTTTTGCCGTTGTTTTGTGGCCTGAATGCGAATATGAGTGTGAATGACTTTATAACGCTTAAATAAAGTACAATTCATTTGTAAAGGATATTATGCCATGCGTTTGCCATAAAATATTGCATTTTTATGGCGTTCTTCTCCTCCTTTACGTGTTTGAATCTCTCAAAGTATTACGTGCGGCTATGACGCCGAATACGTACCTTAGGATATTATTTAAGGCCACTTTATGATCTCAATTTGATGAAATGGGGTCGTGAACAGCACATGTATATATTTGAAAAAAAAGCTACTCCAATTGTTGTCGGCAGCCATATTATGACGTGGTTAGGCAGAATACGCCAACAAATTTCAAATAAAATAAGATCCACGAAAAAATAACTATCAATGCTAGAGTTGTGAGGGATGAATTTTGTGCCCAATGTGTAAAGCAACCAGTAAAAGTTATGTAAAGAGGACTAAATAGGCTACATTCTTCGAATTTTCGATTTTTTTTACTCTTTGAGGTGTAAGGGAAATAATAATAAAAACAAGAAAGAAATTTCAGCCAGGTAAACCGACTAAGGTATACCCTCACTTTGTGAGTAATATGGAATATTACACGAATTGTTGTGTCAGTTTGTGTGGGAGGTACCAGAAGGGGTTCATCAAATACACTTATTTTTCGCTGAACAGTAGACTCCTTTAATACATTGCACTGTGCCGAATTATAAGCGATTATGTGTACTAATAGACTTACATTATGAAATATTCAATTTTGGTACAATTCGACCATTTTGTGGGGGAGGTACATAGAGAGGCATGGTGGTAACGCCCATTTTCACAGGACTATAGGTACTTTAAAAACGTTACCAGTGTTGCCAGACGAATTTCACCGATAATAGTCAAAATGGGGGTACAAAAATCGTCAAAAGAAATTTTTGGTCCGGTGTAGATCCATTGTTTTATACAGCCCCCATACGAAGGTTCCATTAGATTCAACTTCTTGACGCATTAGAAATCACTAGCACCAACCGATTAGACTGAATTTTGACAATTTAATATTATCTAGAACAACTCAAAGGGGGACTGGAATTTGGTTATTTGTGTTTACTTCTACCCATAATCATTCATACGAGTACTGACCTCATTGGTCAACATTTTGGTATAGCTCCCATGCGATGTGACTTCTTAGCGCGTGAGAAACCACAAATACCAATCGATTTGGCTAAAATTCGGCAATTTGTATTCCATTATACCCAGAATCATTTCAAGGAGCAAGTGACCCCATACAACTGTCAAACTTCATAGCCACAAAGAAAAAATTCCTTCCAATTTGGCTTAAAAATTATATATGTGATTAATTTTAGCTTGAACGATTCGTTGGAATAATGACCTAGGTTCACGTCTTGACATAGCCCTTACGTTTTCTAACATTTCTGATTTTTATTTTAAAAAGATAAATGGGAGAGAAAATTTATCCCGAAGAAATTATACAAAATTGTTAATATAAGAACAATTTGTGAAGTGTTCCTTACTTTTTTCATATCATAAAAAATCGTCATTTCGGGCAAAAATCGTCATGTCATATTTTTTGGCTCTGAAAATCGTCAAAATGACGATAAATCGTCATTTCTGGCAACACTGAACGTTACGCTGTGCAAAATTTTGTAGTAGTTTCGTGCATTGGTACTCACGCTACAAGCTTTTAACTTTTTGTACAAAACTGTACCTTTGTGTGGGAGGTACCAAAAGGGGCGTGGCAATAACGCCCATTTTTCAGTATACTGTAGGCGCTATAAACGCATTACCCTGTGCAAAATTTCAAGTATTTTTATGCACTGTTATTAATGTTATAGGCTGGGAGGTACCAAAAGGGGCGGGACCTTTTCCCCCTTTTTTCTCTAGTTGATAGCGACAGATGAACTATTAATATGTGTAGAATTACAGATGATTCATATAAGTAGTATAGAAGTTATTAGATAATCAATATTTCACTAAATGTTAATCCTTTGTGAGGGAGGTACACGAATGAGTGGACCAATATCTTCGAACATAGCCTGAGATAGAAAAACATATTATCCCATACCAAATTTGAAGTTAATCCGTTACTCCCTTCGAGAGGTATCGTGCGCTACAGCCAGACAGACAGACAGAACAAACAAAAATACCTCACTCATAACTGATAGATAAGAAAGAAATGGTTGTATCCCAGGACATGGGATATTCGTCTTGGATTCTGAGGAACTTGATCAATTGCAATTGCAAAAAGACTGCCTGATCACTATAGTGTTTATAAAGCAGATATCTTGGCTATTAAAGAAGTAGCGGAATGGCTGAAAATTGATATTCTGACCAAAGTCGGTATTAATATTTGCTCTGATAGTCAGGCTGCTATCAAGTCCCTGGAAGCTATATCCCTGAATTCAAAAACTGCCCTCAGATCCCTTAACAAGATGGCTGAACAATTCAACATTCACCTGATATGGGTGCCGGGTCACAGGGCCATACCAGGGAACTGTAAAGCAGATGACTAGGAACTACCTTACTCGTTACAGAAGAACTGGAATATGTGGGCAAGCCTCTGGCGACATGCAAACTCTTCTTGAGAAATAATGACCTTGCGGCAGAAACCGCATACATTCCAGGCTGATTTGGCCCAGCCTGAACTCAAAAAGGACGAACGCACTGCTTTCGTAATCAAGACCGGACTTCTCATTTATCGCATCTATCACGACGGGTCACTGCCTAATTGGACCCGCAGAGATGTTGAAGGTCCTACACAATGACTTCAGCGGAAGCTGTGAGGACGAAGAGGAGGAGGAATCAATAGAACACCTTCTGTGCCTGTAACCCGCTCTCTCTAGAAGACGGCATGCATTCTTAGGATCTCATTACCTTGGGGAGTTAGCTAACGTGGCTAATGTTGGAATACACCAACTTTTGAGGTAGGGCTAGAGAGTAATACTTTAGATAGTTACCTGTCCAATCAACAGGCCAGCGAAACTGCCCTGTATTATCTAGTCAGCTTTATTGAATGATCTCTCTCTCTTAAGGAATATACTATGGTAGCTTTTTAAGCTATGGAGGGTGCCTTCAATAACATAAATCCATCTGCTATAACTACGGCTTTAGCAAATCAGGGGGTTGATAGTAGTATACGTATGATCATTCATTTAAAATGTTGTCTAACAACTTCGCGAGTTCAGTCAATGTTAACTGACATCACTGAATCCCACTGACATTGCTCTTTGGAGACTACTTGTGTCAAGTTTCGCAGTGAGTGCATCCATTGTTGTGAGTTAATTGTCCCCATGCTCTGTGTCCGGCTCCGGATCCATCGCGTCGCTGACATTATAGCCTACAAACTACATTGTAATCAAAATAAAGCCCCGCTTTTAGTATTATCGTAAGTACTTAACTCTTTTGTGTTTTATTTATTCTATCAATCCGTACCCGGTCAATCCGTACAAACACAAACACATCGTTCCTGCACTGAGCTATCATCGTTATTATTGTAATTCGTTGGGAGGTTTGTCATTCGAAGGGAATTCGCCGCATCACTTCGTCAACATTACCTCTCTTGGCGGCACAACACGCACCCCTACTACAAAAGGTGGCTTCGACCGAACGTATCGTAAATTATCCATATCGGCGGATTACACATTGGTCGCTTAACGCCGTGGCCCGCCTCGGAAAGTTATTCAAAAAAGTAAAATATTTTTATATTCATCTTTAAGGAAACTTCCTGGATATTGTTTTCGGAAAAGGAATGGAAAATAAGATGGGTTAGGTTAAGTTTAGGGTGGCAGTCGGAGTAACTAGATCACATAGACAAATTGAGGTCCCAAATAATACCAAGTGCTCAGTTGACCCTAATCACAACCAACCTGTTTGATAAAAAAGTTATCAATAATACGAATATCGGTGCCGGGCCGTTCCGTCAGACTTCATAAAAAGGCCAACCACAGTAAATTGACGTTGTTCAACAAATGCGGAACATAAACAAAGCAGATGTTCAATGCTCTCCACTTCTTACTGATCTCCGAACTTCTGTAGAACTCACAGGACTCAATTCCCAGCCTCCTGTCGTGTTCGTCGATCGGGCAATGCACCTTCTGAACTGACACTAACGTAGACACTTTTTTCCTGCCTATAGCGAGCAAATATATTTTCCTAGCAAGTTCGTCGGCTTTACAGTTCCCCGGGATATCCCTATGGTTAGGATAGGTTGAGTGAGGATGGCACTTGGCGAGTGAGACCAAGCGCCCACTGAGACCATGCATGATCCATTGTGATTCCTCATAGTTCCTCTTCTCCAGTCCCTCAGTTAAGTCTTGCGTTGCGATCTGATGCCTTGCAGAATTTTAGAAGTTTAAGCGGATACAATCCTTTTAATTCATCAAGTGTCTGAAAGAAAAATGAACCGAGTATCTTGCTTCTTCTAAATGATAACATTGGACATTGGCATAGGAAATGAAGCGTATCTTCGACAGCGTCAGGATCCTGACACCAACGACACATATCATCACTTCGTAAGCCAATTCTAAACATATGCTTACCAAGACTATTATGTCCAGTTATGAGGCCAACAATCAAACGTACAGGGTTGCCCATATTCGACGGACCCACGGACTCGTTGGGCCCATTCCAATCGACGAGGCTTGTCCGCAGGCAACAATCTTTGCGTCAATTGAATTTTGTACGGGAACAAATGCAAATCAACGCGAATAATCCGTTGTAAAGTGGACCGAGCCATGCCCAACTGCTGAGAACGGCGTTTTTGGGATGTTCTTGGGGACCTCTCAACACTGGCTCGTACGGCAGCGATATTCTCGGCCGATCGCCTTGGTCGACTTTTATTTGGCCTCTTCGGATTAGAAAGAGCCTCACCAGTCGAAAATTTTTCGTATAAACGCTTAATGGTGTTCTTAGAAGGCGCACTTCTCACATTTTTTAATATTTTAAAAGCACGTTGACTTGACTTCTTCTGTTGAATGTAAATTTCAACTATTTCAGAGCGCTCGTGTGGCGTGTATTGTTCCATGGTAAAAATCTGCTTGGACTGACGCTTCAAACGCGGTATGTCATTAAGCGATCTGACATCTCTGTCAAAAGTTATGGCGTTGCCAGATGGGTCCGTCGAATATGGGAGACCCTGTACTTGTACTTTGTCCAAGCTTAGCAGCGTCTCTGTATTCTTTATTGACCCTTCATCCCATAGCGATTTTGTTTGCTCACATCCGGCTGTTGAAAACCATCTCTGATGCCAGAAGTTCTTGTATTTTGTTTTTATACCATAATAAGCCAACGAGAGGGGCGGGTATGCATCCGCCTCAACAATCCTCGAGGAGCTTATCAGCTGCTTCGTTTCCGAATATATCTTTGTGGCCAGGTACCCAGCACAGGGTTAAATTATGCTGTTCCTCGAGAACCCTAAGCTTTCTGCGACAGCGGTTGACTACCTTTGACCTTATATTCGTGCTTATTAGAGCCTTTAAAGCGGCCTGGCTATCGATGAAAAAGCAAATATCGCTTGTGTATATTTGCCTCAACGAAATAAGTTCAGCCGCCTTTGAAATTGCATATATCTCCGCCTGAAAGATGCTGCATTCGCTACGTAGTCGAAGAGAGACCTCCAGGTCAAGCTCACGGCAGAACATACCACAGCCCGTACCCTCCTCCAGTTTGGAGCCATCCGTAAACACATTGATATCGTGGAACCTTACGTTTTCATTCAACCACTCTTCCAGAGTGGGGAATTTAATTTTTACCCCCTTTACCTACAATATCGTGACTAGTCACGTAGTCAGTCTCGGAATAACCCAGGGAACGGTCAACCAACCCAGTATGTCTAGAATTCGTACCTAACAAAAGGTTCTGCTGAGCTAGCCGTCTCATTGTAAGTTCCGCACACTCTTTTATAAATATATCAATTGGTTGAATACCCGTTATTATTTCTAATGATCTTACTGCGGTGGATTTCATCGCACCCGTCAGGTAGCCAAGTGCGACTCTATTTACTCTACTTAGAGATTTAACATGTGTATCATACCCTGTAATTGTCCACCAAGTATGACAGCCATAAGTCAGAACAGGCCTGACCATATCCCTATGCCCATATGAGCTATATGTTAACCTGTTTAGCCATCTCGTTGAGAAATCTGTGGATGTCAAGGGCTGTTTGTGATATTTAAGTGTTGGTCCCTATGTTGCGACTCAGCTCGCGGCCACCTCCATTATTGTCATTATTTTGGCTTGATAAACACAACAAGTATTTGGTCGTCTGTGAGCTATATCAAGATTAAGTTCTTTACAGTGTCATCCGAAGATTATCTTCCCATCAAAGTTCGAATCATCTGTGTAGAAGTGGAGATAGTTTCTATGTCCTGGAATTCTGCCACAACATAAATCGGCAGTAGATGGAGTATAACTTGTAGACACTCTAACGCTGTATAGCTTAAAGCTCGCTTATGCTTAGGCAGGCGGTTCTCTGAACTTTCAATAATTGACTGGAGAAGGATCTCTTATCAGTCGCCGTACAGTAGTATTGGGCGAACTATACTCGTATATATTCAATGTCCGATTTAAGGAAAGAGACCTAAACGTGGCCATACAGCTTTCCTACAGAAATATAAGGCATCGTTGGCATTTCGCCAAGTAGATGGAGTATAACATGTAGAGACTCTAACGCTGTATTCCTTAAAGTTCGCTTATGCTTAGGCAGGCGGTTCTCTGAACCTTCAATAATTGACTGGAGAAGAATCTCTTATCAGTCGCCATACAGTAGTGTTGGGCGAACTATACTCGTTTATATCCAATGGCCGATTTAAGGAAAGAGACCTAAACGTGACCATACAGCTTTCCTGCAGGAATATAAGGCAACGTTGGCATTTCGCCAAGTAGATGGAGTATAACTTGTAGAGACTCTAACGCTGTATTTCTTAAAGCTCGCTTATGCTTAGGCAGGCGGTTCTCTGAACCTTCAATAATTGACTGGAGAAGAATCTCTTATCAGTCGCCGTACAGTAGTGTTGGGCGAACTATACTCGTTTATATCCAATGGCCGATTTAAGGAAAGATACCTAAACTTGACCATACAGCTTTCCTGCAGGAATATAAGGCAACGTTGGCATTTCGCCAAGTAGATGGAGTATAACTTGTAGAGACTCTAACGCTGTAAACACCTAAAGCTCGCTTATGCTTAGGCAGGCGGTTCTCTGAACCTTCAATAATTGACTGGAGAAGGATCTCTTATCAGTCGCCATACAGTAGTGTTGGGCGAACTATACTCGTATATATCCAATGGGCGATTTAAAGAAAGAGACCTAAACGTGACCATACAGCTTTCCTGCAGGAATATAAGGCAACGTTGGCATTTCGCCAAGTAGATAGAGTATAACTTGTAGAGACTCTAACGCTGTCTCTAAGCCTTAAAGCTCGCTTATGCTTAGGCAGGCGGTTCTCTGAACCTTCAATAATTGACTGGAGAAGGATCTCTTATCAGTCGCCGTACAGAAGTGTTGGGCGAACTATACTCGTTTATATCCAATGGCCGATTTAAGGAAAGAGACCTAAGCGTGACCATACAGCTTTCCTGCAGGAATATAAGGCAACGTTGGCATTTCGCCCCCGTTCCAATACATTAAGCCTGAAGGCCAATTTCCAATCTAGGATTATAGAAATTTTGTACTTCCAGAAAAGACCAGCTCTGTTTCATTTAACCGAGGAGGGTCCGCATGTGGGACCTTATTCTATTTAGTAAGAGAGCTACATTTGTCTTGTTTGATTTAACGACCAAACTGCTGCTTCTGGCCCATCTAGGTAATTTGTTCAGAGCCAATTGTCTCTGAGGACTTTCTTAATTTGCCGGATACTGTGATATCCAAGTCATCCGCATACGACACGACTTTGCCGCCACAATGTTCTAGATCTAGATTCCAAATTAGTGGAGACAATTAGTACTCCTCCTTATGGGGCCCATCAGTTTACAAACACCGTTACAAGAGCTGTCGCCCCGAGACAAGCTGTTATGCATGGAGCCAGACAGACAGAAGGACGGACATATATAAAATGACTTAAAATGTCAACCCTTCGAAGTACTGCTCTTTTATCTGGTAGCAAATATATTATTTGCCCTTCTTCATTAAAGTGAGGCTATAAAATTGCCCATAACCATTTGAAACGATTTGAGAACGCCTTCTGGTATTTGCTCCATTCTATCATTTATATATTTGAAAATTGGTCTCTTAAAATTCAATTAGAAATGGCAAGTATTTTCCATTTCAACAACTGGAAAACACTTAGCACTCATACCTATAATTTGCATAGATTCCATTATCCCTGACATACGAACGTTTTCAATACGACACTGGAGTATCACAAATCAATTGATTGCGTAATGGTTTATAAATCATTTAAATGTACTTATATTAACATGCAGATGTACATCAATAAATCGTTAAGTACGAGAGTTGTTTCATAAATGTATGTTAGTGAAAATAAACTATAAAAAATTAGGTTCTTAGGCTAAATCGATACGTACGAGAGTCGTTTCATAAATGTATGTTAGTAAAAATAAGCTATAAAAAATTGATTCTTAGGTTAAATCACTGAATATTCTTCATAGATGAGTTTTATTTATAGTTATTTCTTGGGTTTTTACTGAAACTAAGAACAATTATGGAGAATTCTTTATTTAGCTAAGAAAAAGTTCTTTTAAGCCCTCACATTAGAGTGGGCCAAAAGTTTAACACACCGAAGGAGTATGTTCGGCGGAAATCCGTGGTATGAAGTTTTAAATCATTTAAACAATGTCCTTCTATCTGTCTGGTGCACCATAAATCTCGAAACGAGTGCCCGATTAGGTTAGATTTAGATATAAGTTAAAAATTTCAGTTATTATGACAGACTCAAGCCAAGTACCTTCCACTGGATGTATACAGCTATAGTGGTCCTATGCTTACCTATGGTTCAGTGGTATGGGCGAAGGTGACAGAAGTTAAATATCAGCTGATTGGGGCCATTCTCATTGATGCATCAAGAATGTCTGATCTAAGGGCTCTGGCAGGACCGACAGACTATTTGTCACCAGTTCAGAAATTCTCCTCAAATCTCGACATAATGATCCCCTCCGGAACAGACTGGTCATGCGGAAACCTTCCTTTGGAGGGCCATGCAATATACAATGACGGTTCAAAGATGGATGTAGGCACAGGGGCAGGCATTTTCAGCGAATCCCTTGGCATAAATACGTCCTACAGGTTAGCCGACACCTGCAGCGTTTTCCCGCCGGATATCTTTGCTATACTACAAGACCTCAGCTTGACGACGAAAACTCCCCTATTAAGTCAAATGTGGTTAATGAGTGCCTTTTTGAACTACAGCAATTGGCGGACATAATCAGACTGTACTCCCCGGCCCCCGGACACTGTGATATCGCGGGGAACGAGAAGGCGGACGAAATCGCGCGAAATGGATCAGCTATGGACGCTGCAAGGGTTGAGCCATCACTATATCCCCCGTTATGCGAATTTTTCAGCAACATAGAGTTTTTCTACAATGTCCTGGCAAACCAGAAAAAGTCGAGCAGATCTGACTGTAAAATCACTAAATCTCTATGACCAGCCATATCGAAATCTAGGACCAAAGATCTTCTTAACCTCACAAAGAGCGGCATTCGTTTAATGATAGGCACGCTGACTGGCCACTGTAATGTTAGATCGTTAACATCAAGGTGTCAGAGTGATTCTGCCGACTACTGTCGACTCTGTGAGGATGAGGAGGTCGACTCTGTCAATGTCCTACTCTATCAAGACGAAGACATCGCTACCCAGGTGATTGATTACACTATACAAAATCTGAAATCTCTATCATCCCACGATACTGATAGAATCATGGGCTTCATAGGTTGCTTGAGATGGATGGTTTGACATCAACTCATCTAAACCTCTCCTAAAATGCCATCTCTCCTCTGTCTTATCTATACTCATCACCTCCTTCATCATCTTCGACCTCTCCTTCATCTTTTACTCATATTCTCAGGACGAATACAATGGACCAAATGGTCTCCGCGCGTCCTTAACCTAACATAACCTATGACAGACTCACTTATGGTGTTTTCTTTTCTAAAAAAAAGATGTTGTTCTGTCAGAGAGCAGCATTTTAATAATGTCGCCTACACCCTCTTACACTGCTGCATTTTTTATGGTCAGAATAGAAAACAAAAATACAAAACGCTAGCCTTTTAACTCACCAAAAAAAAAGCTTAAAACAAAGAATACTCCTCGGCGTCACCTTAATAAAGTATCTGTCTAAACTTCATTAGAAAAAGACACGCAAGCACACACGCGGGTATTTAGGTTATTCGCTCGACGCTAAAAAACATCTGTTTTGTAGGGCAGTGTCCACCCTTTCGGTTAAATACAGTGCTGAAATGTTGCATTTTTGCACCGTACAAGTGCGACATTTTCTACAAAAGAAAACGCAATTCTATCACAGTGCAGCATCACATCAGTCTGGAATGTGTGCAGTTCCTGACTAGCGACTAACTACCATTTGTTGCCGTAAGGGAACTATCTCTTAAGAGAAGCTTGCAGGTCGCTAGATTTATGTTCCATGTCGCTATGTTATCAGTCGGTACCTTTTGGTACCACCTGCACAAGGGACAATTTTGTACAAGAAGCTAACAGCTTATCTCCCATACAAAATGGAAAATTCATACAAAAATTTAATAGATGATAACTAGAACTCAGTGCACATTCAAATTTGGTACAGTTTAATGTACTTAGTAGGGACATAAATACTGTAACACAAATTATATGCTATAACATTAAAAGTAATGAATCCTTTTGGATAATATTTGTTGTATACGTATATTTACTGACATATATTCTATACAAAAAGCAAGCACTCATTCAAAATGTCCGCTTTTGGCCTTCACACATACCTTAAGTCACACTGACCAATCATCAATAGCCGCACACACATCGTCCCTTTGGGAAAGTGTCCACGGCATGAATAAAAGCAGTCTTAAGATAATCGATGTTGGGGTATCTTTTGTGGCAGACCTTGTCCTCTAAGACTGTCTACAATTTGTAATCCAGTGGGTTTAAATCAGGGCTGCCGAGAGCCTTTCATCAGAAGACATGAAAGCTGACAAATTGTTTTAAAACCATGTCTTGGTCATTTTAGCCTTATGTGCCGGCGCAGAATCCTACTGGGAAGTCCATGCTTGGCTTTGGAATAGGGAATGGTTAAGAGGTTTCACAACAGCTTCCAAAGCGGTTTCTTGGTAATTTTTGGCCATATGTTTTGACACCTTATTCACTGAAATGCAAGTCAGTGACCCCATCGTAAGAGACACCCCATCAAACAACGATTGAAGCTGTATGATGGACCTGTTCGACCACACGCAAAGAAAACATTCGTTTCTGCGAAACGATATGTTAGACAACTACAATTCTCGTTTGCCGGAACTGAAATTTCGTTTGTCGTAAACGAGAATGGTAGTTGTCTAATATTTCGTTTCGCAAAAACAAATTTTTTTTTGCGTGCAGTGGAATCACTTGATATGCTTCCTTAGACGACCACCATATCACTTCATTTCACCATATCACTTCAGCGATGTAAAAGCGATACGGTTCTTATTATCTGACCACTCCATGGCGAAAACTGAAGCAGTTTTCAATTCCCGTTACAAACTAACGCTACAGAGGTTAGGTTTCATAATCCACGTGGTAATGGTAGGGTATGTTCAATTCAATTTTGTAACAGAATTTATGTCCCTACAAAGTAAATACGAAAAGTATGCCTACTTTGTTTTTAACGATTTTACATTAAGTAGGATCTTTGCATTAATTTCTGAAAAAATCTTTATAATCCTTCTTAATTTTAGGCAACTTCTAAGAATGTTTAAAAATTTGTCTTTATAATTCATATTTTCTTGGAATGTGTCTTTAGTATTTAGACCATATTTTGAAGTATATGCTCAATAAAGACCGGATATACGGGGGTTTCCAACACGTGGTGTTATTTTGAATCACCCGGTATTTCGGTAGCTGTCACTTTTGAAACTTTTTTCACTGAAACTTGACAAGTAGAATTACTAAAAATGGAACGATACACGATTCAACAACGCATTGAAATTATTAAAATTCGAAAATCATCTTGACTGATGAGGCCCATTTCCACCTCGGTGGCTACGTCAGCAAACAAAATTGTCGCATCTGGGGCTCGGAAAACCCAAGAGTTATTGTTGAGAAGCCTCTCCATCCTCAATGTGTGACTGTTTGGTGCGGTTTATGGTCCGGCGGGGTCATTGGACCTTACTTTTTCGAAAATAAGGTTAGCTGAACAGTTACGGTAAATAGATTGAATCATCGAGAGATGATTAATGATTTTTTATGGTAGGAGTTGGATGGTATTGACCAGGACAACGTTTACTTTCAACAAGACGGCGCTACGTGCCACACAAGCAGCGAAACCATTGCTCTGTTACAAGTCACAATTGGTCACCGAGATCTTGTGATTTAACACCTTCCGACTTCTTCCTTTGGGGCCACGTGAAAGATAAGGTCTACGCCAACAGCCCAGCGTCGATTCAAGACCTCAAAGATAGAATTCGTGAGGCTATCGAGGACATAGGGCTGCCACTTTGCGATTTTGTTATGGACAATTTCATGAAAACGATATGGTGCTGTAAGCGTGGTCGTGGTGGCCATTTGGCTGATGTTGTTTTTCATTATTAACGGCATACCTTCCTCTTTCTTATGAAATAAACATCCGATCATTTATCTCAAAAAGTAGAATTTTTCTCTGAATACCAAAATAACACCTCTTGTTGGAAAACTTCAAACATTAGTAATGACACTTCATGTGGAAACAGAGGTTTAGTAACTGTCGTTAAAATAATCAGAAAAAATTTGATTTTTTTGCTAGCACGAAATAAAACATGAAATATAGAAAAAAATTAGCAACACAATTTTTTGTTCCAATTTTTGGAAGCTAGCATTCTAACGAAGAATGCCTATATGTAGAAAATCTATGGATAAATGTAGAAATTATAGCACCTCTGGTAGAAATAAGACAACAAAATTCGACTTTTATACCCCCCTATTGTGAACAAGGGTATATATCAGTTGGTGCAGGTTAAAAGTATAACATATCGTTGGAGTGACCGAAGAGACCCCAAGAATATTTGGCGGAAATCCATTTTGGGCCATTTTAAGTCGTTTTAGCAATGTCCATCAGCCTGTCCGTCTGTCTGTCTGGTTGGTGCACACGATAACTTTTGACAGGATTAACCGATTGACTTCAAATTTGGTATGTGTCAATATTTTTTTCTATAGCAGAGTAAGGTCAAAGATGGACTATGTTAGTCCACTCCTTTGAGTACCTCCCTCACAAAGGGTCAACATTTAGTGAAATATTAATTATCTCATAACTTCTACACTACTATTCAGAATCTTTGACCATTCCACACATAGTATTATGGCAAATTCTTTTCTGCAAAAAAGTGCAACATTTTCATTGCCCTTTTTCCGAAAACTGCACTTTTGTGATACTTTTTTGAAATTTGGTAATTAAGTTACTCGAATTTAGCACAACTAAAATTTCAAAATTAAAAAAAGCGATATTATAGTGCAGTTTTCGGAAAAAGGGCAATGCAAGTGTTGCACTTTTTTGCAGAAAAGAATTCGCCATTAGTTTCTTGGTCGCTATCATCTTGAGAAAAATGGGCGAAGTTGCCACGCCCCTTTGGTACCTCCCATACAAAAGGACCTATGTTAATGGCTTATAACTTTGATTCCAGTCATTAGACATACTTGAAATTCTGTGAAGTGTAATGCTTTTATAGAATCTACAGTACCATGACAAAATGGGCGTTATTGCCACGCTCCTTTTGGTACCTACCATACAAATGGACCATTTTGCACAAAAAGTTAACGGCTTATAACTTTGATTCCAGTCCATACAAATACTTACAATTTTGTGGAGTGTAATGCATTTACAGTACCTATAGTACCGTGCAAAATGGGCGATATTACCACGCCTCTTTTGGTACCTCCCATATAAATGAAACATTTTGCACAACAATTTTACGTTTTATAACTGGGTTTCCTGTATATACAAATACACGAAATTTTATACAGTGTATTTTTTTTATAGTACCCATAGTATATTACAAAATGGGGGTTATTGCCACGCCCCTTTTGGTACCTCCCAAACAAAATTGTCAAAAATAAAAATACGAAAAATTATTTTTTTAAATAGATATTTTGCAAATAGGCATTGTTTTCTTCGTTAGGGTGTTATCTTTCAAGAAATGGAACAAACATTTTTTTGCATTTTTTTTCTATTTTTTATGGATTTTTTCGTGCCAGCAAAACATGTTTTTTTTTAAAAAAATTAAACTTTTTCTATTTGCTTTAACGACAGTTGCCAAACTTACGTCTATACGTGAATCTGGTGTTTTCAGCAGTTCTAGCGCTTATAATTTCCTTTAATTTAAATGGCATCCCGGCTTAATCGAGCTAATATTTAAAAAATATGGTCCTAATACTAAAGGTAACATCCTTGAAAATTAGAATTTTAGAAAAAAAAATTTAAAATAAAACTACTATTCAGTCAGAATTTATTCGATTTAAGACCATATGTTAGAGTTACGTTCTGTCTATTGTAAAAATTTATAAACAAATAAAAAATTTGGTAGAGAGTTGTTAGAATTGACTGCAGTTTCGATAGACACCAATCATTCATCTTCAGAATTCAATAGCAATAATGTATTTCTTTAACTTAAATCAGCTGAAATACTTATGGAAGTAGTAAACTGAATGTAACAAGAACTACTAACCAAGCCCGAACTAAATCAACATACTAAAACTCTCATACCAATACATTTTTGTTTTTTTGCTTGGGTTCGCTTCGCGAGCCACGAAAACAATTGTAGTTTTGTCAACGGCTAATGCCGACGTCATCGTACCTCATGTGTTTGTATGTGTTGTTGTTATTTATTGTTGGTCTGTGCTTTTGTTATTCAGTCAGAATTTATTCGGTTTAAGACCATATCGATACCTCTATTCTAAACTATGCTAAGTGCAAAAAGGTAGTTTTTCAGGAGAGGCGATGAAAGTTTGATGCATTTTTTAAATTTGTGTGGAATTCCTTTATAATGCAAATCGAATGCCCTGTACTGTTTTGTGAATAACTTTTGATTGAGTTGACGGATAAACACAAAATTTTGACTCGATATAATTTGTAATATTTAGAAATTTAACATGCAATCTCCCTAAAACTATGCTAAGTCGGATTAGCATGTTTTACAATGGAGGTATCGATGTGTTTCAGTTACTTTCTGTCTATTGCAAAAATGTAACTTTACCATAAAACTAATTTTATTTTGGCTTCATAAAATAGTATGCCTCAATCTATTAAAACAAGTTTGTAGGTCTCGGACAAAAAAATATTTGTTGCATAGTGTATTTTAAGGAGAACATTTAATGAATACTATTTCATAGATTCTCAGAATAATAATTTTTCTGTCTCGACCAGCCATCGTTTAAGATCCCTCCTCCTTACAGGGTATACTGAAAAAAGAACAATTTCGGTACACCCTATTTATGGAGAGGCAAGAATATACCACGCAAATAGAATGTGCCTTCTCATCCAGACTTGTACTCCACATTCCCGTGCCATTGATGGAAGTGTGCATCTACGCGCTTTCTTTAGCTCTTGGTTGGCGGCAGTGGTGGTCGGAGGAATGTACTGGATGTACCATAACGAAGGAATTTCTAATTTGCTGCAAGACAACAAAATGAAGTGCCTACATTCATTCACTCATTCACGCTGGCAAAGGAATGTGCTCGTATATGTACGAGTATATTCTGCATCCTTTTGCGAGTCGCCTTGTCTCTTGGCAGGAAATGCAACGAATGGCAAAAACACACATACACAGACATATACCACCAAAGAAATAAGCACTTTGCCATTCACGATGACATCCTTCAGCGTTAGTGGAGGTGGTGGTGGGTGGGTGGTTGGCATGGCATCGCTTCATCACGTCATTCCAAGCATTGTCGTCAGTGCCTTCTTTCCCTCTCCCAGGCTCCACTCTTTCACATTTCCTGAGAATGCACTAAAATGCCGAGTTATTGGCATATTTCAGTTTTCAGCTGAGTTTTGTTGGATGGGACGGACGCCAATATTTTTTTATTGCAGAGCAGGAAATCTTGAAAATACTTAAAGATTTTTGTCTTCATCTTTTCGTAGATTCTCTTGATGGGTTTTTTGTTGTTGCTGCTGCTGCTATTGCCGCTGTTGGCTATAGGATATCTTTGCTATCTATTTCCTTCTTCTTGAAAGGATGATAGTGATTTATCTAATGCTTCGCTTAAATGCCGAGATTCTCATTTTGATATCAAAACCAATGGTTTGGTTGGTTGGTTGCGTTTTGGAATATTTAAGCCTTCGGCAAGAATAAAAACATCAAGAGAACAGTTTGAAGATAACATAAAAGCTAGCACCGATTAGTTGGATACTTGTGGAATAGGTGTGGATGGATTTATTTTTAAAATAATTGTATCGATTTGTCCGAGAAAAAATGAAACGATACTGGACCATACTTTAAATGAGTTAAATCTCACGATCTCGATAGGTAATTTCGAGAATTAACGCGTTCAGCAAACTGTATCCTTCAATATGTCGCTTGTTTGACGCGTTGTATGACATGTGGAGCCGTCAACATTCCGCCCTATGGCTCGTCGTTCGCAACAAACAAAGCAGGTGCTCAATGCTATACACTTCCTCCTCATCTCCACAACTTCTACACTCATTGGACACAATTCCCAACCTCCTGGCGTGTTCGCCGATCAGGCAATGTCCCGTCAGAACTGACACTAACGCAGGCAGTATTTTCTTGTCTAGTGCGAGAAGAGTTTTTGACCTTCTTAGGTTGTATTTTGGACAGATTTGTCTAGCAACCCTACAGTTGTTGAGTTCGGCCCATCTCTCATTGGACTGCCTGACTGCCTCCTGCCTAAGCAAAAGCTTGCATGTGACCAGTGGAGCTCCAGTATATGCAAATTCTTTAAAAATTTTAATGTCATCCCTTTCCTAGCAAGTTCATCGGCTTTGCAGGTCCCCGGAACATCCCATGCATGGCACCCATATGAGGCATATCTTTATCTGCTCAGGCATCTCTTTAAGAGATCTGTCTGCGATTTAATGGCAGCCTGTCCGGCCGAGTAAATGACGAAGCCAGTGTTGGTCGCTAATGGCAGCCTGTCCGGCCGAGTAAATGACGAAGCCAGTGTTGGTCACTATGTTGCGACTTATCCACTTGAAGACTTCCCTTATTTCGAATTGATAGACAATGCAAGTGTCTGGTAGTCTAGCTCACATTAAGATTAATGGCGATTTTGTTTCTGCAAAAAAAAGCAACACATTCCTGAAAACTGGACTTTTTTTTACCACATTTTGGCTAAGTTTAATTCGAGGGACTACAGCAGTTCCACCTAAAAGAGGGCAAATATTTTTCATAATTTCTCGTCGACGGGGCAACATTTTTTTCAGAATCGAAATCAATGTACACATTCTTCTTCGAGATTTTGTAATGTCATATATTTCTTAGCTAGTTCATCGGCTAGTAGTTCCCCGGGATATTCCTATGCCCTGGTAATTATATGGGGAATATTTTAAACAGCTCAGTTACGAGATCTGCGGCAGTCGAGGGCTGTTTGTTAATGTAGGGATGTAACCTCATGAGAATAAATGGCTACAAGGCTGTCCAAGTAAATGACGACGCCGTCGTTGGTTACTATGTTACGACTCTGTCACTTGGCGACTTCCCGTACGCTCATTATTTCTCCTTGATAGACACTCAATTTCTTTATTTTGTAATCTGAAACTCATTAAGCTTGGAAATATCTGTATAGAAGTGGATATACATAGTTTCTATTTTATAGTATTCTGCCAATCCATTCCTCGATGACAGCTAAAGATACTCTCGAAAGTGTGAGGCATTGTCAATTTGGTTGGTTATCATTGCAGTATAATGGAATATCCTCATATAGCCTTAGTTCTTTTACTTCTACGCGAATAGTCAGTTTAATATCAACTGCGGTAGCCACAATTTCAATCGATGGCAAATGGTGTACTGCTTGTAGAGACTCTGTCAATGTATTCCTTATATATCCGCTGATGCTCTGGCAGGCAGTTCTCTTGTCTTTTATAAGTTGACCGGTGAAGGATCTCTTTATCAGCGGCCGTTAACTACATTACAAAAAAATTGGTTGCACATTGGTTTGTAGAGCGGTATCAAAATTAGCCGATTTAACATAAAGATGGCGGTATTAGTTTAAAAAAAAAATTACTTGCTTGAAAAGTGGCAACCTTCTAAAACATATGATTTAAGCTTTAAGGCGCAACGTTGTTTAGATTTTCTTTGAGCACCCAAAAATAACAATAAAGTTTCTTGATTTTCAAATAAAAAGTCCTAAAATCGTTCACATGTAACATTAAGATTCATAGAGATCGTTCAAAAGCTCAACATCAATTTTCATAATCTCAGATTGGGTTAAACTAATCTTTTTCCACGAGTGTATTATATCTAAGACAATACACAAACCTGATGTACACACAATGTCCTTTCATGTTATGTCATTTTGATGACCGACCAACCGATATAAAATGTCATTAAATTTGAATTGCTCTTTTATAGCGTTTCCAAATAAATGAGTTTCAATATTAGGGAGGGTTGAAAAATGTGCGCAAAAACTGAGAGACATTCTAAAGTCAGATTTTTACTATATGAACATGACACAATAACATGAAAACAAGTAAGAAAGTTTCAGTCGGGTAAACCGACTAAGGTATACCCTCACTTTGTGAGTAATGTAATATATAACATTACACCAATAAATCTGTCAATTTGTGTGGGAGGTACCAGAAGGGGTTTTCCAAATACACATATTTTTCGGTAAACAGTACATTCTTAAATACATTGCATTGTGCTGAACTATAAGCGTTTATGTGCACTGCTATATTAAAGTTACGAGCTATGTAATTTTGGTATGATTTGGTCATTTTGGGTGGGAGGTACAAAAAGGGGCGGGGTGATAACGCCCACTTTTTACAGGACTATAGGCACTATAACAGCATTACACTGTACAAAATTTCAAGTATTTGTATGCACTGGTATTAAAGTTACAAGCCGTTTACTTTTGGTACGAAACGGCCCATTTGTGTGGGAGGTACCAAAAGGGGCTGTACAATAATGCCCATTTTTTACCGGACTATAGGCGCTACAAAAACATTATACTGTAGAAAATTTTAAGCATTTTTATGCACTTGTATTAAAGTTATAAGCAGTTAAATTTTGATGCAAAATGGTCCATTTGTGTGGGAGGTACCAAAACGGGCATGCCAACTTCACCCATTTTTCTCGAGTTAATAGCGACTAATATACTAATATTATGTGCAGAATTTCAAAAGATTCGAATAAGTAGTATAGAAGTTATTAAAGAATCAATATTTCACTAAATTTTAACCCTTTGTGTGGGAGGTACCAAAAGGAGTAGACCAATATGGCCCATCTTCGAACTCATCCGGAGATAGATCAAAATATTACCACATACCAAATTTTAAGTCAATCGGTTACTCCTTTCGAGAGTTATCGTGCGCACCAGCCAGCAGACACACAGACAGACAGGCAGACAGACAGACAGACAGACAGACAGACAGACGGACGGACATTGCTCATTCGACTTAAAATGACCCAAAACGGATTTCCTCCGAACATACTTAGGGTCTTAGATCACTCCTTCGATGTGTTACACTTTTTTCCGTAGCAAATGATATATACCCTCGTCACACTAAAGTGAGGGTATAAATATAGCCGAGAAAATGTGGTAATTGTGGTGATATGCATTTTAAGCAAATAAGTTCATCGATTACCTACCGAGTTGCCGGGTTCTAGAGTTGCAAATTTTTAACTCAGAAACATAATTTTTAAGAATAGCTTATCTATTACACAAAGCAACAAAAAAATTTTTTTGTTTCCTAGACCTAAAAATTATTTTTTTTGTATACTGTTATATAAAATAAAAACCAAAATTTTATTTATGGAGGCATTTTTTTAAAAAATTTTTTATTAAAAATACTATTATCGTCGAAGGTACCCTTAATATTTGTACTATAATTTTTGGAGTATATGCCCGATCATACGTTAAGTTGAAGCTATTAATGTGGGCTGCCAATGTTGGAAATATCTCTTTCACTTAGAAACAGTGGTTTAGTAACAGTCATTAAACAAATTGGAAAAAGTAGATTTTTTTCAAAAAAAACATAAAAAATAGAAACAAAACGAAAAAAATATTTTATTTTATTTTTTAAAAGTTTGCATCCTTGCGAAGAAAAATATGCCTATTTGAAAAAAATCTATGGATAAATGTAGAAATTATAGCCCTTTTGGTAGAGGTAAGAGAATTTAACATTTTTTTTAAATTTCTCTTTAAATAGCGATTTTATTTGTTACTTTTATTTATATTATGTACATTTGACTTTATTTACATGAACAAGTCTCATTAGAAGTAATTGTGAGTTCTTTGTTGACGTTTGTAGATTTCGGAATCGGTTTCTCTAATGAGGAACCAAATATAATCTCCCATCATTCTTTCATCCCAGTGCCCTTGGTAACGCCGCTCGATGGACTTCAATTCTTGGTGAAACCTTTCGCCATGTTCGTCACTTACGTCGCCAAGATTTTTGGGGAAAAAGTTTAAATGAGAATGCAAGAAATGAATTTTGAGGGACATATTTACACCTGTTAGAATACATAAAGCGAAAATTAAGTTGGAAGAATACATACATATGTGTTATATACATAAATATAAAAAAATATATTTCTAACCAATTTTTTCATAATTTCTTAACAAATCATTAATCATTGTTTCATATTGCGGGCTTTTATTGGATCCAAGGAAATTTGAAACTACATGCTTAAACGACCTCCATGCTGCAATTTCATCCGACGTCAAATATGATTCGAAATTCACATCTTTCATCAGTTTCCTTATTTTAGGCCCATCAAAAACTCCTTCTTCGATTTTTTGAAAAGAAAGACTTTTAAATAAACTTTCTAAATATGAGAGTGAATTGTCATCTTTTCTTAAGGCTTTTACAAAATTTTTAAAGAGCCCCAGCTTAATATGCAGTGGTGGCAAAATATCAGCTATCCCAGAGGCATAACATACAAACTACTTTTAAATCGCAACAAATTTTCCAGTCATGTTCATATTTTAAGGTATATCACGGACTCTGTAATATGATATGTTAACATCTGGGGCCAAAATATTGTACTGTTTCATCCCAGATGCAAGTAGTTCTGCCTTATCTTTGGTCAGTTCCAAATCTCTCACTAGATCAATGTGTTGAAACTGAGTTAAAAGCTATGACTTCTGACTCAAACTTGAATAGCTCAGCGTTGAGTACTCAGTTGAACTTGATGATGTTTCCGTATTAGGCTGTTAGCTATACTTGGACACTTCCTACTCCAATCTATTAACTTAAACAAAAATAGCAGTCCGTATCGTGAATGAATGGTTGTCTCCAATCATTGGCATTCCAAATTGCACGTGAAGTCTAAAATTAAAACGAACAACGGTTCGTTCATATTTTTAACTCGTATACCAAAATATTACACATATATTTTTTCTATTATTTTACTAAACGCACGCCGATTTTTTTAATTACATATTTTCCGCAGATGTAGCAGAAATTATCGGGATCATTTACACATTGAAAAGTTCTTTGCCTTTTACTCATACTTCGAAATATAGCTTTGTAAT
Source organism: Eudasyphora cyanicolor (assembly GCA_963930755.1). Classification (NCBI taxonomy): domain Eukaryota; kingdom Metazoa; phylum Arthropoda; class Insecta; order Diptera; family Muscidae; genus Eudasyphora; species Eudasyphora cyanicolor. The sequence continues at coordinate 146,947,754 of OZ005736.1, forward strand.
ATTTTTCAGAAAATCGACTTATCTCTTTAAGGCGCTGAATTACACTAATTTATTACTAAGAAATTTCATTTATAAATTCCGGCTTGTAGCTGACATATAGTTTGCTTCGAAAGTAGACACCCAATATTTTCAAGACAGTCGAGTAGTTCTTTGTATTGTGTACATATAATTTTACTACCTCTATATACGACTGGGATGTCCATGCCCCTAAAAGGCGTAACTGAATGGAAACCTCATAAATAAAAAACCACAAATATTATTGAATGACCTTCTGTCTGAGCGGATCTCATCCAATATAGCTCTCACATTGCATACCATGTTTTATGGAGGGTTACGAACGGCCATAAAACCTCGTCCTCTCTATAATTTTATAATGTCTGACATAAATCCTCATAAAATAAAATGCAAGTGCAATGTCTCTTATATGTATCTCTCACATAAGGCGAATTCAATATAAGCAAAAACATTATTTAAAAACGAAAAAATATGAAACAAGATTTGTTTGAATTTCCCTAACATTTACAAAATGACTCATATTCAAATATACAGTGTTTTCTTCGTTAGCATGCTGGCTTTTTAAAAATGTGATAAATTATTTTTTCGTTTATTTCTATTTTTTATGTTTTTTTTTGTACCAGGAAAAGTGTTTTTAAAAAAAATGAATTTTTTCTCATATTTTTGAAGACTGTTACTAAACCAACGATTCTACGTGAAAGCGATATTTGCAGCGAGTATGTAGCCCTCATAATTCCCTTTAATTTGAGGCATAACACGGCTCAATCAGGCTTATACTTGAAATATTATGGTCCAAATACTGAATGTACTTCCCAAGAAAGATGGAATTAAAAAAAAATATTTAAAAAAAATTTACCGTAAACATTTTTTTTAATATTTTTGTGTGTTTGTGACACCTAATTGCACCAGAAACTGTTATTCACATCCCTTGGACAAAAATTTTGTTGCATAGTGTTGTCAAAGGTACACGTCATTATTTTAATTTCAAACCGAATTATACAAATTTGGTGAAAATATAGCCCCAAGGGTAATGGCGGAAGAGTGTTATATCCGAGACATATTCGGATAGAGCACCTCAAAACAAGAAGAAAATATAAGGTGCATTTTATCGATATCTCGCTTAGCTATCGAGTTATCGGACGTTATAGTTTTAAAAAATACGATTTTTTTAAATTATCGTCCGATAATTCGATAACTAGGCAGGATATCGAAAAATGTCCGTTAATTTTTCGTCTTATTTCTCGGTACATATATGACATCAAATCGAGGATTCTGGTGGTCGCCCTTTATAGTTCCCTTGAAATCGTCATTCCCCTGATGTATTATTGACAGGGGAAAGCAAGTGAGGCAAGGTAGTTATCGAAAAATTGATTGATTTTTTCGGTTTATTCTTTCATATATCAGTAACTAGGAAAGTTCTCGAAAAAAATAGTATTGATTTTTTACATATTATTAATGTCTTTTCACCAGAAAAATTAATTCTTTTTGGCGATTTTTTCTAACTGTATTGTCCGATATCTCGATAACTAAGCATGCTATCGATAAAATGCCCTTTAGTTGTTTTTTGAGGTGTTCTATCCAAATAAGTCATCAGATCGAGGATCATGGAGGTTGCCCTTTATAGTTCCCATGTTAATCGTCATTCCCCTGTCATTTTTTGACAGGGTAATGACTACAAAACTCGTATATAATTTCGGTTTAAATACTTGCAAAAATGTGCATGGATCGTAACTGACAATAGATTTAATACTCTTTATAATTTTAATTATTCGACAACCAGAATGGTTTGCAAATTTAAATTTTACGGAATATAAGATTTGCCAGGGGAATGACGCAAATCTTCAGGGACAAAAAATAATCATCCTTAAAAATAGTAATTGATAAAAAATTATAAACATTAATAGAAAACATAAATCATTAAATATTATATTTTACATTGAACCAATTTTATTAAATAAATTTTTACTATTTTTGTCAAAAAAATTTTAACAAATTAAATGAAAGTGGAGTTTGTGACAGCCAGGGGAATGACATTTGAGCACTTTGGTAGACATTTTTTACATAAAAAATATTTTTTTCAAAAAAATATTTTAGTGACCGCAAAGGACCTATAAAGCTTTGCAATAAAGTAAATACCAATGGGGAATATATTTTATTTTTCCTAATAGAATACACAAATGCAGTAAATTATCCGGTAATATCGAAATTACACATATGGAACAAATTTTCAATAAACGGCTTACAACTGTGTGCATCGGATTTTTTAATTTCTTCATCACTCCACTTTTTTGTATGATATTTGATTTTTTTATTTAATTATATTTTTATTTTTTTTCTGTGTATGTATATATATATTTTGTAACCGAAAGTTTTAAAATTTTGTGTATTGGAATATTTCCTCCCATATTAGGATATTTCCTCCCAGTCAAAGTTCAAAGATGAGCCATATTCGTCCACTGCTTCTAGTAACTCCCCAACAAAGTGTTAAAATTCCCTTAAATTGCTATCATTGCTATCAACTCGAGAAAAATTATTGAAATTGTAGCACGCCATTTTGTAATTTCCACACAAAGGGACAATTTAGTACCAAAAATTAGTAGTGCATAACTTTAATATAAGTACTCTCATTTTGTATAGTGCTTTACCTTTATAGTCTCACAGTTATTTGAAAAATAGGGCGGAATTGCAAAAAATGAAAACAGGATTGTTTAATGTCTAAGTAAGTACCCTCCATTAATCTCACATTGGCCGTATTTGCTAATACCTTTTGGTGTAACCCACACTGTAATTGACAAATTCATACGAAAATAAGTTCCTCATATCTCCTGTACTCTCATAATCTGCATGTTTGCATAATTTTCCAATGAATTTATTCTGACACAAGAATGGGCTAAATATTTCCACCGAACTGGCATTTCTAATAAAAAATTCCAAATTCCATAAAACATTTCTAACAAACTGGCGATATACTTCAGAGTCGGTTTACTCGACTGAAATTGTTTTGCCTATTTTATTTCTCAAAAACATAAAACTCCCTAATGTACAGACATCAATGTATAAATCCTGAAAATAGACATCTTCATACGATCTATGAAGACACATACATATGTAGTAAACATTTGCATGTGACGCTATTAATGTATCACAGAGTTTAGGGAAATTACTATCTATGTTTGGGAATATGTTTGTTGCCACAGTAGATGATGTTCACTTTGTGGATGTAGATTTAGACATATACATTTTTGTGAGATTCAATTTTATAGTAATTGGTTTTTCTCTACTTTTCCGGATTTTCGAAGACATATTCGTAGGAGTTGAGATTTTGTTGACAGAAGTGAATGAAATGCTGCAATTTGGGAAATTATATTAACCCAATTCAAATGGTCGTTTGGAAAAGGGAAATCACTCCAATGAATAGAGACGAAAAAGAAAACCGGTCAAGAATAATTTAAAATGAAGGAATTGCAGATTGTATAAGAGTTTTTCGAATCATTTCAGAAGAAAATATTTTTTCTGGAAATTTTATTTATCAATATAACGGCAGAGTTATATTGTATTTGTACAGAGAGTCTCAGTTTAATGAATCAATAAAAATAAAAGAAAATTTCCGTCGGGTAAACCGACTAAAGGCCGGGTTAGGCAAACAAAACCGTAACTTAACTTAAGCGCAGCCGTAACGTTGATCGCTAGAACAATTACCCAAGCCTTGAAAAACGTGCCATATGACTCAGACATTCACAATAAAAATTGTAACATCACTACTTTTATCCCCTCACCTTAGAGACGAGGGTATATATCATTTGCTACGAACCTAAAGAGTAACACATCAAAGGAGTGACCTAAGACCCTAAGTATGTTCGGCGGATATCCGTTTTGGGTCATTTTAAGTCGAATGAGCAATGTCCGTCCGTCTGTCTGTCTGTCTGCTGGCTGGTGCGAACGATAACTCTCGAAAGGAGTAACCGATTGACTTCAAATTTGGTATGTGGTAATATTTTCTTCTATCTCCGCCTAAGTTCGGAGATTGGCCATATTGGTCCACTCATTCCAGTACCTCCCCCACAAAGGGTTAACATTTAGTGAAATATTGATTAATTAATAACTTCTATACTACTTATTTGAATCCTCTGAAATTCTACACATAGTATTAGTTTATTAGTCACTATTACCTCGACAAAAATAGGCGAAGTTGCCGCGCCCCTTTTGGTACCTCCCGCACAAATGGACAATTTTGAACCAAAAGTTAATAGTTTATAACTTTATGACCAGTGCATAGAAAGACTTGAAATTTTTTACAGTGTAATGCTTTTATAGTACCAACAATACAGTGATAAATGGGATTTATTGCCATGCTCCTTTTGGTACCTCCCACACAAATGGATCGTTTTGTACCAAAAGTTACCAGCTTATAATTTTAATACCAGTGCATACATATTAGGGCGGGTCGATTTAAAAGTCGCCCATTGCTCAGTGAAAATCGTATTATAGGGATCAAAATAAGAAACTTTGCCCGAGGAACCATACCTCTAAAACGAATTCTGATGTCCCCACTTTTGACCCGTAGGGAGAAATTTTGAAAAATCCCACTTTGACCCATTTAGAGGGCGCCAATCGAGTCCAAATGTATGACCGACCCCCACTAACTTTGGAGGGCCGATACACCCATGCCAGTGGCACACCCCCTGGAACTCACCTGGGGGGTTCCCCATACAAACATTTCAAAAAAATCAGCGAAATGGCTATATTTTTTCTTTATTTTTATTTATTTATTTATAATAATATTTATTTATAATATGGGTGGCATGGGTGGGTCGGGCCTCCAAAGTTAGTGGGGGTCGGTCATACATTTGGACTCGATTGGAGCACTCTAAATGGGTCAAAGTGAGATTTTTCAAAATTTGCCCCTACCCAAAAGTTCGACCCAAATTCCGGGACATCAGAATTCGTTTTAGAGGTATGGTTCCTTCGGCAAAGTTTCTTATTTTGATCCCTACAATACGATTTTCACTGAGCAATGGGCGACTTTTTTTGCCTCCTCACAAACCGACTCGGATATTTTGTACAGTGTAAAGCTTTTATAATACTTAGAGACCAGAGAAAAATTGGCGTTATTGGCCCGCCCTTTTTGGTACCTCCCACACAAATGGACCTTTTTGTACCAAATGTTAATAGCTTTTATCTTTAATACCAGTGCATACACATACTTGATATTTCGTACAGTGCAATGCCGTTATAGTACCTAAAGTCTAGAGAAAATTTACTATAATTGACACGCTCCTTTTGGTACCTCCCACACAAATGGACCTTGTTGTATCAAAACTTAACAGCTTTTAACTTTAATACCAGTGCATACAAATACTTGCAATTTTATACAGTGTAATGCTTTTATAGTACCTAGAGTCCAGAGAAAAGTGACCGTTATCGGGACGCTCCTTTTGGTATCTCTCACACAAATGGACCATTTTGTACCAAATGTAAACAGCTTTGAACTTCAGCAGTACATACTTTAAAGTTATTAAATGCATTTTAAATTGATAATAATTTAAATAAAACAAAAAAATAAATAAATTTACTAACATTTTTTTGAGACTCAAGGTGAGGGGATTCATTAGCCGGTTTAGCTGACTGAACTTTTTTACTTGTTATTTTGGCCATTTTGTCTGGCAGGTACCAAGTGTTTGTCAGAAATGACGATTTATTGTCATTTTGAAGCCAAAAAATAAGACATGACGATTTTTGCACTGAAATTAGGTTTTTTTTGTGAAAGAAAAAGGTAAGGAAAACTTCACAAATTGTTCTTATATTAGGGAGTTTTATATTTTTATTTTCTTCGGGATACAATTAAACTCCCACTTATGTTTTTTAAATGAAAATCCGAAATTTTAGAAAATATCTCAAATAAAAAATCTCTGAGTTATGTTGCAAAACTGGTAGAGGAAATTTAAGTGGAATTTTGTAAGTAATGTAAGGACCACGTCAAAACTTGGACCTAGGAGGTAATTATTCCAACGAATGGTTTCAGTTAAAGGTTATAGCAAATTATGGTTTTTAAGTCAAATTGGTGGATTTTGTTCTTTGGGGACAAGAAGCCAATTTCAATGGGACCTTGGTACGAAAAATATGAACAAATGAGGCGACTTGCTCCCTGAAATGGGTCTGGGTAAAATAAAATACAAATTGATGAATTTTAGCCCCATCTTTTAATATTTGTGTTTTCTAAGGCCCTGAAAATGCAAACCAAAATGTTGCACAATGAGGTCAGTTATGTGGTTTCTATATGAAAATGTTCACCATTAATCCTGGCAAATGTCAAAATTCGTATTGTCAAAATTTAGCGTAATCAGTTGGTACTAGTACTTCACTGGACCCTGTTGACGTTAATGGTTATACACGCTGAATAAAAATCGCTTCTGTAGTATATTGTCCCAAACATATTCGGCTTGAAACATATATATGTTTAGGGTACACTCTAAACGTATAATATTGGGTACACACAAAAAGTATATATTTGGGAAAATATTATTCTAAACAAATCTTTGTTTACATTCCAATATGTTATTATTTGGGACTATTATTTCCGAAACAAATATTTATTTGCACTTAAGAATTCAGAAAATTCGTTAGTTGAGTTAAATTTTTTACTAATTCAAAGTTTTTTTTAGAAATTTTTAATGTTCGTAAAAATATAAATAAAAACCAGTAAGGAAAGGCTAAAGTCGGGCAGGGCCGCTATATAATACCCTACACCACTCTCGTAATATTGAATAACTCTGATATATAAATTTTGTAATTCATGTATAAATTGTTTATATAAATTTACTTTTGGGACATTTTATACTTAAATAATACCCTGTACCACAGTGTGGTGTAGGGTATAAAAACGATTGGATCTAAAGAGCCAAATCGGATGAAACATATATATGGGAGCTATAGCTAAATCTTAACCGATTTTTTTCAAATTCGGTAGTGTTGGTTCATGGATCAAGAAACTCTACCATTCTAAATTTCAAAACGATTGGATGTAAAATACAGCTTTTATAGGACTAAAGGGCTAAATCGGACGAAACATATATATGGGAGTTATAGCTAAATCTTAACCGATTTTCTTCAAATTCGGCAGTGTTGGTTCATGGATCAAGAAACTCTACCATTCTAAATTTCAAAATGATTGGATGTAAAATACAGCTTCTACAGGACTAAAGAGCAAAATCGGACGAAACATATATATGGGAGCTATAGCTAAATCTTAACCGATTTTCTTTAAATTCGGCAATGTTGGTTCATGGATCAAGAAACTCGACCATTCTAAATTTCAAAACGATTGGATGTAAAATACAGCTTCTATAGAACTAAAGGGCCAACTCGGACGAAACATATATATGGGAGCTATAGCTAAATCTTAACCGATTTTCTTCAAATTCGGTAGTGTTGGTTCATGGATCAAGAAACTCTACCATTCTAAATTTCAAAATGATTGGATGTAAAATACAGCTTCTTCAGGACTAAAGAGCAAAATCGGACGAAACATATATATGGGAGCTATAGCTAAATCTTAACCGATTTTCTTCAAATTCGGTAGTGTTGGTTCATGGATCAAGAAACTCTACCATTCTAAATTTCAAAACGATTGGATGTAAAAAACAGCTTTTATAGGACTAAAGGGCCAAATCGGACGAAACATATATATGGGAGCTACAGCTAAATCTTAACCGATTTTCCTCAAATTCGGCAATGTTGGTTCATGGATCAAGAAACTCTACCGTTCTAAATTTCAAAACGATTGGATGTAAAATACAGCTTCTATAGGACTAAAGAGCCAAATCGGATGAAACATATATATGGGAGCTATAGCTAAATCTTAACCGATTTTCTTCAAATTCGGCAATGTTGGTTCATGGATCAAGAAACTCTACCGTTCTAAATTTCAAAACGATTGGATGTAAAATACAGCTTCTATAGGACTAAAGGGCCAAATCGGACGAAAGATATATATGGGAGCTATATCTAAATCTGAACCGATTTCAACCAAATTCAATAGCGATCTTAACAGCTGCTGTTAAATTTCAGAACGATCGGAGTGAAATTGCGACCTGTAGTCGACGAACAACTTTACATGGACAGACGGACGGACATGCTTTAATCGACTCAGCTACTGATTCTGAGTCGATCGGTATACTTTAAGGTGGGTCTAGCTGTGTTATTTTCAGGTGTTACAAACATCTGCCGTGAAACAAACTTATAATACCCTGTACCACAGTGTGGTGTAGGGTATAACAAGTAAAAGCGTTAAGTTCTGTCATGCCGAATCTTATATACCCTCCACCATGGATAGCATGAAAACTCAAACCTACAAAATAACATAAACCTAAAGAAAATAACATCGAAACCACACAAAAAAATATAGTAGATGAGAACATTAGGAAACATATAGTAGATGAGAACAGTAGGAATAACAACAAGTTGGATGATATATCTGTAATCACAAGGCATAACAGCATATGTCTGTTTTTAAAACTTTTCAGGAGAGAACTTTAAAGGTTTGTATCGATATAAAAATCAATTTGTAATGCAGTGGGATCATCAAAAACAGGTGTCACAATATGTAATCGAAGATGGGGAACATTATGGCATTAATAACTCAGTTTGAGCATAACTCGAGTTATGCTGTTATGCCTTGTGACCACAGATATATGGGAGCTATATCTAAATATCAACCTAGCTCTATTATTGCGGACTGTGGCGTGATTACCAGACGGACGGACGGACATGGCTAAATCGTCTTAGAATTTTACGACCATTAAGAATATATATACTTTATGGGGTCTTAGATCAATATTTAGAGGTGTTACAAACGGAGTGACATCCTATGGTGGAGGGTATAATAATTGAAATCGTATAGTCATGGATCAAAATAAACTACTTGGAGGATTGACAAAAAATGATGACTTGGAATACTAACTCAGAAATTTGAAATGATTGATTTAAACAGAAGTAAATGCTACATATGGTATTGTAACTGGGAGGTACAATTCGAAACTAAGAAAAAATTTAAACTGAAATTCTAAAGAGTCAGCAAAAGTTTTGAAATCTTTTTTAAACAAAATATATTTGGATAAATTCCTAAACAAAAAGTTTATTTGTATTTAAACACATATTTTATTTGAGAAATTTAGTTTGCAAATATATTTTGTTGTAATATATTAATATATGCGTTCCAAATATATTTTATTGATTTTCAAATAAAATTTATTTGCTCAGAAATATATAATATTTAAAAAATTGTGTTACAAATATATTTCCTTTCGATTCAAACATATCAAAAAGTCTATTTTGCCCCGTGTATATATCGGGTTTTCTAATAGGGACATAACAATTTCGTATCTTTATGTAAAAGCACCCTGAGACATTTTTAATAATCTTTCAGTGTCAAAACGTTAGTCGAAGTCAACATTTTCATCATGATAAAATTCACTTATGTGCAACTTTTAAATCATTATGAAAGTCAGACCACTTTGCAGCGTGATGTTGTTAGCACATACGATATATTCGGATCTACAACGTAAAATATTCATATAATTAGATTCAATTAACACGCCCTCAGATTGCAAACGATCTATTCCGCTGGTTTTAAATAAAATCGTATTATTGTTATTTTTAATATTATTACTAATAACTTATTATCACATTAAATATTATACAAAAAAAAAATACATCTCTTTGGAGGAGAAAGGTTATTTACGCATTTCACCAGCAACGAAATCGTTATTATATGATATAATTATAATAGTAATATATACTGCAGTAAGTGTGTTTATAATTACTTTGTATTAGTTGCTAATAGTTGATAGCCTTTTAACTATTTTTTAATTGTTTAATTTTTATATAACTAATTTGGATTTTTCTTCGTTTTTTCTCTTAACAGGTAAGTGTTCTCAGACCTGTTTACAAGATGACAACATCAAGCTGGATATATGTAACTAATCATGTAAATTAGAGCAAGTCGTATTGGAGTAATACTGTAATTTCATGGCATTTAACGGCAAATATTGTCGGGAATACTAATTATATGTTTAGATATCATATGGCACTTAGGGTCTTAAGTGGTAATTTTTGCGATTTTTAAGGCAATGGATGCACTTTTTTCGGGTAGGTTTGTTCCGCATTTTTCTTTTCTCCTATTCAATATCTAAAACTTTGCTTCAGACTAGGGATGTCGATCGGGAAATCCCGATCCCGTAAATCCCGGCATATCCCGATCCCGAAAAAACCCTAATTCCGGGAAATCCAGATTTTTAGTAGAGTGGAGCTATGTCTGCATGACTTATAGTTTTCTTATTTACATCTTCATATCCACTCGTTGTTAGTTCGGAAGATGCCATTTAAACATAGTAATTCTTTGTAACGGGTGATCCAAGTAGGGATACTTTTTCAATAGCCTTTTTTTTGACAGATCACGTGTGAGTCGTGTCATGCTGTCATGTTATTTTTGTTAAGTATTGTTTGGCATTTCATCATGGAAAGACTTACGCCTGAACAACGTTTACAAATCGTTCAATTTTATTACGAAAATTCACGTTCTGTAATGAATGTGTTTCGTGCACTTCGCTCAACTTATGGTCAACATAAGCGGCCTACTGAGCGTACTACTCGCAACACCATCACCCATCTTGAGACCCAGCATTCATTATTGGATAATATTCGACAGAATAGACCATGTCCAGCACGCAGTGAAGAAAATGTAGCGGCCGTAGCTGAGAGTGTACACGAAGAACGTGGAGAGTCGATTCGGCGCCGTTCGCAGCAACTCGGACTGACGTATGGAACGACTTGCCGCATTTTACGACTAAATCTTAAATTGAAAGCATACAAAATATAGCTTGTGCAAGAACTGAAGCCGCCCGACCTTCCCGAGCGACATCGCTTCGGTCTATGGGCTCTTCCAAGAAGATCCGACGTTTTCGAGCCAAATTTTGTTCAGCGATGAGGCCCATTTCTGGCCCAATGGGTATGTAAACAAGCAAAATTGCCGCATTTGGGACGAAGAGCAACCTGAAGGGATTCAAGAGCTGCCACTTCATCCAGAAAAAACAACGGTTTGGTGTGGTTTGTGGGCCGGTTAAATCATCGGTCGATATTTCTTCAAAAATGATGCCGGTGAGAACGTAACCGTCAATGGCGACCGTTATCGTGCCATGATAACCGACTATTTGATGCCTGAAATTGAAGCCCGTGATCTCGGCGACATTTGGTTTCAACAAGACGGCGCCACTTCCCACACATTGCATCAATCAATGGATTTATTGAGAGAACACTTCGGTGAGCAGATAATTTCACGTTTTAATTTAATTAATTCACGGCCGGTCGATTGGCCACCAAGATTCCCCATACAATTTGAATTTTCTGTGTTTTTTTCTTTAAAAAAAGTAGGGATCCTCGAAATGGATCACGCTATAGTTAAGTGGTATCACCAAGTCTGAATTAGTTGTTGGACAAAACCTGATGAAACCTTTTTCGAGTGGGCCACTAATTTTCAGAAACTTTGGAGGCCCAAAAAAAACTGGTTACCAATTTCGCCAAACCGAGTATAGGGTTATACTACCCTTTGTTAGTAGAATCGAACCTATACTATCAAGTCCGTGTATCTTTCAAAAAGTGTTAATTTGTTGCATATGTAGTGTTATTAATTGAGCCAACTTGACTAAACGAATGATGCAGAAGTTCTTATTTTTGGGGCTACTTTCACAAATCAAAGAGCTGAAAAATGCTGTACTGTTTTATATTTATACACTCATTTATATATTATTTGCTACACTAAAAAAATATTAAAGACAGCGGCAATGATTTCGAGCCACTGTTAAGTTGGCTTTAAAGTTAGTGTATTTCCTACTTAAATTAAAAATAATTTACTTAGTATTAAGAATCTCGGCTTAACTTTTATTAAATTGTCTTAATATTAAGTGTGGAATGTTCTTTCTTTAAAGATCATTTATCATTCGCTCGAAATCTTTGCCACTGTCTTTAAAGTTAGTAAACATTTTTTTCTGTGTACGGACCAAAAGTACTTAGCACTTAGGGTCTTAAGAGTGATCTAAGATTGTAAATCAGCATATTTAGCTTTTGCACCAACTGTAACAAATGTGAACATTCTTTTTGAACGCCCGGTATTTAAATTAGTTTGAGGGTTAAATTGTAATTTCCTATTGCCAACTAAAAGTCGCGTAAAAATCCTTTAACCAAAGTTTTCTTGCAAAAAAATTTAATATTAATTACACATATTTGTTGTCAAGAAAAATTCACATGTTGTCTCATTAAAATTTCATTACATTTTTATGTGCTATTCTTTACACAGTTAACGAATTCTTTGACAGATTATTTTCTTCCTCTCTCTCATTCGTGTTGCCTTTCTTTCCATTAGAACATTCGTTTTCACACAAAAGCTAATAGGCAATGCTATTTTGCCAAGGATACATCAGAAAGGCTATACAAAAGTTTAACTCCCCTGAAGCAACACCAGAAAGAAATCACCAACTTTATTAGGACAATAGGTGTAACTTTGTTGTTTAAACAGAACATACAATAAATGCAACAAATTGAAACTGGAAAATTGGATAGAAACACAATTAATCTTAGGGCAGAGTAAGTTTAAAACAAATGTTAATATGTACAGGACATCTTTTGGGTGGAGATTAAGAGTCATCATCAACAACAACAACACTGAATGATTGAAGGAACTATATAAACTTCTTTGATTAAGGATCTATACAACTATATATAAACTGTCCACCACAAACCCATTATCAAAGTTTCAGAGAATCGCCTGCCTATGCAAAATGTCTTTTCGCAATAGAGAGGAAAATACTGTCTACCTTAGCGTCAGTTCTGATGGAATACTGCCTGATCGGCTAAGACGCCAAAAGGTTGGATATTGACTTCCAATGACTTCTGCAAAAGCTGTGATGAGGAAGAAGTGGAAAGCATTGAGCAACAGCTGTGCTATTGTCCTTTATTAAGAAAACGACTTCTGGAGTCGGTCTTTCTAGGGAGTCGGAGAGCTGTTTCCGGTACCGATATTCTTCTATTGATAACCTTGTTTATTAAACAGGTTGAATTCAATGAGGGTAGTTTTTTATTTCCTGACTTTTTCAATTCCCGGGAAAGCGGGAATATTTTAAAACGTTCCCGTGATCCCGCTTAATGAAAGTTACGAAATGTGTATTGTACTCGTATGTATATAAAAATAAACTTATGACATACCGAGCCTTAACCGCCAAAATGACATGATTCATTTGCATTTCGAAACGAGTAACCGATTGACTTCATATTTGGTATGTGGTAATATTTTCTTCTATCTTCTGCTAAGTTCGAAGATGGGCCATATTGGTCCATTTCTTCTAGTACCTCCCCCACAAAGGGTTAACATTTGGTGAAATATTAATTATTTAATAACTTCTATACTACTTATTTGAATCCTCTGAAATTCTACACATAGTATTAGTTTATTAGTCACTATTACCTCGAGAAAAATGGGCGATGTTGCCACGCCTCTTTTGGCACCTCCCACACAAATGGGGGTTTGAACCAAAAGTTAATAGCTTATAACTTTATTACCAGTACATACGAAGACTTTAAATTTTGTACATAGACTTTAATTTTGTAATAGTACCTACAATACAGTGAAAAATGGGAATTATTACCACGCTCCTTTTGGTACCTCCCACACAAATGTAAAATTTTGTACCAAAAGTTACCAGCCTATAACTTAAATAACAATGCATACAAATACTTGAAATTTCGTACAGTGCAATGTTTTTATAGTACCTAGAGTCTAGAGAAAAGAGGCCGTAATTGACACGCCCCTTTTGGTACTTCCCACACAAATGGACCATTTTGTACCAAAAGTTAACAGCTTATAACTTTAATACTAGTACATACTTTATAGTTATTAAATGCAATTTAAATTAATAATAATTTAAATAAAACAAAAATATAAATAAATTTACTAATATTTTTTTGGCACTCAAGTTGAGGGGATTCATTGGTCGGTTTACCCGACTGGACTTGTTTTTTGTGTCCGAGACCTAAATGAAGTTATTCATTTATTTATATGAATTATAATAAAAAGTAAATTTATATTGTAATTTTACGGTTCAAGGAAAAGCCGGGTTACAAAAACCATGTGGCTAGATTATTAAAGACCAAAGCCTATGGTGGGAATCGAACCCATCTATATCTACTCACCTACTGGGGCGCTGAGTTTTTTTTTGTATAGATTGAGGTTATTTTTTGTATATTTTACGAAATCATTTTTTTATGGTAAAGTTTTCTACACAAAATTGTTCTTTCAAATTCCAATTTTCATGAAAAATACCTTTAGTATTTGGACCATATTTTCACTTCCACGTAGAAATAGTGGTGTAGTAACAGTCGTTAAAGCAATTAGAAAAAAAATCGTTTTTTGCTGTCTCTAAACAAGCATGAAATATATAAAAAAATCGCAAACAAATATTTTGTTCCAATTTTAAAAAGCTAGCATCCTAACAAAGAAAACAGTGCCTATTTAACTATGGATAAATGTATAAATTATGACCCATATTGTAAAAGTAAGGGATATTAAAAAAACTATAATTTATCATATTTTTTATGTTGGCCATTTTGTTTGGGATGTACCAAAAGGGGCGTGGCAATAACGCCAATTTTTTACGGGACTGTAGGTACTCTAAAACCATTACACTTCATAAAATGTCAAGTATATGTATGGACTGGAATCAAAGTTATGAGCCGTTAACTTTTTGTGCAAAATGGCAACTTCGCCCATTTTTCTCTAAACGATAGCGACGAAGAAATTAATACTACACTGAAAAAAAAATGTCATAAAATTAAAGAAATGCTCCAATGACGTCATTAGTTTTTAAAATAAGTACATTTTGTACTTAAAATATTGATAATTTCAATAATATTAAGTAATTTACTTAATTTTAAGTAATTTTTCTTAATTTTAAGTACAAAATGTACTTATTTTTGAAGACTAAGACGTCTTTGGAGTAATTATGACACTTTTTTTTAGTGTATGTGTGGAATTGTGAAAGACTCTGGGTAGCATAAGTTATAAGTTACAAAAGTTATGAAATAAAAATATTTCACTAAATTGGTGCCCTTTGTGGGGGAGGTACTTGAAAGTGTGGACCACCGTAGCAGAGAACGAAGCCGAGGCAAAATTGTCGGCGGCGGCTTGTCAAAAATGGGTCGGCGGCGGCGGCTTTTCGGCTTGATTTCGGCTTACGATTTATTGTGCAACATAACAGATACACCTTTATTGTACAACTTAGTTGTAAGTATGAGCACAGTGTAAAAATAGATTTTTCTCTTAAAAATTAAATCGAGCAAAAGATAAGTAATTAAAAAATTGTCTGAAATTAAACATGTTTGCTGTACAAACGTATATCTGACAAATCTAGAAAGATCTGAAAGACTTCTTCTATTTGAAGTTTATTTTATATGCCTTCCAAAATATTTTGAATGATACTACTTTCACTCGTCGAGTAAAAACTGGCAAAGGAAAAGACATTTTGTAAATCCTCTCTTAAATTTGCCTAATACTTTTACTAGTTCATTGATCGAAAAAAGTAAACACGAAGTTAAATTAGTTTTCTATTTTTTTTCTTCTTTTTAAAAATATTTATTTTTTGTTATAGAAAGCTTAATGCTGATATACACATATTGTAATGCAATACAATATTAAATTTATATTTGTAAATTTTTGATATTAAATACCGATTATTTTCAATTCCACCGGTCGACACGATTTTGGGATTTTGCTAAGTGTAAAATTTTGCTTTATTTTTTGTTACTAATAAAGTGAAAAAATGTTTTGTTTGCTAAAATCTATTTTGTAGAAATTAGAGCAAAATTTCGAATTTCAAGAAAATGGAATTGTTTTCCTCGCTACAACATTTTATATTATACATCGATTTTCTTCGGAATGGTCTCACTTTATTCATTACCATCAGACTTTACTATAAAATCATAAAAATATAACAGTAGTGCGTTTTTATGAGGCCTTTGTTTGAAAATTATTAAAATTTACAAAAAAATAGGATTTTTTCGCAATATTTTGTAAGATATTGCGGAAACCGCTGAACGGATGGAAAATTGTATTGTAGGAAGTTGAATACTTAATTTGATTTTTTTCCGGAACCAATTAGGAGAAATGGTTCTCTAGTTATGCCATAATATGTGGTTCAACCTCTTTTCTTTCTTAGCCTAAAGGATTACTTCTTATATTTCTCGCGATAAATCGTGATATTGAAAAAATGATCCGAATTGGTTCAGGAAAGTGTTAAAGAATTCAAAACTAAGTAGCCTTCAACTTCTTCCATTCCATTTTCCATCCGTTCGGCCTTTTCGACGATATCCTACAAAATATTGTGAAAAATCCTATTTTTGAAGAAAATTTTAATAATATTACCTTTTTAGGATTTTATCGTAAATTCTGATCGGTCATAAATAAAATGAGACCATTTCGAAGGAAATCGATGCATTATTTAAAAAGTTGTAGCTAATTTAGTAAGGTTTTAACTTTAAACCCAAGAAAAAAATAGTTTTTGTCGACCGGTGTTATTTCAGTTTTCACTGTTTTACTCGAAATTTACATGTCGTAACTAATCAACATCTTACATAAATACATAAAAAACGTTATAGAACGCACCACTTACGTTAAATTGAGTGTATTTAACATTCTTTTGTTATTAAATGTATGTATATTATTTGTATACATAAATATCACAATGTTAAAAAAATATCACAATGATGTATACAAAATATGCAACTTTTTTTAATCTCTTTTAAACGTTTAAAATTTTAATTCGAGTTGTAATTGGGAATACCTGATAGTATTTTAAGCGATATATCTATGTACATATATATTTATATATGTATTATACGTGTCGAATGTGTAATGTAGAATGTGTAAAGAAGTTTAAAGCAAGTGAAACTTTTTACATAAAAATACACCATATAGATGCACACATATAATTTTAATACATATCGTCGGTGCGCCGACAAAAACTCCTATGTGTAATTTTTCGATTTTTTTTATTGTCGAATTAGAACGTCCTAGCGGTCAAACGACTACCCGCCAAAAAACGGCTACTGAGGTTTTGTTGAGAACCATCCCCTCTGTTCGACAATGAATATATCAAAATTGGATCTGCTTCCATTCGCGAGTTATAGCGAAAACAGTACTTTTACTCAAAACAAACTTTTTAGCTTTGATTTGTAAAGAAATATGATTATCCATTAAATATGATTATTTGTAACGTCCGCGACATTTGCCATGTTTTTATATTGCGAATCTTGTGCAATCCATAAAATCGACTTACACCGCCAAATTTTTCCAAAAATATTATACCGAATGTAATAAGATTAATATATCTGCATTCTATAATTTCTGAGGAATAGATTAATATCAGCATTTTCGCGAAAAATATCCCTCGACGAATAAATTTTGTACAAACAAAAAATAGTTCGGACTTATTTTACTATATAATGCTATTATCTCGCGAATGAACAGTTCTAGGGAAAAGTAGTCAAAGAAAGTTTGGGAGATAAGCGAAAGGCCTACAACTCTTTCTTTAACAAACAAAATTTATAATAATTTGGTAAGGATTTACAGTGTGTTAAAACTTTTGTATGCTTTTCCCTTTATATGAGGCATATTTTGATTTGACACATTGTAAATCCCTACCAAATTATTATAATTTTTTTGTTAAAGACAGACTTGTAGTCGTTCTTAATATCTCCCAAACTTTCTTTGACCACATTTTCATAGGACTGACCGTTCGCGAAATAATAGCGTTATATGTTAGTTAATTCATTCTGAACTTAAATGTTTTTTGTATTCGTCGCGGGATGTTTATGGAGGAAATGCAAGTGTCAATCTATCCCTCAGAAATCATAGAATGTAAATATATTAATTTTAATAAATTCGCAATAATATTTTTGTAAAAATTTAGCGGTGTAAGTCGAATTTTTGGATTACAAAAATTTCGCTATAGAATGATATAGCAAATATCGCGGACATTACAAAGCGTCTTACATATGTTCATATTTATGGGAAATTATGTTATAGTTTTAAATTTCCGCGATTCAATGTAATTAAGTTCGGTTTTTTGGTTAAAAATTGTTTTTATCGCGATAACTCGCGAAAGGAAGCAGATCAGATTTTGATTTCTTCTTATCTGAGTAGAGGGGATGATTCTGTACAAAACCTCATTAGCCGTTTTTAGCCACAATCCAGGCCAAATTTCGTTTGCTTGAGGTACGCTGTGAACATTCAAATATCAAAACTCCTATGTGTAATTTTTTTGTTTTATAAATATTTAAAATGCTCCAAACAAAACATCCTATGTGCCGATTTTCATGAAAACCATTTACCACGTCATGGGCTTTTCACATATACGGTTTTTGTTATGATATATTGGTGGTAAATAATTAAAAGAAAAATTCAAAAATCTGAAATATTAAAAATATCGCGTTTTGACGAAATAGCAACGTTTTTTGTCTCTCCTGAAAACTAGTAAAAAAACACATAGGAGTTTTCGTCGGCGCACCGACGATATGTATATACACAAACATGTACGAGTTTGGTCGTATATCAATGAAAGGCGTAATTAAAAAATTACAACGGCGGCGATTTTAAGCCGGTATGAGCCGATGAGAACGGCGGCGATTTCAAGCCAATTTTAGCCGACCTATCGGCGGCGGCGTGGCTCAATAAAAAAAAATCGCCTTCGGCGGCTTATCGGCTAAAACCTGGCTGGCTTCGTTCTCTGCACCGTAGTCCATCTTTGACCGTAGCCTAAGAGATAAAAATATGGATACATACCAAATGTGAAGTCAATCGGGTAATCCTGGCGAAAGTTATCGTGAACACCAAGCAGACAGACAGTCGGACAGATTGACAGATATTGCTCAAATGACTTAAAATGACCCAAAACGAATTTCCGCCAAATATTCTTGGGGTCCCTTCATCGATGTGTAACACTCTTGGCCCTCAGCATTTGATATACTTATATATATATATATGTATATATATAAACAAAGGTTTATGTATATATCATCGATAGGATGCTAACATTTAAAATTGGTACAAACAAATTTTCTGCGATTTTTTTTTTAATTTTATTAAATCATGCAAAGGCACCTTCCAAGAAAATGGGAATTTTAAAGAAAATTAAAATTTTTTTTGTGTGTTTAGGACACCATATTACATCAGCAAATGTTATGCACAGACCTTCGACAAAATTTTTGTTGTATAGTGGTGTTAGAGAATCAATATTTCAGTAAATTTTTAACCTTTATGAGGAGATGACGGCTATTTTTTAGTTACAATACTTTAAAATATACAAAGACAAATATTTGTAATATCAATAAAACTGGCTATATTGGATTTAGATAATTGTATGCTCTTAATGTTTAAATATGAATTGAGCCGTGTGGCATCTGGTAAATTATATATGAGTAAATTAATTGTAGCGGCATATTGCTTCGTCCAGTGGGAACCACTTGTCAGCAAGAATAATGCCTGTTAAACCAGGTACGACAAAACTTGACAGTAATATTCTGTTCATCATCGTTTATGAAAACATATGAACCAATGACTTCACCGGGCCATAAAGCGGCCGATTCACCGAAAAAAGTACCGAAATGTGATTTGAGGAATATTGAAGCACTCTTCGAGACAATCCCAAAAACATTTATTTTTTAATTGGACCAAAATAGCTTTTTATCTTAATTTGCTTGTTTGCAGCTCGTTTCCAGCAGTATCTACCCCTAAAATTTAATGGGATTTGAGCCCTTTAAAACCATGAACATTTTGCTTTGGGCGAACACAATTTCTTTCAAAAACAAACAAGTTACGTAGAGAAATACAAACAGAGAGAACAAACGCCGCCCAAAGGTATGCAATATTTTCCTGTAATAATGCAAACATAATAATGCAATGTCGTTAAAGCAATAATAAATATATATATTGTCATACGTGACTTTCTCCTTTTTGAAAAAGTCAGAACATTTCCTACTTAAATTAAAAATAATTTACTTAGTGTTAAGAATCTCGGCTTAATTGTTATTAAATTGCCTTAATATTATGTGTGGAATGTTCTTACTTTAAAGATTAGTTGTCATTTGCTCGAAATCAATGCCACTGTCTTTTAAAGTAAGTAAACATTTTTTCTGTGTACGGGCCAAATGTTCGTAGCACTTAGGGTCTAAACAGTGATCTAAGATTGAAAATCAGGATATTTAATTTTTGCACCAAATGTAACAAATTTAAACTTTCTTTTTGGACACACGGAATTTAAATTAATTTGAGGGTTAAATTGTAAATTAACTTAAATTAAAAATAATTGACTTAAATTAAAAATAATTGACTTAGTGTTAAGAATCTCGGCTTAATTGTTATTAAATTGTCTTAATATTATGTGTGGAATGTTCTTACTTTAAAGATTAGTTGTCATTTGCTCGAAATCAATGCCACTGTCTTTAAAAGTAAGTAAACATTTTTTCTGTGTACGGGCCAAATGTTCGTAGCACTTGGGGTCGAAACAGTGATCTAAGATTGAAAATCAGGATATTTAATTTTTGTACCAAATGTAACAAATGTAAACTTTCTTTTTGGACACACGGAATTTAAATTAATTTGAGGGTTAAATTGTAATTTTATATTGCCAACTAAAAGTTGGGTAAAAATCCTTTAAACAAAGTTTTCTTGTAAAATTTTAATATTAATTACACATATTTGTTGCCGAGCAAAATTCGCACGTTGTCCTCATTAAAATTTCATTACATTTTCATGTGATATTCTTTACAAAGTTTACAAATTCTTTCCACTTCTATCCACTAGAACATTCGTTTTCACACAAAAGCTAATAGGCAACTATATTTTGCCAAGTATACATCAGAAAGGCTATACTAAAAGTTAAACTCCCCTGAAGCAACACCAGAAAGAAATACCAACATTATTAGGACAATAGGTGTAACTTTGTCGTTTTAAAAGAACATAAAATAAAATGTATACAAGAAATGCAACAAATTTAAAGTAGAAAATTGGATAGAAACACAAATAATCTTAGGGCAGAGTAAGTTTAAAACAAATGTTAATATGTATAGGACATCTTTTGGGTGGACATTAAGAGTCAACAACAACAACACTGAATGATCTAAGAAACTATATAAACTTCTTTGATTTAGGCACTACATATATAAACTATCCATTACAAACATATTATCAAAGGTTTAGAGAACCCCCTGCCTTTGCATAAGCACAGCGTTGAGGACTACAGCGACTGAGTGTGTACCAGCCCTACTCCATCTACCGCCCAATAATATTGTAGCGAAAGAAGTTGTCACCCGAGCGGCATACCGATTTAACTGTCTATCAATGTGGATGTATAAGAATTACGGCCACATGCGGATATCCACCACCCATCGGGAGCAACTTCACCACTAAGATACCTGTCAGAGAGGAATGGGTTGGCAGAACACCAGCAAATAGATAACATCTTCACTTCTACACAGATGGTTCGAAGCTTGATGATAAGTTTGGCTTCGAAGTGCACTGTAAAGAACTAAGTCTTCATGTAGCACATAGACTACCAGATAATGGCAATAATGTTAATCGCCAAGTGCCTGAGTCGCAACGTTGTGACCACCATTGGCTCCTCAAGTCTCTGCTTAACTTTCCAAGTTATACCAATAAGCCCTTGATTCGATAATTGAAGTATATCGTCTAAAACGGTTTTAAAATGTTTCGGTGACAGACCACAACCCGGTTTAACTTCGCTTATTGAAGAAAAAGGCTCGCTAAGCGCTCCATTGTGTAAAACGCTCAGAACATTCGTAGGTTTGTCGCAAAATACTAACGATCTTTTCGGGGATGCGAAATCTCGTTGCATTGCGTCAAAAGCATTTTCAAAGTCAATGAACGTCAGATAGAGTGGAGTATTAAATTTGACCGACTGCTCAATGATTATTCGAAGTGTGTCAATGTGGTCTATACAGGACGTTTTGAGGATAACACCGCTGAAGATTTTCATGACAGTTTGTAACAGGGAAATTTCTCTCCAATATGTACCCTTCTTTCTGTCGGTAGAAGTTTAACAATTATTGACTTCCAATACGCGTCTAAAGATTCATAGCTATAGGTTCCGTTCCAGTATTTATATTTGTCCCCGTTGCACTTTTTCATGGTGGGTTTTTTTAAGTCGCATGTATGTATAAGCCAATATGCCACAAACCACAGCCGCCTTTAAAGCTAACATAACCCGGTGGCATCGGTGAAATTTAGCCTGATTTATGCGGCAGACTCATGGAAAATTTGACTTTTCGGGTGAGGGCCACCCAGAGAATATTTACACGATGTTACAAACGAAGCGAATAAGGATCGATGATATGTCATACACACACGCTTTGTTTTCTTTACATTTAAAGATAAGACACGCTTATTGAAATACCCTTTACAATCGGTTAATATCGAAATACATAAGAAATTTTCATTACTATTGCTGGATGACAACTTCTTACTACATATGTTGTTGCATAGTGTTATTGCTTAATGGATTTTTCCTTTGCAAATGAACTCGAAGTCCTTGAGTTTATATTCCATTAACGATACAATGGTTTGACGCGAACAATGAATACATTGTGCGATATGAAAACTCAAAGATATTGATTAACCTGAAATTGTCATTTTCATTTCAATGAACATTGATAGATGAAATACTTGCCATTAAATGGGGAATAATATATAAGTAATCCGAAAAGTTTCCTTGAACTCGTTTTGTGTCGGTTTCTATAATTTCAACTAAACAAAAAAAAAATCAATGTAAGAGTTATACATATAATACCAAGGCAAGTGAATGGACTCTTAAAGGTCATTTAGAAGTTATTTACATGTGCGTACACATACAATACAATAAAAGCAGAAATGTAATGATTTGTTAATTATAAATGAGTGTACACTCAAAGAAACTTTTTCATATATTTGTATAGAATTTTCCTCTTTAGTTAATGGGAATAACTTTAAGCCATTTAATTGTATTTATGTCGAAGAAACAAAATTATCCTTCTTAATATTTTAAAAGCGATTTTATATATTTTTTTCATAAATTTAGTGAATAGTTTCTTTTTATGAAAGATTTCATAGAAATGCTTTATAAAAATGTTATTGAAACAAAATTTTATGAAAACGAAATTTGGAACACACGTTAGAGGAGTTATTGTATAAAACTTCAACAAAAATTGGCGTGATTGGATTAGTGGGTGTGGCAAAAGTGGGCGTAGCATTAAAAAAATGGACTCTAAGAATCTATTGACCGTAGGAGAACGAAATTTTGGATTGTGACTTATTGGAGTCAATATTGGTAATTTCAGCAAAAGTGGTTGGAATAGAATATGAGGGCGTGGCACTATATAAAATTCGAATATCTCAAAATGTGTTGATCGTAGAAGAACGAAAGTTGGAACAGACGTTAGTGGAGCTATTATCTAAAACTTCAACAAAAATTGGCAGAATCGGATTAGTGGTTGTGTCAAAAGTGGGCGTAGCATTAGTTAAATATTTATTTTCTCTGAAATTATTGACCGCACGTAATTTGGATTGTTAGTTATTGGAGTCAATATCAGTAATTTCACCAAAGGTTTCGGTTATTATTTTTTGACAAAACCGGTACCGGCTTTTTAACCTTTTTTTTAATATATTAGGAACATTTTTAAATTTTCATTAAAATGTCATTATAAAACAAATAACAATTAATTGGTAGTAAACATTTAAAATATTTAAATAGATATTCAATTTGTACTTTTTAAATAACCTTAATAAAAAATCATTTACAATTTTTTTTTCCACTAACCCTAGAGAGGGAGGATGGTATATATCATTTGCCATGAATCAAAAATGTAACACACACTCCTCACAAGGAGTGACCTAAGACCCCAAGAATGTTTGGCGGAAATTCGATTTGGTTCATTTTAAGTCATTTAAGCAATGTCCATCTGTCTGTGTGTCTGTCTGCTGGCTGGTGCGCACGATAACTCTCGAAAGGATTAACCGATCGACGTCAAATTTGGTATGCCGTAATAATTTTCTCTATCTCCGGTCAAGTTCGAAAATGGTCCACACCTTGTAGTATCTCCCCCACAAAGAGTTCATATTTAGTGAGATGTTAATTATTTAATACCTTCTATACTACATACTTGAATCTTCCGAAATTCTGCACATATTATTAGTTTAATAGTCGCTATCACCTCGAGAAAAATGGGTGAAGTTGTTACACCTCTTTTGGTACCTCCCATATAAATGTACCATATTGCACCAAAAGTTAACAGCTTATAATCTTATTACCAGTGATTACAAAATACTTGACATTTTGTACAGTGTAATGCTTTTATAGTACTTACAGTCCAATGAAAAATGGGCGTCGTTGACTCGCTCCTTTTGGTACCTCCCAAACAAATGGATTATATTGATGCAATTTAAATTGATAAAAATTTAATTAAAATAAAGAAAAAAAAACAAATTTATGGATATTTTTTGGGACTAAAAACTAGGGATACGTTCAAAAATTTATAAATACACTAGCTGACCCCAGCAGACGTTGTCCTGCCCGCCCTGTTTGGGATGTATTGATTGGTTATTCATTGCATACAACCCGAGTTTCATCATCAAAAAATTTTATATTGACCATATGTCAACTACAGCGCCATCTACCGGTTAGATTCATGCATACAAACTATTATAGAGAGAAAACACACATACATTTTAAATTTCAGTCAAATCGCTCTGGAAATGCGAATTTTAAAAAAATCTCTTTAAAAAAGTGAAAAATTAAATATTTTGGCATTAAACGATTAACTTATAAATATATTATTTAAAAAAAATTCTTATTGTTATAAGGAAGAATAACTCCACATTTCTACGAAACTGAGGTAAAACCGGTTAACCGACTGGAAAAAACGGCATTCTCTGTAAACCGAAAATTAAATTTTTTATGAAACCGGTTTGGTTGCAAAACCGGATAATAAATTGTTAACTACATTTTGACTTTTCGTGGGGGAAGTATTTGAAGGAGTGGACCAACATAGTCCAATATAGTCTTTGATCTTAGCTTGAGGTAGACAAAAATATTAACACATACCAAATTTGAAGTCAATCGACGGACAGGCTGACGGACACTGCTAAAATGGCCCAAAACGGATTTTCGCCAAATATTCTTGGGGACTTTTAGAGACTCTTAGGTCACTCCATCGATGTGTTACATTTTTGGTTGGTAACATCTGATAGATACCCTCGTTCACAATAGTGGGGGTATGCAAAAACAGGATTATGTTGAAATTCTCTTATTAATCCAAAAGTGCTATAAAATCTACATTTATCCATATATTTTCTTCAAATAGGCATTGTTTTCTTCGTTAGCTTTAAAAAACGGGAACAAACTATCTTTTTGCGATTTTTTTCTTTTTTTACGGTTTTTTCGCCTTCGCAATATTTTCTGAAAAAATTACGGTTACTAAACTTCCGTTTTTACGTGAATGTATCGTTATTAACATTTGTAGTCTTCATAACTTCCTTAAATTTAAAGTTTATCCCGACTTTATCGAACTTTTTTTCGGATGTGCCATTTAAAATTTAAAATTTGAATCGGTTATAAAAAGAAGTACTGATATTTTTTTCAAATTTCTGGTTTTGTTGGAAAGGTTGAACTTTGTCATTTAATAATGGAACACAATAATATCATTCATATGACTACCACGACTGGCTCGGCAGTACCTCATTCGATCAACCCAATTTGTCAGTACACTTTCGATTGTTTCGGGTCGAATCTCTTCAATTGCAACTTCGATTTCATGTTTCAACGCTGCAATTGTCTCTGGATGCTTTGCGTAATATATGTATATCCTTAATGGCTCCCCACAGAAAATAATCCAAAGGGCTCAAATCACAAGTCAAGTAATCGGTAGTTCAAACTAAAAATTTTAAATTTGATCCAAATACTTAATGCACCTTCCAATAAATTGGGAATTTTTAAGAAAAGTAAAAAAAAAAATTACCAAAAACATTTTTTTTAAATATTCTTTTTCGTGTTTAGGACACCATACGAGTATTACACCAAAAAATTTTATGCACAGAACTCGAACAAAAATTTGTTGCATAGTGTAATTTGAGCAATGTCTGTCCGTCTGTCTGTTTGGCTGGTGCGCATGATAATTATCGAAAAGAATAAGCTATCGACTAGAATTTTTTTATAAATAACTTCGAAGATGGATTATTTTCGTCTACTTATTCTATAGCTTGGTCCATTTCGAGGTTCCCTACTTAAAAAAAAAACAGAAAATTATATTGAATAGGAAATGTTTATTATCATTTCAAAGAACATTCTTTGGCATTTATTTTTTGAAGATTATGTCTATCAAATGCTGGCCGCGGCTACGTCTCAGATGGTCCATCCGATGAGTCCAATTTTCGATGGCTCGTTCGAGCATTTCGACTGGAAAGGCCTACATCGAAGTGGGTTTGTTCGCATAAACTTTAGACTTTACATATCCCCATAGGAAAAAGTCTAACGGTGTGATATCACACGATCTTGGTGGCCAATGGACCGGCCCAAAACGTGAAATTATCTGCTCACCGAAGTGTTCTCTCAATAAATCCATTGATTGATGCGATGTGTGGGAAGTGGCGTCGTCTTGTTGAAACCAAATATCGCCGAGATCACGAACTTCGATTTCAGGCATCAAATAGTCGGTTGGCACGATAACGGTCGCCATTGACGATTACGTTCTCACCGGCATCATTTTTGAAGAAATATGGACGGATGATTCCAACGGCCCACAAACCACACCAAACCGTGGTTTTTTCTGGATGAAGTGGCAGCTCTTGAATCTCTTCAGGTTGCTCTTCGTCCCAAATGCGGCAATTTTGCTTGTTTACATACCCATTGAGCCAGAAATGGGCCTCATCGCTGAACAAAATTTGGCTCGAAAACGTCGGATCTTCTTGGAACTTTTCAAGAGCCCATAGAGCGAAGCAATGTCGCTTGGGAAGGTCGGGCGGCTTTGAGTTTTTGCACAAGCTGCATTTTGTATGCTTTCAATTTAAGATCTCGACGTAAAATGCGCCAAGTCGTTCCATACGTCAGTCCGAGTTGCTGCGAACGGCGCCGAATCGACACTCTCAGATGCGGCTGCTATATTTTCTTCACTGCGTGCTGGACGTGGTCTATTCAGTCGAATATTATCCAATAATGAATGCTGGGTCTCAAGATGGGTGGTACGCTCAGTAAGCCGATTATGTTGACCATAAATTGAGCGAAGTGTACGAAGCCCATTCCTCACAGAACGTGAATTTTCGTAATAAAGTTGAACGATTTGTAAACGTTGTTCAGGCGTAAGTCTTTCCATGATGAAATACCAAACAATACATAACAAAAATAACATGACAGCTTGACACGACTCACACGTGATCTTTCAACAACTTCCCGACAAAGGTTTAAAATTCAGTGAATTATTGATTCTTTAATAACTTCTATACCACTTATCCTAATCTGTTGTATTTCCACACATAGTAATAGTTTATCCGAAGCTATCACTTTAAGAAAAATTGGCGAAGTAGCAACGCCTCTTTTGGTATCTCTCACACAAAAGGATAGTTTTGTACAAAAAGCTTATCGCCCTTATTCATAAAAATTTAATGAAGGTTCTTTAACTTTTTATGAATAAGGCCCTATAACTTTAATACTAGCGTAACAATATTTGAAAATGTTTGCAGTAAAATGCCTTTACAACACCTTTAGTACCAAAATCTAATACATACTATAACTTAAATACCAGTGAACATAAACAAGCAATGTCTTTGAATGTCCTCAGCGCTTCAGATTAGTTGAAATTTCATTCCTAGGAAAATCTGGTGGAATTTGTCACAAATAATTTTTCCCAGTGTAGAAGACAAATAAGTGCGTATGTCTACAATTGAAATGCTTGTGTTTCATTGGTATGTGCGTAAGTGTAAGAAATCAATAATTCTAATTACCCTGTAGCCAAAATTACTAGTTTGTATATAGAAATATACTAGTTGCTGTTTTCTTCAAAATTTTAACAGATCTGTCCTTTTTTCATATAACGAACTACCGACTTTAAAATTAGCATGTCATAGGCGCCCAACTAGTTCATTTGTTTACAATTTAGTACCAGTTGTAATACTAGTTATTAGGCCGGGTCGATTTGTGGGGAGGCAAAAAAAGTCGCCATTGCTCAGTGAAAATCGTATTCTAGGGATCAAAATAAGAAACTTTTCCGAAGGAACCATACCTCTAAAACGAATTCTGATGTCCCGGAATTTGGGTCGAACTTTTGGGTAGGGGCAAATTTTGAAAAATCCCACTTTGACCCATTTAGAGTGCTCCAATCGAGTCCAAATGTATGACCGACCCCCACTAACTTTGGAGGCCCGACCCACCCATGCCAGTGGCACACCCATGCCAGTGGCACACCCCATGGAACCCCCTGGGGGTTCCATACATTTGGACTCGATTGGAGCACTCTAAATGGGTCAAAGTGGGATTTTTTCCGGGACATCAGAATTCGTTTTAGAGGTATGGTTCCTTCGGCAAAGTTTCTTATTTTGATCCCTAGAATGCGGTTTTCACTGAGCAATGGCGACTTTTTTTGCCTCCCCACAAATCGACCCGGCCTAATAACTAGTATTACAACTGGTACTAAATTGTAAACAAATGAACTAGTAGCAATGGGCGATTTTTAAATTGACCCGCCCTACTAGTTATTATCAAAACTAGTTAATATCTAGTTCAGTTATTACCGTATTTGAGAATAAAAAAGTAAAAGGGAATGGTGATGGGAGTGTGACCAAGTGAGTACCAATCAATTACGAGAACATGCTCGTAAAGGTGACCGGTCATAACGCCCAACGGACATAACGCCCAAAATTTTTTTTGGGCCTTATGACCTCTCTATGTGCGGTCATAACGCCCAATTTGGTTTTGGGCCTTATGACCGACCCATGCTCGGACATAAGGCCCAAATTTTTTTTTTGGGCTTTATGTCCTTTTTTTTGTTTTTGTAATAATAAGTAGTAATAATTTATGTGGTAATTTAATATTTATTGGAAGTACTTTAAAGATATTGTTCAATTTAAATCAAATGTAAATTTCTTCCACCTGCCCCACAATTTCCTAAAAAAGCAAAAGGAAAAGCCTAAATATTGAAGCATTGGCATTATTTTCAATAGGGTATGATAAGTTTATATTTAGTCTTAAAGCAATACGTATGATGAAGATAAGAACTTGCAGAAAAGCCGAGTGTAAAGAATTCTATGAGTAATCGCGCGCGCGATTTCTCGTAGAATTCCTTACACTCGGCTTTTCTGCAAGTTCTTATCTTCATCATACGTATAGGGCCTTATCCAAATTTAATTTCCCAAACATTTCAAATATGGTAGTATTAAATCGAAAAACAATATTTGTGATGTAGTTAAGAACTTTCAGAAAAGCCGAGTGTAAAGAATTCTATGAGCAATCGCGCGCGCGATTTCTCGTAGAATTCTTTACACTCGGCTTTTCTGAAAGTCCTTATCTTCGTCATACGTATAGGGCCTTATCCAAATTTAATTTCCCAAACATTTCAAATATGGTAGTATGACCGAGTGTAAAGAATTCTACGAGTAATCGCGAGCGCGCTTTCTCGTAAAAATCTTTACACTCGGCTTCTCTGCAAGTTCTTATCCTCCTCATACGTATAGGGCCTTATCAAAATTTAATTTCCCAAACATTTCAAATATGGTAGTATTAAATCGAAAAACA
The DNA here is from genome assembly GCA_963930755.1 of Eudasyphora cyanicolor. Lineage (NCBI taxonomy): Eukaryota > Metazoa > Arthropoda > Insecta > Diptera > Muscidae > Eudasyphora > Eudasyphora cyanicolor. The sequence goes on from OZ005736.1 coordinate 146,977,639, forward strand.
ATATATGTGATGTATTTAAGAACTTGCAGAAAAGCCGAGTGTAAAGAATTCTACGAGTAATCGCGCGCGATTGCTTGTAGAATTCTTTGCACTCGGCTTTTCTGCAAGTATTTATCTTCATAATACGTATGGCTTTAAGACTTAATATCAACATATATCATAGCCTATTGGAAATAATGCTAATATTTAGGTTTTTCCTTTTGCATTTGGTGTAAACTAATTCGCAGTTTCTGCGAGCACCCCCAACAAACTGAAATTAAACTATATCACCCATTCTCGTCACTGTTTCAAAAACAACTGAATGAATGTTTCAATTACAACTATCGAAGGTATTTCTGAACCTGAATTAACTATAGAGCCGTTACTTCTTTTACAATCATAATACATTTTTCCCAAAAGTATTCGATTTTACACATTAATAGAGAGAGAATTACAAAATAATATTTGGGCGTTATGACCGCATCAGGCGCGGTCATAAAGCCCAAAAAAAATTGGGCGTTATGTCCCTTCTTTTTTGGGCCTTGTGTCCGCACCTAGAGAGGTCATAAGGCCCAAAACAAAATTGGGTGTTATGACCGCACTTAGAGAGGTCATAAGGCCCAAAAAAAATTTTGGGCGTTATGTCCGTTGGGCGTTATGACAGGTCGCCCTCGTAAAGCATCTCAGACAATAGTGTTTGATAATTTTTCTGCTGCTGGAGGCAGAGATGCGAGATGAGTTTGCAACGGTCGCATTGCAACTAGCTTATGACTGGTTCAATACGCAACTATAAATCATTTTAGCTGCAGGGTATTACCCTCATTACATTTATAAACACACACACATACGTACTTACACGACATACATACATATACAAATAACAATGAACATGTGTAGATAAATGTGGTTGTTATCAAACGCACGTATGGTATGAGTAATGGTTAACCGATTATTAATCATACGTCACGAGTGTATTATCTACGAGTAATAAAGACCGAGACTCCTGGTATGCGAATACGTATACGTGTGCGTATGTTTGCGTTACTCATGCGACAGACGTCACGTTATGATTCAGTCAGTCACAACCCATTTATACCACGGATTTAAAATGCTGCACGACTACGATCTACAAACATATGTCGAGTTATGTCAGCTAGCATTCTGTGGCCCCTGGGGGAGATGGTTACGTGGGCCACTGTCAATGGCAGGATGTCAGGACGATTTCTGAGAATTACTCCTTATGAAGAGTGAATCCGTGAGTGTTTTGTTTTATGTAATTTTATCTCATTCGCATGTCATGTTTCTGAAAAAAGTACATGTAATTCTGAATGCGTTTTGAACTCTAAATTCTGTGGAAAATTTCCTTTAGTGAGAAATGCAAAAAGAATGGTGATTTGAAGCCATCTGTCATGCAAATAAACGTATTAGTTAGCTGCATTTGCGTAAGTACGAATGTGGAAAATCACATAAGAATTTTTCACAAAAATGTAGTGCATATTTATAGCTGATTCTGATTGTGAAAATCCGATTATCCAGTTCGTGAAAACGGAAATTTCGAATTTCTTAAGTTTCGCGGGAAAATTAAGTTATGTTCGTCTGTCTGTCTATTAGTCTGTTGAAATCACACTACACTAAACAAAATATTGACCTGAAATTAAAAACAATTTTGCCCTTAAATCATAGATTTAATCTGTCTTTGTTTGAAGAACATATTATTTAAGAACATTTACTTGTTTTCAATGATATTTGCATTCGTTTAAAGTAAAATTCCTACTTTTATGATAAGATGTCCAAAACACTATGTCACGTTGACTTTAACGTTACGTGATAAAATTAAAGAAAAGGTAATTGATTATAGTACAAAGTTTAAGACATTTCCATGATATATTTGTAAAGACAACATATCCTTAATTTTTAGTCCTGTTTTTTGGTACCGTTGAATTAACGGTTAGTTACCTTTTAAATTAAGAGATTGTTTTTTCTGCGAGAGGACATTTAGATTCTTTTTGTTCGCAAAACTGAGAACAATAGTGAGAGTTACAGTGATGTTTGTTTGGATTTTTTTTGGAATCAGTTCTTGTGAAGTCGTTGTAGAGAAAGGTTGTGTGTGCTTGAGCGAGTGAACATTTTTAATTCTACTTTAATAGCAACAAATTCAGGGGCTGTTTGTCGGCAGTGTGTGTCCTATTTAACAAAAAAATTAGTGGCGAAATATTTCACAGGTACTCGAAAAAATAAATTGTTTGGAAACATTGCTTGGCTGCTTATACGACGATGAGACAAAAAGGGGTACTTTAAAAATTGTGAGAGCGCCCCTGCAGGTGAGTTGATAGTGTGCTCGCCTCTGAGTTTGGGGGTCGTGGGCTCGATTCCCACCAGAGGCTATGGTCTGTCGCTGCAAAATCCCGCCTATGTTTTTGTAACCCAGCTTTTCCCCGGACCGTAAAATTGGAATATAAATTTACTTTGTATTGTAATTCATATTAAATAAAAAATAAAATAAAATAAAATAAAATAAAATAAAATAAAATAAAATAAAATAAAATAAAATAAAATAAAATAAAATAAAATAAAATAAAATAAAATAAAATAAAATAAAATAAAATAAAATAAAATAAAATAAAATAAAATAAAATAAAATAAAATAAAATAAAATAAAATAAAATAAAATAAAATAAAATAAATTAAAATAAAATAAAATAAAATAAAATAAAATAAATTAAAATAAAATAAAATAAAATAAAATAAAATAAAATAAAATAAAATAAAATAAAATAAAATAAAATAAAATAAAATAAAATAAAATAAAATAAAATAAAATAAAATAAAATAAAATAAAATAAAATAAAATAAAATAAAATAAAATAAAATAAAATAAAATAAAATAAAATAAAATAAAATAAAATAAAATAAAATAAAATAAAATAAAATAAAATAAAATAAAATAAAATAAAATAAAATAAAATAAAATAAAATAAAATAAAATAAAATAAAATAAAATAAAATAAAATAAAATAAAATAAAATAAAATAAAATAAAATAAAATAAAATAAAATAAAATAAAATAAAATAAAATAAAATAAAATAAAATAAAATAAAATAAAATAAAATAAAATAAAATAAAATAAAATAAAATAAAATAAAATAAAATAAAATAAAATAAAATAAAATAAAATAAAATAAAATAAAATAAAATAAAATAAAATAAAATAAAATAAAATAAAATAAAATAAAATAAAATAAAATAAAATAAAATAAAATAAAATAAAATAAAATAAAATAAAATAAAATAAAATAAAATAAAATAAAATAAAATAAAATAAAATAAAATAAAATAAAATAAAATAAAATAAAATAAAATAAAATAAAATAAAATAAAATAAAATAAAATAAAATAAAATAAAATAAAATAAAATAAAATAAAATAAAATAAAATAAAATAAAATAAAATAAAATAAAATAAAATAAAATAAAATAAAATAAAATAAAATAAAATAAAATAAAATAAAATAAAATAAAATAAAATAAAATAAAATAAAATAAAATAAAATAAAATAAAATAAAATAAAATAAAATAAAATAAAATAAAATAAAATAAAATAAAATAAAATAAAATAAAATAAAATAAAATAAAATAAAATAAAATAAAATAAAATAAAATAAAATAAAATAAAATAAAATAAAATAAAATAAAATAAAATAAAATAAAATAAAATAAAATAAAATAAAATAAAATAAAATAAAATAAAATAAAATAAAATAAAATAAAATAAAATAAAATAAAATAAAATAAAATAAAATAAAATAAAATAAAATAAAATAAAATAAAATAAAATAAAATAAAATAAAATAAAATAAAATAAAATAAAATAAAATAAAATAAAATAAAATAAAATAAAATAAAATAAAATAAAATAAAATAAAATAAAATAAAATAAAATAAAATAAAATAAAATAAAATAAAATAAAATAAAATAAAATAAAATAAAATAAAATAAAATAAAATAAAATAAAATAAAATAAAATAAAATAAAATAAAATAAAATAAAATAAAATAAAATAAAATAAAATAAAATAAAATAAAATAAAATAAAATAAAATAAAATAAAATAAAATAAAATAAAATAAAATAAAATAAAATAAAATAAAATAAAATAAAATAAAATAAAATAAAATAAAATAAAATAAAATAAAATAAAATAAAATAAAATAAAATAAAATAAAATAAAATAAAATAAAATAAAATAAAATAAAATAAAATAAAATAAAATAAAATAAAATAAAATAAAATAAAATAAAATAAAATAAAATAAAATAAAATAAAATAAAATAAAATAAAATAAAATAAAATAAAATAAAATAAAATAAAATAAAATAAAATAAAATAAAATAAAATAAAATAAAATAAAATAAAATAAAATAAAATAAAATAAAATAAAATAAAATAAAATAAAATAAAATAAAATAAAATAAAATAAAATAAAATAAAATAAAATAAAATAAAATAAAATAAAATAAAATAAAATAAAATAAAATAAAATAAAATAAAATAAAATAAAATAAAATAAAATAAAATAAAATAAAATAAAATAAAATAAAATAAAATAAAATAAAATAAAATAAAATAAAATAAAATAAAATAAAATAAAATAAAATAAAATAAAATAAAATAAAATAAAATAAAATAAAATAAAATAAAATAAAATAAAATAAAATAAAATAAAATAAAATAAAATAAAATAAAATAAAATAAAATAAAATAAAATAAAATAAAATAAAATAAAATAAAATAAAATAAAATAAAATAAAATAAAATAAAATAAAATAAAATAAAATAAAATAAAATAAAATAAAATAAAATAAAATAAAATAAAATAAAATAAAATAAAATAAAATAAAATAAAATAAAATAAAATAAAATAAAATAAAATAAAATAAAATAAAATAAAATAAAATAAAATAAAATAAAATAAAATAAAATAAAATAAAATAAAATAAAATAAAATAAAATAAAATAAAATAAAATAAAATAAAATAAAATAAAATAAAATAAAATAAAATAAAATAAAATAAAATAAAATAAAATAAAATAAAATAAAATAAAATAAAATAAAATAAAATAAAATAAAATAAAATAAAATAAAATAAAATAAAATAAAATAAAATAAAATAAAATAAAATAAAATAAAATAAAATAAAATAAAATAAAATAAAATAAAATAAAATAAAATAAAATAAAATAAAATAAAATAAAATAAAATAAAATAAAATAAAATAAAATAAAATAAAATAAAATAAAATAAAATAAAATAAAATAAAATAAAATAAAATAAAATAAAATAAAATAAAATAAAATAAAATAAAATAAAATAAAATAAAATAAAATAAAATAAAATAAAATAAAATAAAATAAAATAAAATAAAATAAAATAAAATAAAATAAAATAAAATAAAATAAAATAAAATAAAATAAAATAAAATAAAATAAAATAAAATAAAATAAAATAAAATAAAATAAAATAAAATAAAATAAAATAAAATAAAATAAAATAAAATAAAATAAAATAAAATAAAATAAAATAAAATAAAATAAAATAAAATAAAATAAAATAAAATAAAATAAAATAAAATAAAATAAAATAAAATAAAATAAAATAAAATAAAATAAAATAAAATAAAATAAAATAAAATAAAATAAAATAAAATAAAATAAAATAAAATAAAATAAAATAAAATAAAATAAAATAAAATAAAATAAAATAAAATAAAATAAAATAAAATAAAATAAAATAAAATAAAATAAAATAAAATAAAATAAAATAAAATAAAATAAAATAAAATAAAATAAAATAAAATAAAATAAAATAAAATAAAATAAAATAAAATAAAATAAAATAAAATAAAATAAAATAAAATAAAATAAAATAAAATAAAATAAAATAAAATAAAATAAAATAAAATAAAATAAAATAAAATAAAATAAAATAAAATAAAATAAAATAAAATAAAATAAAATAAAATAAAATAAAATAAAATAAAATAAAATAAAATAAAATAAAATAAAATAAAATAAAATAAAATAAAATAAAATAAAATAAAATAAAATAAAATAAAATAAAATAAAATAAAATAAAATAAAATAAAATAAAATAAAATAAAATAAAATAAAATAAAATAAAATAAAATAAAATAAAATAAAATAAAATAAAATAAAATAAAATAAAATAAAATAAAATAAAATAAAATAAAATAAAATAAAATAAAATAAAATAAAATAAAATAAAATAAAATAAAATAAAATAAAATAAAATAAAATAAAATAAAATAAAATAAAATAAAATAAAATAAAATAAAATAAAATAAAATAAAATAAAATAAAATAAAATAAAATAAAATAAAATAAAATAAAATAAAATAAAATAAAATAAAATAAAATAAAATAAAATAAAATAAAATAAAATAAAATAAAATAAAATAAAATAAAATAAAATAAAATAAAATAAAATAAAATAAAATAAAATAAAATAAAATAAAATAAAATAAAATAAAATAAAATAAAATAAAATAAAATAAAATAAAATAAAATAAAATAAAATAAAATAAAATAAAATAAAATAAAATAAAATAAAATAAAATAAAATAAAATAAAATAAAATAAAATAAAATAAAATAAAATAAAATAAAATAAAATAAAATAAAATAAAATAAAATAAAATAAAATAAAATAAAATAAAATAAAATAAAATAAAATAAAATAAAATAAAATAAAATAAAATAAAATAAAATAAAATAAAATAAAATAAAATAAAATAAAATAAAATAAAATAAAATAAAATAAAATAAAATAAAATAAAATAAAATAAAATAAAATAAAATAAAATAAAATAAAATAAAATAAAATAAAATAAAATAAAATAAAATAAAATAAAATAAAATAAAATAAAATAAAATAAAATAAAATAAAATAAAATAAAATAAAATAAAATAAAATAAAATAAAATAAAATAAAATAAAATAAAATAAAATAAAATAAAATAAAATAAAATAAAATAAAATAAAATAAAATAAAATAAAATAAAATAAAATAAAATAAAATAAAATAAAATAAAATAAAATAAAATAAAATAAAATAAAATAAAATAAAATAAAATAAAATAAAATAAAATAAAATAAAATAAAATAAAATAAAATAAAATAAAATAAAATAAAATTATAGCGAGTTTTGCAACGTCGAATAACTTTCAAGAATCCAACCACCAAAAATAACTCAACGTAGCAAGATTTATAAATGGTAGTGCCACATTGACATACTAAGGGCGAGAATGTTATATACATTTTAGAATAATACTTAAAAATTTGTTATTACTTTATAATACTAAATCAATGGGTGCATCCATTATTATGATCAGATGTGTATTTTTAAAGAAAAAAATTGTAATTAAACATGTAAGAAAGTTCAATCAGGTAAACGAGCTTACGAATTCCCTCACCTTCAGTCACAAAAAATGTCCTATAATTTATTTATTTTTTGTTTTGATTAAATATTTATCAATTAAAATTGCATTTAATAATTTTGAAGTACGCGCTGTTATTAAAGTTATAAGATATTAATTTTAGGGCAAAATGGTCCATTTGTGTGGGAAGTACCACAAGGGGCGTGTCACTGACGCCCATTATTCGCTGGACTATAGATACTATAAAAACATTGTACTGTACAACGTTTCAAGTATTTTAATGCACTGGTATTTAAGTTTGAAGATGTTAACTTTTGGTGTTAAATTGTCCATCCAGTGAGGCAGGTTCCAAAATGGGCGTGCCAATATCGCCCACTTTTCACTGGACTGGAGATCGTATAAAAGCATTACACTGAACAAAATTTCAAGTATTTGTGTGCACTGGTATTAATGTTATAAGCAGTTAACTTTTGGGGCAAAATGGTCCATTTGTGTGGGAGGTACCAAAAGGGTCGTGCCAAATTTGACCACTTTTTTTGAAGAGCTGGCGACTAGTAAAATAATACTGTATGTGGAATTGCAGAAGATTAGAGTAAGTAGTACCTAAGTAATTAAAGAATCAATATTTCAGTAAATGTTAACCCTTTGTGGGGGATGTACTAAAAGGAGTGGACCAATATGGCCCATATTCGAACTTAGCCGGAGATAGAGAAAAATATTACCGCATCCCAAATTTGGAGTCAATCGGTTAATCCATTCAAGAGTTATCGTGCGCACCAGCCAGCAGACAGACACACAGACTGACAGACGGACGGACGGAAAGTGCTCAGATGACTTAAAATGACCCAAAACGGATATCCGCCGAACATATTTGGTGTCTTAGGTCACTCTTTCGATGTGTTACACTTTTGAAGGGGGTGAGGGGATAAAAATGTAACCAACGCATTTTAATTAAAAAGGACCTCAACCGAACAATGTCCAAAAAACATAGTTGGGGTAAAAATAAAACAAGTGTGTCAAAATTTTTTTGAAGGTCCAGTTTTTTTTTGGAATTTGTTAATAATCTGGTTGAGAATGTGAAAAAAATAAAACAATTTGAACCGATTAGCAAAATTTTAATTTTTTCGCGAGAAAACTGCAATTTTTTCTGGAAATATTGAACGGATTCGACTGAAATTTTTGCAGTTAGGTCCGAAACACTTCCTAAAATCTAAATATATCACGAACTTTAATTACCAACTGACCATATGAAAAATATTGCAAAATATTTTTGCATATGCGAATAATTTCACTTTCTGGAGCAGTTTTTTTTCCAATTCATTACATTTTTATTGAATCTTTCATTATTATACAATGAAAATAACAATAAGTGGAAATAACGCAATTGCCATTGCGAATAAACCATTGAGACTTTACACGATTTTTTACTTAAACAAAAAGGTTAACATTTCAAATTTAAGAATTCATAATTTCATTTAATTTTTTTGTTTTTGATTTTGATTAGTTTTAATTTAAATCATGTCCAGCGTATCTCTCCTTCTAAGGCGGTTATGACCTTCAAAATTTAGTAGTTCTCGAGCCAGGATGTTTGGATGATTGAATAGTTTACCCACGTAACACCGGCAATATTTTTCATTTTCCTCTTTTACTGTTGGCATGTTGAGATCCTTATGGATGTTAGCGTTTCTTATATACCATGGTGCACCTGTAATTAAACGAAGAATATTCGATTGTCTTCTTTGTAATTTGCATACATTTGAAGCGCACGCTGTACCCCAGAGCTGGATACCATATGTCCAAATTGGCTTCAATACCGTTTTGTATAAAAGAACTTTATACTCTGGATCTAGGGCAGATCTTTGGCTGATAAGCCACTGAAGTTGATTAGTTTTGAGTTTTATTTGAGTTACTTTAGAGGTTATGTGGCGCGACCACGTCAAACGCCGATCTAAATGGATTCCAAGGTATTTTACATGATCCTTTTGGGGAATCTGTGAGTTGAAAATAGAAATTGGAGGACTTGCATCCCTTCGCAGGGTAAAAGTAACATGAGTACACTTTGCGGCATTCACCATTATTCTCCATTTTTTTAACCATTCTTCTAGAATTCGGACATGAGACTGCAGTTGATCGGACGCAACTGAAGGGTTTTTGTGAATACTGACGAAAGCAGTATCGTCCGCAAAAGTAGTCGTGTGCGTAAAGTTTGTTATGGGCATATCTGCGTAAAAATAACGTACAGTATAGGGCCAAGAATGCTTCCCTGTGGGACACCGGCATTTATTTTCTTAGGGCTAGAAAAAATGCAATTTGATTTAACTTGAAAAGACCGGTTAGTCAAATAACTCCTGAACAGTTTATGCGTGTTGATTGGCAGAAGGTCGCATATTTTGTACAAAAGTCCTTCGTGCCAGACTTTGTCAAATGCTTGGGAAATATCTATGAATAACGCCGAACAGTATTCTTTATTCTCAAAAGCTATTTTGAAGCAGGTTACGATACGGTGTACCTGTTCTATAGTATTATGACTTTTTCTAAAACCAAATTGATGGTCAGGTATAATATTGTGAGAAATTATATGAGGTGTGATTTTCTTCATGAGAATGGACTCAAACATTTTTGAAAGTATCGATAGTAAGCTTATAGGGCGATAGGATTTGACTTGAGTTGGATCTTTGCCTGGTTTCGGTATCATCACGATTTCAGACCTCTTCCAAGATAGGGGGAAGTAACCTACACGGAGAATTGCATTGAATAAAAATAACACAATTTTCAAGGCTGAAAAGGGAATCATTTCGCTGTTATACCATCTCCTCCGGGTGATTTCTTTAATTTTAGTTCTTTGACAGATTTTTCAACATCATTTATTCTAAGCTTGATTGGGCGAGGAATTAAATCATCTATCACAGGCGGATAGATTGAAAAGGGAAGTTCTTTAATCATTTTCGCTGTTATACCATCTCCTCCGGGCGATTTCTTTAATTTTAGTTCTTTGACAGATTTTTCAACATCCTTTATTCTAAGCTTGATTGGGCGAGGAATTAAATCATCTATCACAGGCGGATAGATTGGGCGAGAAGTTATGTCATCTATCACGGGCTGGTAGATTGTGAGAGGAATTGAGTCATTTATCCCGGGCGGATAGATTGGACGAGGAATTATGTCGTTTATCACGGGTGGATTTTGTGGCCTTCCAGAGACTATAATCTGTTTTCTGGGTTGGATCCAGAGATTGCAAATATATTTTTAGATCACTTTCCTCGGCTGATTTTAGGGCTGATTTCAATCTCTTCTGGCAATTTTTTAGTTTTTTTCTCAGTGCTGGGGAGCGATATTGTTGCCACTCTCTTCTTACGCTTCTTTTTTCATTGATTAACGCTTGAATGCCTGTTGGGTTATTGGAGTTATCTCTTTTGAGATAACTCGTCTGTGAATAGGTTACAACGTCTGTGAATAGGTTTACCGCGGCTTCAATTTCATCCGTTGTACGTAACGCTACACCATAATGCCTTTTTGGACTCATAACTAAGGAATTTAGCTGTTGTGTAAATGTGGACAAAATTGTTAAGGTCCTTGAGGTCCTGTACTCATAAACCAAAAATATTTTCAAAGAGGCAGTGTCCGTAAATTTGCTGTAACTTTTTACAAAGCGCGATCTACCAAAATGTTTGTGTCTGATTCTGGTGGACTCAAAATGGGACGCATTCTAAATATAAAATATTTCAAATCACTGCTCCAGAAAGTGAAATTATTCGCATATGCAAAAAATATCAAAGTTCATGATATATTTAGATTTTAGGAAGTGTTTCGGACCTAACTGCAAAAATTTCAGTCCAATCCTTTCAATATTTCCAGAGAAAATTGCAGTTTTCTAAACACACTCGGAAAAAATTAATAGGTCATATCTCGCGAAAAAAATTAAAATTTTGCTAAACGGTTCAAATTGTTTTATATTTTTCAAATTCTCAACCAGATTATTAACAAATTTCAAAAAAATCTTCACCTTCCAAAAAAATTTTGACATTGACAAATACAAAGCATACAACTTTATAAAAAATAACTCATTAATAACAATTATTGTGGCGAATATTAAAAAATGCACTTCGAAAAAATAAAAACCATATTTATCATAGAAATTATGTAATGATTACATAAAAATCATTTAAGAAATAGTTAATCAGTTTTGTTGAAATACCCTTTTTGCATCCCTGGATGAAATGACAGGAACCCCCATCAATCACCTATGGATCATTTGTGGATTTCGAGTTCCGTTAATTTTAACGGCTCCTGATTGTTTCGTGTGAATGACATTGACGTAGACTTTAATGCAAGCTTGTAGTTACGTTAATGTTTTCTACGGCAAAACCTTCCTGATATTTTGGCATTGATTGACATGGTTATGCGTAGACATGCCAAGCACATTCATTCTTCTCAATTTCTGGGAATAGAACTCAGAAAGTTTCACATTTTAGACATGCCGCTCCCCCTACGTTGTTACGTTGTTGGGACGCTTTTCCAAACATTGTTTTTTTTCATCTTGTTTGGCTTACAACTATTTTTAAGTTGGCATCTAATGTACGTTACGTGTTTTATGAGAAACTTTTTGCAGTTGATTGACATTTTTGGTTAGTCCTTAAATGTTTTTTGTGATGTCAAACAAAAATATCGCTATGGAATTCCACTGATGCCACATTTTTGGAATATATTGAGGGTTAGGTTAAATGTTGTTTCAAAGTGTACTTGTAATAAATATATTGTAAGAACAAAGAATGTCTATGCAGCAAATTGAATCAATAAATCATTACCGATTATTTGTATGCCATACAGTAATATTATAGTACATAATTCGGCACATTAACAACATTGAACCTGAATTATGTCTCAGAGTTATTGAAAATATGGACCATTGGATAGAGAGAGGTATGCCGCCGTAGCCGTGGCGAGCATTTGGCCGATATTTTTTTTCACACATAATTCTCATAGATCCTTCATATCATCATAATAAAACCAGTAAGGAAAGGCAGAAAGTCGGACGGGGCCGACTATATAATACCCTACACCTCCCTAACAATACGATAAGGGTCATTGCGATAATAATTTGGAAAAATTGGAAAATTGGTAGGAACATATTATCTAATTCTGAGCCGAGAATCGCTAAATTAAGCAATATTCGTTCCTAAATTGAGAAACATCTTTCTGGAAAATTTTAATGATCGGAAGTAAAGTACAACTTTTATAGCGCTTTGATACCAAATCAGGAGGAACATATATATGGAGGTTGTATATAAATCTGAACCGATTTTCCCTGAATACTCATGTAAAAAGACCTTTTTCTTACTGATCGGATATAAAATACAGACTTTACAGCGCTAACATGTCAAATCGGGGGTAACATACATATATATGGGGGCTATATCTAAATCTGAACCGATTTTCTCCGAATTTGGCAGCATTCCTTCATGTAGAAAGAAAACTTTTTTTTGCCGATTTTCGCACTGATGGGATATAAAATAAAATTTTTACAGCACTTACATGTCAAATCGGGGGTAACGTATATATGGGGGCTATATCTAAATCTGAACCGATTTCTTCCAAATTTAACAGTGTTCATTCATATAATAGGAAACCTCTTTCTGCAGAATTTCTTACTGATCGGATATAAAATACAGTTTCTACAGCGCTTACATATCAAATCGGGGGTTACATTTATATTCGATCATATGGGGGCTATATCTAAATCTGAACAGATTTTCTCCGAATTTAGCAGTATTCCTTCATGTAATGAGAAACCTCTTTTTGCCGACTTTCACACTGATCGGATATAAAATAAAATTTTTACAGCGTTTACATGTCAAATCGTGGGTAACGTATATATGGGGGCTATATCTAAATCTGATCCGATTTCTTCCAAATTTAACAGTGTTCATTCATATAATAAAAAACCTCTTTCTATCGAATTTCGCACTGATCGGATATAAAATAAAGTTTTTAAAGCGATTACATGTCAAATCGGGGTAACAAAATTGTGGGGGCTATATCTAAATCTGAACCGATTTTAACCAAATTCAATAGGAATCGTCCTTGGGCCAAAAAAAAAGATATGTGTAAAGTTTCGTCGAGATCGGACCATAATTGCGACCTGTACTTTGATTACAATAATACATGCACAGACAGACGGACATAGCTAAATCAACTCAGAGAGTGATTCTAAGTCGATCGGTATAATAAACGATGGGTCTTGTTCTTCTCCTTTTGGGTGTTACAAACAAATGCACAAAGTTATAATACCCTGTACCACAGTGTGGTGTGGGGTATAAAAATATTAAGATAATTCTCTGAAAACTATTTGTTTTATTTACAATTAACATCGTGTGCTTTAGATTACATTTACAAAAGAGTAGTTTTATAATGAAAATTTTTTCCACACAATTTCAAATTGTTTAAAGTGGTATTGATCAAAAAAATAGTCAATATTTTTCTAGTAATACAAGGGTATATACCATTTGCTACGAGCCAAAAGTGTAACACTTCGAAGGAGTAACCTAATGGTGATTTGATTGATAGTGCATTAAGAATGTACGCTTTCAATTAGGTTTGGTTCTGAAGTTTGCTTTTTGACGGTGCAACACTCCACACCGTAGACTAGGCTGAGTGTGGAAAATGCGATATTTTCGCATTTGTGGAGTGTAATAATTTTACAAACGAAATCAAAACCAGTTCATACGGCTGCACCATTTTAACAAACAAACCTAAAAATGCGGTTTCAGTGTAAAATGTAGAAAGAATTTTACATTTTTTTGCACAAACGAAATCACCATAAGATCCCAAGTATGTTCGGTGGAAATTAGATTTGTGGCATTTGAAGTCATATGAGCAATATCCGTCCGTCTGTATGTCTGTCTGCTGGCTGGTGCGGACGATAACTCTAGAAAGGATTAACCGATTGACTTAAAATATGGTATGCAATAATGTTTTGCTTTATCTCCGGCTAAGATGGAATCTGGGTCATATTGCTCCACTCCTTCTAGTACCTCCCTCACAAAGGATTAAAATTTAGTGAAATATTGATTCTCTAATAACTTCTATACTACTTATCCGAATTTTCTGTAATTCCGCACATAGTAATAGTTTATCTGTCGCTATCAGCTTGAGAAAAATGTTCGAGTGGCCCCGCCCCTTTTGGTAGCTCCCACATAAATGGACCACTTTTCACCGAAAGTTAACTGCTTATAACTAAAATTCTATTGCATACATATACTTGAAATTGTGTACAGTGCAATACTGTTATAGTACCTAGAGTCCGGTAAAATGTGGGCGTTATTGCCGCGCCCCTTTTGGCAACTCCCACACAAATGGACCGCTTTTCACTACAAGTTAATGATGAATTACACTACAGTTTTTGTTGTAATATATCGCCATAACTACGAAAATAATATTAAACACATTTTTTATGGTACATTTTTGTAAAATTTTCTTTAAAATTCCCATTTTTGGAGTATACGCTCAATAAAGCCATAATATACATGAAATTAAAAGAAATGAAGAGGACTACAAATGTTAACAATGACAATTTCATGGAAACTGAAGTTTAGTAACTGTCGTAAAAAGAAGTTAGAAAAAAATTGATTTTTTTCACAAACAATTTTTTCTTATATATAGGCACGAAAAAATCAGGTAAGAAAGTTTCAGTCGGGTAAACCGACTAAGGTATACCCTCACTTTGTGAGCACTCCCAGCGGCGGAAATTGCGAGGCCTTCCATATATAAGACATGAGGAAGGCCTTATTCGGCAAGGACTTCCCTATGTAAGGCCTGCGAAATGCATGATTATTGATCAGTTGAAGGCATGCCAATATCAGGCATGATACAGGACTTTTAAAAGAATGGAGAGGGAGTGTAAGAGCGTGTGGTTCGTAGTCAAGCGTTCATAACAAATACAACAAATGAAAAAAACGTTATCCAAATCTCAACAAGGAATCTTCCTTTTTGATAGCCTGAAGTATGCCTTCTAAAGCGAAGACAGAGTGAATGTAAGAGAGAGGGGTTCATCGTCGATCGTTCTTATCAAATGAAAGAGGAAAAACAAAAAACGCTACGTAAATCTCAACATACCTATAATCTTCCTTTTTGATAGCCTAAAGAAGGCCTTCTAAAACGAAGCGAGTGGTTCGTAGTCCATCGTGCTTAAATACCACAAATGAAAGAGCAGCAACAACAAAACGAAGTATGGCGTTATACAAATTCCAACGTAATGTGAAGGGAATGCAAATTAACAAGACGGTTCGTCGCGCTTGTTTAAATTTTCTTGAGTTACAAAAGAGGAGAAATGAATTTGCAAACGCGGAAATAGTTTTTTTACTTCTTTGCACTTATCTGTCAATATTAATTTTTAAATTGTGATACATAATTACAAACAAATCTGTCTTAAAACAAGCAAGAAAAAACCAGTAAGGAAAGACAGAAAGTCGGGCGGGGCCGACTATATAATACCCTACACCTACCTACCAATGCGAAAATGGGCATTGCGATAAGAATTTGGCAGTGTTCATACATGTAATAAGCAAACTCTCTCTGCCGATTTTCGTACTGATCGGATATAAAACACGGTTTCTACAGCGCTTACATGTCAAATCGGGTGTAACATATATATTGGAACTATGTTAACATCTGAACCGATTTTTCCCGAATTTGGCAGTGTTCATACATGTAATAAGAAAACTCTCTCTGTTAAATGTCGTACTGATCGGATATAAAACATGATTTCTACAGCGCTTAAATGTTAAATTGGGTGAAACATATATATGGGGGATATATCTAAATCTGAACCGATTTTCCCCGAATTTGGCAGTGTTCATACATGTAATAAGAAAACTCTCTCTGTTAAATTTCGTACGGATCGGATATAAAACACGATTTCTACAGCGCTTAAATGTTAAATCGGGTGAAACATATATATGGTGGCTATATCTAAATCTGAACCGATTTTCCCCTAATTTGGCATTGTTTATTCATGTAAGAAGGGAACTCTCTCTGTTAAATTTCGTACTGATCGGATATAAAACACGATTTCTACAGCGCTTAAATATTAAATCGGGTGAAACATATATATGGTGGCTATATCTAAATCTGAACCGATTTTCCCCGAATTTGGCAGTGTTTATTCATGTAATAAGAGAACTTTCTCTGCCGAATTTCATAAAGATCGGATGTAAAATGTGGTTTCTACGGCGCTTGCATGTCAAATCGGGTGAAACATATATATGGGGACTATATCCAAATCTGAACCGATTTTAACCAATTTCAATAGGGATCGTCCTTGGGCCAAAAAAGAGCACTATGCTAAATTTCATCACAATCGGACCATAAATACGACCTGCACTTTGATTACAAGAATACATGGACAGACGGACAGACGGACAGACAGACGGACATGGCTAAATCGACTCAGAAAGTGATTCTGAGTAGATCGGTATAATAAACAATGGGTCTATCTCTTCTCCTTTTAGGTGTTACAAACAAATGCACAAAGTCATAATACCCTGTACCACAGTGTGGTGTAGGGTATAAAAACAATCGCCGCGGGACGAATCATCTTGTTAAATTCTATCACTTTAGTTTCGTACACACAACAACAAGAACTTGTGCTTAGAGAGGGGGATGAAAAAATCAAGAAAACACAAAACCAAAAACAGTTTTCATAAAACGCTATCAGTTGTTATCAGTTTCTGATCTAGCATTCATCGGTTGGGATGTTTTAAAGGTTTTAAATAATAAAAGATTTTAGGTTATTTATTGAATTGAATTTTGTTGTTTTTTGGTTTATACTTTTTAAGTTGAATTAAATTATTTTTTTTGTGTGTTATTCAAATGAAAGAAACATCAACATAAAAAATAATAGTAATAAAAAAAATTAATGTTAGTATAATTTTTTCAATTCTGCAGCTGAAGAACCAGATGGTCGTCTATAAAAAACTTCGAAGACTTTCGAGGCCTGATTTTTCCAGACATGATGTATGCATTATTTAAATTAGCCTACATCAGACCTTATTTTATAGTCCTTCCGGAAGGCCTGATATTTTCAGGAAGGATTTATGCCTTCCATAATGAAACCTTCCGCAGACCTTCTTTTTAAGTCCTGGAAGGCCTGATTTTTTCTGACATGCGTTATCCCTTATCTCTGAAGGCCTTCTGGAGGCATTCTTGTAGGGAAATGGAAAGGAAGGCCTTGGCTCCCAATCTCACGCAATGTTAAATGGAAAGGAACAGGTAATGTGTAGGGAAAGCCTCCGTCATGACTAAGAAGGCCTGATATAAGGCCTTATAGCTCATGCATTCCGCCGCTGGGCTGTAATATAAAATATTACACGAATTACCCTGTCAAATTGTATGGAAGGTACCAGAGGGGATTTAAAAAATACTCCTATTTTTCGCTAAACAGTAGATACTTCAAATATATTGTATTGTTCCGAATTGTAAGCGTTTATGTGCACTGGTATATTAAAGTTATGATCTATTCAATTTTGGTATGATTTGGCCTTTGACCTCCCACACATTTGTGTGAGAGGTACCAAAAGGAGCGTGTTGATAACGCTTATTTTTCATCGGGCAATAAGTACTTCAAAAATAATACGCTGTGCAAAATGTTATTGTATTTTCGTGCATTGGTACTCACGCTATAAGCTCCTACCTTTTGGTATAAAATGTTACATTTGTGTAGGAGGTACTAAAAGGCGCGTAGCAATAACCCCCGTTTTTAACTGGACTGTAGGCACTAAAAGAATTACACTGTACTAAATTTCAAGTATTTTTATGCACTGGTATTAAAGTCATAAGCTGTTAAATTTTGGTGCAAAATGGTAGATTTGTGTGGGAGATACCAAACGGGACGTGGCAACTTCGCCCATTGTTCACTGGACTATGGGTACTATAAAAGCATTACACTGTACAAAATGTTAAGTATTTGTATGAAGTGATATTATTGCTATATACAGATAACATCTTGAGCAAAATTGTCCATTCGTGTGGGAGGTACCAAAAGGGGCGCGGTAACTTCGCCCATTTTTCTCGAGGTGATAGAGACTAATAAACTCATATTATGTGTAGAATTTCAGAGAATTCCAAAAAGTAATATAGAAGTGATTAAATAATCAATAATTCACAAAATAGTAACACTTTGTGGTGGAGGTACTAGAAGGACTGGACCTATATGGCCCATCTTCGAACTTAGCCGGAGATAGAAACTAATATTACCACATACCAAATTTGAAGTCAATCGATACTCCTTTCGAGAGTTATCGTGCGCAACAGCCAGCAGACAGACAGACAGACGGACGGACATTGCTCATTCGACGTAAAACGACCTAAAACGGATATCCGCCGAACATATTTAGGGTCTTATGTTACTCCTTCGATGGGTTAGACTTTTGGCACGTAGCAAATGATATACTCGTATCACTAAAGTGAGGTTATAAAAATAAAAATATCATTAGAAAAAAGATCGCAAAACAATTGTTGGTTCCAATTTTTGGAAGCTAGCATCTTAACTAAGAAAACAATGCCTATTTGCAGAAACTATATGGATAATAAAGTAAAGGGTCCGCCAAATAACTATTTTTTTTTTTTTTGAAAATGCTATAAAAAAATCTACTGAAAACGCATTGGATGGTCAGTTGGCTTCAACTCCTGAACCAATTGGACTTTGTATGGCGTCATACCAAGGTCTTTATGCAAAGTTCGTCTCAATGATGTCTCCGAAATGTTCAATTGTTGAGAACGACGGTGAATTGATGTTGATGGCGCTTCACGCACACTTTCTGCCACAGCAGCGATATTCTCGGGTGTACGCACTGTTTTTGGCTTTTCACGCTTTGGTTTATCGATGAGGATGCCAGTTTCTTTCACTTTTTTTCACAAGATAACGAACATACGGAGCTGACGGTGCTTCTCTTCTTCCAAAATCCGTACGCAATTTTCGCACACATTCTGCAACATTACCATGATTTTCAAAGTAATGTCGCAATATTCGCAATATACACATATTCGTTCAGCGGAAGGATAAAATTAATTATCTGTCAAACATGAGTTAAGTGTTACCATTCACGAAATAAGCACTAGTTGAAAAAAAAACCTTAGATTGCGGACCCTTTATGATTTGATTTTGGAACATAAATACGAGAAAGTTCTCCGAATTTTGTGCTCAAGATGGATTTTTGGCACTTTTCTATATTTTAACACGGTTTTATCTCGGTATAGCGTTTTTTGTGTCTGACGCAGGAGAAAAAAATGAGGAAGAAATCTACCCAAAAAAAGTACATCCAAAAATGCACATTTCGCTGAAAATGCCCACTTTTCACAAGTTTTCACCTTTTTTCCCAACGTTTCGTCGATGTTCTATAGGAAATGGTATAATGAAAATGCAGAACATAGAAACATAGATGCATAAACGCTCATAAATGTGCGTGGAATTGCTCTACTTGAAGTGGACATTTCTATTGATGTGTGTTTATACCCTACACCACACTGTGGTACAGGGTATTATGACTTTGTGCATTTGTTTGTAACACCTAAAAGGAGAAGAGATAGACCCATTGTTTATTATACCGATCGACTCAGAATCACTTTCTGAGTCGATTTAGCCATGTCCGTCTGTCTGTCCGTCTGTCCATGTATTCTTGTAATCAAAGTACAGGTCGTATTTATGGTCCGATTGTGATGAAATTTAGCATAGTGATTTTTTTTTGGCCCAAGGACGATCCCTATTGATATTGGTTAAAATCGGTTCAGATTTGGATATAGTCCCCATATGTATGTTTCGCCCGATTTGACATGTAAGCGCTGTAGAAACCACATTTTACATCCGATCTTTATGAAATTCGCCAGAGAGAGTTTTATTATTACGTGAATGAACACTACCAAATTCGGAGAAAATCCGTTCAGATTTAGATATAGCCCCCATATATATGTTTCACCCGATTTGACATGTAAGCGCTGTAGGAACTGTATTTTAAATCAGATCAGTACGAAATTTGGCAGAGAGAGTTTTCTTATTACATGACTAAACACTGCCAAATTCGGGGAAAATCGGTTCAGATTTAGATATACTACCCATATATATGTTTCACCCGATTTGACATGTAAGCGCTGTAGAAACCGTATTTTACATCCGACCTGTACGAAATTCGGCAGAGAAAGTTCTCTTATTACATGAATAAACACTGCCAAATTCGGGGAAAATCGGTTCAGATTTAGATATAGCCCCCATATATATGTTTCACCCGATTTAACATTTAAGCGCTGTAGAAATCGTGTTTTATATCCGATCAGTACGAAATTTAACAGAGAGAGTTTTCTTATTACATGTATGAACACTGCCAAATTCGTGGAAAATCGGTTCAGATTTAAACATAGTCCCAGTATATATGTTACACCCAATTTGACATGTAAGAGCCGTGTTTTATATCCGATCAGTACGAAAATCGGCAGAGAGTTTGCTTATTACATGTATGAACACTGTCAAATTCTTATCGCAATGCCCATTTTCGCATTGGTAGGTAGGTGTAGGGTATTATATAGTCGGCCCCGCCCGACTTTCTGTCTTTCCTTACTGGTTTTTCGTTGGCTACCTGTAATGAATGAGTTTTCTGCAGAAATTTCACCCACACTTATGAGTCCTAATTTTGCGCGAACAAAGTCATAAATAATATTGAAAAAATACGTAGTATTTATAGGTGTTCATTGATCGATTTTTGTCATGCAACAAGTGCCGACGAAAGCGAAAAGTACAAATTTTAAATTATAATTTAGAGTGAAAAACATTTTAAATATTGAAACAAGTCATCGAAGGCGTTTTAGGAAAGAACCGTGTACAGCGAGATGACATACAGATACGAGGGGACAAGTTGCTGTATAACTTTGAAAAAATCGATGCATCCATGACGTTAAAATTACATTTCAGGCATTTCCACTTTAATACGTTTTTGGCACAATTACCTCAGGAATCCGACGAACAAGGAAAGAGGTTCCACCAGGTGACCATGCTAATTAGTTCTAAAATTATGCAGTTTGAAGATGAAATCACCGAAGACGAAGATGACACTGAAATTGGCGGAAACACTGAACAAAACATGCCCTTGAATATTATGTCTAAGTCGGAGGTTTTATTTTCATGCAAAATAAAGTTTATAAAGAAAAAACAGCACGTTTGTGGATTTGTAATCCAGTTATTGAGCAAAAAGGTAAAAAATTGGGAAACAATTTTAAAAATTGGCATTTTGCGATTTTTAAGGCACTGGATGAACTTTTTTCGGGTCGGTTTGTTTCGCATTTTTTTCTTCTATTCAATATCTACTACTTTGCTTCAGACACCGAGATATAACCGTGTGAAAATATAGAAGAAGTGCTAAAAATCCAACTTGAGCAAAAAAATCGTATGGTCATTAAATTAATTGATCCAACTTGACTAAACGAATGATGCAGAAGTTCTTATTGTTGGGGCTACTTTCACGTCCAATTCTCAGAATTTAGTCCCAAATCAGTGAGCTGAAAAATTCTGTACTGTGTAAATTTAGAAATTATAGCACTTTCAGTAGAAATAAAAGAATTTCAACACAATCCTCTTTTTATACCCCCACTATTGTGAACTTGGGTGTATATCAATTGCTGCGGGCCAAAAGTTTAACACATATTTGACGGGAATCTCATAACTTCTATACTACCATCCAGAATCTTTCACAATACCACACATAGAATTAATTTTGTGGTCGCTATCATCTTGAGGAAAATGGGTGAAGTTGCCACGCCCTGTTGGTACCTCCCATATATATGGACTATTCTGGTTTGATACCAGTCCATAGAAATACTTGACATTTTGTGAAGTGTAATGCTTTTATATTTAGTAGGGACATAAATACTGTTACATACATTTTATGCAATAACATTGAAATTAATGAATGCTTTTGGACCAAATTTGTTGTATATATTTATTGATAAATACTTAAGCAAAAAGCTAGAATTCATTGGAAATGTCCAGCTTTGGCCTACACACATGCTCTAAGCCGCGCTGGCCAATCATCAATAGCCGCACGCACCTCGTCTATAGGGAAATTGTCCACAGCACGAATCAAAGCAGTCTTAAGAGAATTGATGTTGGGGTATCTTTTGTGGTAGACCATGTCCTCTAAAACTGTCCACAATTGTAATCCAGTGGGTTTAAATCAGAGCTTCCAGAGGACCATTCTACAGATTAAATAAAAGATGTAGATTGTTTCGAAGCAATGTCTGGGTAGTTTTAGCCTTATGGACCGGCGCAGAATCCTGCTGGAAAGTCCTTGCCTGATTTTGGAATAGAGAATGGTTAAGTGGCTTCACAACAGCTTCCAAAACGGTTTCTTGGTAAACTTTGGCCCATGTTTTGACCCCTTGTTCACAGAAATGCAAGTCAATGATCCCTTCGTAAGAGACACCTCCCAAACTATGAATTAAGCTGGATGATGGCCTTTTTGACACGTGGAGTCAGTTCAGATGCTTCCTTAGACGACCGTGCATAAACCCTATCATTTTGTTTGTTAAATTTTCTTGCACTGTGTTCATCGGTGAACAAGATTTTTCTATGCAAGTTATCAGCGTGCTTCGCCAAAAGACGTTTGCATTTTTCTTTCCTATTTTTTTTTAAAGCTGCAGTCAACAGATGGCGTCTGAAAGTCCCAAGTCCTAAGACATTCTTGATAATTCGACTCATGTGCCGTGATTTTCTGTTTTCGGAACGGATTTCGCTGAATTCTTGGCTTGACGGCTTTGATGACCTGCAGCGTCCGAACAGTACGAGGGCGTCCCGACCGTAGGCGGTCTTTGACATCTCCAATCTCCTCGAACAGTTTTATGCTCCAGTAGACGAATATACTACTAATTCCCAGCGAGCGGAGCGTTTTGGATATGTAGCTTTTTTTAATCCACACTTAAAAAGCGCTATAACAGCGATGCGGTTCTCATTGTCTGACCATTCCATGGTGAAAACTGAAGCAATTGTGAATTCCCGCTACAAACTAACTCTATAGAGGTTAGGTTTCATAATCCACGCGAAATTAATAGGGTATGTTCAATTCAACTATTGTTAAGGGTGTATTCAATGTAGTAACAGTATTTATGTCCCTACTAAACCTCGGCATCAAGACATTCATTTCTTCATCTACAGTAGTGTACCATACTTCACTGCACACTGAAAACATTGTATTTTTTACTCGATTGACACTACCATTCCCTGCTAGTCCTATGCGATGAAGATGTGCTTGTAAGCTTGAGTGACCCGTTAGAACATTCATCATCTTACTAATATCGATCTTGTTTATTTTCAGAAGACTTCTTGTTTTCTTTTCATTTGGGGCACCCCACAGTATCTTTGCAGTTGCTCCTACTGTTGCGCTATTCCACACAGTTTTGTGAGCCATCACTGCCCAGTGCTTCAACTCATTTTTCGTGGCTTCGAAAGGTTTCCAATTTTTCAAGTTTATTACTCGAAGTTCTCTGCCCTTTGAAGCCAAGCTGTTTGCCCGTTCATTTCCAATCATTCCGTTGTGTCCTGGTGTCCAGAAAATACGCAATTGACCATGCATGGGCTGAGTAATCATTTATCGTTCTTTTACAGTCCAACACAGTTCCGGATTTGACCCTTTCTGATGTTATTGCTTTAATCGCCATTTGGCTATCTGTGAAGATGTTGGCATATTTAGGCTTTGTCGTGTTACTGAGCCAGTTCAAACACTTCGTGATTGCTCGAACTTCGGCTTGAAATACCGTGTTATGGTCAGGGAGGCGGAAGTGAAGTTCGACTTCTGGTTCATCAATACATAGTCCCAGACCCGTCCTTCCTCCTCGCTTGGACCCATCCGTGTAGCAGCTGGTTCCCACTGGCACATGGACCAATGTTCCTTTTTCCCAGGAGCGTCTGTCTGGCCTTTTTAGTTATAGCAATTGTCTTATTCAGGAATCGAGGCGGGTAAAACTTTGGATCTTCGTTTCCTTGTAAATAGACATATTTCTGTTTTGTCTGTGTTAACATTTAATCCCCTTGGTTGTGCCCAGTTATATGCTATGTTAATTGCCTCTTCAGCTCTTCTGGATAATAGATTTGGATGATAGCCCCTTAGAAGTATTACAAAGTCGTCTGCATAACAGACTGGAGTAAGTCCTTCATTGGTGAGGGCTTTTAGGAGACTGTGTATCGTCGTAACCCATAGAAGAGGCGATAAAATGCCCCCTAGGGTATACCACGATTTACCTTGTCTCTAATTTTTACGTCATATGACCCACAAATAATCCACCTATTCCTTAGCATATTGGTGATCCAGTTTTTCAGCGCCCGGTCAACCTGGAACTCGTCTTAGGACTGGATAAGTGTATCGGTCTGTACATTGTTAAATGCGCCCTCAATGTCTATGCAAACAGCAAGTGTATACATTCCTTTACTGAAGGACTCTTCTATGTGGAAACAGCTCTGCACTACCTCATGCAGAGCTGTTTCCACTGAGCTTCCTTTGACATAGGCGTGTTGTTTGAATTTTAGCCTGTCATCCGCTATTTTACTTTTGACCATGTTATCAATTATTCGCTCCATTGTTTTTAACAGGAAAGAAGTAAGGCTAATGGGTCGATAAGACTTTGGGGTCGAATAACTCGCCTTGCAAGGCTTTGGTATGAAGACCACCGTTGATTCCTGCCAGTTTTTTGGGGTATAAGAATGGGTAAGGCATGCAGTGAACACTCCAGACAGATGAGTTGATACCAGATCCACCTGATTCTGCAAAAGTGCTGGAAATATTCCATCCGGACCCGCAGCCTTAAAGGGAGAGAAACTTTTTTATCGCTTCTTTAACCATACCATCTGTTATATCCGTAATAGGTACTTGATGCAATACATTTTCATTCTGTAACTGTTCCTCTGTTGGTCCAGCATTACCAGTCGGAAAATGAGTTTTCATCAAGAGCCTTATGGTATCCTCTATAGTTTCCATGCTTTTACCCGTTTCATCCACAAGTGTTTCGGTTTGGACATCTTCCTGTTCACCGAAAAGCCTCCAGGAGTTACATTTCGCCGATCTAATGATTTTATTGTATTCTTTGAGCCTTCTGTGGTTGTCGTCCCTATATACTGATTGTTTTTTACGTCGAGCTCTGTTGTAAAGTCTGAAATCTTAAAAAATAGGAAAATATGCTCAAAAGGCATACGCTTCTATGTATGTATTCTAGGAACGCGTGGACAAATGAAGGCTCATTTTAAAGGTCGTAAGTTGTTCTTTATAGCGAAGTCATTTTCGCGTCCTTAACGGTTTTTAATGCACCCGATGCATCTGCAAATTTAATTTTCATTTTACACATGTTACAAATATTCTAAACGAACGCTTAAAATTTAAAAACGGTGTTCAGATCCGATATCTTTTCAAAAAAAAAAATCTATTAAAAAATTCTTGAGATGTGAATACGCGTTTGTGTATTTATATGTAAAAATTAGAGCTTTTCTTAAAGCTCGAAATTTGCAGGTTCCGTTTAGGACAAATGGGTCTACATAACTATATGTTTCTCAGAATTTTAAGTTCGTGTCATTAAAGTGCAGGATCCAGAACAAAGTTGCATATACAAACAAACGTTAATTTAACCCCCATTATTATATGAACTTGAAAGTAGCATAGTTTAAGGGACTTAGCATAGTTTAAGGGAGATTGCATTTTTAATTTCTAAATGTTTCAAATTATATTTAGTCAAAATTTGATGTTTATCCGTCAATCCAATCAAAAATTATTAACAAAACAGTACAGGACATTCGATTTTCATCATAAAGGAATTCCAACAATTCAAACAAAATAACGATCTTGAGCCTGAGTGCAAAAACAAAATATGAAAGCAGATCGAATAAACAAAAAAACAAGGAGGAATTCCACACATATTTAAAAAAATCATCAAACTCTGATCGCCTCTCCTGAAAAACTACCTCTTTGCACTTAGCATAGTTTAGAATGGAGGTATCGATTTGTAAAATTCCGTCCACGCGTTTGCATAACACATAACTGAAATACGGCTTTTCACATATTTTCCCAAAATTTTCAGATTTCAGATGCTTATAACATTTGAAAAAAAATTTTGTTTTTTTTTTCTCGCCAACTACAAGGCATTTTCAAGACAATCGTGAATGGCGACTAAATTTTTTTTCGTAAAATCGTTCGGTTTGATATGGAATGGGCGATATATTAATGTATAACATAGTTGGTAAGTCGATACGTCGTTACGTTAAGTTTAGTTTGTATTTCATTTTATTGTAACACCATTGTGTTTAATAAAGTATTTTTAACTTTTTTTAAAAAGTAAATGTTCTTAATAAATAGAGTATTTGATCCGCCAGCAAAAAACGATTTTTGAAAAAATATATTTTTTTTCCAAATTGATTTAACGACTGTTACTAAACCACTATTTATATGTGAAAGTGATATTCCCAACATTTCTTACCCGCATAATTTTCTTTAATTTAAAAATAATCAAGGCCCTTTCGGGTAAATACTTCTAAAAATATGATCCAAACACTAAAGGTATCTTCAATGAAAATTGGAATGTTAAAGAAAATTTTTTGGAAAAAATACTTTACCACAAACAAATTTCCGTTTTGGAGTAATAAATCTACACCAAAAAAAACTACATAGTGTAGTTTAAAATGTTTATTCACAGAAATCACCTTATAGGCTGAGAAGAGTATTATCCCATATATCAAAATCGACTGCAAAACTCTGCTCCGCAGAAAAAAACAACTTTTTTTTAGGTTAGCTGTGTAATTGTTAAGTCTCTGTAATAAGATCTCTCATCCAACCAAAAAAAAAAAATATATTTTCTCAATTTTTTAATACAATAGATGAATTATTATTATTGGCGTCCTTATGGCATTTGCATTTTTTTTGGATATCCTTGGCAGTAGTGACGCATTTAGTCACCCTTCACCATTGGGGGTGCTTGACAGCATGTCGAATAGATTGTACTATAAAATCTTGAAGAGAAGTAACAAATACAAAAGTGTATAAAACTACTTATTTATCAAAACCCCCACAATACTGAGCGATGTATATGTCACGTTTTTGTTTTCATATTAAAATTACAATTTTTATTTTTCCATTACAGCTCTCTTGTGTTTTTTCTTCGATTTCTACAGGAGTCGTCGTCTCTGGTGGCGTCAATGGATTTTGTGATTGACGTAAATGCAGCATCCTCCTCTAAACTGTCCCTCTCCTCTTTTAAAGCTTGTCCCTCCTCCGGAGCCTTGCAGCAATTTTAAAATATATTCTGGGAAACGGCGAAATGGGTTTACTACTTTTTGTCCCCATTTTTTTTTATATGCACAGACATTTTTTGTTAATTCCAATTATGTGCAAGAGAAAAATGTTGAACAAAATGCAAAACACAAAAACATTTGGGGTTTTGTGTAAAAAAAAGAAGTATGTAACATAGAGAATGCTGGGTTTGAGTTTTCCTGCACCCGAAAAAGGCAAAATGTCTGTAAAAAAATAAAATAGGGATGTAATACAATAGAACAACAACAGCGAACATCTCCTCTTGACAACAACGACATCATATTGTTCACGTACTCGTTTGTATTCCTGTTCGTTTTCATGTTACTAGGTATACATTTAAATATTCATTCCTTCGTGGGTGGTTAATGCGCTGGCGGTAGCGGTGACGGTACGTCGCTTGTTTTGTTCTAATCAGTTTGGCCAACACAACGGCTTAAAACGGCAGACAAACATTGTCATATACAGGGAAATCTAGTCATTGCTATACCCGTTGGCTGAACTTCAAATTGCTTTATATGGCATAATTGCAAATTGACATTTAGTTAAAATTAATTGGAGTTTGGAACAAATTGTAAGCAAAAAAGGCGGTATTAAGTTCGGCCAGTGCAAATCTTATATGGATCCATGGATCGCATCCTCCATCAGAGTACTTGTACACTCTGAATAAAAATTGAGTAATAGGTATTTGAATTAAGCCCTAATCAAAAGTACGGAAAGTACAATAAGCCCGACTACATAGACTTGATATTAAGCCAAATATATTATATATACAGAATAGTGAGATTCATTTGAGTGCGATACGGCTTGATTTAAGCTTGATTTAAGCTTGATAAATTATTGATTTATTGTGATTTCGTTGATTTTATTTTGTTCTTAAATTAAAATCATTTTGTTTTGTAATTAGGTTATTTTTCTAGAGCTGTCGTAACAAAATAAATAAAACTTCCCTTCGACTAGTCGTACAGAATTCTGTACGAAGACGTTACGAATATGTCTGAACAGTTCAGAGAATGTGCAGACTTGTCGGATATCGGCCAATGTCGGATCATTTGGTAAGCTGGAGTTTTGAACTCGTATCCCACGGATTCGCTATCTCACAAATTGCTGTGGGATAGCGAAACAGTGGGAGAAACTCCAAAGAGTTGTAACTCAAATGAGAAGAAAGCTGGTAAATTTCTAAACTAAATCGAGATAAGTAAGATGATGAGTGTTCTAACGGGACACTCAAGCTTACAAGCACATCTACATCGCATAGGAATAGCAGATAACGACGAATTCCATGGTATGTATGAAAACATCGAAACGATGGAACATTTTATATTCCAATCCCCGGTGTGAAAACACAAGCAAGATCCGGATATTTCGGTTCCGATACATGACCACACTTAACTCTTCTCAGAAGATATGACTGGAAGTTACTGAGCAAATTTGTGTTCTCTACCTCATAAATAAGGTGCGCACAACAAGTTGAAACGTCTTTTTTCTTCTACCTAACCTAACTTTATATGCTCTCAAAACATCCTATATAACCTCACATTTCTCCAACATAAAATCTACACACAGAATACAGTTTGGTTGCCTCAACCGAATTTTGTAGTTCTGTCTACTATAATGCGATTCCATCAGGACAACCAATATTTTGGTTATGGTATAATTCTGCTTCCATGTTGACAACAATCATATATGGTTGCTCCAACTACGAAAATGATGGCTTAAATTATCTGCTGTAGTTGCCAAAACCAACTGTTTTAAAAAATTAGCTCTGTTCTGACAATTTGTCAGTCACATATTACCGACAATTAATTGTAAACAGTTTTCATTAATTTTTATTTTTTTATTGAACAAAAAAAAAAACAATTCATAACAAAATTAAAAATCCCATATTACAAATTCATCACTATTATGAGATGTCGAAAATATTTGACACTCATTTTAGTACACGAAAAAAAAAAACACAAAACTTTTATGCAAATATCGCTTAACCCTGTTCTTTCAATTTCTTTATTGTTGCTTTTACTTTTTATTTATGTATGTAAAACATTTTGCGCAACATATTCTGCATTCCACACGAGATTTTTTTTGATTACCTATACCATTCTGGAAGAAAATGTTGAAGATTTTCCTATGTCGAGTAATTTTATTTTTTGTTTGTCATGTATCAGCAAAAGAACAGCAACCAATCTTTCGGTTGTATTTCCCAAAATACATTTAATTATTCTAAACTTGGGAAATGATTGGGATAACCAATAAACGATTATTTATTAATATTTTTTCTATTGTAGTAACCAATTATTCGTTGCGATAATAATCTTTGGTCTACTGAGACAATTTCTGTTGTCAAGAATAAAACATTGGTTGTCACAACTAAAAATCGATCATATAGTACTATAATGAAAATTTAAATTTGTTACCACAACTAACCGAGTGTCAATGAAAACAACAACCTTAATTCGATTGATACAACCATCGATTTAGTTGCAAGCATTTTCATTTGATCGTATCCAGGTTATTATTGTTGTTTCAACTAATTATTTTTAAATACAACCGACAGACGGTGTAGGCAACATACTTTTTGTTGCTAGTACTATTTTTTTATTGTTACAATCGAATTCCAACCTGGGTGTACTTAATGGCACTTTCCTCGGTGTACTTAATGGCACTATACTAAAATCATATTTTTATCTTTTTGCAGGAATTCATGTGCAGTTTTGCTTTGACTGGTAAGTGTCTTGTGTGCAATATATAAAAAAATTAACACAATTTCAATATGAACCAGTAAGGAAAGGCAGAAAGTCGGGCGGGGCCGACTATATAATACCCTACACCTCCCTAAGAATGCGATAAGGGTCATTGCCATAATAATTTGGAATAATTGGTAAATGGGTAGAAACATATTATCTAATTCTGAAACGATAATCGCTAAATTAAGCAATATTCGTTCCTAAATTGAGAAACATCTTTCTGGAAAATTTTAATGATCGGAAGTAAAATACAACTTCTATAGCGGTTTGATACCAAATCAGGAGGAACAATCAATATAAATCTGAACCGATCTTCCCTGAATACTCATTCATGTAAAAAGACCTCCTTCTGTCGAATTTCGTACTGATCGCATATAAAATACAGTCTCTACAGCGCCTACATGTCAAATCGGGGGTAACGTATATATGGGGGCTATATCTAAATCTGAACCAATTTCTTCCAAATTTAACAGTGTTCATTCATATAATAAGAAACCTCTTTCTGCCGAATTTCATACTGATCGGATATAAAATAACATTTTTACAGCGCTTACAAGTCAAATCGGGGGTAACGTATATATGGGGGCTATATCTAAATCTGAACCGATTTTCTCCGAATTTAGCAGTATTCCTTCATGTAATAAGAAACCTCTCTTTGCCGAATTTCACACTGATCGGATATAAAATAAAATATTTACAGCGCTTATATGTCAAATCGGGGGTAATGTATATATGGGGGCTATATCTGAATCTGAACCGATTTCTTCCAAATTTAACAGAATTCATTCATGTAATAAGAAACCTTTTCCTGCCGAATTTCATACTGATCGGATATAAAATAAAGTTTTTACAGCGCTTACATGTCAAATCGGGGCTAACATATATATGGGGGCTATATCTAAATCTGAACCGATTTTAACCAAATTCAATAGGGATCGTCCTTGGGCCAAAAAAAGATATGTGTAAAGTTTCGTCCAGATCGGACCATAATTGCGACCTGTACTTTGATTACAAGAATACATGCACAGACGGACAGACAGACAGACGGACAGACGGACATAGCTAAATCGACTCAGAAAGTGATTCTAAGTCGATCAGTATAATAAACGATGGGTCTATTTCTTCTCCTTTTGTTACAAACAAATGCACAAAGTTATAATACCCTGTACCACAGTGTGGTGTAGGGTATAAAAACCTACTAAGGTACTTTGGGAGTAATATGCGTTGAAAGAAATTTAATTTTTTGTCTTTAAAATACAAAATATGTAAACATTTACATGTTTGCCGCTTATGACCTTATGGGAATGTTGTGTTCGAATGAATCTGCCAATTTGTGTGGAGGGTAACAGAAGTGGCTTGGCGAATATGCCTATTTTGCGCTGAACAGTAAATACTTCAAAGATATTGCACTGTGCCGAATTGTAAGTACTATTTACATATGTGCAGTGATATTAAGGTTATGAGCCATTTAATTTTGGTATGATTTTGAAGCTAGAATCATGAAATTTGGTGGGAGGGTAGTACTTGGGCTGTAGACGTGTAATAAGGCGGGATTTCGAAATTCCTAAATTTGGACGCACATTGGATCAAAAAAGAAAATATATGGTACAACCTTATTGTTTGATAAAAACATGTGATCTACAAGAAATCAGTGCATATTGACTGATATACGAGTAATAACCAATAAGTACATAAAGGTAGGGAAAAATTAAAAACAAATATTTTGCATATAGACAGAAACGTAAATACGGCATAAAATTCTTAAAAATGTATATATTTCGATGAATTTTTTTTAACGTTCTTTCTTTTTATATTAGAAATAATAATCAATCGCAACTTGTGGATATTTCTAATGGAAAATCCCTTAATTCCCAAAAAATTCATCAAAAATCCCCAAAAATTGGATTTTTTACTTTTAGTCCTATATCTTCGATATGAAAAGCCTCGCTCGGGATTCCCTTCGCAGTCGATTTTGTTACACCCTAATACAAATAAATAAAAAAAAATTTTACAATTTTGCTTTGCGATTGGAGAAAATCGATCAAACTTTTGAAATTTATGTAAAAAAAAGGTCCAAATCGGAGAAGGGTGGCAACCGCACCAATTAGAATTTTGGCTTCGGATTTTCTCTAACAGATTCTGTGAAACGTGTCCTTTAAAATTAGTATAAATTTGATATATGTGTAACAACATTTTTCTACAAGAGCTAAATACGAATTGGACTTTTTCGCCAAAAAATCTCCAAAAATGAATTTTTTTTCAAAAATTTGACTTTATAGGGCCATGACTTTCTTATTTCTTGACATATCTTATCGATTATTTTTATACCCTACACCACATTGTGGTACAGGGTATTATAAGTTTGTTTCACGGCAGATGTTTGTAACACCTGAAAATAACACAGCTAGACCCACCTTAAAGTATACCGATCGACTCAGAATCACTAGCTGAGTCGATTTAACGATGTCCGTCCGTCTGTTCATGTAAAGTTGTTCGTCGACTACAGGTCGCAATTTCACTCCGATCGTTCTGAAATTTTGCAGTTTAGAGTATTTCGCGGCTGTTAAGATCGCTATTGAATTTGGTTGAAATCGGTTTAGATTTAGATATAGCTCCCATATATATCTTTCGTCCGATTTGGCCCTTTAGTCCTATAGAAGCTGTAATTTACATCCAATAGTTTTGAAATTTAGAATGGTAGAGTTTCTTGATCCATGAACCAACACTACCGAATTTGAAAAAAATCGGTTAAGATTTAGCTATAGCTCCCATATATATGTTTCGTCCGATTTGGGCATTTAGTCCTATAAAAGCTGTATTTTACATCCAATCATTTTGAAATTTAGAATGGTAGAGTTTCTTGATCCATGAACCAACACTGCCGAATTTGAAGAAAATCGGTTAAGATTTAGCTATAGCTCCCATATATATGATTCGTCCGATTTAGCCCTTTAGTTCTATAAAAGCTGTATTTTACATCCAATCGTTTTGAAATTTAGAATGGTAGAGTTTCTTGATCCATGAACCAACACTACCGAATTTGAAGAAACTCGGTTAAGATTTAGCTATAGCTCCCATATATATGTTTCGTCCGATTTGGCCCTTTAGTTCTATAGAAGCTATATTTTACATCCAATCGTTTTGAAATTTAGAATGGTAGAGTTTCTTCATTCATGAACCAACATTGCCGAATTTGAAGAAAATCGGTAAAGATTTAGCTATAGCTCCCATATATATGGTTCATCCGATTTGGCTCTTTAGATCCAATCGTTTTTATACCCTACACCACACTGTGGTACTGGGTATTATTTAAGTATAAAATGTCCCAAAAGTAAATTTATGTAAACAATTTATACATGAATTACAAAATTTATATATCAGAGTTATTCAATATTACGAGAGTGGTGTAGGGTATTATATAGTCGGCACCGCCCGACTTTAGCCTTTCCTTACTGGTTTATACATGATATTGTAAATTTTATTGGCTATTAAAAAAAAAACACGCGAACACGAAAATCGGTAAAATTTTGACTGAAATATTGGCTAAACTCCAAGGCAACGTCGGCGAAAAAATGAAAAATTCAAATTTAAAATCCACATATCACGGAAACTATTCAAGATATCTGCAAACTCAAAAATGTTTATTGTAGGTCTGGTCCAGGAGAATCCACAGAAATCGAAGACTCCATTCATAAGTTAGAAGCCGATGCAAATTTTGTGGTCAACTTTAGGGCCCTGAGATAGGGAGTCCAAGTTCCGAACTTAAACTCTCTAACACTTTTGGTATACACAACTAAAATTTCACCGCCATACGATAAGTGGTTTTGAAATGGCAGAATTATGTCAATTTTTTTCCAGTTTAGCCCACTGTGCGGCGCGACATTTTTTCAGCGAAATGAATAAAAATGATTAAATGTTTTACAGGGGTGCATAAATGATTAAATATGACACAGTGATGCGAAAGGGTTAAATTCGGTACAATGGATCGAGAACGATTAAGTATAGTCCCAATGGCGATTGTAGGTCTTGCAACATTTACTAGGAATATGAAGCTTTTTTCACATTCGTACCTTTAGGTACACAGTGTGGCAGATATGGTTTTTTATGTTGCCACAGAGTGTGAAAGTAGCCATTGAAACAATAAACTAAAGGAAACTAGTTATTTTATGGTTTTTTCACTGTGGAGTTGAGCTGAAGATCAAAGAGTTCCAGAGTTCCTTCTAAGTGAAGGAAGATATTTTGAATAGTCAAGTGAAAAGGAAAAAACGACCTTGAAATTCAACACCAAACAATGAATGACGCGTTTCGTTGATGGTATATATACGAAAGTTATTTCAAATTTTATAGGAATTACTTTCAAGTAAGAACTATATCAATCAATCGCCCACCGTCGTAGTTCTTTTTCTCTCGACAATTAAAATTTGTTGTTGTTGTTTGTAAGTGCTTTGTTTACACGAACAAAAGCTTTCGTTCTGTTCCACTGTTTTAGTGGTAGATTTGAAAGTAATGTAGAGGTTAAATTTTTCGACAATTAGTGGCACAGTCGGGAATAGGGATAAACATTGTACCAGGATGCCATTGTAACTTTTGGAACTTAACCCAGAAATGAAAAGGGTTCTTTTATATTTTATTGTATAAAAAGAGCCAAATCTACTTAATTTGTTCCCCATATGGAATAATCCTGTCGCTCACTCACTTCAAGAGTGACATAACTCAAAATTTAAAATTTTTGAGGTTGCCTTACAAAAATGAGAATTTTGCAAATATTCATAAATTAATCTCAGCGAAATTTGGTCTATAAATAAACAACCATATTTCGGATTATTTAAGCGTATTTAAACATCTTATTTGATGTTACTTAATTTTTTATGTGGACTTAAGGTTACACATCTCGGCAATTTCCAATTTTGAGTTATGTCACTCTTGAATTGAGTGAGCGATGTGTCTTTAATACAAAGAGGTATAACTATTTTACACTACCATAAACAGAAAATTAATAAGGAATGGGCGCTGCGAAGCGCACCGTGTTACAGCTAGTAATTAATAAAATATGATACTTTCTTGCCTCAACATTCGTTGAGGGTATAAAATTAAATATTCATTCGTTATAAGTTCATTCGCATTTTACTTAGTGGGATCTGTATACTAGTACGTCGCTGAGTACATAAATGTACGTGTAAATGAGTATATTCCATATCAAAAATAAAACATGAATACCTGAATGGAAGTATCTGCATGAATGAATCACCGTCGGTAACTGCAGTTGAGTTTAGATATGGATTGCAAAGCAAATCCGTAAATACGAGGCTAAAGGCAAAAGTTGTGGTGGTTTGAGAGCGAGCCAACATCACCGGCAGCAGAACTTTTTTTTCCAATTCAAAACATTTATTATTGAATCTTTCATTATATACAATGAAAATAACAATAAGTGGAAAAATATGAACCGAAAATACTATTTTCTGGGTTATTGCCATTGCGAATAAACCATTGAGACTTCACACGATTTTAAATTTAACAATAGGTTAACATTTCAAATTTAAGAATTCATAAATTCAATTTTGTTTTTGATTTGTTTTAATTTAAATCAAGTCTAGCGTATCTCTTCTTCTAAGGCCGTTATGACCTTCAAAATTTAGTAGTTCTCGAACCAGGATGTTTGGATGATTCAATAGTTTGCCCACGTAACACCGGCAATATTTTTAAATTTCCTCTTTTACTGTTGGCGTGTTGAGATCCTTATGGATGTTAGCGTTTCTTATAAACCATGGTGCACCTGTAATTAAACGAAGAATATTCGATGGTATTCTTTGTAATTTGCATACATTTTAAGCGCACACTGAAAAAAAATTTTTCATAAAATTAAAGAAATGCTCCAACGACGTCCTTAGTCTTCAAAATAAGTAAATTTTGTAGTTAAAATTAAGAAAATTTACTTAAAATTAAGTAAATTACATAATATTATTGAAATTATCTATATTTTAAGTACAAAATGTACTTATTTTAAAAACTAATGACGTCTTTGGAGCATTTCTTTAATTTTATGACAATTTTTTTTTCAGTGCACGCTGTACCCCAGAGCTGGATACCAAATGGGATTCAATACCGTTTTGTATAAAATAACTTT
This sequence comes from Eudasyphora cyanicolor, assembly GCA_963930755.1. Classification (NCBI taxonomy): domain Eukaryota; kingdom Metazoa; phylum Arthropoda; class Insecta; order Diptera; family Muscidae; genus Eudasyphora; species Eudasyphora cyanicolor. The sequence continues at coordinate 147,014,258 of OZ005736.1, forward strand.
ATACTCTTGATCTAGGGCAAATTTTTGGCTGATAAGCTACTGAAGTTGATTAGTTTTGAGTTTTATTTGAGTTACTTTAGAGGTTATGTGGCGCGACCACGTCAAACGCCGATCTAAATGGATTCCAAGATATTTTACATGATCCTTTTGGGGAATCTGTGAATTGAAAATAGAAATTGGAGGACTTGTATCCCTTCGTAGGGTAAAAGTAACCTGAGTACACTTTGAGGCATTCACCATTATTCTCCCTTTTTAACTATTCTTCTACGATTCGGACATGAGACTGCAGTTGATCGGACGCAACTGAAGGGTTTTTGTGAAAGTATCGATAGTAAGCTTATAGGGCAGCAGAACTTAAGAGCATTTGTACCCACTGCAAATTACAGCCATACTTTGTTATTATTATAGAAACAAATCTATCGCTCTGCCACTCACAATATCCAATTGAGCATCTTATCAACAAAACTGACACAAATATCGAGAACAAAATTGTGGAGGATTTATTCTCTCACGTTTCCTTTTTGGTGAAAAAATCTAGTAAATATGCTGGAAAAGACAAATCAATGGAAGAATGGGTTTCGCTTGTAAGAGCGAACGAAGACCTTATTCGTTCCTTATTGGAACAAAATGATTTTATTATGTATGTATATACAACCAAAAGTCTTCACAAAAAGCAGTTTCTAACAAATGTGTAGAAAACGTCTAAAAATTTCACTATAACCCTCGTAAACTGCAATTAAAAACTGGAATTACACTAGAAAAAAATCAAAGTTTGCATATTATAAACATAGTTCTTTAGCCAACAACATAAAACTGGAGATTTTTAAATGATTTTAATAGTACACAATACATTTCTAACCTTTCTATAACATTGTGTACATAACTAAATATTTTTCTCTCTGTGTAGTTGTATTGCAACAACCGCTTCTTTCTAAATCTTTGTGTATTTCGACACATACAAATATTTAAAAGCTAAAAATGCCTCTCAGATAAATTGCCTGCTTCTCGACTGGCTTGGAGAGTCTACAAAACGGATAAATACACGTTGAAGGGCAATGAACCCCGCAGGGGAACGATGACAAATGGTGAATGAATCATGAGTACCGCCGACCGTAAAGCATACCAATGTAATCCTGTTGAAGGGATTCGGAGAAGGTATGGCCGTCCAACCACAGTGTCTGAGAACTCATTCATTTATTCGTCCACCCATTTGTTGAATGAGATGTTAACCACCTCATCCATCCATCCACCCATCTGCCAAAACATCCATGTATCCATTCATCAAGACTTCACCACCAGCACCAGCTGTAAAACCACTTGGATGCAAAAAAAAGTTAATTAGAACTGAAACAGTAAATAAACCTAACTAAAGTGAAATATGTACATGAATGATATACTAACATGTAAGAAAGTATCAGTCGGGTAAACCGACTAAGGTATACATACCCTCACTTTGTGAGTAACGTAATATGGAATATTACCCGAATTAATGTGTCAATCTGTTTGGGAGGTACCAGAAGGGGTTTATCAAATGCACTTATTTTTCGCAGAACTGTAGATACTTTAAATACATTGCACTGTGTCGAACTATACATAAGCGTTTATTTGCACTAATATGTTATTGTTAGGAGCTATTACATTTTTGTATAATTTGACCATTTTGTGTGGGAGGTACAAAAAGGGGCGTGGTGGTAACGCCCATTTTCCGCAGGACTATAGGTACTTTAAATGCGTTAAACTGCGCAAAATTTTGTAGTAGTTCGTGCATTGGTGGTAATCACGCTATAAGCTTTTAATTTTTTATACAAAATGGTACGTTTGTGTGGAAGGTACCAAAAAGGGCGTGGCAATAACGACCATTTTCACTGGACTTCACTATAAAAGCATCACCCTGTCCAAAATTTCAAGTATTTTTATGCAATGGTATTAATTTTATAAGCTGTTAACTTTTTGTACAAAGTGGTCACTTTGTGTGGGAGGTACCAAAAGGGACTTCACTTCACTCAAGTTGATAGCGACAGATAAACTATTATTATGTGTGGAATTCCGGAGAATTCGGGTAAGTAGTATAGAAGTTATTAGAGAATCAATATTTCACTAAATGTTAACCCTTTGTGAGGGAGGTACTAGAAGCAGTGGACCAATATGGCCCATCTTCGAACATAGTCTGAGATGCAAGATCCCTACATTTCGGGTCCGACATATTACCAGACTTGACTCATCTCAGAGAATATGACTGGAAGATACTGAGAATTCGTGTCTAATACCGATTTTCTGTAACTCGTGAGGTATAAAAAGATCATAAATAAGGAGTTCACAACAGGCCGAACCACTGGCTTAAGTGTATGTCCATGGACATGAGACGTTTAAACGTCTCCTCTCTTCAACCTAACCTAACCTAACCTAGCCTGAGATAGAAAAAATATTATCCCATACCAAATTTGAAGTCAATCCGTTACTCCTTTCGAGAGTTATCGTGCGCTCCAGCCAGACAGACGGACGGACATTGCTCAAATGACTTAAAATGGCTCAAAATGGATTTCCGCCAAACATACTTGGGCTCTTAGGTTCGATGTGTTACACTTTTTTCGTAGCAAATTACATATACCCTCGTCACACTAAAGTGAGGGTATAACAAGTTCAGTCGGGTAAACCAACTTATGAAACACTCACCTTGAGTCTCAAAAAAATATTCGTAAATTTATATTTTTTGTTTCAATAAAATTATTATCAATTTCAATTGCATTAATAAATTTAAAGAATGTGCTGGTATTAAATAAAAACTGTTTACTTTTGGTAAAAAATGGTCCATTTGTGTGGGAGGTACCAAAAGGGGCGTGCCAATAACGCCCACTTTTCTGTGGACTCTAGGTACTACACTGTACGAAATTGAACTGATATTAAAGCCATAAGCAGTTAAGTTTTGGTGCAAAATGGTCCATTTGTGTGGAAGGTACCAAAAAGGGAGTGGTCACTTCGCCCATTTTTCTTGACGTGGAATTAACAAAATAATGATATGTGTGAAATTTCCGAAGATTCGAGTAAGTAGTGTAGATGGTATTAAAGAACCAATAGTTCACTAAAAGTTAACCCTTTGTGGGGGAGGTACTAGAAGGAGTGGACCAATATGGCCCATCTTCGAACTTAGCCGGAGATAGAGAAAAAATATTACCGAATACCAAATTTGAAGTCAATCGGTTACTCCTTTCGAGAGTTATCGTGCGCACCAGCCAGCAGACAGACAGATGGACGGACATTGCTCAAATGACTTAAAATGACCCAAAACGAATTTCCGCTGAACATACTTGGGTCTTAGCCAGCAGACAGACGGATGGACGGACATTGCTCAAATGACTTAAAATGACCCAAAACTGATTTCCGCCGAACATACTTAGGGTCTTAGGTCACTCCTTCGATGTGTTAAACTTTTGTCTCGTAGCAAATGATATGTACCGTCACCTGAAATCCAAAATAACGTAACCCACGGCGCCACGAAATAATCCCAAAGTGAAATAACACCCAAGCCGAAAATGAAATAACCCCCAATGAAATATGACCCAAATGAAATGAAATAACGCCCAAAGATTAAATGTGAAATAAAATCCAAATTAAATGAAAAAATAGCCAAATAATAAATGAAACAACCCCCAAAAAATATTAGTTCAATTAAAAAAATAATTCCCCCAAAAAAAGTGAAATAACCCCCAATGAAAAACACCCCAAACAAATGAAATAAACTCCAAATTAAATTTATTCGACTAGACAAATATTTTTTAGTGCAATATACATAATTTTTCCCAAAATCTGTTTGTAGTATTTACAGAAACGCTTGTATGGAATCCCCAATAGGGCGACGAAACAAATTGCAATAAAAACTAAATACCTGCAAATTGATATATATTAATGGACGTAGAAACAACGTTTAAACTGCTTTGCAATGGTTTTTATGCTTTGCAACTGAATGTTGGAACAGAAAACATAAGAAAATAGTAATCCTGACGAAAAATTAAAAAAAATGTTTCTGAACTATTTTTTGTAATGCATTACTATTTCTTGACGTTTGAAAACTTCTGGAATATAATACATGAGAATTCATATAATTTTTTGGAAGAGAATTCTCTTCCAAACTATTTCACATGTGAATTTCAGTTCTCTTCCAACAGTTTTTGAACATGAAGAAATAGTAATGTAGATGAAAAATGGGTTAAAAAATCGCCGCGATTCAATTTGCAAGAATTTACGGCCTGTTTCTGTATTTCTAACGAAAGTCTCTGCGAACGAAAACCAATCACTCACTTTCGTCTGGAATTTGGTTTCTCTATGGTTCGTTCGTTCGTTCGCCTGGCTTTACGTCAATTACGTTAACAATTTACCAATTGGCAAATAATGTAATTGCCAGGTCAATAATTTCACTACTTCCGGTCTAAAAAAGCACACCTTAGAAAATACAACTCTGTATCCTTTACACTAGTGGTGGCCAAAATTCAACCCTGGGTGGTTCAGCTGAGCTGATCCAACACTCTCATTTCTTTCTCTCTCTCTCTCACGTCTCTCTCATTGTGCACTGATGAATTTTTCCATCTTAGCGAGCTGGCAATGTTGACTTCTTTATGCTTAAAAATGTAAACATATGTATACAATTTTATTATTATTTAATTGTTTTTACCATAATTATATTTATATCTACTTATTTTTTGCTTTTAATAACATTTTTATTGTCATTGTTCCTATCAGTCGACAAATAAAATAATGTGACTCGATCTGACATTTGTGTTCGCCCAGATGACAGCAAAGAGAGATAGAGAAACCAAAATTTACACTGAAATGATTACGTTTTCGTACGAGTTCATTATCGTGCGACTTGCGTTGTGATGGTAGTTAGTGAAACCCAAATCAGCTGTTTGTCGTCTGGCAAGCGAACGAAAGCAAAATTTTAAGTTACAGAAACAGGCTGTTAGTTTTTATTTCAATTTGTTTCGTCGCCCTATTGGGGATTCCATACAAGCGTTTCTGTAAATACTACAAAAGTTTTTGGGAAAAATTATGTATATTGCACTAAAAAATATTTGTCTAGACGAATAAATTTAATTTGGAGTTTATTTCATTTGTTTGGGGTGTTTTTCATTGGGGGTTATTTCACTATTTTTGGGGGAATTATTTTTTTTAATTTAACTAATATTTTTTGGGGGTTGTTTCATTTATTATTTGGCTATTTTTTCATTTAATTTGGATTTTATTTCACATTTAATCTTTGGGCGTTATTTCATTTCATTTGGGTCATATTTCATTGGGAGTTATTTCATTTTCGGCTTGGGTGTTATTTCACTTTGGGATTATTTCGTGGCGCCGTCAGTAACGTTTCAAAAATCGTTTTTAATTACAAAAAAAAAAACTTTTTGACCGAACAACTTTGTTTGTGTGTAAATACATATTTTATTTGTGAAAATCAGTTCGCAAATATGCTTTGTTCTAATATATGAAAATATGAGTTCCAAATAAATTTTATTGATTATCAAAAAAAATTTATTTGCTCATTAATATATCGATACCTCCATTCTAAACTATGCTAAGTGCAAAAAGGTTGTTTTTCTGGAGAGGCGATCAAAGATTGATGATTTTTTTTTATTTGTGTGGATTTCCTTTGTAATGCAAATCGAACAGTTTTGTGAACAACTTTTGATTGGGTTGCCGGATAAACACCAAATTATTAAGAACACCAGTAAGGAAAGGCTAAAGTCGGGCGGTGCCGACTATATAATACCCTACACCACTCTCCTAATATTGAATAACTCTGATATATAAATTTTGTAATTCATGTATAAATTGTTTACATAAATTTACTTTTGGGACATTTTATACTTAAATAATACCCTGTACCACAGTGTGGTGTAGGGTATAAAAACGATTGGATCTAAAGAGCCAAATCGGATGAAACATGTATATGGGAGCTATAGATAAATCTTTACCGATTTTCTTCAAATTCGGCAATATTGGTTCATGAATCAATAAACTCTACCGTTCTAAATTTCAAAACGATTGCATGTACAATATAGCTTCTATAGAACTAAAGGGCCAAATCGGACGAAACATATATATGGGAGCTATAGCTAAATCTAAACCGATTTTCTTCAAATTCGGTAGTGTTGGTTCATGGATCAAGAAACTCTACCATTCTAAATTTCAAAACGATTGGATGTAAAATACAGCTTTTATAGGACTAAAGGGCCAAATCGGACGAAACATATATATGGGAGCTATAGCTAAATCTTAACCGATTTTCTTCAAATTCGGCAATGTTGGTTCATGAATCAATAAACTCTACCGTTCTAAATTTCAAAACGATTGCATGTACAATATAGCTTCTATAGAACTAAAGGGCCAAATCGGACGAAACATATATATGGGAGCTATAGCTAAATCTTAATCGATTTTCTTCAAATTCGGTAGTGTTGGTTCATGGATCAAGAAACTCTACCATTCTAAATTTCAAAACTGTTGGATGTAAAATACAGCTTCTATAGAACTAAAGGGCCAAATCGGACGAAACATATATATGGGAGCTATAGCTAAATCTTAACCGATTTTCTTCAAATTCAATAGCTATCTTAACAGCCGTGAAATACTCTAAACTGCAAAATTTCAGAACGATCGGAGTGAAAGCGACTCAGCTAGTGATTCTGAGTCGATCGGTATACTTTAAGGTGGGTCTAGCTGTGTTATTTTCAGGTGTTACAAACATCTGTCGTGAAACAAACTTATAATACCCTGTACCACAGTGTGGTGTAGGGTATAATAATTTGGAATATTTAGAAATTAAAAATGCAATCTCCCTAAAACTATGCTAGGTCGACTTAGCATGTTTTAGAATGGAGGTATCGATATAATATTTAAAACATTTCTTTCGATTCAAACATATCAAAAATGCAATTTAGTTCCGAGTATAGTTTCGTTCTTATGAAGGAGAAAAAGTTGTCATTTATCGCAAGGTCTTAATATACAATCTTAAGATTTACAAATAAAAACTAAGAAATTTAATATTACACATCGTTTGCGCTGTCTGTACGAGTATGCCAGAAATGTCTCCTCCAGAGGACAATGTGCCACTTATCCCTTTTCAATGTTGTGTCTGTCTTCATCGCCAATTAAATGTCGCCAATTGTCTTAACTTTCCGCAAAGTCATCATTACCATTTGCCATGACCTCAGAATAGCCCTTTTGAGATGAAAAAATAATAAAAAAAATACACTGAACTAAAACACTTGCACATTGTTTAATCCTCCCCCAACGCTACCACTGCCGCCGGGCGATTCACATTCACGTTGTTATCCTTTTTTTGCTGACGCTAAGACTGACTGAAATCGTGTGATGACTCTTCTACATTTAAAACTTTGCTCGTGTTCGTTCGTTCGTTTTTTGTTACAAGGTCATTGGAATGACGATGCTCACTTTGTGTTTGTTTTTTCCTGCTCAGATTTTCAATAGAGAATTGTTGCCCACAAAAAGATGTGAACAAAAGTTTTTGTGCGATTCTTTAACGCGACCGGCATCCGCGCGGCAGCCAGTTATCCTGCGAACCGAGATGTCTAAGGGCAAAGAAGTATACCATTTATGGTATTCGCATTCGCCCCCTCTGCGCCATATAGCAGCACGTTCTTCGAGTATGGCGTTCATTAGTGCGAATCCAGTGAGATTCTAATCCTTTTTTTTATTTCGTTTTCGAGTTCATCTCAATTGTTAAATGGAATTTTTTTTCCTCTTGAGATACTCGCTGTCCTGTATGGCAATGTGTGTTGTTTTTATTTTTACTTTTTACAACCTTTCTCCGCCTGGCAAATAAATGCACAAGAATTCATAACAAAAAAATTAATAAAAAAAATCTAACTCACTCACACACGTTCTGAAGATTATCTCTGTAGGACTCCTTCAAAGTTGATGCACTCCACGTAAGTTTTATTTTATAGAGTGTTCATAAATTAAATATACGAGTAAATTTTTTAATGAATAATTGAAGAACTTGAAAAAACTGAAGAACTTAGAAATAATTAAGCTAAATAATGGGAAAAATTGAGGATGGAATAGGGAATGTCCGATTGAATTATATTACACCAAAACATAGTCAAATTACAGTTAGAACCCTCTGTACTGGCATATATTTATATTGCTTCCACCACTGGGCCGTATGAATAACATTGCTGCACGAATATTCCAAAAGGGTGTTTTAATGAGTGGAATTTGGCTGTTTTTGGGCTTTGGTGTGTTCTGATTTATATAAGCATAGTAAAATTGTATGGCCAACATTTTTGTAGAACATTTCAACAAAAGTTGTTCAGATTTACCGTGGCTTCAATTTTGCCAAATATTGTTGGTGTAAAATTAGCAGTCCCTGCAAGTTATGCTGAAAAACAAAATATTTTTTTCCTTCACATTTTCAAAAAAAAGTTCAGAAAAACAATTTTTTTGGCATAAAACTGTGTTCGCCATCTTCTTAGCTACATTATTGCCAAATGTAGTTAAGCGGTATCACCAAGTCTGAATTAGGTGTTGGATGACAGCTTTTTCGAAGGGCCCACTGATGTTCAGCATCTTTTGAGGCCCATAAAAACAAATTGGTCACCAATTCGACAAAACGAGTGTAGGGTTATACTGCCTTTGGGTAATAGAATCAAACCTATTCTGTCAAGTCCGTGTATTTTTCAAAAAGTGTTCATTTCTTGCACAGTGTTATATAGGGGAAAGTCAATAAGTAAAGTCGTGGACAAGAAAATTTCAGTCGAGTAAAATGGCTGACCACACCTTGAGAGGTATGTAAACTGAAATTTGGTACAATGTTTGATAGATGGTAGAACGATGGGAAATATGGCTTATTCATTATCAAATTACAGTCGATAATTGATGTATGTATGAATTACATCTTTACTTGTAAATTTACAACAAATAATAATAATGTAACATATTAATAATAATAATAATGTAACATATTATTATATCAACGAAATTGTTCATTGCATCAATTTGGACCCTATTTTTTAAAGTATATGCTTGATGAAGTCGGGATACACGGTGGGTCATAATTTGTGCATTCCATAGATATTTTGAAAATATGCATTGTTTTCTTCCTTAGGATGCTAGCGTTGGAGAAATGAAATAACAAATTTTTTGGCGATTTTTTTCTATTTTTTATGAATTTTTTTCTTGCCAGCAAAAAATGATTTTTTGAAAAAAATATTTTTTTCTAATTGCTTTATCGACAGTTACCTCCGTTTCTACGTGAAAGCGATGTTTTCAGCATTTCAAGACCTCATAATTTCCTTTAATTTGAAAGGCATCCCGGCTTTATCGAGTTTATGCTTCAAAAAAATATGGTCCAAATACTACAGGTAACTTCCATGAAAATTGGAATTTTAGAAAAAAATTTTAAAAAAAACTTTACCATAAAAAAATGTTGTTTTGCTTTCATAAAATAGTATGCCTCAATCTATACAAAAAAAAGGTTTTAGGCCTCGGACACAAACAATTTTGTTTTTTTCCGTTGTGTTATTTTCATTTTGGTAGCGATTTTACTATGCTTGAAACGACTATAGTTACCAATAAGTAAAGGGTCTTTCATTGAGCACTTCCTGCATGAGATATCATCGAACTTTATTCGTTTCGTTTCAAAGGCATATGTATGGAATATAACATCGCGCATCCCAAAATGTTCAATTCTCAATGACTCTGGCAAATTAATCTATCAGAATATGGCCGATGCACAGTGGGAGAAATTAAAAAAAGGAAAATAATTCCGCAGTTTCATAACCAGACAACCTATAGCGACACAACTTGACACGCTCGTAGAAGAGGTATTACAGAATTAAGGTTTTAACAGCCTGTTTCTGTAGCATAAAAATTTGCTTTCGTTCGCCTGCCAGACGCCAAACAGCTGATTTGGGTTTCACTAACTATCATCACAACGACAAGTCGCACGATAATGAACTCGTACTAAAACGTAATCATTTCAGTGTAAATTTTGGTTTCTCTAACTCTCTTTGCTGCCATCTGGGCGAAGACAAATGTCAGATCTAGTCACTTTATTTTATTTGTCGACTGATAGGAACAATGACAAAAATCCTTATTAAAAGCAAAAATAATTGGATATTATTAATACAATTATGGTAAAAACAATTAAATAATAATACAATTTTATACATATGAACTCATATTTAATCATAAATAAGTCAACATTGGAAGCTCGCTAAGATGAAAAAAAAATCATCAGTGCACAATGAGAGAGCCGCGAGAGAGAGAGAAAGAAATGAGTCTCGGTTCAGCTCAGCGGACCCACCCAGGGTTGATTTTATGGCCACCGCTAGTGTAAAGAGTACAGAGGTGTATTTTCTAAGGTCGACCACACAAAATGTGAGATTTTTTAAACCGGAAGTTGTGAAATTATTGATCTGGCAATTACATTATTTTCCAATTGGTAAATTGTTAACGTCATTAACGTAAGGCCAGGCGAACGAACGAACGAACCTTAGAGAAACCAAATTCCTGACGAAAGTGAGTGACTGGTTTTCGTTCGCAGAGACTTTCGTTAGAAATACAGAAACAGGCCGTAAATTTAGGCTCCCACATCGCACAATGGAAAAAAGTGGTAAAAACGTGCGCATCACCTAGCAGACAGACACACCGAGACACAGACGGACGAACGGACCGACATTGCTCAAATGACAAATACAATTTCCACCAAATATACTTGGGGTCTTAGGTCACTCCTTCCATGTGTTACACTCGTAGCAAAAGATATATACCCTCCTCTCTAAGGCGAGGGTATAAAAAGATTGCTCTTCATGTTCAACGCCTTGAATATTATATTGGGGCAATATACAATCACACTGATATACTGAAGTTTTTAAGAAAAACATAATTGACAAAATTACAGCATTTTTAATTGACAGCACTTCAACGACGACCAATGTACGAGTATTTACATTCTATTTACCCTAAATTATTGCATTGGCCTAAATTAGTTATAAAATAAAGAGTTTCTCTTTAAGATTTAATGATTTTAATTATACTTTTATATTCTACAAAAAGTAACGTAGGATTTTATCGCATCAACGAAACAGCATGTTCTGTTCTGTTTTATAATGTTTCAGTGTTATTTTTTTATACGTATACGTATTTTTCAATATTTCACTGACAGATATTTTATGACTTTGTAGGCATTTTTGCGATTTTTAAGACATTGGATGCGTTTTTTCGGGTACGTTTGTTCCGCATTGGTTTTTCCTATTCAACTTTGCTTCAGACACAAAAGAGATATTCCGTACGGTATACCGAGAAAAAAAAAATATGGGAAAAGTGCAAAAAATCCACCTTGAGCAAACAAATTCGTATGGCCATTAAATTATTAATTGAGCGAACTTGAATAAACGAAAGACGCAGAAGTTCTTATTTTTTGGGCTACTTTCAGGTCCAATTCTCTGAATTGAGCCCAAAAATCATGTGTCGTACTGTGTTATCTTTGATTTAACGAAAAAATGTTGTCAGTGTCCATGTACACATTGGTTGTTCATAATACAGGGAGGTCCAACCAAAACGCACCATGTTAATTGTAAATAAAATAAAAAGTTTTCAGAGAATTATCTTAATATTTATACCCTACACCACACTGTGGTACAGGGTATTATAAGTTTGTTTCACGGCAGATGTTTGTAACACCTGAAAATAACACAGCTAGACCCACCTTAAAGTATACCGATCGACTCAGAATCACTAGCTGAGTCGATTTAACGATGTCCGTCCGTCCGTCCGTCTGTCCATGTAAAGTTGTTCGTCGACTACAGGTCGCAATTTCACTCCGATCGTTCTGAAATTTTGCAGTTTAGAGTATTTCGCGGCTGTTAAGATCGCTATTGAATTTGGTTGAAATCCGTTCAGATTTAGATATAGCTCCCATATATATCTTTCGTCCGATTTGGCCCTTTAGTCCGATCGTTTTGAAATTTAGAATGGTAGAGTTTCTTGATCCATGAACCAACACTACCGAATTTGAAGAAAATCGGTTAAGATTTAGCTATAGCTCCCATATATATGTTTCGTCCGATTTGGCCCTTTAGTCCTATAGAAGCTGTATTTTACATCCGATCGTTTTGAAATTTAGAATGGTAGAGTTTCTTGATCCATGAACCAACATTGCTGAATTTGAAGAAAATCGGTTAAGATTTAGCTATAGCTCCCATATATATGTTTCGTCCGATTTGACCCTTTAGTTCTATAGAAGCTATATTTTACATCCAATCGTTTTGAAATTTAGAATGATAGAGTTTCTTGATTCATGAACCAACATTGCCGAATTTGAAGAAAATCGGTAAAGAGTTAGCTATAGCTCCCATATATATGTTTCATCCGATTTGGCTCTTTAGATGCAATCGTTTTTATACCCTACACCACACTGTGGTACAGGGTATTATTTAAGTATAAAATGTCCCAAAAGTAAATTTATGTAAACAATTTATACATGAATTACAAAATGTATATATCAGAGTTATTCAATATTACGAGAGTGGTGTAGGGTATTATATAGTCGGCACCGCCTTTCCTTACTGGTTTTTATTATGATAATAGGTGGGCCATCTAAAATTTTAAATTTGAACTACCGATTACTTTGACTTGTGACTTGAGCCCTTTGGATTATTTTCTGTGGGGAGTCATTAGGGATTAATGTTACGCATAGCATCCGCAGATAATTGAAGTGTTTAAACATGAAATTGAAGAGATAATTGAAGTGTTTAAACATGAAATCGAAGTTGCCATTGAAGAGATTCGAAACGAAACAATCGAATATGTACGGAAAAATTGGGGTGATCGGATGAGGTACTGCCGAGACAGTCGTGGTAGTCATATGAATGATATTGTGTTCCATTGTTAAATGACAAAGTTGAACTTTTCCAATAAAACCAGAAATGTGAAAAAATTATCAGTACTCTTTTTTATAGCTGCTTCAAATTTAAAATTTCTCCTAAGAAGGATCTATGACAATTATGTGTGAAATAAAATGTCGTCGAAATGCTCGCCACGGCTTCGGTGGCATACCTATATCCGATGGTCCATATTTTCAATGACTCTCGAGACATAATTGAGGTTTAATGTCCTTAATGTGCCGAATTATCTCATCATTTAGCTCTTGAATTGTTGTTGGTTTATTGATGTACACCTTAGAGAGGAGGGTACGAGTATATTTTAAGTCGAATGAGGACTTACCGTCCGTCTGTCTGTCTGCTGGCTGGTGAGCACGATAACTCTTGAGAGCAGTAACCGATTGACTTCAAATTTGGTATGTGCTAATATTTTCTTCTATCTCCGGCTAAGTTCAAAGATGGGTCATATTGGTCCACCTCTTCTAGTACCTCCCCCACAAAGGATTAACATTTAGTGAAATACATATTGATTATTTAATAACATCTATACTACTTATTTGAATCCTCTGATGTTCTACACATAGTATTAGTTTATTAGTCACCTCGAGAAAAATGGGCGAAGTTGCCACGCCCCTTTTTGTACCTCCCACACAAATGGACCATTTTGCACCAAAAGTTAATAGCTTATAACTTTATTAGCAGTGCATACAAAGACTTGAAATTTTGTGCAGTGTAATAGTTTAATAGTACCTACAATACAGTAAAAAATGGGCATTATTGCCACGCTCCTTTTGGTACCTACCACACCAAAAGTACCAATAGTTACCAGCTTTAAACTTTAATATGAGTGCATACAAATACTTGAAATGTTGTACAGTGTAATGCTTTTATAGTATCTAGAGTCTAGAGAAAAGTGGCCGATATCGGCTCGCCCCTTTTGGTAGCCCCCACACAAATGGACCATTTTACACCAAAAGTTAACAGCTTTAACTTTAATACCAGTACATACTTTAAGGTTATTAAATGCCATTTAAATTGATAATAATTTAGTTAAACCAAAAAAAAAAATAATTTACTAATATTTTTTTGGTACTCAAGGTGAGGGGATTCATAAGTCGGTGTACCCGACTGAACTTTCTTACTTGTTCTTTTAAATATCCCCAAAGAAAGAAGTCCAACGGTGTCAAATCACATTATCGTGGATAACACGGTCATTGCATTTCTCGCGCAAAAGAGTCATTGTTTCGTTGGGTATGTGGCAAGTGGGACCATGCTGTTGGAACCACATGTAGTCCAGGACCATATCCACAATTTCTGGACACAAGAAGACCGTTATCATATTGCGAACAAAGCAGGGTAACTGCTTGGCCGACCTCATTTTCGAAGAAGTACGGCCCGATGATGCCGGCAGAATCACTCGTGGGTTCCTTTTGGACCAAATGCGGCAATTCTGCTTGTTAATGAATCCACGAATCCACATTTGGTCGATTATGCTAAGCAAAAAAAAATCACGAAGTGCAAGAAATGCTTTTTTATTTGAACGCCCATTTTCGTAAAGGCTTCAACAATCTTAACGCGCTGCTCAATTGTGTACCTCTCCATGGTTGAATTTGTCAAACATTGAAGCAAAGAAATGTCAAATTAAGTTGGGAATAAAATTTCCCGTTAAGTTGTGGCTCACACCAACATCGTGCATTATGGTGGGACCACCCTTTACTACAAAAATCAACAAGAATAACAGTTAAAAGATAATGAATTCTTTCCGTTGAAATGTTTACAAAAGCTCTTAAGTTGGACTTTTGTTGGATTCGTTGCGAGGTTGATTCCTGCCTCTGCGTGTCATGACATGGTATGGCATGGCTTGGCTTGTCTGAGCATTGCTTTGAACTGGAAAGGAGTGCGAGAAGGAGGGGAGCACAGCAGTAAAGGTGAGGTTCTCGGTTAACCGCGCCGACTTGCAATATGACACGCGCGTGTCTTATACTTGGTTAGCCTTTAACTCTCAACGCAGCCACACATCACAACACAGCAATAACAACAATGTAAGCAAAGAGTTGCAGAAACAAAGGATATATATGTACGGCTTTGCGAGGCGAGGCAGTCCTGGTGTGTCATATGGTCGGTAGCTACGTACATAATAATACAATTGAATACCTGGAAGTTTTTCATGCGTCCTGTTCTGTTGGTCATGCAGTGGTGGTGGTCTTTGCGTTGCTAGCCATGGGTGGCAGTCCTGTGGCAGCAACAAACAAACACCACCCGCGTGTGTTAAACTGCAACGTGTAAAACTGCAAACTTTAACAGATGAGCGTTTAACATAAAAGTTGTTAATTGCATAAATGAATGTTTACAAACAAGTATTACACTGAGAAAGAGGGCGCCATCATCACCCGCCACAACAGAAGAACTTTTAAATGTTTTACTGAAGTCTTCATTCCGCTCCGCGCAGCTTTTCTCACCACTTCGCTTCAGCGAATTGAGTTGTTTTCTGTTGCCAACTTTTTTCTTGTGCACGTTTTCCAACAAATTGATTTTTAATTAATATCCGTAGTATTCTCGTTTATTTTCGTCAGGCGGCAATGCCTTTGCTATGCCGGTTGCAAATAGTTACGTTACACAGTGGTTTAAACAGTGTAAACAAGTAGTTCGCATTACTCCAGGCAGTAATACAAACTATAGCGTGATCCATTTCGAGGTTCCCTACTTATTTAAAGAAAAAACACAGAAAATTCAAATTGGATGGGGAATGTTTATTATCATGTGAAAGAACATTCTTTGGCATTTATTTTTTGAAGATTATGTCTATCAAATGTTGTCCGCGGCTACGTCTCAGATGGTCCATCCGTTGAGACCAATTTTCGATGACTCCTTCGAGCATTTCGACTGGTAACAGGCGAATGACACGCGTAATGTTTTGCTCCAAGGCCTGAATCGAAGCGGGTTTGTCCGCATAAACTTTAGACTTTACATATTCCCACAGGAAAAAGTCTAACGGTGTGATATCACACGATCTTGGTGACCAATCGACCGGCCCAAAACGTGAAATTATCTGCTCACCGAAGTGTTTTCTCAATGAATCCATTGATTGATGCAATGTGTGGGAAGTGGCGCCGTCTTGTTGAAACCAAGTGTCGCCGAGATCACGAGCTTCAATTTCAGGCATCACATAGTCGGTTATCATGGCACGATAACGGTCGCCATTGACGGTTACGTTCTCACCGGCATCATTTTTGAAGAAATATGGTCCGATGATTCCGGTACGTCGGATCGGGAATCGGTCAATGCAAAAAGATAGCTCTTAACGAGAGCTGAAGTATTGCTCATGGATGTCAAGGTCGTGGGTCGAGGGAAAGTGTTTTTTTTTGGATTTAAAAAAAATGGACTTAACTCAATTGGCGAACGATTATTTTGATAACAAAACTGAATAATTTGTAAACGTTGTTCAGGCGTAAGTCTTTCCATGATGAAATGCCAAACAATACTTAACAAAAATAACATGACAGCATGACACGACTCACACGTGATCTGTCAAAAAAAGCATCTCTACTTGGATCACTCTATAGTTATAAGCGGTTAGCTTTTCATACCAAATGGTACCTTTGTGTGAGAGGTACCAAAAGGGCCACGGCAATAACGTCCTTTGTTCAGTGGCCTGTAGGTACTACAAGGTGGCGCAAAAGTAACCTTTCGATGTTTTTTGGCTGTAATTTAAAAAAAAATGAAAAACTTTGATTATTCTTGTGGATTATTTTTATTTGGTCTTTTAATTTTTTTTACATCAAGTCGAGAATATGATGTCATGTAAATGGCCGCCGCCACAGTTGATTGCCATTTGAGCCCTTTTTATGGCATTTTCCATCACTTTTGCCAAAACTTCCGGCGATAGGTCCTCACATTCTTGACGGATATTGTCTTTAACCACACTTAAATTCAAAGGTTTTTTGATTTGTAGTATTTTCCTTTGAAACTCCCATTAATTTATAATTATTCATATTTTCCCTCCAAAGTGCATTTATAATATTTTAGAATTAAGATTTACACCGTTTCTATATTGTAGTATTTATAATATAAATGTATATCTGATGTTTTACTACTGGAATAAAGATAAGATAAGATATTGTCTTTAAGAGCTGCAAGAGTCTGAGGCTTGTTGACATAAACCCGCGACTTCAAAAAGCCCCACAAAAAGAAGTCTGGAGTGGTCAAATCAGGCGATCTTGCTGGCCAGTGCAAATCGCCAAAAAGGGAGATTAGACGCCCGGGAAATGCACCCTTCAGCATATCGGTTGTGGCACGTGCAGTGTGTGCCGTTGCACCGTCCTGTTGGAACCACATGTTTTCCAATCCCAATTCATCAAGTTGCGGCAAAAAGAACTCATTGATCATTGCTCTGTAGCGCTCACCATTCACAGTAACCGTTTGGCCCGCGACGTCTTAGAAGAAAAAAGGTCCGATGACTCCTCCAGCGAAAACAGCACACCATACAGTGACTTTGAGCGGGTGTAATGGCTCTTCGTGGGTTACACGCGGATTTTCAGTGCCCCAGAAGTGTAAATTTTGCTAATTTACGTACCCGCTAAGACGGAAATGGGCCTCATCACTCATGATTATTTTTGATGAAAAATCATCTTCCTCTTGGTGCTGATTAAGAATGGCTTGAGCGTATGTTAGACGTGATTGGCGGTCAGCAGCTAACAGCTGATGCACCTTCTGGACTTTGTACGGAAACATCTTCAAATCTTGTACCAAAATTCGCTGTAGAGACCGTCGACTGATACCCATTTGCGTGGCACGTCGTCTGGTCGATGTCGACGGCGCTTCCAGAACGGCTATTCCGGGGTCTGCCACGCCTGGCAGCATCTCGTGTTGTGCCAGTCTCTTCGAGGCGAGCGACTAAACGTCGCAGTGTTTCACCAGTAGGCCTATGACGGCCAGGAAATCTGCGACGAAATTCACGTGGTGCCAAAGTCACCGACCGATTATTGGTCAAATAAATAGTCAGCAATATTCCGCGTTCTGGAGCAGTGTGGCGTAACATTGTTTATTAACGTGTATTTCGCATGTGTTTACTACACAAATGTCAAAACAGAACTGACATTAGGGGCCAATCGCAAAATTTATAGCATTTTCTGATAGGAGGATTACTTTTGCGCCACCTTGTATAATAACCATTACACTGTAGTTATAAGCTGTTAACTTTGGTGCAAAATAGTCCTTTGTAGTCCGTGGTAGGTACCAAAAGGGGCGTGCCAATAACGCCTACTATTCACTGGACCCTACGTACTATGAAAGCACTGCACAAAATTTCATGTATTTTTATGAAGTGATATTAGTGTCACTATAAGCAGTTAAATGTTGATGCAAAATGGTCCATGTGTGTGGGATGTACCAAAAGGAGATTGGCAACTTCGCCATTTTTCGCGGGGTGATATCGGCTAATAAGCTAATACTATGTGTGGAATTTCAGAAAATTCTAATATGTAGTGTAGAGGTTATTAAATAATCAATAGTTCACTAAATTTTAACCCTTTGTGTGGGAGGTACTAGAAGGAGTGGACCAATATGGCCCTTATTCGAACTTAGCCGGAGATAGAAAAAATATTACCACATACCAAATTTAAAGTTAATCGGTTACTCCTTGCGAGAGTTATCGTGCGCACCAGTCAGCAGACGGGCGGAAATTGCTCACTCGACTTAAAATGACCCAAAACGAATATCCGCCGAACATACTTAGGTCCTTACGTAACTCCATCGATGTGTTACACTTTTGGCCCATAGCAAATTATATATACCCTCGTATCACTAAAGTGAGGATATAAATATAGTTCTTGACAAAAATCTCAAATCTTAACAACCTTTTTTGTTTTTTATTTTATTTCATTTGAAAAGATTAAAGAAAGGCTATCGAAAACACCTTGGGCTTAAATTTGTAAATACAATAGGTAACACTATGCAACAAAAATGTTGTCCAAGGGATGTAGATAACAGATTCTGGTGTCACAAGCACGAACAAAAATATTAAAAAAAAATTTATGGTAAATTTTTTTTAATTTTTTTTTAAAAATTCCAACTTTCATGGAAAGTACATTTAGTATTTGGAACATAATTTTTGTGTATAAGTCTGATTGAGCCTTGTTATGCGTTAAATTAAAGGAAATTATGAGGGCTACATGTGCCGAAAATATCACTTTCACATAGAATCTTTGGTTTAGTAACAGTCGTTAAAAATATGAGAAAAAATTATTTTTTTTTTTAAAAAACTATTTTTCCTGGTAAAAAAAACCATAAAAAATAAAAAAAGTCGAAAAACATATTTTATCACATTTTTAAAAAGCCAGCATGCTAACGAAGCAAACGCTGTTATGAGCCATTTTGTAAATGTTAGGGAAATTTAAAAAAAATCTTGTTTCATATTTTTCCGTTTTTAAATGATGTTTTTGCTTATATTGAATTCGCCATATGTGAGAGAAGCATATAAGAGACATTGCACTTGCATTTTATTTTATGAGGATTGATGACAGACATTATAAAATTATAGAGAGGACGAGGTTTTATGGCCGCTCGTAACCCTCCATAAAACATGCTATGCAATGTGCACTGAAAAAAAAATTGATATGAAATTAAAAACAAGTTTGCCCTTAAATCATAGATTTAATCTGTCTTTGTTTGAATAACAATTTTCTTTAAATTTGAGAAAATTTACTTGATTTCAAAGAAATTTTTATTCGTTTAAAGTAAAATTCCTTACTTCTATGATAAGATGTCCATAACACTATGTCATGTTGACTTTAACGGTACGTCATAAAATTAAGGAAATAATAATTGATTGTAGTACAACTACCATTAACTCAAGTATAAATTTTAATAGTTTGTAAGATTTTTTCCTTAAAATTTTAGAAATTCTCTTGTCATGCTTTTAAAGACAATATACCCTTAATTTTCAGACCAGTTTTTTGGTATTTTTGAATTAACGATTAGTTATCTTTCAAATTGAGAGATCGTTTTTATCTGCAGGAGGACAATTTAGACCCTATTTTGTCGCAAATTGAGAATAATAGTGAGAGTTACAATGGAGTTCGTTTGAAATACTTTGGAATCAGTTCATGTTGAGCTGTGGTAGATAAAGGTTTTGTGCGCTTGCGCGTGTTGACATTTTTAATTCTACATTAATAGCAACAGTTTTGGCGGCTGTTTGTTGACAGCTACCGCAGCTCATACAAAGAGAACTATTCGTTTAAGGAAAAATTTTCCAAAATATTTAATTATCCATTAGAATAAATTCTCATATTCCCTCTAATATGAAGAAAACTAGACTAAACACAATGGCTACAGAATAAAATGTTTATCGAAATAAAATGCTTTAAAAAATAATAGTTTAATAAAGAACATAATAAAAATGATATATAGCCTCGTCACACTAAAGTGAGGGTATCATTAGCATGAATGTTTAACAAAAAGTTAAATAAAAAATTTTACGAAACTTATTTTACACTTGTGGAAAGTACAGAATGTGTTTGGTATAATTAAAGAATGTACTTAATCTAAAGTCATTTTATGTATTTAATGTAAGCACTAGCCGTAATAGATTTAAAAATGTGAAGTCTTTCATCGAAGTATACGGCGTCATTCTTTCAAAGATGTTTGATGTCCAGATTTAAAGATGATTAATGACTTTAATTGTCGTACAAGATGTACTTATTTTAAAAGTCTTTGTCTTTGGAGCCAAATCAAAGAAAAAATCTTAAAAGTTAAGAAATTTTCAATGATTTTCAGTACACTTTTCTTTCAGTGTGAGAGCTAAATTGGATAAGATCAGCTCAGATAGAGGGTCATTCAACAATATTTGTGGTTTTTTATTTATGAGGTTTCCATTCAGTTACTCCTTTTAGGGGCATGGACATCCCAGTCGTATATACAGGTAGTAAAATTATATGTACGCAATACAAAGTAGTACGCGGCAGTCTTGAAAATATTGGGTTTCTACGTTCGAAGCAAACTATATGTCAGCTCCCGGTACTGCACTTATGTACCTTAAACCCGGAATTTATGAATAAAATTTCTTATTAATAAACGAGTGTAATTCGGCGACTTAAAGAGATAAGTCGACTTTCTGAAAAATATTATAAAGTTATATTTCGAAGTATGAGTAAAAGGCAAAGAACTTTTCAATGTGTATATGATCCCGACAATTTCTGCTACATCTGCGAAAAATATATCTTTATATATAAAATCCAGAGCTCCGAAATCTTCGCTCGAATTCGAGTAAAGAGTGAAACTCGCTCGAATTCGAGCGCGAGTACTCCTGCGAGTGAAAAAAAAAATCGAGTATACTCTTTTTTCTTTGCCACTCTAATAAGAGCGCATATGCTTCGCTCGTTTTCGAGCGGGATTAAAATGCCCTCGAAATCGAGCAGATTATACTCTTGCCGAGTACTCTTTCAGCTTTTCTCATACAGAGCGCGTGTGCGGAGCAATTAGTTGGGTTCGTTTTATTTTTAAAAGTTTACTCGACAATATTTTGATACTAAAATTAAATAATGAACTACTTAAAAATATAAAATATTAAAAAATCACAGCATTTTACACATATACTATTTTTATTTCCATCCTTATTATTACTCGTGTAATAAATAAATTTAATAAACAATAATAAATAATAAAAAAAATCTTCTTCGTGAGTATTTTTGTACACAAAAACCACCGTCCCGTGGCTCTTGGCTCTTGCACACGATCTCCCCTCCTCAGCCAAAGCAACACCAAAAACCGTTTAAGTTACTATTCTTGCTACTACACACACATGCACACCCAAATCTGCAAAAACCCAAACCAAAGGCAAAAAATAAAATGCTTGAAACTGTAAAATGTTCATTGACTACATACATAACTCTTTTATTACTCTTTACTTTTTTATTACAGCAATTTCTATTTTGCCACTCGATTTCACTCTTAGAGTAAACTCTCGCTCTATTTCGAAGATTTTTACTCCCACTCTTAATTTTTAAGAAGGAGTACTCGCGAGCGCTCGCGCCTAATATAAACGAGCGGAGAGTAAACTCTTTTTAAAACTCGTAATTTTCGAGTACTCTTCTTCGCGAGTACTTTTCACTCGCGAGTAAAATCGAGTAAATCTGAGCTCTGATAAAATCCTTTGTACGTTTGTTAGTAACGCATGATCTCCGAAACCAAAAAAGCGAATGTGCTGAAAATCAGTTAGGGGTCATTTGTGTTTTAGAATTATTTTCACCGCGATAAATTGCGGAGTGGTCAAGTTATTTGCAAAATTCGCATTTCCAGAGCGATTTGACTGAAATTTAAGATGTATGTGTGGTTTGTCTTGATAATAGTTTGTATGTATGAATCTAACCGATAGATGGCGCTGTAGTGGACATATGGTCAATATACATTTTTTTATCCTGAATCTCGGGATGTATGCATTTTTTGAATGAAATATCAAAAATCAACCAAAACAGGACGGGCAGGACAACGTCTGTTGCGTTTAGTAAAATAATAGAAGAATTATATGTGCAATATTTTGGTATACGAGTTAAAAATATAAACGAACCGTGGACACCTAGTATTTTGTGTAATTCGTGCCATGCAAATCTTACTCGATGGAGTAGTGGAAGTATGCGGTAACTACTTTACAAATTATGTATTACAATGTTTTGTGGAATAAAACGTTTTAATTTTACACATCACGTGCAATTTGGAATGCCATTTGGAGACAACCATTAATTCACGATACGGTCTGCTATTTTTGTCTAAGTAAACAGAGTGGAGTAGAAAGGAGCATTCGCTGGAATTACGCTGAAGTAAAATCTGTCACTTTGCAAGTTGCACATTCGGAAACAATACCAATTCCCAAGTGTCCAAGCCTAATTACGGAAACATCATCAAATTCAACTAAGTACTCGACTCTGAGCGATTCAAGTTTGAGTCAGAAGTCATCGCTTTTAACGCAGTTTCAACTCAATGATATAGTGAGTGATTTGGAACTGTCCAAAGATAGGGCAGAACTACTTGCATCTCGGATGAAACAGTACAATATTTTGGCCCCAGATGTTAACATATCATATTATAGAGTCCGTGATATACCTTACAAACAATTTTATACAACTGTGGATAACAGATGCTTTTGCAAGGACATTCCCGGATTGTTCGAGGAACTTAATCAAACATACAATTCAAATGAATGTCGGTTATTTGTTGACAGCAGTAAAGAAAGTTTGAAAACAGTACTTTTTCACAACGGAAATCAGAAACCGTCGTTTCCCATTGTTCATGCTGTAAACACTAAGAAATCATACGAAACAATGGCTAAATTGATAAAATACATAAAGTATGAACAACATGACTGGAAAATTTGTTGCGATTTAAAAGTAGTTGGGATGTTATGTGGAATGCAAGGCGGATATACAAAATATTCCTGTTTTTTATGCCTCTGGGATAGCCGAGCTCGCGAAGATCATTACAGAAGAAAGAAATGGCCAACAAGAAAACACATTACATTGTGTGAAAACAACATAAAATACACACCACTCGTACAAAAAGAAAACATTATTTTGCCACCACTGCATATTAAGCTGGGGCTCTTTAAAAATATTTTAAAATCCTTAAGGAAAGATGGCAATTCACTCTCATATTTAAAAAGTTTATTTAAAAGTCTTTCTTTTCAAAAAAATCGAAGAAGGCGTTTTTGATGGGCCTAAAATAATGAAACTGATGAAAGATGTGAATTTCGAATCATATTTGACGTCGAATGAAATTGCAGCATGGAGGTGGTTTAAGCTTGTAGTTTCAAATTTCCTTGGATCCAATAAAAGTCCGCAATATGAAACAATGATTAATGATTTGTTAAAAAATTATGAAAAAAATGGTAAGAAATATATATTTTTCTATATTTATGTATATAACACATATGTATGTATTCTTCTAACTTATTTTTCGCTTTATGTATTCCAACAGGTGTAACTATGTCCCACAAAATTCATTTCTTGCGTTCTCATTTAAACTTTTTCCCCGAGAATCTTGGCGACGTAAGGGACGAACATGTCGAAAGGTTTCACCAAGAAATGAAGTCCATCGAGCGGCGTTACCAAGGGCACTGAGATGAAAGACTGATGGGAGTTTATATTTGGTTCCTCATTAGAGAAACCGATTCCGAAATCTACAAACATCAACAAAGAACTCACAATTACTTCTAAAGAAACTTGTACATGTACATGTAAACGCAAATGTATATAATATAAATAATAGTAACAAATACAATCGCTATTTAAACAGAAATTAAAAAAAAAAAGATTTCTGGAAATTCTCTTACCTCTGCCAAAACGGCTATAATTTCTACATTTATCCATAGATTTTTCAAATAGGCATTATTTTCTTCGCCAGGATGCAAACTATTAAAAAATAAAATAAAATATTTTTTTCGATTTTTATACCCTACACCACACTGTGGTACAGGGTATTATAAGTTTGTTTCACGGCAGATGTTTGTAACACCTGAAAATAACACAGCTAGACCCACCTTAAAGTATACCGATCGACTCAGAATCACTAGCTGAGTCGATTTAACGATGTCCGTCCGTCCGTCCGTCTGTCTGTCCATGTAAAGTTGTTCGTCGACTACAGGTCGCAATTTCACTCCGATCGTTCTGAAATTTTGCAGTTTAGAGTATTTCGCGGCTGTTAAGATCGCTATTGAATTTGGTTGAAATCGGTTCAGATTTAGATACAGCTCCCATATATTTCTTTCGTCCGATTTGGCCCTTTAGTCCTATAGAAGCTGTATTTTACATCCGATCGTTTTGAAATTTAGAATGGTAGAGTTTCTTGATCCATGAACCAACATTGCCGAATTTGAAGAAAATCGGTTAAGATTTAGCTATAGCTCCCATATATATGTTTCGTCCGATTTTGCTCTTTAGTCCTGAAGAAGCTGTATTTTACATCCAATCATTTTGAAATTTAGAATGGTAGAGTTTCTTGATCCATGAAGCAACACTACTGAATTTGAAGAAAATCGGTTAAGATTTAGCTATAGCTCCCATATATATGTTTCGTCCGATTTGGCCCTTTAGTTCTATAGAAGCTGTATTTTACATCCAATCGTTTTGAAATTTAGAATGGTAGAGTTTATTGTTCCATGAACCAACACTACCGAATTTGAAGAAAATCGGATAAGATTTAGCTATAGGTCCCATATACATGTTTTGTCCGATTTGGCCCTTTAGTCCTGTAGAAGCTGTATTTTATATCCAATCATTTTGAAATTTAGAATGGTAGAGTTTCTTGATCCATGAACCAACACTGCCGAATTTGAAGAAAATCGGGTAAGATTTAGCTATAGCTCCCATATATATGTTTCGTCCAATTTAGCCCTTTAGTCCTATAAAAGCTGTATTTGACATCCAATCGTTTTGAAATTTAGAATGGTAGAGTTTCTTGATCCATGAACCAACACTACCGAATTTGAAGAAAATCGGTTAAGATTTAGCTTTAGCTCCCATATATATGTTTGTCCGATTTGGCCCTTTAGTTCTATAGAAGCTTTATTTTACATCCAATCGTTTTGAAATTTAGAATGGTAGAGTTTCTTGATTCATGAACCAACATTGCCGAATTTGAAGAAAATCGGTAAAGATTTAGCTATAGCTCCCATATATATGTTTCATCCGATTTTGCTCTTTAGATCCAATCGTTTTTATACCCTACGCCACACTGTGGTACAGGGTATTATTGAAGTATAAAATGTCCCAAATGTAAATTTATGTAAACAATTTATACAAGAATTACAAAATTTATATATCAGAGTTATTCAATATTACGAGAGTGGTGTAGGGTATTATATAGTCGGCACCGCCCGACTTTAGCCTTTCCTTACTGGTTTTTTTCTATTTTTAATGTCTTTTTCGTCCCAGGATTTTTTTTTTTGAAAAAAAATCTAATTTTTCCAATTTGTTTAATGACTGTTACTAAACCACTTTTTCAAAGTGAAAGAGGTATTTCCAACATTGGTAGCCCACATTAATAGTTTCAATTTAACGTATAAGTCGACCTGATCGGGCATATATTCCAAAAATTTAAGTGCAAATACTGAGGGTACCTTCGATGATAATAGCATTTTTATTAAAATTTTTTTTATAAAACAATTTATACATAAAAAAATTTTTGGTTTTGATTTTATATAATAGTATGACACAGTCTATACAAAAAAACAAATTTTTAGGTCTTGGAAACGAAAAAAAAAATTTTTGTGCATAGTGTAATTAGTTATAATGATGGGAAAAATGAACTGTTTGACCAAAATGTCAAAATTCAACAACCTCCAACTAGGACAGTCCTTAACCGATCTCGTTGAAAATTTTGTATCATAACCACTATAGGACTAAATGATGAAGTTTCCAGTTTCATTCCGATCAGATGGCATCGGTTTTAAAACTACACTAACTTGACATGAAATTGCCCATATGTAGATCCATATCCATATTGATTAAAGTCTTTATCCACATCAGAGTGGCATTGGTGTAGTAGAAATGTAAGTTAAATTTATAGGTACTTTCCTTATTGGTTTTACTTGTGGTACGTGGCGATGACACCACTGTACTCAGCACCACAGGTTATGCCGTAGTCTCCTTTGGACCTCATTAAAATGCTTGTTTGCAATTAGTTTGTCTTGATATGAACAGTCGAATGAATGTACGATATTTCCTCCTCCATTGCAATTGAAGAAGCAGCGACGCGGCAGCAGAGGTAGCAGAGGCAAAACTATAAAATAAAATGCCTTCAAAGACCCACATTTTTATTTATGCCATCCGTCTCAACATAGACATACACAACACACAACACACACATAGAAATATACTCGGAATTCAAAACTCCTTTTCCTCCTCGTATTTCCACTGGTACAACAGTAGCAGTACGTACAGCCACTTTGTAATCAAACGTGATTTCCTTCCGTTTCCCGATCAGAGTTGCTTTGATATATTTCGTTATGTTTGTTGTGGGTGTGTGTGAGTGTGTTGTCTCTGCTACTCAACAAAATGGGCAGTCAAAAAGTATTCAAACCATTTTTGTTTTATTCGAAGAAAATAATAAGCAATAGAGCTTTAATTAGAATGTTAAGAGCCTTTCATCTGGTCTGATTTGCTTCGATGCCATTGACTACGGACCCTTTTCAATTTTAATTTAATTTTCAATAACATTTACAACAACAATTGTTTGAGTTTCCTCTCTATATACATAGTTACTTATACCAGTATATACTACATTTTAACGGACAGACAGCCAGAAGTAAGTTATGATATAATTGATTCCGAGAACATCTATAAAACACCGACAGACGTTGACGATGACGCTGATGAGGATGTGGATGGAAAACCCAATTAAAAGTACATTTAGAGGATATGGTGACTGCAAAGTACTTATACAAAGTGACTAACACTTTGAGTACTTTGCAACCACCATTTCCATAGGAAATACCTGTACAATGAAAATTACTTTCAATTAAACAGTGGTATTTTGCGCAGAATAATCTGCTTGAAATAACTCTGTGCAATAGTGAAAAAAATACACGGACTATCAGTATAGGTTCGATTCTACTACCAAAGGGTTGTATAACCCTATACTCGGTTTGGCGAAATTGGTGACCAATTTTTTTTGGGCCTCCAAAGTTTCTGAAAATCATTTCAATTTAATTTTCAATAACATTTACAACAACAATTGTTTCATTTTCGTCTCTATACACATAGTTGCTTATACGAGTATATGTATACTATATTTTAAGGGACAGACGAACAAAAGTAAGTTATGACATAATTAATTCCGAGAACATTTATCAAACACCGACAGACATTGACGATGACCCTGATGACGAGGATGTGGATGGAAAACCCAATTAAATGCACATTTAGAGGATATGGTGACTGCAAAGTACTAATACAAAGTGGCTAACACTTTGAGTACTTTGCAACCACCATTTCCACAGGAAATACCTTTACAATGAAAATGACTTTCAATTAAACAGTGGTATTTTGCGCAGAATAATCTGCTTCAAATAACACTGTGCAATAGTGAAAAAAATACACGGACTATCAGTATAGGTTCGATTCTACTACAAAGGGTTGTATAACCCTATACTCGGTTTGGCGAAATTGGTGATCAATTTTTTTTTTGGGCCTACAAAATTCTGAAAATCAGTGGGCCCCTTGAAAAAGGTGTCATCAGCTTGTATCCAACAAATAATTCAGGCTTGGTGATACCGCTTAACTATATTTCGCACTAATGTAGCTAAGACTAAGCGGAACACAGTTTCTTATCATTTTATGCGAAAAAAATGTTTTCCCGTACTTTTTTTTGAAAAAGTGAAGGAAAAAATATATTTTTTTCAGCATAGCTTTCAAGTCCTCGTACTTTTCAATAACAATACTTGGCAAAGTTGTAGCCAAGGTAAGTCTAAAATTGTTTATGAACATATCAGTCAAATCTGAACGTGTATAAAAGGCCTAAATAGCTCAAAAAGACCACATTGTACCCCAAAAATTTTAGTATTTCAGAATTATGTAACAAAAACATTTTTTGGTGTAGGGTAAGTTCAGCAACTTTATATAGAAAATATTAAGGCCAATATTTTTGTGGAACATATTAACCCTCTAGCTCCCAAAATAACTGTAATTTTTTGGCGCTATTTTAACAAAAAAAAACACCCCTAAAAATGGGAGGGCGAGATGAAATTTTCTCCAAAAATTTTGGTCATAAAATTTGCTACATGTGTCAAAACACACCAAAGCCCAAAACCTAACACAAAAACAAAAAAAAAACGACCAAATTCCAGTCAAAAACGCTCTTTACTGGTATCGTTATTGCTTCGAACACCAGGTCGTATGACTAACATTGCTGCACGAGGAGGCCAGGAACGGCTTTTGACTGCAATTTGACCTTTTTTTTGTGTGTGTTTTGGGATTTGGTGTGTTTTGACACATATAGTAAAATATTATGGCCAAAATTTTTGTAGAACATTTCATTCCCGCCCGCCCTATTTTAGGGGTGTTTTGAACGATTTGTTAAAACTGGGCAAAAAATTCCATTTATGTAGGGGAGCTAGGTGGTTAATATGTTCTACAAAAATATTGGCCTTAATATTATTTATATAGTTGCTGAACATACCCTATACCAAACCAGTAAGGAAAGGCAGAAAGTCGGGCGGCGCCGACTATATAATAGCCTACACCTCCCTTACAATGCGATAAGGGTCATTGCGATAATAATTTGGAATAATTGGTACATGGGTAAGAACATATATATGTGGATATATCTAATTATGAACCGATAATCGCTAAATTAAGCAATATTCGTTCCTAAATTGAGAAACATATTCGCTTTGTAACCAAATCAGGAGGAACATATATAAATCTGAATCGATTTTCCCTGAATACTCATTCATGTAAAATAGGAACCTCTTTCTGTCGAATTTCGTACTGATCGGATATAAAATACAGTCTCTACAGCGCTTAGATGTCAAATCGGGCCTAACATATATGTATATGGGGGCTTTATCTAAATCTGAACCGATTTTCTCCGAATTTGGCAGTATTCCTTCATGAATTAAGAGACCTCTTTCTGCAGAATTTCGCTGTGATCGGATATAAAATACAGTTTCTACAGCGCTAGAATTTCAAATCGGGGGCAACATATATATGGGGGCTATATCTAAATCTGAACCGATTTTCTCCGAATTTAGCAGTATTTCTTCATGTAATAAGAAACCTCTTTCTGCCGAATTTCGCTGTGATCGGATATAAAATACAGTTTCTACAGCGCTTACATGTCAAATCGAGGGAACTTTGTATTTTTTAAAAAAGTATTTATTTATTCATGAATATCTATTTTGTCCCCTACAAAGTAATTCCCCTCGGATATAATACACTTCTGCCAACGTTTTTTCCAATCCTCGAAGCACTTCAAATAATCATTTTTTGTGATCTTGTTCAGCTCCTCCTTCGATGCCGTCTTTATCTCCTCAATCGTGGCGTAGCGTCGTCCTTTCATGGACCTTTTCAGTTTTGGGAACAAAAATAGTCACAGGGGGTAAGGTCAGGGGAATACGGCGGCCGCGGCACCATTACTGCGTTGTTTTTGGCCTAATATTCGCGCACAAGCAACGATTTGTGTGCAGGGGCGTTATCATGGTGCAAAAACCAGTTTTTGTTCTTCCACAAATCCGGGCGTTTTTGGCGGATTGCTTTGCGCAATTTGCTCATAACTTGCAGGTAATATTCTTTATTGACTGTACTACCCTGTGGCAAGAACTCATAATGCACCACGCCCCTGCAATCAAAGAAAACTGTGAGCAAAACCTTTACGTTCGACCGAACTTGGCGCGCTTTTTTCGGTCTTGGTTCGTGCGGCAGCTTCCATTGGGATGATTGAGCTTTAGTTTCCACGTCGTAACCATAAACCCATGATTCGTCAGCAGTTATCACCCTCTGGAGCAAAATTGGGTCGTCACGGACCGAGTTCAACATCTCCTGAGCAATATTAACGCGTTGCTGTTTTTGGTACAAATTGATAAATTTTGTCACGAATTTAGCGGAGACCCGACTCATGCCCGCAACATTGGTTAAAATCAAATGGCACGAGCCAATCGATATGTTTAGATCCTCAGCAACTTCTCTAATGGAAATTCGTCGATTGGCCAATATTATTTTATTCACTTTATCAATGTTTTCGTCTGTTGTTGACGTGCTCGGGCGTCCGGCACGCTGTTCGTCCTTCGCATCATCTCGGCCCTCTAAGAACATTTTGTACCACCGATAAACGTTGCTTTGGTCCAAGGTAGCTTCACCATATGCCACAGTCAGCGCACTTTATTTTGTTTTTTATACAAAATTTGGATCAAAGAATCTGGATCCATTTTCTGAAATAGATAAAAATCGAAGACAAGTTAAAACACATTCAAGCACAACATCTGTCAAAAATTAACTAAACATTCAAAATGGCCGACCTTGTCAGCATAAGTAAGGGACATAAGTACCAACATAACGCTACAAAAATATCAAAAATATCAAAAATCAAATACACTTAGCCCGCGGAAATTAAAAATTTCCGATATTTTTTAACATACCTCGTATAAGAGCAATATCGAAATATGGACCGTTGTTTCCCATTTCCACTAGGAACCATTAGGTCCAACATTAAGTATGAATTCTCAAATTTCAGCCAGATCAATTGAAGAATCCGCTCTCTAGAGTGACAAGAAGTGGCATCAGTGGGGACCTTAATATGGGGGCCATATCAAAACATGGACCTACGTTTTTCCCATTTATACTAAGGACTGTGAGGTATAATATTTAGTATGAATTCTTACATTTTCAGCCAGATCAATAGAAGAATCCGTTCTGTAGAGCGTCAAGAAGTAACATAGGTGGTGACCTTTATATGGGGGATATACCAAAACGTAGACCGATGTGCCCTATTTCTTTTAGGGACGATTAGGTCCAATATAAAGTGTAAATTTTTAATTTCATCCAGATCCATTGAAAAATGTTTTCACTAGAGTATCAAGAAGTGACATAGGTGGGGACCTTTATATGGGGGCTATATCAAAACATGGACCAATATGCACCATTTTCAATAGGGATCGGCCCTAGTCTAAGGAATGTCTCTGTACCAATTTTCGTAATGATAGCTTCATATTTGCGAGCTGCACTTTGATTACAAGAATACATGGACAGACGGACATGGCAAAATCGACTCGAAAAGTGATTCCATGCCGATCGGTATAATAAACGATGGGTCTATCTATCTCTTTGTTTTCTAGGCGTTACAAAGAAATGCACAAAGTCATAATACCCTGTACCACAGTGTGGTGTCGGGTATAAAAGTGAAAAAAAATCCCAATTTTTCAAAAAGAGAACGGGAAAAATTTTTTCGCATAAAATGTCAAGAAACTTTGTTCAGTATATTCTTAGCTACATTATTGTCAAATATAGTTAAGCGGTATCACCAAGTCTGAATTATTTGTTGGACAAAAGCTGATGACACCTTTTTCAAGGGGCCCACTGATTTTCAGAAACTTTAGAGGCCAATAAAAGAAAAGAGGTCACCAAGTTCGCCAAACCGAGTATAGGGTTATACTACCCATTGGTAGAATCGAATCGAAGTTCCTGTATTTTTCAAAAAGTGTTCTTTTGTTGCATAGTGTTATCAATACTTTCTGAGATATTCCAATTTTAAATAATGCCACGTCCACTTTTGACACCGCCCATATCCACCTCTGTAAGGCGAAGGGATAAAAATATATTATACAAGTTATAAGGAATTCTAACCCCTTCGGCCATGTTGTAATAAAAGTCGGGCTCCAAATTGCCTTTGCATTTTAACTCACAATACCTTAGCACATGGAAAAATTATAAAAGTTTTAATATTCTAACTTTGCGATAGGAGAACATGAGGCTTACTTTTAAAAATTTGCGTAATAAATTGTGTAAGTTGGAGAAGCGTGTCAGCAATACTGGTGACAATTTTTGAACCGTTATTTCTATGAAAATATTCTGCAAGAAGTCTCCTTTAGGATATATATATAATTATCCGAAGTGGCCAACTTCGAGACCCTGTCACTGGACGGAGCTACAGGGTAAAAGTTATATTAATAAGAACATTGTGCGCCCTCTAAAAGTGCCGATATACTTCAGACCGTTTACTCTGCAGAGATTTTCTTACTTCTTTTGTCTATAAAATACTGTTACCAATCGGTGTATGCATTAGGTTCGTACAGCCCTTAATTGAATATCTTTCCCAGTCACATCAATTTAATTCACTTTCTTTTTCCCACCTATGATGGGGGCATCAACGGATGCCTGACAACAACAAAAAAACCATATGTTGTCGAGGGATACAATTCGATGATTGTGGTCATTTTCCGGTCTGTGGGGAAATAATGTCTATGCTCTTAGGCGGCCTTCGTCTAGAGTGGAGAAAAATGTCCTTACATTAGAGACATTTCCATTTGTGGCAAAAGGCAAATGTTTTTATTAAATTATTTTAATTGAACAGAACAGAACAGACGAATAAACAGACAGAAAGAGGCATGGAAATGGAACCCCAAAACGTGTGGGAGTGTGAGTAGAACGCAATATGTGTTTTTTACTGTAAGTGAATAATAATCATTTAATTAATGCCCCATGGAGTAGTTCATGTCCTGCACAAAACTACAAGTCGTGTCAAGCATCAGTAAAGAAATGTGTAAAGAAAGAAATCCTTGGAATCCTGCGATAAAGTGTGTGCGTATGTGTTTCATTGCAAAAGAGAAATAAAGAGAAACCTCCCTAACACACACATTCATATACACGGAGAGTGTATCCCGTAGCTTTGTCATAAATTATCGTTTAACATTTTCCATTGACTTTAAGTTTTACATTGTACATTCAACAATAAACATTTAAAGTAACTTTATATGCTGTAAATTCAGAAAGTTATTAAATCTGTCTCTCCCTTTCTCCCTCTCTCTCCTTATTTTCAGATCCTTAAGTTAAACAATGAATTGAAACTGAATTGAAAACTTGTGTAAGTAGTGGAGTCCGGAGTCCTTTGCTCGTGAAGCCAAGGCACGCCAAGTTTAGCGGCAGAAGATAAAAGAGGAGCAACAGCGGCAAACCTCAGCTGCTGCAGTGTTACAAAACAAAAGCAATTATGGCCGAACAGCAGAAACTCTCGTTGTGTCCACGTCTGGTGGACTATCTGGCCATTGTGGGAGCCAGAACCACGCCACCTATACTCAAAGGACTGCCGGGCAACAAAACGCCACCGGTGCAGGTGAGTGTAAACATTGGCAACAAAACCAATTCAAACCAAAACTCTCCATTGTAAACGAAACATAAAACAAACATTTCACAATACTTAATTACTTTTAAAATAAAAAATGGCTATTAAGCTCGTGTCTACACAATGAGAGAAGAGGATGAAGTTTTAGAGCCATTACATATATTGCCATCGGGGGAGAGCAGTGTAAAGTGATCGAGCAAGTGCTTTAGTGTTACCTGCAGTTTAATGATAATAATATGCAAAACGATTGTTTTATTCAGAACTTAGCCATTTATTTATTTATGTCCGCACTCTACGGAGTAAAGGGCATATGAACAAATAGCCAAATTTATTAACGTGGTTAAAAAGAATGCAGGATATCTCAAAATAAATGCTAAATTTTTCCAGCTTACAGTTTCAACACATTGCAACAGAGGCGAGCACAGTGGGAGGAATTGAGGAAAATGCGAAATAGTTCTGCCGTTTCTTAACCATACAAGCAAGTTTTGTAGAAGAGGTATTGGGAAATTTAAGTTGTAAATTGGTTCCCCTTTCACACTATACAGGGGCGGGGCTAGGGAGACTCAACAAGTATACTTGCTTTAGCAATCGGTCAAGTATACTTGCTTTAGCAATCGGTCGGTTTACTTGTGAAACTAGTAAGAAAAGGCTAAAGTCGGGAGGGCCGACTGTATTAAT
Source organism: Eudasyphora cyanicolor (assembly GCA_963930755.1). NCBI lineage: Eukaryota > Metazoa > Arthropoda > Insecta > Diptera > Muscidae > Eudasyphora > Eudasyphora cyanicolor. The sequence goes on from OZ005736.1 coordinate 147,048,655, forward strand.
ACCCTCCACCAGTGTTTGTCAACAAATGCACAGTGAACCATTATTGTTATGAACAGTTGCAAGTTAAATAGAGTAGATTTCTAAATTCCAGGCACATACATGAAAAAAAGGTGATCTTCATAAGGGGCTTATACTGGACCAATATACACCATTTTCACTAGAGACGATTTAATTCAATAAGAAGTACATAAGCTTACATTTTCGCATAATAAGTTAAAAATGCGCCCCTAGAACGCCAAGAATCAAAACATGGGGGCAATATCAAAACATGGACCGATGTTCCCCATTTTCACTAGGAACGATTAAGTGCAATCAAAACATGGGGGCAATATCAAAACAAGGACCGATCTTCCCTATTTTCACTAGGAACGATTAAGTGCGATATAAGGTATAAATTCTTAAATTTCAGCCAGATCAATTGAAAAATGTGTGCTGTAGAGCGTCAAGAAGTGACATCTATGGGGACACTTATATGCTATAGCAAGACAATAGAGATCATCCCTAGTCTAAGAAATGCCTCTGTACCATTTTTTTAAAGATCGCTTCATATTTGTGACCTGCATTTTGCGAACAAGAATAACTGTCCATAGAGAGACAGACAGACGGACACGGCTAAATCGACTCAAAAAGTGATTCTATGCCGATTGGTATAATAACCAAGGGGGTATCTCTTTGTTTTTTAGGCGTTACAAACAAATGCACAAAGTTATACAGTATTGTGTCGGGTATAAATATGTAATGGGTAATTCCAAAGGAAACCGATCCACTCTGAATACACTAACAGCAAATTAACACTTTTTTGAAAATTCACGAACTTGACAGTATAGGTTCGATTCTACTACCAATGGGTAGTATAACCCTATACTAGGTTTGGGGAAAATGGTGACCAATATTTTTTATGGGCCTCCAAATTTTCTGAAAATCAGTGGGCCCCTCGAAAAAGGTGTCATCAGCTTGTGTCCAACAAATAATTCAGACTGGATGATACCGCTTAACTATATTTAGTAATAATGTAGCTAAGAATATGCTGCTGAACAAAGTTTTTTAACATTTTATGCGGAAAAAATTTCCCGGTACTTTTTTGAAAAAGTGAAGCAAAAAAATTTTTTTTCACTTTTTTCAGCATAACTTTCAGGGACTCGTAATTTTTCACTAACAACGTTTGGCAAAATAGTAGCCAACGTAAATCTGAACAACTTTTGTGAACTTATCAATAGAATCTGAACGTGTCTAGGCACCCTAAATGGCTCAAAAAGCCACATTGTACATCAAAAATGTTAGTATTTCACTATTATGTAACAAAAAAAATTTGTTTGGTGTAGGGTATGTTCAGCAACTTCATAGAAAATATTCAGGCCAATATTTTTGTGGAACACATTAACCCACTAGCTCCCGCTCATATCTGTAATTTTTGGCCCCATTTTAACAAATCATAAAAACACCATTTAAAATAGGTAGAGCGGGGATGAAATGTTCTACAAAAATGTTGCCCATAAAATTTTACTATATGTTTCAGAACACACCAAAGCCTAAAACTTAGCACAAAAGCCAAAAAACGGTTAAATTTGAGTCAAAAACGCTATTTGCTGGTATCGTTATTGCTTCGGCCAGTAGGTCGTATGACTAACATTACTGCACAAGCAGGAATTTCACATTTTTTTGGTGTTTGTGTTATGTTTTGAGCTTTGATGTGTTCTGTGACACATATGGTAAAATTTTATGGACAACATTTTGGTAGAACATGTCATACCCGCCCTCCACATCTTAAGGATTTGTTTCCGATTTGTTAAAATGGGTCAACATTATAATTATGTGGGGAGCTAGAGGGTTAATATGTTCCACAAATATATTGGCCATAATATTTTATATAAAATTGCTGAACATACCCTACACCAAAAAAATATTTATGTTACATATTAGTGAAATGCTAACATATTTGGGGTATAATGTGTTTTTTTGAGCTATTTTTAACATAATGCAATTTTGGCTATATGTGGGTAACTGTACAAGATTTATTTATTTTCAACAGGTTTTCAAATAATACGTGCAGATTTGTATGAAAATACAATAAATATTTACGTATATCTTATGATGTTAGAACATTGTTAGAACATGGGGTTTGGGTCCAGAATTTCAAATCTGGCATGAGGAAATTATTTGTTTCGTTAAATATACGCGACAATATGCAAAAAATCACTTTAAATTGCCATTTCTACATATCCACCATATCTGCTACTTATTTTTTAACATATTGGTATTGCATTATTCAAGTACTTAAAATCGTGAAAATATAAGCACATATTTATGTGGTATGCCTATTCTATAAATAAGTACTTATTATGCTACTTTATTGTATGCTTTTGGGAAGTACTTTCCTCCAATGACATCCCCATGTTAAAATAATGAGAAAAGTGGCTAATTAATAATAAGTACATACCATTATCGAACTTTGCTTATTCGTCGGATTATTTGGTAATGAGAAATTTTGCTGGGTTATGCTGAAAAAAGGGAAAAAAATATTTTTTCCTTCACTTTTTCAAAAAAAGGTTCCGGATTTTTTGTTTTTTTTTCGCATAAAATGTTAAGAAACTTTATTCAGCATATTCTTAGCTACATTATTGTCGAATATAGTTAAGCGGTATCACCAAGACTGAATTAGTTGTTGGACAAAAGCTGATGACACCTTTTTCGACCACTGATTTTCAGAAACTTTGGAGGCCCATAAAAAAAATTGGTCACCAATTTCGCCAAACCGAGTATAGGGTTATACTACCCTTTGGTAGTAGAATCGAACCTATACTCTCGAGAACATGTATTTTTTCACTGTTGCACAGTGATATTTATGTATTTAGATTTGGATAAAATTTTGCTTGCGTGTACTATCAGACAATGCGGAATTTTGAATTTTCGCCGTTTGTCCAAATTCGTAGCGGTTTAGATTTTATTTTTATTATCATCTAAATTTTTTTACAAATTAAGCTATTTTGAAGTCGACATTACTTTTGGAAGGGAATATAAGATTCAAATGATATAACTACCATTAGAAACACTTTAACATCCTCTCTAAGATTTATAAATTAAGTAATCAATCCTGAAAAGTGTATCTTCAATTTTTTTAGTTTTATTTTTAAATATTATCAACATTGCGTCAACCGTTGCTGGCTTGTCCCTATAGATATGAGCCTTAACATAGCCACAAAAATAATTGAAAGGCGTTAAATCGCACGATCTAGGCGGCGAGTTGGCCGGTCCCAAACGTAAAATAAACTGTTCACCGAACTCGCCTCTCAATTGGGCCATTGTTTCGCGTGCTGTGTGGCACCATCGTGTCAGCCATGTACAGCTCTTCCATTTTGGGCAAAAAAAGTTTGTAATCATCGCACGGTAGCGCTCGCCACTCACAGTAACGCTCCAGCCTTCTTCTTCATTGCGGTCCAATGATGCCACCGGTGATATTTTCCTCTGTCCGCACTCTACGTATACGTGTTGGTGGTTTAATGTCCAATAACACTGTACAACAGTGAAAAAAATACACGGACATGACAGTATAGGTTCGATTCTACTACCAAAGGGTAGTATAAACCTATACTCGGTTTGGCGAAATTGGTGACCAATTTTTTTTATGGACCTCCAAAATTTCTGAAAATCAGTGGGTCCCTCGAAAATGGTGTCATCAGCTTTTGTCCAACAACTAATTCAGACTTGGTGATACCGCTTAACTATATTTGGCAATAATGTAGATAATAATATGCTGAACAAAGTTTCTTAACATTTTATGCGAAAAAAAAAACATTTCCGGTACTTTTTTTTTGAAAAAGTGATGGACTTATATTTTTTCACTAACAATGTTTGGTAACATTGTAGCCAACGTAAATCTGAACGTATCAATACAATCTGAACGTGTCTAGGAACCCTCAATAGCTCAATAAGACAGCATCAGTAATAAACAATTGTATGAGTCTTTGCTTATAACTGAAATGGCACAAAGTTTCGTATTTGAAAAAAAACAGCACTGTGAAAATGTTGAAAACAACTCAATATATTTTAAAATGAATTAAGATTTAAAAATTGTTTGTAAAATTTAATGATTTACACCTAATGTTTTGCATTCTTAATCCTTTCATTTTAATAATTTCTGTCTGGGAAATATGGAATATTTTTAGAAAATCTTACTTTCATCATTCCTGCTCGATTTTTCAGGCTTGAAATTTAATGTATACAGACTGTAAAAAAGAGAATTTTAATGTTTTGAACTCTTACTAAATTGGACGAAATATAGAATTTTTATTCTTGGTAAAATATTTTATAAATAAATTAATTTTAAATATAATTAACATCCTCTGAGCAATAGGAGCCAACAAAAGCTGTCCAAAGATAGATGTGCGAATACTGAAATAATTCTAATCAAAAATGTATGTTTATTCCAGATACCCGAACTTCTGCGACGTTATCCACCCTCGGATCATGCTGATTTCCCTCTACCCCTGGACATGGTGTACTTTTGTCAACCTGAGGGCTGCACTAGTGTTGGACCCCGACGAACGGGCTCGGCCATACGTGACCTGACCTCGTTTGTGTTCGCATTAACCGACAAAGATTCGGGCAAAACACGTTATGGCATTTGCGTGAATTTCTACCGACCGGTGGAGAAGCCACAACCGAATGCCGAAAAGACTCACGGGCATAGTACAACGCCGACAGCACAAAGTGGTCGAGGAAGGCGAAGCTCAGCATTTCGCCGTGAATCGTGGCGCAAAAGTATGGAGAGGAGTTCTGATTCGGCTTTTAGTAGGCAAGTATAAATGTGGCCTTCATTGTCAAAAAACAAAAACTCTATTCCAAAAACCAAATTGGCGCTTTTTCGACTTTTTTGTTGTTATCTAATTTTGTAACTTCATTTCGCTTTGCCATTTGAAGCGCTTAACACTTTGCAATTTGATGTAATTCTCTTAATAGTTACGGCCTTCTAACTTCTTCTAGCGACTACAGAAGTAACGTCGCACCCAGTGATTCAGACCGTGAAATGACCTCCCGCAGAGATTCCGATACCCAGCACGGCCAATATGGCCATGGCGGCCAGTACATGCAGCAGGTACCCAAACTGGGGCTGATGGCACCCTCGGGCGATTCCGAGTCTGGCGGCAGTCATTCACCCTCACCACGTGCCTCGCGAAAACGCACCAAGTTGCGCAATCAGTCGCTGACGTCACTCTGCATCATCTCGCATCATCCTTTCTTCACTACCTTCCGTCAATGTCTATTCATCTTGAAGAAAATTATCGATGCCTGCAATGAATCGTCGTCACCTAAACGTTTGGGCTCTTCGCAAAAGCAGAATCGAGATAACGTCTGGACGGTGCTGACGGGTTTGGCCAGTGAGTCGACATCATCGATAATGTTGCACGACGTCAAAGAGATTGAAACGTGGATATTGCGATTGCTCTCAACACCAGTACCTGTGCCGGGATCAACTAGAGTTGAGGTAAGTGAAATTGAAACAGTGAAATGCAATAGGATATAAAGAATTAACAGAAAACAGTGTTATTGAAGTAGATATATTTTTTTGCTGCAATAATAGATTTGTTAGCTTTAATGAGAGAATGTTGTCAGAGTCGACCTCTGAGGACTTCCTCTATACTAGAGTCGACCTCTGAGGTCTTCCTCTATACTAGAGTCGACCTCTGAGGTCTTCCTCTATACTAGAATCGACCTCTGAGGTCTTCCTAGAGTCGACCTCTGAGGTCTTCCTCTATACTAGAGTCGACCTATGAGGTCTTCCTCTATACTAGAGTCGACCTCTGAGGTCTTCCTCTATATTAGAGTCGACCTCTGAGGTCTTCCTCTATATTAGAGTCGACCTCTGAGGTCTTCCTCTATATTAGAGTCGACCTATGAGGTCTTCCTCTATACTAGAGTCGACCTCTGAGGTCTTCCTCTATATTAGAGTCGATCTCTGAGGACTTCTTCAATACTAGAGTCGACCTCTGAGAACTTCCTCTATACTAGAGTCGACCTCTGAGGTCTTCCTCTATGCTGGAGTCGACCTCTGAGGTCTTCGTCTATACTGGAGTCGAACTCTGAGGTCTTCCTCTATACTAGAGTCGACCTCTGAGGTCTTCCTCTATATTAGAGTCGACCTCTGAGGTCTTCTTCAATACTAGAGTCGACCTCTGAGAACTTCCTCTACACTAGAGTCGACCTCTGAGGTCTTCCTCTATACTAGAGTCGACCTCTGAGGTCTTCCTCTATACTAGAGTCGACCTCTGAGGTCTTCCTCTATACTAGAGTCGACCTCTGAGGTCTTCCCCTATACTAGAGTCTACCTCTGAGGTCTTCCTCTATACTAGAGTCGACCTCTGAGGTCTTCCTCTATACTAGAGTCGACCTCTGAGGTCTTCCTCTGTACTAGAGTCGACCTCTGAGGTCTTCCTCTATACTAGAGTCTACCTCTGAGGTCTTCCTCTATACTAGAGTCGACCTCTGAGGTCTTCCTCTATACATGAGTCGGTCAGAGATGTTTAACCTACATTAACATCGATCTCTTCCGAATCTAGCTCGCCCACTAAGATCTTCCAGTTTAATAGATTCAGCAACGAAAACCTTTCTACATACTACAGTCGACCCCTGAGGTCTCCAATTAAAAATATTCCATTTAATTGTTTTCTTTCCAGGTTGGTATTCTCTCCCCAACGGTCCATGATCCATTACTCTTCGCTTTGCCCGATCATACACGTTTCTCACTGGTCGATTTCCCCCTGCATCTGCCTCTAGAGCTATTGGGTGTGGAGACGTGTCTTAAGGTCTGGACATTGATCATGTTAGAGAACAAGGTGTTGTTTCAATCGCGCGATTATAATGCACTCTCCATGTCGGTAATGGCCTTCGTGACGATGTTATACCCTTTGGAATATATGTTTCCTGTGATACCGTTATTGCCGACATGTTTGAGTTGTGCCGAACAATTGTTGTTGGCCCCGACACCGTTCGTGATTGGAGTACCGGCAACATTTTTGGTTTATAAAAAGAACTTCCGGTAGGTATCTGATGTCTTTGAAATATTTAGCATTATTATAGCGATTTTATCCATCTTCTTTATATAGCCTGCCTGATGATATTTGGGTAGTGGATTTGGATTCAACAAAACTCTCACCGCCCACCGGAGGTTATGATGAAATACCACCATTACCAGAACCGGAAGGCACAATTTTGAAAAATCATTTGAAACAGGCAAGTGTTTTTGAAATTATTGAGAATTTTTAGGAGAACAGTTTTCAGAAAAAATTAAACACAAAAATTGTACAATATTCAGACATAAATGTTTCTAAAAAAAACTCAATGGAAAACTATACCAGCAGCTTTCTCAGTGTGAATCGTTCATGTCTGTTCAGTTTATAATTATTATTTTTTATTTATTCATTTATCACAAACAATACAAAAATTCAAAATTTTCATCTATCATTACAATTTCGACAACATTTGGAATTAATTGATTCTGCGAACAAATAAAATTGGTTAATTTCTTTATTATTCAAGCACCTGTTTTGGAAATTGTAATTTTATTTTATTTACAAATTACATTTTTATTTTTCTTTAAACGAAATTGTTATACTTATTTCTCTTCCTTCTCTCTTATTGAACAAACACAACAAATCAAATAATATCAAAACCATTTATCGATAATTGTGAACTATTATAAATACAAAAAAAAATCAAAAATAAAAACATCAATCATTACTCGTGTGATTTGTCATAACAAAACACAGGCTATGCAACTTATGGATGAAGCTGGAATTTGTGTAAATATCCTATCTTTCTGTGAATTTCATTTTATTTTTCGACTTTCTCTTTGGCTTATGTATTCTATATAAATCCTACGACTTTTCTCTTTGGCTTATGTATTCTATATAAATCCTATGCATGTCTTTTTAGTTGATTAAATAAATTAATTTGTTGTTCAACTAATATGTACAGTAAAATTAATAATAGTGGGGAATGGTGACAACTTGGTCTTCAGAAGAAGCAATTAGTCAGACAACCATGGAAACCATGTTCTCCTAATTAAATGAGGGTTTCTTAAGGATTCGAGGTCTCTTAAGGAAACCAGTGATTTTTTAGAAAACAAGGGGCTCTCAAGAAATCCTAGTGTCCTAAGGAAACTTAAGAGTCGTAAGGAAACCTGAGAATCCTAAGGAAACCTGATTTCCTAAGAAAACCTGTGTCTCCTAAGGAAACCTGGGTATCCTAAGGAAACGTGGGTCTCCGAAGGAAACGTGGGTCTCCTAAGGAAACGTGGGTCTCCTAAGGAAACCTGGATATCCTAAGGAGTCCTGAGTCTCCTAAAGATATCCAAGTCTCCTAAAGATATCCAAGACTCCTAAATATTCAAAGGAAACCTAAGGTTTGCAAGGAAAACTAGGTCTCTTCAGAAAACAGGGACTTGTATAAGAACAAGTGGGCCTCCCAAAAAAATGGGTGTCTTAAAAAACCTGGGTCTTCTATGGTAACCTGGTTCTCCTAGAAAACCTAAGTCTTCTAACGAAAATTGAGTCTCCCAAGAAACATGGTTGTTTTAAGGAAACCTAAGTCTCATAAAGAAGCCAAATTCTCCTAAGGAAATCGGGGTCTCCTAAGGAAACATGGGTCTCCTAAGGAAACCTGGGTCTCCTAAGGAAACCTGGGTCTCCTAAGGAAACCTGGGTCTCCTAAGGAAACCTGGGTCTCCTAAGGAAACCTGGGTCTCCTAAGGAAACCTGGGTCTCCTAAGGAAACCTGGGTCTCCTAAGGAAACCTGGGTCTCCTAAGGAAACCTGGATCTCCTAAGGAAACCTGGATCTCCTAAGGAAACCTTGGTCTCCTAGGGAAACCTGGGTCTCCTAAGGAAACCTGGGTCTCCTAAGGAAACCTGGGTCTCCTAAGGAAACCTGGGTCTCCTAAGGAAACCTGGGTCTCCTAAGGAAACCTGGGTCTCCTAAGGAAACCTGGGTCTCCTAAGGAAACCTGGGTCTCCTAAGGAAACCTGGGTCTCCTAAGGAAACCTGGGTCTCCTAAGGAAACCTGGGTCTCCTAAGGAAACCTGGGTCTCCTAAGGAAACCTGGGTCTCCTAGGGAAACCTGGGTCTCCTAAGGGAACCTGGGCCTCCTAGGGAAACCTGGGTCTCTTCGGGAAACCTGGGTCTCCTAGGGAAACCTGAGTCTCCTTGGGAAACCTGGGTCTCCTAGGGAAACCTGGGTCTCCTAGGGAAACCTGGGTCTCCTAGGGAAACCTGGGTCTCCTAAGGAAACCTGGGTCTCCTAAGGGAACCTGGGTCTCCTAGGGAAACCTGGGTCTCTTCGGGAAACCTGGGTCTCCTAAGGAAGCCCTGGTCTCCTAAGAAAAGCTGGGTCTCCTAAGTAAACCTGGGTCTCTTAAGTAAACCTGGGTCTCCTAAGGAAACCTGGGTCTCCTAGGCAAACCTGGGTCTCCTAAGGAAACCTGAGTCTCCTAAGCAAACCTGGGACTCCAAAGAAAACTTGGGTCACGTAAGAAAACATGGGTCTCCTGAGGAAACCTGGATCTCCTGAGGAAACCTGGATCTCCTGAGGAAACCTGGATCTCCTTAGGTAAACTGGGTCTCCTAAGGAAACATGAATCTCCTAAGGAATCCTGAGACTCCTGAGGGAACCTGAGTCTCCTAAGGAATCCTGGGTCTCTTAAGTAAACCTGGGTCTCCTAAGTAAACCTGGGTCTTCTACGGAAACCTATGTCTCCTAAGGAAAACTGGGTCTCCTAGGCAAACATGGGTCTCCTAAGGAAACCTGGGTCTTCTAGGGAAACCTGGGTCTCCTAGGGAAACCTGGGTCTCCTAGGGAAACCTGAGTCTCCTTGGGAATCCTGGGTCTCCTAGGGAAACCTGGGTCTCCTAGGGAAACCTGGGTCTCCTAAGGAAACCTGGGTCTCCTAAGGAAACCTGGGTCTCCTAAGGGAACCTGGGTCTCCTAGAGAAACCTGGGTCTCTTCGGGAAACCTGGGTCTCCTAAGGAAACCTGAGTCTCCTTGGGAAACCTGGGTCTCCTTGGGAAACCTGGGTCTCCTAGGGAAACCTGGGTCTCCTAGGCAAACCTGGGACTCCAAAGAAAACTTGGTTCTCCTAATGAAACCTGGGTCACCTAAGAAAACTTGGGTCTCCTGAGGAAACCTGGATCTCCTAAGGAATCCTGAGGAAAACTGAGTCTCCTAAGGAAACCTAGGCCTCCTAAGGTGTCCTATATGTCCTAAGAAAACTATATTTTCTTTGGAATCCTATATATCCTAAGAAAACTATGTGTCCTATGGAATCCTAGATCTCATAAGAAAACTTTGGTATCCTAAGGATTCCTATGTATCCCAAGTAGAGATGCCAAACGGGATTGGATTTTACAAATCCCGGGACTCGGGATTTTTAAATTGCAAATCCCGGGATCCCGGGATTTTTTCGGGATTTTTCGAGATCCCGAAACTGTTCGATATCCCGGGATTTTCGGGATAAATCGGGATTTTTGGAATCCCGAAATTGTTCGATATCCTGGTATTTTCGGGATAAATCGGGATTTTTTCATTCTTAATAATGTGCTATTTCGAAATGGAATACAAACATTTTAGTTCAGTTTTATTTAATTTAAATTAATTTAAGTAAGGATAAAAACAGCTATAGCATATATTAACATTTGTTAAAAAATACTAACTTTTATGAAAAGTATATCACAACATCTTAGCCATGAAATAATTTTGGTCCAATTTCAGTTCGTCGTCAGAATTATTATTGATATTATAATTATCTATCACTAGCTGGACCCGGTCCACTTCGTTGCCCCAGATTTAGATTTCCGATCCCGTCCATTTTTGAAAACAAACGATTTGTCACGCCCACATTTGCGCCGCCCACTTTTTACAAAATTTTTTTTTCCAAAACCATCTCAGACAAAATAGCTTTCAAACAAAAGAAAAAAATTTTAAATCGGTCCAGTGGTTTAAGCGTCTATAAAACACATACATACATACATACATACGTACAAACATTTTTCCATTTTTATATATATAGATTAAAGCACGAAAAATATTTTTTTCAACTTGAGAAATCGGTTTGACTAATTCCGTTTTTATGAGACCAAATCGATGTGTCGATCCATATCAGATTTTATGTTAGGATTTTTTCATAAATTTCTCTATTTGTGTTCTTGTTTCAAGTTTACTTACTTATAATTAAATTTGTGATATACTTTGTAACTATTCTCAAAATTTATAATTTGTTCACCAGATTAGGTCAATGTATTCAGGTGATCATTGTGAAGCTCCTATCATTACGAGAATTTCATCGGGTGATTTCGTCTTATTTGAGAAAAGAGTACAGACTTAAAGATTAATTCCATAGCAATACATATGTACACCTCTAGACTTTCTATTTTATTGCAAAGCCAATATCTTATGATATCTTGACGTTTCTAAGTAGATAATTGGAATTGTATTTGCATACATTTGAATCGACAATAAGAACTTGGTGAACTACTATTTTGTAATTATTTCGCAAATCCGATCGTGAACAACCATGCGACGTTAGCTGTAGGAATTCTTTTTAGTCATTATGTTACGACTTATTTATTTTGGTTCTGCATGCTAATTTTCAGTTTGTCTCTTCGTGTTGCTTTGATACCCTGCACCATAATTGTATTAATAACAGTCATACAAAAATCATTAACAAAAATACTCTTCAAAGGAACATTTCGCCTGTAACATTAAGAACAGTAACTCTTAAAATCATGACTGTTATCATTACATATGAATCTCATTATATCCCATTACAAAAACACAAGTTATACGTTTAACCTAGTTTCGATTTAAGTTAACTTACTAGAAAATAATAATACTTATACCTATATATATACGCAATAGGCTTTAAATTCGATGACCAGCTCGAATCCGGTCATGCCAACGCAACCAATGATGTCAGCGCCCAGAGACAGTTTGACAGAGCCACCAATGTTGGGGTAAGGAATAAATTCAAGAACAAGACCAATGACAACCAAGTTATTCTATTATCTATATTTGCAGTATATCCCACAGTCGCCTGCCGGTTCAATCACCTTCACAGTCGGGTTATACAAGCCAAAGGAATTCGGTATCGACCCAAGGCGCTCTGTCGCGTCAACCCAGTCCCATGAATTCGCCGGCTTTGAATCCGTTTGTCTTTGGCACAGATGTCGATTCGGTGGATGTGGCCACCAGAGTGGCCATGGTGAGTATGCGAAAATTCAGCTTCCGTCTTATAACAACATTTGACCTTATTAATCTATTTTGTAGGTTCGCTTTTTCAATTCCCAAAATACATTGGCTAACTTTGCCGAACACACACGTACGCTACGCCTATATCCACGGCCCGTGGTGGCGTTCCAAATCAATAGCTTTTTGAGGTCCCGACCTCGTGCTTCACAGTTCCTTAATATGTTTGCCAGAACGCAGGCGGTTGAGTTCTTAGCAGAATGGTCGCTAACTCCAACAAATGTGGCGTTTTTGAGAGTACAAACGGGTGTTATGGATCCCCAACAGGTGGGCGATAAGCCCAAGTGGTTTTCCAACTCCTTGACGCCCATACGTTTTGCAGTATGGGATGACAATAGTTCCTTGAACGGTGCCATGAAGGCACTCAAACAGCTGGAGTCTGCCGCTACCGATGAAAGTGGTTCGGACTCTGAGGGTGCAGACAGCTCTAGTTCCTCGTATTCGTCCCTAAGCGACTTTGTGTCGGAAATGGTTTCATCGGATCTCTCACCTAGTCTGCATGATGTGTTCGGTTCGCACAATCGCCAACATAATGTGCCGAAGACATTGTCTACAAATTTAGATCCGGCCCTGGTCTATCATCCGCCAAGTAAGCTGCAATATCCCGAAGGAATGGTGGAGCAAATGTCTTCCAAAGAAGACGAAGATGATCGTCCCGAAAGTCCCATGTCTTCGTCATCGAGTCGTTCGGATTTGAGTTCACCCAGTTTCAATAGAGATTCCGAATTTGATTTTCCCACAAAACCTTTTGAGCTGGCAGCCCCAGTGGCACAAAGACTGGAGGCTACCATAAAGGCAGCCAGTATGGAACAGGAATCGGAAGGAAATGCTAATATTAGCTTAAAAGCGCCAGTGGGAAATCAAGTTCCCAGAACAACAAATGAAAGAAGAATTCCAGTAAGTTTATAAATAACCAAGTGAAATCGGATTACAATCATTTCCCGGTATTTTTAGCCCCCAATAACACCCGTTAAACAGCCCAGCGTTACCAACATTTTGTCACGCGCCGGCAGTTCAGGGTCCAGTTCCAGTAGTCCTGGACGCCAAAGTTCACAAGGCTCTCTATTTGAGAATATTGCCTCGCATGCTAAGGATTTGGTGCGTGAAACCACACGCCAGAGTAGTCAAGAGGGCATTTTGGCCCATATGGATAAGGTAAGCAGGGGCAATTGGCCATGCAGTGAAATGTGTACTAAATGTTGTGTTGATGTTACTTATGTTTCATTTAATTATCTTTTGTTTCGATTTGAAACAACAACTCCTCGTCTCCGAACGAAATAAATACACATAACAATAACTTGTTAACACCAACAATAAAAACAACAAACCGCAAACAATACAATTAACAATTTAAGCGATCTTTGGATGACGATGTCGAAATCGATGACACAATGCGTCAGACATTCGAAAAGGTTGGTAAATGAATTTGAATTTGATCGGAAACGAAAACCCATTATCATACAAAGAAATAAAAAAAAATAATAAAAACCCAGCACCGGGTTTCTATCTGATCCAATTCAATTCTTTAGTAGTTACATCTACTTACTATTCGGCTCAATGCTCAATTGGTTTAGAAGAACTGTAGTACTAAATTTTGCTTAGCATTGCTATCCCCAATCATATTTTAAATTTTAAGAATAAAGTATTGGATAAAAGTTCATCACATAGATTAGATTGGAAGTGCGGCATTCTAATATACTTTTAATTTTTTATTGTTTATCGAAAGATTTGCACAACCCAATGTAAGCTAAGGTCTTTACATATTTCTCTAAGGAATTCCGTGTTTCCTAAGGAAACCAGGGTCTCCTAAGGAAACCAGGGTCTCCTAAGGAAACCAGAGTCTCCTAAGGAAACCAGAGTCTCCTAAGGAAAACAGAGTCTCCTAAGGAAACCAGAGTCTCCTAAGGAAACCAGAGTCTCCTAAGGAAACCAGAGTCTCCTAAGGAAAACAGAGTCTCCTAAGGAAACCAGGGTCTCCTAAGGAAACCAGGGTCTCCTAAGGAAACCAGGGTCTCCTAAGGAAACCAGGGTCTCCTAAGGAAACCAGGGTCTCCTAAGGAAACCAGGGTCTCCTAAGGAAACCAGGGTCTCCTAAGGAAACCAGGGTCTCCTAAGGAAATCAGGGTCTCCTAAGGAAACCAGGGTCTCCTAAGGAAACCAGGGTCTCCTAAGGAAACCAGGGTCTCCTTAGGAAACCAGGGTCTCCTTAGGAAACCAGGGTCTCCTTAGGAAACCAGGGTCTCCTTAGGAAACCAGGGTCTCCTTAGGAAACCAGGGTCTCCTTAGGAAACCAGGGTCTCCTTAGGAAACCAGGGTCTCCTTAGGAAACCAGGGTCTCCTTAGGAAACCAGGGTCTCCTTAGGAAACCAGGGTCTCCTAAAGACACCAGGCTCTTCTAAGGAAACCAGGTTCTTCTAAGGAAACCAGGTTCTCCTAAGGAAACCAGGTTCTCCTAAGGAAACCAGGGTATCTTAAGGAAACCAGGGTCTCCTAAGGAAACCAGAGTCTCCTAAGGAAATCTGAGTCTCGTAAGAAAACCAGAGTCTCCTAAGGAAAACAAAGTCTCCTAAGGAAACCAGAGTTTCCTAAGGAAACCAGGGTCTCCTCAGAAAACCAAGTTATCCACAGGAAATCAGGGTATCCTAAGGAAAGCAGGGAATCCTACGGAAATCAGGGTCTTCTAAGGAAACCAGGGTCTTCTAAGGAAACCAGGGTCTTCTAAGGAAACCAGGGTCTTCTAAGGAAACCAGGGTCTTCTAAGGAAACCAGGTTCTCCTAAGGAAACCAGGGTATCTTAAGGAAACCAGAGTCTCCTAAGGAAATCTGAGTCTCGTAAGAAAACCAGAGTCTCCTAAGGAAAACAAAGTCTCCTAGGGAAACCAGGGTCTCCTAAGGAAACCAGGGTCTCCTAAGGAAATCAGGATCTCCTAAAGACACCAGGCTCTTCTAAGGAAACCAGGTTCTTCTAAGGAAACCAGGTTCTCCTAAGGAAACCAGGTTCTCCTAAGGAAACCAGGTTCTCCTAAGGAAACCAGGTTCTCCTAAGGAAACCAGGTTCTCCTAAGGAAACCAGGTTCTCCTAAGGAAACCAGGGTATCTTAAGGAAACCAGGGTCTCCTAAGGAAACCAGAGTCTCCTAAGGAAATCTGAGTCTCGTAAGAAAACCAGAGTCTCCTAAGGAAAACAAAGTCTCCTAAGGAAACCAGGGTCTCCTCAGAAAACCAAGTTATCCACAGGAAATCAGGGTATCCTAAGGAAAGCAGGGAATCCTACGGAAACTAGGGTCTTCTAAGGAAACTGGGTATCATAAGGTAATCTGGAAAATATGGGAATAATAATGTAATCTTGGTACGCTTAGGAAGCCTGTTTACCTTAAGGAAACCTGAGTCTCCTAAAGAGAAATGTGTCTCCTGTGGAATCATGGGCCTTTTATAAATACCTGGGTTTCCGAAGAACAACTGGATCTCTTAAAAATCATGGGTCTCCTTATGGAAAAGGGGTATCCATAGGAAACCTAGATCTCCTGAAGAAACCCAAAGATGTATAAGGAAACTGTGTTCCTCTTAGGAAATCTGGGTCCACAGAGAGATCGTGGATCTCTTAAAGGAATATAATGATTGGAAAATTGTTTATCTAAGATGCCTAGAGATTTTTGAACATTATCATTCGCAAAATTTTGCTTCTTACTATAGACAAGCTTACATATTCTCATTTCGCATATAGAAATTTCCTAAAAATTGTTCGCTTTTGCAAGCGAAAAATCGCTTACATTCATTGGAATATTTAAGACAGTACATATCCCCTCACTCTATACATTACATTACATTGAACTTAGAGCACTTTGTAGACGTTAGCATAACTGTAATGTTTCCGGCCTGTGGACACCGTACAATATTCATCAATATTCTATGTATATTATCTAGTTTACATTACATGCCAAAAAGGCGGCTGGGGAAGCTTCCAAACAAGCTCTGGAGGTGTCCAAACAAGCGGCAGGAGTAAGCAAGAACACTTTTGACGATTTAAGCTATGTTAGCAAATCTACATTGGGCGATCTTACCAAAACCGCTAAGGAGGCGGCTAGCAAGAAAGGTCTCATTAAAATGGATGAGAAGACGGGAACTGCAATGGCTGGACCCGCACCCAATCAAGTGGCAACGCAAAAACAAATGAATAATCCCTCAAGTGGTGGGGGAAGCAATTTTTTTTCTAACATTGGCACAGACTTTAATGGTTTGGCGTCATCGACAACGACTATGTTTTCAGGAATGTTTGGAGGAAAGAGTAAGTATTGTGTTGTTTAGGGCATCAATGGATTTATTTGAAATAAAATGTCGTGCTTCTTTTGCAGAGAATCAACAAAAGCAACCTCAGCAGCAACAACAATACCATCAGCAGACTATGGGTCCCAAGTCTAAAAGTGGTCTCGGTTTCGATCCATTCCCCGGTCGCAAGGGACTGGTGGAACGTACACCTCTAATTAAGCATTCAGGTCCCCACAAAACCCAGGAAGACATAACACGGCAACAAAATCAAGAACGGTCCCACAGTAACGCCGAGAATCAAGCATTCCTCAAAGATATGACAAGCCAGGTTTTGGCCGGTGAAGGTATTGGTTGGCTAAAAATGAATCGTTTCAAGAAATTAATGGAAGACGAATCCTATCGCACGCTGGTGTTAAGCAAACTCAACAAGACTTTAGACAAGAAAATTGCCCCTGATGATCACATAGATGATATGGTTAGTAAATACCAGATATTTATCTTATACATTTATTAATATATTTAATATTTTTGCAGTGTATTTCAAAACCCGTGTGGAAAGGCATGCTTAAATGTCTGCAGGCCGTCACTTCTGGCTTTGAGGTGACCTTTTCCAATTTCGGTTTAGGCGGCATGGCATCTGTTTTTCAAATGATGGAAATTGCTCATACACACTACTGGACAAAGGAACTGAACGATGCTAGTGACATGTCATCGAGTTTACTCTCCAGTCATGCCACAAGTCCGATGGGTAGTCGTGAAAATCTTCGTTCTCCCTCAAGTCCAAACGGATCACACTCAGGATTGGGTAGTGAATGGGCTTCTCCTCAAGAGTCACGCAAAAGCTCAACCCATACTGATCGGTCGGGACCCGTTCACATGGGCGGCGGCAATATGGGTCACTCCAGAAGACTATCGACAGCCGATAGCCAAGATGGCCAGTCGACGACAGAAATGTTTAAAGATATGCTGGCCCAGAAGCGTTCGGCTTTACTCAGTAAATTGACATCATTTGATTCGGACGTAAGTACGGCAAATATATGATTGTGATATCGCTCTCAATGCAAGTGCAGTCATGAAATATTTTTGTGTGCCAATGATTCTGAGAAGACGGAAGTTTCATTACTTATGTATATACATGTATTGGGAGAACACAGGAAACCGAACGGAAAATAAAAAATCCTAAAGATGAGCATGTTTTTGGGGAACCCCCAAAAAGATCCCGATTTATTGAGGAGTACTTGGTTTATTAAGGCAACAATGATCTCGAAAGCAAACCTAGTTTCCTAAAATCGATTTAATTTTCCGTAAGCAGACTCTGGTTTAATTAGAATATTCTGGCTTGGTAAAGAGACCCCAGATTTCTAAGGATACTCTGCCAGAATTTCTAGTTGACTATGGTTAGTTAATGAGACCCTGGTAGTTTCCATAACCCTGTTATACGAAGGAGCTTCTGGTTTCCTTACGAGACCATGAGTTGCTAGGGATTCTTATGTTTCCTAACGAAACTTTGATTTCCTATAGGGGCCATGGTTTTTTGGAAAGGCCCCGGTTTTTCACAGTAACGTTGGTTTCCTAAAGATATATTGGTTTCCTAAAGAGACCATAGTTTCCTTAAGGAAACCATGGCATTGTGAGGAGAACCGGGTTTTCCTAAAGAGGACCAGGTTTTCTAGAGAGAACCGACTTTTCTAAAGAGCTTCTGGTTTCTGAATTAGACCCTTGTTTCCTTAAGAGAACCCGGTTTCTTAAAGAGACCCGGGTATTCTTATTTGACCTCGGTTTCCTTATGTTACTCCAGTTTCCTTATGTTGGACCAGTTTCCCTCTGTTAACTCAGTTCCTTATGTGATCTCGGTTTCCCTATGATACTTCGGTTTCCATATGAGACCCAGCTCACATTCTCGAAACTTCCATCTCTCAAAAACCATTATGGCATTATTGATGTTACCGCAGTTGCCGTCATATAGACTTTAGAAACTCCATTGATAATTGTATTTTAAGTCTGTCAGTCTCGTTTTATGCTTTAAGTAATTTAGCTTTTTACAGTAGTGTTTGTATCCCATTCAAGTTTAGCCAACTCATTTGTATATCCTCCATTGTCACCCCCGCCCATTCCTCAGTTTGTCTGCATTGTTGATGTGATCAGCTTCATTTTGTTATATCGTATTCATAAATCAGTAGCAATTCGTACAGGCGAAAGACATTTGAGTGTGACTTAAGCTTCTTAGTCCACCTAGTTGATGTAACGTATTATACTAAAAATACAACATACTCCCATACTTTAACATAGAGAATAGATTAGATATTTTGTATACAAAATTGATGCGAAAATACTTCCTCAAAATTCTTAGGCGGCTGGCTCTACGGGTGCCCTTTCGGTTGTCAGTGACCTACTGCCCGCGGGTAGTTTGAACGTACGTATGCCTTCCAGTTGTCGATCGACTGTTTCAGATACTGAATATGAAAATGTAAGTAAACTACAGTCGTCGTCTCTAAATAACCAAAGAACGGACATGTCTGTTAAGTATTCCACAAAACTGGTTCGAGTGGACCGCTTTTGTTTTATTGATTGGCGGAACATTACCTATATTTGATATGATGAAATCTGTGATTTGTTTATTAACTTTTTCTAGACAACTACTTCGAGGGATTCAAAGCGTAGTTCAGGCAACATGTGGACTGGAAAGTCCACTCTTAGCGCTGGTTTCCGCTACACAGGTGGTCACTTAATTAATACCTCGTCGTCGCCTTCACCGGATAGTCCACGAGTTTATCTCTTTGAGGGTCTCTTGGGTAAAGATCGCTCAAACCTTTGGAATCAAATGCAATTCTGGGAAGATTCTTTCCTTGATGCAGTCAGTCAAGAACGAGATATGATTGGTATGGATCAGGTGAGTGTTTTCATTACGGACATGTACAACTGGTATTGCGTTTCAATAATATTTTTGTTTTTATTTTTATTTTTTAGGGTCCCATTGAAATGATGGAAAGGTACAAAGCACTGAGCGATTCCGAACGTAAGCGTTTGGAGCATGATGAAGATCGTCTCCTGTCCACAATGCTCTACAATTTGACAGCAATTCTGGTGATGTTGAATGTGAACAAAGAGGAAATACGAAGAAAAATCAGAAGACTTTTGGGCAAGTCTCACATTGGTTTGGTGTATGCTCAAGAAGTTCACAATGTTGTGGATCAAATAAATAATTTGGTAAGGAATTTATCAGTAGAAACATTAAGATCCGTAGAAATCCAAGCTCCAGAATCAGGATTTCTTAGGATACTTAGGATACCTTAGGAGACCCAAGTTTCCTCAGGAGACTCAGGTTTCCTTATGAGACCCAGGCTTTCTTAGGAGACCCATTTTTCGTCAGGAGACCCATTTTTCCTTAGGTGACCCAGGTTTCCTTAGGATACCCAGGTTTCCGTAGGAAACGAGGATATCCTCGTTTCCTTGGGATATCCTTGTTTCCTTAGGATATCCTCGTTTCCTTAAAAGACTCTGGTTTCCAAGGTTTCGTTAGGAGACTAGGGTTTCCTTAGGAGATCCACATTTTCCTAGGATACCCTTGTTGCCATAGGTGACACAGGTTCTTGAGGAGCCCTGCTTTCTTGAGGAGACCCTGATTTCTTGAGGAGACCCTGCTATCTTGAGTAGACCCTAGTTTCTTGAGGAGACCCTAGTTTCTTGAGGAGACCCTAGTTTCTTGAGGAGACCCAGGTTTCTTGAAGTGAGGAAACTCAGGTTTCCTTAAGAGACTTGGGTTTTCTTAGGGTACTCAGGGCTTTCTTAGGATACTCAGGGTTTTTTAGGAAACGCAGGGTTTCTTAGGAAACTCAGGTTTTCTTAGGAAACTCAGGTTTTCTTAAGAAACTCAGGTTTTCTTAGTTAACTCAGGTTTTCTTAGGAATTTAAAAGTTTCTAAGCAAAATCATGTTTTCTTAGAAAATTACATTTTCTTAGGACACATACGTTTCCTTAGGAGACTCAGGTTTCCTTAAGAGACGCTGTTTTCCTTAGGAGATTTTGGTTACCTTATGACACTTTGGTTTCCTTAGGAGACCCAAGTTTCCTTATGAGACCGAGGTTTCCTTAGAAGACCGATGTTTCCTTAGAAGACCGATTTTCCGTAAGAGACTGAGGTTTCTTTAGCAGACCAGGGTTTCCTTAGGAGACCCTGGTTTTCATAGGATACCATGGTTTCCTTAGGAGACTCAAGTTTGCTTAGGAGATTAATTTTTTCTTAGATAATCAAGTTTCCCTAGGAGACTCAGGTTTCTTTAGGAGAATTAGGTTTCCTTAAAATGC
The DNA here is from genome assembly GCA_963930755.1 of Eudasyphora cyanicolor. NCBI lineage: Eukaryota > Metazoa > Arthropoda > Insecta > Diptera > Muscidae > Eudasyphora > Eudasyphora cyanicolor. Next base: position 147,069,517 of record OZ005736.1, read on the forward strand.
TTCGGTTTCCTTAAGAAACTCAGGTTTCTTTAAGAGACTCAGTTTTTTGAAGACTCAGGTTTCCCTAGATGGTTCAGGGTTTCTGAGGAGACTCAGGTTGCCTTAGGCGACTTAGTTTCCATACTCCAGAATCAGGATTCCTTAGGAGACCCAAGTTTCTTTAGGAGACCCAGGTTTCCTTAGCAGACCCCGGTTTCCTTAGGAGAACCAGGTTTCCTTAGGAGACCCAGTTTTCCTTAGGAGATTTTGGTTACCCTATGACACTTTGGTTTCCTTATAGGAGACAATGGTTTCCTTAGGAGACTCAAGTTTGCTTAGGAGATTAATTTTTTCTTAGATAATCAAGTTTCCTTAGGAGACTCAGGTTTCTTTAGGAGAATTAGGTTTCCTTAAAATGCTTAGGTTCCCTTAAGGAACTCAGGCTTCCTTAAGAAACTCAGGTTTCTTTAAGAGACTCAGTTTTTTAAAGACTCATGTTTCCCTAGAAGGTTCAGGTTTTCTGAGGAGACTCAGGTTGCCTTAGGCGACTTAGGTTCCCTTAGGCGACTTAGTTTTCATGCTCCAGACTCAGGTTTCCTTGGGAGACGCAGGTTTCCGTAGGCGACTTAGTTTCCATGCTCCAGACTCAGGTTTCCTTAGAAGACCCAGGTTTCCTTAGAAGACCCAGGTTTCCTTAGGAGACCCGGGTTTCCTTAGGAGACCCAGGTTTCCTTAGAAGACCCAGGTTTCCTTAGGAGACCCAGGTTTCCTTAGGAGACCCAGGTTTCCTTAGAAGACCCAGGTTTCCTTAGGAGACCCAGATTTCCTTAGGAAACCCAGGTTTCCTTAGAAGAACCAGGTTTCCTTAGGAGACCCAGGTTTCCTTAGGAGACCCAGGTTTCCGTAGGAGACCCAGGTTTCCTTAGGAGACCCAGGTTTCCTTAGGAGACCCAGGTTTCCTTAGGAGACCCAGGTTTCCTTAGGAGACCCAGGTTTCCTTAGGAGACCCAGGTTTCCTTAGGCGACCCAGGTTTCCTTAGGCGACCCAGGTTTCCTTAGGAGACCCAGGTTTCCTTAGGAGACCCAGGTTTCCTTAGGAGACCCAGGTTTCCTTAGGAGACCCAGGATTCCTTAGGAGACCCAGGTTTCCTTAGGAGACCCAGGTTTCCTTAGGAGACCCAGGTGTCCTTAGGAGACCCAGGTGTCCTTAGGAGACCCAGGTGTCCTTAGGAGACCCAGGTTTCCTTAGGAGACCCAGGTTTCCTTAGGAGACCCAGGTTTCCTTAGGAGACCCAGGTTTCCTTAGGAGACCCAGGTTTCCTTAGGAGACCCAGGTTTCCTTAGGAGACCCAGGTTTCCTTAGGAGACCCAGGTTTCCTTAGGAGACCCAGGTTTCCTTAGGAGACCCAGGTTTCCTTAGGAGACCCAGGTTTCCTTAGGAGACCCAGGTTTCCTTAGGAGACCCAGGTTTCCTTAGGAGACCCAGGTTTCCTTAGGAGACCCAGGTTTCCTTAGGAGACCCAGGTTTCCTTAGGAGACCCAGGTTTCCTTAGGAGACCCAGGTTTCCTTAGGAGACCCAGGTTTCCTTAGGAGACCCAGGTTTCCTTAGGAGACCCAGGTTTCCTTAGGAGACCCAGGTTTCCTTAGGAGACCCAGGTTTCCTTAGGAGACCCAGGTTTCCTTAGGAGACCCAGGTTTCCTTAGGAGACCCAGGTTTCCTTAGGAGACCCAGGTTTCCTTAGGAGACCCAGGTTTCCTTAGGAGACCCAGGTTTCCTTAGGAGACCCAGGTTTCCTTAGGAGACCCAGGTTTCCTTAGGAGACCCAGGTTTCCTTAGGAGACCCAGGTTTCCTTAGGAGACCCAGGTTTCCTTAGGAGACCCAGGTTTCCTTAGGAGACCCAGGTTTCCTTAGGAGACCCAGGTTTCCTTAGGAGACCCAGGTTTCCTTAGGAGACCCAGGTTTCCTTAGGAGACCCAGGTTTCCTTAGGAGACCCAGGTTTCCTTAGGAGACCCAGGTTTCCTTAGGAGACCCAGGTTTCCTTAGGAGACCCAGGTTTCCTTAGGAGACCCAGGTTTCCTTAGGAGACCCAGATTTCCTAAGGAAACCTGGGTTTCCTCAGGAGACCCAGTTTTCCTTAGGAGACCCAAGTGTGCTTAGGAGACCCAGGTTTCCTTAGGAGGCATAGGTTTTCTTAGGAGACCCAGTTTTCGTTAGGAGACCCAAGTTTCCTTAGGAGACCCAGGTTTCCTTAGGAGACCCAGGCTTCCTTAGGAGACCCAGGTTTCCTTAGGAGGCATAGGTTTTCTTAGGAGACCCAGGTTTCCTTAGGAGACCCAGGTTTCCTTAGGAGACCCAGGTTTCCTTAGGAGACCCAGGTTTCCTTAGGAGACCCAGGTTTCCTTAGGAGGCATAGGTTTTCTTAGGAGACCCAGTTTTCGTTAGGAGACCCAAGTTTCCTTAGGAGACCCAGGTTTCCTTAGGAGACCCAGGTGTCCTTAGGAGACCCAGGTTTCCTTAGGAGACCCAGGTTTCCTTAGGAGACCCAGGTTTCCTTAGGAGACCCAGGTTTCCTTAGGAGACCCAGGTTTCCTTAGGAGACCCAGGTTTCCTTAGGAGACCCAGGTTTCCTTAGGAGACCCAGGTTTCCTTAGGAGACCCAGGTTTCCTTAGGAGACCCAGGTTTCCTTAGGAGACCCAGGTTTCCTTAGGAGACCCAGGTTTCCTTAGGAGACCCAGGTTTCCTTAGGAGACCCAGGTTTCCTTAGGAGACCCAGGTTTCCTTAGGAGTCGCAGGTTTCCTTAGTAGTCGCAGGTTTCCTTAGGTGACGCAGGTTCTTGAGGAGACCCCGGTTTCTTGAAGTGACCATGCTTTCTTGAGGAGACCCTGGTTAGTTGAGGAAACGTAGGTTTCCTTAGTAGACTCATGTTTCCTTAAGAGACTCAGGTTTCCTTAGGGTACCCAGGATTCCTTGGGAGACCGAGGTTACCTTATGAGACCGAGGTTTCTTTAGCAGACTAGGGTTTCCTTAGGAGACCCAGGATTCCATGGTTTCCTGAGGTGACTCAAGTTAGCTTAGGAAACTCTGGTTTCTTAGGAGACTCAGGTTTTCTTAAGAAACCCAGTTTTTTTTGAAGACTCACGTTTCCTTAGGAGGCTCAGGATTCCTTAAGAGACTCAGTTTTCCGTAGGAGACTCAGGTTTCCTTAGGCGACTTAGGTTCCCTTAGGATACACAGGATTATTTGGTAGACTCAGTTTTCCTTAGGAGACTCCGGTTTTCATATGAGACTCAGGATTCCTTAATAGACTCAGGTTTCCTTAGGAGACTCGGCTTGGCTTAGGAGAATCAGGCTTCTTTAGGAGACTCAGGTTTCCTTTGGAAAATCAGGTTTCCTTAGGAGAATCAGCTTTCCTTAACAGACTCCGGTTTCCGTATTTCGTTATGACTAGACAGCGGAATATATGCAATTGCTTATTTTTTGGATGGTTGTACAGAAAACCCTATAACACAAAATTTTTTCTTAAAAAAATTATTAAAAATGCGCATAAACTTTTTTGTATATTTTATGCAAACTGCATATTTGCATATACATTTATGTTTAAAATTCACTACAAATTCTAGATTTTTTAATTTTAATATGTAAATGTGTATAAAATCTATACATCGTTAACATTATTCTCAAAGATCGTTGCTGATTTCCTTAATATAGCCTTCTTCCCTTAGAGATACTGGCTCCTCTTAGACTCAGGTTTCCTTAGGAAACCCTTGGTTTTCTTCTCACACCCTGCTTTCTTTAAGAAGCTCAGTTTTCCTTAGGAAACACTGGTTTTTTTTAGTAAATATTGTTTTCCTAGTAGTTCTGCGAAGCAAGTTTCTGTTAAAGATCCTAGTTTCCTCTGGAATCCCGGGATTGAGGTTTTATTTGTGGACGTATAATTGCTTTAATCTGGTACCCTCATTTGCATTCCTTTCTTAGAATGGCAACGACATCGACATGAAGCCTTTGGGCTCCAGACTATTGCATCGACAAAGTTTCACTGTGCACCAGGGTGTGGATGCATCTGGTCCTCTGCGATTTATGGAAGTACGAGACGATGGACTTGTTTTGAGATCGGTGGATGGAACTATAGTTGAACGCTGGTGGTATGAGCGACTGGTTAATATGACCTATTCGCCGAAAACGAAACTTCTATGTCTATGGAGACGTAATGGTGGACAGACACAACTGCACAAATATTATACAAGAAAGGTAGGTTGTGGCATACTTCTCCCGGGAATTATAATCGACTTATTTGTATGCGTTTTTTGTAGTGCAAAGAACTTTACAATTGCATTAAAGAAGCCATGGAACGTGGTGGCACGCCCACCAATGTTCCCGAACTGGGCGGTGAATTCCCCGTCCAGGATATGAATACGGGCGAGGGTGGCCTGTTACAAGTGTGCCTTGAAGGTGTTGGTTTGTTATTTGCCAACAGCAAGGTAAGTGCCTTCCACTACTCTTTGTTTTTATTTCTCTTCTCTCGATTCTTCGATATTTGCTTTAAAATATGTATTATGAAATATTTTGGTTTTTCATTTATGTATTAAAAAAAAACAAAACAATTTTCTTCAATATATAAACAAAATTTAATTATTTTGTCTAATGAACGTTTTACGTTCTCGTCCTAAATGGGAAGGTGAAGTTTTAAGTTTTCGCGTTTTAGTTTATAATTTCTTCAACGTCATTTTTTCTCCTATTAACCTTGTACAAAACGAAATATGAAATTATACCTCGTGATTTATTAACATGGAATTTATAATTTATTGTTTCATTTTCGGTTTTTATATAAATTGATTTACTTGTTATGTGTTTGTTTTTTGTTTCTCTAAAAAAGTAATGATACTTTTTCAAAAAAAGAAATTCACACATTTTCGCCGTTAGAAAATGTGTTTCAATTGTTAATGACAAAGCAAGGACCTTCTCAACTTTTTTCTTCCAAATCTTACATTCGTTTTTAGTTTTATTGTCACTTCTCATAGTTCATCCATTCCTTTCATTCAGTCATTTCATGTCGGAATTAGTTTTTCTTAAATATAGTATATAATTTTTTTGGAGTTGACTGTTTTTTAAAACAATGTAAATTTAAAAAATGAGACCTTACTGGTTTTCTTTGGAGACCCCGGTTTCCTTTGGTGGCCCTGGTATCCTTTTTGAAGACCCTGGTTTCCGTTGGAGAGCCTGGTGTCCTTGGAGATCCCGGTTTCCTTTGGAGATCCTCGTTTCCTTTGGAGTACCTGGTTTTATTTGGAGACCCTGGTTTTATTTGGAGACCCTGGTTTTATTTGGAGACCCTGGTTTTATTTGGAGACCCTGGTTTTATTTGGAGACCCTGGTTTCCTTTGGAGACCCTGGTTTCCTTTGGAGACCCTGGTTTCCTTTGGAGACCCTGGTTTCCTTTGGAGACCCTGGTTTCCTTTGGAGACCCTGGTTTCCTTTGGTGACCCTGGTTTCCTTTGGTGACCCTGGTTTCCTTTGGTGACCCGTGATTCCTTGGAGACCCGTGATTCCTTGGAGACCCGTGTTTCCGTTGGCGGCCCTGGTTTCCTTTGGAGACCCTGGGTTTCCGCAATAACCCTGGTTTGGTGACCCTGGTTTCCTTTGGTGACCCTGGTTTCCTTTGGAGACCTTGGGTTGCTATCGAGACCATGGGTTGCTTTGGAGATCATGGGTTGCTTTGGAGACCATGGGTTGCTTTGGAGACCCAGGTTTCCTATGGAGACAGCGGTTTCCTTTGGAGATCTTGGTTTCCTTTGGAGATCGTGGTTTCCTTTGGATATCCTGGTTTCCTTTTGAGATCTTGGTGTCCTTTGGATACCCTGGTTTCCTTTGGAGATCCTGGTTTCCTTCGGCGACCCTGGTTTCTTTTTGAGATCCTGGTTTCCTTTGGAGATCCTGGTTTCCCTTAGAGACCCTGGTTTCCTTTGGAGAACCTAGATTCCGTTGGAGACCCTGGTTTCCTTTGGAGACCCTGGGTTTCCTTTGAAGACCCGTGTTTCTTTGGAGATCCTGGTATCCTTTGGAATCCACTCTTTCCTTGGGATACCCTAGTTTTCTGTGGAGACTCTGGTTTTCTTTGGAGACCCTGGTTTCCTTTGGAATCTACTCTTTCCTTGGGATACCCTAGTTTTCTGTGGAGACTCTGGTTTTCTTTGGAGACCCTGGTTTCCTTTGGAGATCCTGATTTCCCTTGGAGAGACTGTTTTCCTTTGGAGATACTGATTTCCTTTGGAGACCCTGGTTTCATTTGGAGACCTTGGTTTCCTTTGGAGACTTTGGTTTCCTTTGGAGACTTTGGTTTCCTTTGGAGACCTTGGTTTCCTTTGGAGACCTTGGTTTCCTTTGGAGACCTTGGTTTCCTTTGGAGACCTTGGTTTCCTTTGGAGACCTTGGTTTCCTTTGGAGACCTTGGTTTCCTTTGGAGACCTTGGTTTCGTTTGGAGACCTTGGTTTCTTTTGGAGGCCTTTGTTTCCTTTGGAGGCCATAGTTTTCTTTGGAGACCCTAGTTTCATCGGGAGATACAAATATATAGGAATTTTTTTGTGAATAAAACAGTTAACTCCAATAAAATTTCTGCTCACAGTTTGGACATTATTTTGGATTTACATTTTTGAATTTTTACCAACTTAATTTTTTAAAATTAGTTTAAAATAAACATAAATCATATTTACATACATATTAATTTTTGCTATCATAAATCACGCATTTTATACCATAATTAAAACATTATAATACGAATACATTTAGAGACATATCACATACATAATTCCCATAATAAATTCACCTTTATTACATACCATAGCCGAATTTTATTTACTTATCCTAAGAAAAAAAAACTATAAATTCACCACCGATCAAAAAAAATTCACACAAAAATTAAGACAAATTCCATCAAAAAATATGCTGCTAGTGAATGTACTGAATGCTAAAATGCATTTTTTTTCTTCCTATAATTATTTAATTTTTTTTAAACATTATTTTCAATTTCTCAACTAATTGTGTTTAACAAAACAAATCTTAAGAACAAAAAAAAATGCGAAAAACTGCGAAAAACGAACATAATTATCTAATCACATAAAGAACACATAAAAAATATATATTTCTTAACAGCTTTTTTTCTCTTTAAAAAATGTAAAACAGTCCAAAATATCTCAAAAAAAAATACAACGACAACTATAATTATCATAAACTAATGAAGCCTTTAGTTTCTTGTTATGATTTTCTTTGTAAATTTTCCTCATTTTTACATTTACGTTTGTTTCCAAATATCAAATTCATGAATATTTCGAATACAATCAAATAACTCTAAAAATGTGTACGTGATGAGTGGTATATGAAAAAATAAAAAATATATTTTACTAAATCTTACTTTAATTTTTAGTTGCTTCTATATATTATTTTTGGTATCGATGTTGATTTATTTATGAAAGACAAACTTTTTGTTATTGCGGCGAAATCACGAAATTGTGAAAATTCCATCTCCATAAATGAACTAAAAATTACGAAATATCAGTCTGTCCGAAGATATCAAGAAAAAGGGGCTTTTAATAATAGGTTTCTATACAAAAGTGACACGCATTAAAATGCGAGGGCCTATGGTGACCCACTTTGAGGACCTGTAGCACCGCCTCTGTACAGTATACGCGTAGATGGTTACCTAAATTAACTAATACGTCTTCCACTAGCATGGCAGGTTTCGACGGACTCGATTCTCTGGTTAGGTTAGGTTAAGAGTGGCAGTCTGTATAACAGGCTCACTTACACTATACACCACTTGGTTGTTGTTTTTGTAGTAGCTTGTAGACGCTGAGTTGATAATCCTTAAGTCCATTTATATTACAGACTTCGTTCCGGCATATTTCCGATTATCGCGGGAACCTTAGGTTGTTTTAATCTACTCAATGTTGTCCGGTTCGTCTGTTAATTTCAGGGAATGGATGTTATTTGTGTGTTACTGTTTCTATTCTCCTCTATAAGCGCTGCATTTCTGTTAATAGTCATCATGGTGTTATATCTAATTTTGGCTTCCCTGTTGACTTGGGTAATTAGATGATGTTGTAGTGGTAATGCGACCGGCGAGTTATTTTAAGCTGCAGAAACTCGCATTATGAAAACATGAAATGTTGATGTTAAATTTTTCAGTGCCCTGGCTGGGAATTGAACCCTTCGGGATCCAAGTCTAATGCACTAACCACTGAACTACTGAAAGCCACGCCACTTGGTTGTCGAGTTTGGGATCGTCTGCATAGGAGTTCACGAATCTCCTATGACATGGTATAAGATCTTTTCATTCGGATCTGTCTGGTATAAGATTGAAATACTTTTCTACATTTTGTTCCCTAAGTCTAAGCGCAGTACATGCGGCAAATTGCATTGCTCTCTTGTCTAGCGGCATTAAATATAGTATAACAGTTACGAGTAGTTCCCCAGTTTGTGTCGTTCTCAACGCACCAGTGAGACACATAGCAACCATTCACAGAACTTTGTTTAGTATCGCGCTAAAGGTCGATTTGCGCAGAGCTGTCCACTAGACAACAATGCCGTACCGCAGAATCAATAAACAATACGCGGGATCAGTACATAGCGCTACCACAGCCTTTTTTGCTTTTCCCACAATATTGAATATTCACTCATCTTCTGCAGAGGAAGCGGAATATTATTCATGGAGAGGTTCCATAGCAGAGGAGACAGAACACCACCTTTGGCAGTTCCCCTTGCTGACAAATCTATGTTGGTCAGTTGACCTTAAACTAGCTGACATGCGTCTCTTAACACTGTACAACATATACGAACTATTTCCATAATTATGGGTTTCTGACTATGGATTTCACCCATAGATGTGACAGCGCCGCATCTGAGGGACTGTTGTTAAAAGCGCCTTCTATGTCATTGAATGCTACCATAGTGTATTCCTTGAAATGTAGGGACGATTCGATAGTGCCAATATGTCCGAGCATGGTAGATTCTGTAAACTTTCCCTTGTAGACATTTTCGTTCCCCGACAGAAGTTCTGTATCCAGGATTTCCCTAATAAAAGAATCTGAAAGTCTTTTAAGACCTTTTAAGAAAGGAGGATAAGGTAATTGGCCTGAAGTCCTTGGCCTAGTGTGCGATATCTTTCCCGCTTTGGGTAGGATTACTACTTGGCTATCCCTCCATCGATTGGGGATATATGATAGCATGCTACAGCCTTCATAAATTTTCTCCAGCCAGGGGATAATGTACTATAACATTCTCTGCATTTCTACTGGAGTGATGCCATCTGGTCCAGGTGACTTGAAGGGCTCAAAGCTGTTAATAGCCCAGCATATTCTAGATCTCTCTGTCAACAAGCTAGCGACGCTCGCCGTACACTAGTACTCTTGTTGGTCCTGCTGATCATCGGGTTCTGTTAGGGAGTTCCCCGGGAAATGTGTGTCGAGCAGTACATTGAGCGTTTGTCGCAGTTTTTGGTCCAGTTATTTGCCTCATCCTGTATATAAGTATATCCCACTGTACAGGGTGAAACAGATAGAATCTTCCTCAGCCTTGCGGCGTCGGAGACCTTTTCCATTTTGCCACAGAAGGTATACCAAGAGCGTCTTTGCGACTTCCTAAGCTCCTTCTTATAGATCTTGATAGTTGCTCTTTATAGGCATCCCAATCATTAGCGACCCCAGTAGATTTCGCCTTGTTAAATAGCTTGTTGCAGGGTTTTTCCTAGCCCTTAGCTTAGAAGTCCACTATGGTGGTGGTTTAGCTTCACCCTTGTACCTTGTTTGTGGCAGGCTTATTTAAGGGAACTATTGAATGATGTGGTGATATGCTCGACCAGATTATCCAGACCAGCTTTGTCATTCGAATCGTACAGAAGTTTAGGGTTGAGGACTTTCATGAAATTCTTCTCATCCAGGTGCCACTTTGTTTTCCTCATATTTATGTGGACGGTAAGTTTGGGTGCTTTATCGGCGCGTTTAAATTCTATGTAATGGTGATTTCAGAGTGAGTGGTATTTCAGTACATTTCACCCAATAATCTTGACTGACAGCTAGTCAGTAGCGAACGGGACGTCGAGTACTTCCTGTCTATTTTTGTAGCTTTACTGCCTTTGTTACAAATAGCTAGTTTTATGTTTATGAGTTTATTTGTACCCGAAACAATTCTCAGGCGGACCATGGTGGAGGGTACATAAGATTCGGCATGGCCGTACTTAACTCCGCTTTTAGTTGTTTCTATCTCAAACTAAGTTCGAAGATGGGCCGTATTGTTCCACTTATTCTAGTATCTTTCACACAAAAGGTTAATAGTTTGTGAAATCTTCTGTAATTCCACAAATATAAGTAGTAATAGACGTTATCAGTCGTTATCACATTGAGAAAAATGGGCGCCCATTTTGGTACATTCCACACAATAAAAAACATTTTGTACAAAAGGTTAACAGGTTATAACTTTTGTATAAAACATAGAAATACTTGAAATTGTGTGCCCAGTGAAAAGGAGTGCTGTTGCCACGCCCCTTTGGTACCCCCCACACAAAATGGCCAAATTGTATCAAAATTTAGTAGCTCACATCTTTAATACAACTGCACATATGCATTGAAAATTCGGTAGAGTGCAATGTATTTGAAGTAAATAGTGTTCAACGCAAAATAGGCGTAATTGTAAAGACCCTTCTGGAACCCCCCTTACAACAAATGACAGATTCAATCGAACACAACATCCCCATAACTTCTGAAGCAATCATTCAAATGTTGTATTTATGGCTTAAAATAGCATTATTGAGATCTACATCTACACGGGGACTACAACAAAATAAAATGTTGTTTGTATAAACTGCAAAGTTCGGCAAAATTTTTTAGAAAATGTGGTGTTTATGGCTCATATAAGCCGTTTAGGGAGCGACATCTATAGGTGGACTATAACAATGTATGAACCGATTTAAAAAATTTTTACTGTGACTATAACAAAATATGAAGCGATTTGTACAATTTTTGCTGTGATGAATTCTTGTAAAAATTTAATTCAAAATGTAAAGTTTCTGCTAAATTACTTTAAAAATGTGTTATCTATGGCTCAAAATCCATATTTCGGAGCGACAACAACCTGCAACTATAATAAATATTTCTACCAAATTTGATCAACCTAGCTCTATTATTACGCACTGTAGCGTGATTACAACAAACGGACAAGGCTAAATCGTCTTAGAATTTTACGACGATTAAGTACAGGGTTTTCCCATAAGAGTGATATGATTTATTTGAAAAATAAACAAGCTTATTTTTAAAGAAATTCAAAAGTTTTTTTATTTAATGTGAAGTACAATCGATACAATTAAGTTCTAAATAAAACGTCATTCAAATGGCCTCAAAGACTTCGAATTCGATTAACCCAATTTTCCAGCACTTTTTCCACTAAATGGCACGTTCAATATTGACTTGCAAAGCTTGCAAAGAGAGTCTGATTTATTTCGAAAGACCATTCATTCTTGGAGGCCATTCAATATGACAATTTCTTGAAATAATCGAATATCCTAACTATTCTCGCAAAAATGCAATTGTTTCATTTGCCGTGTGGCACGTAGCCACAATCGGTTAATGGCAAAAAGATAGCTCTTAACCAGAGCTAAAATATTGCTCATGGATGTCAAGGTCATAGGTCGACGGGAAAGCGTTTTTTTGGATTTTAAAAAAAATTTACAGCATCATTTTTAAATGTGAACCGAAAGTTTATCTAGCTCCTTAACGGTATGTCGGATCGGGAATCGGTCAATGGCAAAAAGATAGCTCTTAACGAAAGCTAAAATATTGCTCATGGGTGTCAAAGTCGTAGGTCGACTAAAAAGTGTTTTCTTTGAATTTAAAACAAAAAAATGGACTTAGCGCGCGAAAAGTTGCAATTGGAGAACGATTATTTTGATAATAAAACTGAATAATTTGTTAACATTGTTCTTGCGTCTATCTCTCCATGATTAAATTGTAAACACTACTGAATACAATGAAAAACAAATGACAGATCATGACATATTAAAAATGGCCGAAACGTCACCTCAAAATCATATCATCCCTATTGGAAAACCTGTTATATGGAGGTTATATCTAAAGCTGAACCGATTTTCCCTGAATGCTCATTCATGTAATAAGAAACGTCTTTCTGTCGAATTTCGTACTGATCGGATATAAAATACAGGCACTGTAGCGCTTACATGTCAAATCGGGTGTAACAGATGTATGGGGGCTATATATAAATCTGAACCGATTTTCCCCGAATTTGGCAGTGTTAATTCTTGTAATAAGAAACCTCTTTGTGCCAATCGTACTGATCGAATATAAAATACAGTTTCATCATCGCTTACATGTCACATCGGGGGTAACATAAACATATATGGGGTCTATATTTAAATATGAACAGATTTACTGTAAATTTGTATTGCCTCCAAGTGTATTACGAGACCGATTTCCTCCAAATTTACCAGTGTTCGTTCGTGTAATAAGAAACCTCTTTCTGCCGAATTTCGTACTGATCGGATATAAAATACAGTTTTTACAGAGCTTACATGACAAATCGGGGGTAAGATATATATAGGGGCTATATCTAAATCTGAACCGATTTTCCTCAAATTTTGTATTGTCTCTAAGTGTATCACGAGACTGCTCTCTGTCAATTGTTGCACAAATCCGTTCAAAAATGTTGCTTATACAGAGTATATATGTCAAATCGGAAGTACATATATATGGGAGCTATGTGTAAATCTGAACCGTTTTTAACCAAATGCAATAGGGATCCTCTTTGGGCCAAAAAAAGATATGTGTAAAGTTTCGTCGAAATCGGACCATAATTGCGACCTGTACTTTGATTACAAGAATACATGCACAGACGGACGGACATAGCTAAATCAACTCAGTAAGTGATTGCAAATTGATCATAATAATATTTCTTCTCCTTTTTGGTGTTACGAACAAATGCACAAAATTATAATACCCTGTACCAAAGTGTGGTGTAGGGTATAAACAATTTTTAGGTCTCGGACACAAAAAAAACAAATAAAAGCGTTAAGTTCGGCCATGCCGCAGGTGAATGGTTACGGGTACTAATTTAAATTAATTTAAATTTAAATTAAACTTCTAAATTTGAAGTTTTTGTGGCGTTAAGAAGTCAAATATAGAGGGACCTTTGTATGGGGGCTATATAAAAACATAGACCTATGACTACCGTTGCCCGTGTGAAGGATACCGGGTGTAAATAAACCCCGCCCGATCAGTTGAAAATGTGTGGTCTCTATGGCGATAAAAAGTGAAATCGGACAGATGCTATATATGGGGGCTATATCAAAATATGGACCGATATTGCCCATTTGCAATCACAAGTTACCTGCAGCTATAAGGCGTACGAGGGTTGCTATATATATTTCTGGCCTAGGCAACTAAGTGTTGCCTGGCGCCATCTGACATTTCCATTGGAAAGTTTGAAATTTTTTAGCTTAAACGTAATCAGAACGTTTTGACGCACGACCATAATTTGTGTTGTTTACAGTTACTTGAAAAAATCAAATCAAAGCAAAAAAAATGGAATTAACTCGTGAACATTTTCGTGCGATCATTTTTCACAATTTTGACGTGGATTATCACGACAAGAGTGCATTGATGAACTTAAATCTTTGTATGGCGATGAAGCACCATCCTGTACATTCATGCCGTGCGTGAACTGATAATGCAGGATCGTCATGTGCCATACCGTGAGATAGAGGCATCCTTGGGCATTTCTTCCACCAGCATACATTCGATATTGCGTGAACACCTGGCCGTAAAAAAGGTTTGTTCTCGTTGGATCTCGCACAATTTGACAATCGCTCAAAAAAAGGCTCGTGTCGATGGGAGCAAAGAAATGTTGAAAAGATACAATCGCGGTAGCTCAAATGCAGTGTATAACGTCGCCACAGGTGACGAATCATGGATCTATGCGTATGAGCCCGAAACAAAACAGCATTCGACCGTGTGGGTCTTCGAAGACGAGCCAAATTAAACGAAAGTTGTTCGTGGAAGAAGCACTTCGAAGCAAATGGTCGCCAGTTTCTGGGGCAAAACCGAAGCAGCTGTAAAGGCGTTCAAAACCCATGTTTTGGAGGTGAACACACTGTAAACAAAACAACTCGCGCTCAAATGACATAGCGTTCTAAGCGAGGTTATGCTAAAAAATGCCATACTTTCCAATGGAAGTTCCAATTCTCATCTGGCAACACTAGTATTTCCAGGAACCGAAATATAAATAGCAACCCTCGTATCTTTACCAAATTTCACTTTACCACCTAGCTCAAGTATTATATGTAGATTGTAGCGTGATTACCACAGACGGACGGACAGAATGTATATACTTTATAGGGTTTCAGATCAATATTTAGTGGTGTTACAAACGGATTGACAAAATGAATATACCCCCTATCCTATGGTGGAGGGTATAAATTTGTGATTAGTCGAATTTATGCTATAATCCTCAAATTGGAAATGTTATTTCGGAAAATCGTAGATTTTCGATTACTTTCGAGTTGACATAAATATTTCGCCAAAAAATAAATGGCAACCCTCGTAAAATCTTGGACAGTTCTGAGTTGTATTATTTTTTCGTGATTTTTGGTTAATTAAAGAGATGGAATTCGAACTTTTGAACAAATATTTCTTTGCTTTACAAAAAGAAACATATTGTTATGTGAAAGCGATAAACTAGCTTCATGAATTTTCTTGCATTTCTCACATTTTCACATTCCATCAAACACTCTCTTTCTATGAGGAAAATGGAACATTATATAGTATTTGAAAGCCATTGTCTCGAAATCGCTTTTTATCACATACCTGACAATTGAAAAGGTTTTCTTTTTCAACGAAATATGTGAAAACAATTTGCCTATCATCATCATTTTAATTTTCTTTTCTTATGATAATATTCTTTTGTTTTTCAAATAATATATTTATTTAATTTTTAATAACTTTCAATGATATATTGCGCTTATTTCTTAATTTATTTTTAACACTTCTTTTCGCTAACGTATTAATAATATTAATATATTATGTTGTATTTTATTTTTTATTTCTAAAATTTTCTGATATTTTAATAACACAAAATCGTATTTATCTTTTGTAAATATATTCAATTTTCCTTTAAAATATATTTACTCCCCCCCCCCTCTCTTTCTCTTTTTAAACAACGTCCATTATTTCTAATCACTTAAAATGCATATTTTTTCCCCCTAAAAAGAATTTTTGTTAATAAATAGTTTACATTTTAAATGTTGAAAAATATATACAAAACTTTTGGTTTCTTTTTGTAATATTTCCTTTCGAACACCAACCAACCAAAAAAAAAAAAAAACTACAGACATGAAAAAAGTTATTTTCTCTCTCTTTATATATATTAAAATAGAAATAAAATACAAGAATCTTTTCTATGATTTGATATATAAAATGTGACACCCAGCTGTTTTGATAACTCAGTCAATCAGCTTTTCGAAATAAAATTTCGAAAAAAAAACTTCTAAAAAAAATAAAAACCAAAACGACAAATAAACAAAGTAGCCAAAAAAGTTTAAGTTCTTTTTCTAAATTGGTATCTTTTGAGATGGTCCTTGTTGTACATTCGCTATTTATGAAAAAAATATGATTTTTTCGAATTTTTTTTATTTTTAATTCTTTTTTTTGGAGTTTAATTATTAAGCTTTTTTACCGATTCAGTTCGTGTTCAATTTTTTAGTTTGTTTTTTTTTTTTATTAACGAAATATATTTTTGCGGGGTTTAACTGCAAAATGTTAATTGTATGACATTGAAAAAAATAAGAAATAAAAATCTTGACAAATAAATAATTTCGATTTTTAATTACGTTTTTTTAATTTCTTCTCTTTTTTTATTTTTGTATTTTTTCTCATTGTGTTCTTTCGTACAAAACTTGAACGTTATCATTAATCGAAAAAATATTAATTAACCACACAAAATTGCGCGGATCGCTGCAAAAACTACACTCAAAATCGTATTCATACAAAAATACGTCTTTACCAACAAAAAAAAAAATTATAAATTAAATAAAAAATACTTCCGATTGGTTTTCTCCTCTACTCTTCCTACGCCTTCCAAACATATGTTCAACACTTGAACCTGCAAAACTCAAAATTTCGATATCCATCAAAAAAAAAAATATATATCTTCTTCTTCTTCTCTTCTCTGAATTTCCACAAACAAAAAATCGTATCATCACAAATCCACAAAAGGACTTTGAGGTATTAATTTTTATAACAATTCCAATATTCTGTTAAGCAAAAAAAAAATTAGAATTAAAAAGAAAAACTAAAAAAAATACATACAAACCTAAAAAAACAACAACCTTAAGTTTTGTTACATTTATAAATTGTTTAAGCAAACTGTTTTGATTTGTTTTCGTTATAAAAGATACCCCTCTTAATTATAATATAAACCGTTTTAATACCCCCACCCAAAGCAAACCCAACCCAAAAAAAAAACGTATCTTATTAAGTTGTGTTCTCTTCTTTTTTGTTTTTGAAATAAATTTGTAGTTGATTTTTAAAATTAAACCAACAACCTATCAAAATAATCGTTAATGCGCTTTTGTTTTTGGTCTGAAAATCCATTTTCCGTTTTAGTTTAGTTCTATTTCCGTTTCCGTTCTTCTTTTCCCTCTTCCGTTGTTACTTCTTTACGTTCTCCTATACTGAGACTACAAAAATGCATTTGAACTGACATTATAAGAAATTGAAAAAAATAATAATAATCATAAAAAAATTGTTCTATTAGTTATTGTTCTTTACAAAAGAAAAAGTAATTTCTTGTAACTGTTTTTTAAGTTTACATTTTTTAAAAACATAAAATCTTTGGCAAAATTTCCCATTTTGATTTTTGTCTTTCTACTGAAGTTGTTGCGTTGATTATTTGTGAGATTAGGGCAAAAACCCGCAAAACAAGACAATAACAGAAACAAACAAACAAATAAACAAACAAAAAAAAATCTGAACTCTATTCATGTCACCAAATTTACCAATTTTGATTAAACCACTCGCCACCACTCACCACCGCCACACATATTACACAAAATAAAAAGTCACGCCATCACTTTAAATTTATCGTTTCCGTTTCGAAATTGTTTACAACTTTTTGTGTTTTTTTTTGTTTGTGTTTACGTACGTTAGTGTTATTATTTAATTGTATGTATATCATAAATGTATAGATGTACGTAAACAGAGTAGTGACAATTCCGCGCGCAGTTCCACTTTAACCGCAGCAAATATCCTAGACATAAATAAGTGAATCCCACGAACAATCAAGTGACAATCGCAGTTTATAATTAGTCCTCATGTTGTACATAATAAATTATTTATTTTTAAATTTCAGCATAATTTTCCACTGAAAAAAAAATTGCAAATCTTTTTAGTTGTATGGAATCGATTTTAAATGCCCTGCCAGAAAACCCCTTCATGTGATCTATGAAATTTTTCATTGCACTAATGAAAACTGACATTTGGCTTTGGGTCAATATGTATAGAGTTTCATTGATGCAATGAAAAACGTTACACTGAACAAAAAAATTAATGTAACATATTTTGTAGAATTGATAAAAAGAAAAACTTCGTAGAGGTATAGCAACATTTTATCCATTTACAATGACATAATATTATAACAATATCGGTAGCATATTAACTACATACGATATATCTCAACATATGCCACGAGTAGTTTACCTGGATATATAACCCATTAACTCTCCGAAACGAATGAGAATTACCCCTGAAGTCCCACATTCCTTTAATAAAATATAAACATTAGAAAAAGAAAACTATCATTGAAATCTGTTCATTAATGCATTTTAACTGATTCATTGTTACACAGGAAAGTTACATTAATTATAAATATGGCCATTTTCATGAAACTGTTTCGTTGATGCGATTAAATCCTAAAGGGTTTTCCAACAAGAGGTGTTATTTTGAATCACCCGGTATTTCGGTAGCTGTCACTTTTGAAGCTTTTATTCTTTGACATTTGACAAGTAGAAACTACGCCATTACTAACCAGTAAGGAAAGGCTAAAGTCGGACGGGGCCGACTATATAATACCCTACACCACTCTCGTAATATTGAATAACTCTGATATAAAAATTTTGTAATTCATGTATAATTACATAAATTTACTTTTGGGACATTTTATACTTAAATAATACCCTGTACCACAGTGTGGTATAGGGTATAAAAACGATGGGATCTAAAGAGCCAAATCGGTTGAAACATATATATGGGAGCTATAGCTAAATCTTTACCGATTTTCTTTAAATTCGGCAATGTTGGTTCATGGATCAAGAAACTCTACCATTCTAAATTTCAAAACGATTGGATGTAAAATATAGCTTCTATAGAACTAAAGGGCCAAATCGGCCGAAACATATATTTTGGAGCTATAGCTTAATCTCAACCGATTTTCTTCAAATTCTGTAGTGTTGGTTCATGGATCAAGAAACTCTACCATTCTAAATTTCAAAACGATTGGATGTAAAATACAGCTTCTTCAGGACTAAAGAGCAAAATCGGACGAAACATATATATGGGAGCTATAGCTTAATCTCAACCGATTTTCTTCAAATTCGGTAGTGTTGGTTCATGGATCAAGAAACTCTACCATTCTAAATTTCAAAAGGATTGGATGTAAAATACAGCTTCTACAGGACTAAAGGGCCAAATCGGACGAAACATATATATGGGAGCTATAGCTAAATCTTAACCGATTTTCTTCAAATTCGGTAGTGTTGGTTCATGGATCAAGAAACTCTACCATTCTAAATTTCAAAAGGATTGGATGTAAAACACAGCTTCTACAGGACTAAAGAGCAAAATCGGACGAAACATATATATGGGAGCTATAGCTAAATCTTAACCGATTTTCTTCAAATTCGGCAATGTTGTTTCATGGATCAAGAAACTTTACCACTCTAAATTTCAAAACGATTGGATGTAAAATACAGCTTCTACAGGACTAAAGGGCCAAATAGGAGGAAACATATATATGGGACCTATAGCTAAATCTTAACCGATTTTCTTCAAATTCGGTAGTGTTGGTTCATGGATCAATAAACTCCACCATTCTAAATTTCAAAACGATTGGATGTAAAATACAGCTTTTATAGGACTAAATGGCCAAATCGGACGAAACATATATATGGGAGCTATAGCTAAATCTTAACCGATTTTCTTCAAATTCGGTAGTGTTGGTTCATGGATCAAGAAACTCTACCATTCTAAATTTCAAAATGATTGGATGTAAAATACAGCTTCTTCAGGACTAAAGAGCAAAATCGGACGAAACATATATATGGGAGCTATAGCTAAATCTTAACCGATTTTCTTCAAATTCGGCAATGTTGGTTCATGGATCAAGAAACTCTACCATTCTAAATTTCAAAACGATTGTATGTAAAATACAGCTTCTTCAGGACTAAAGAGCAAAATCTGACGAAACATATATATGGGAGCTATAGCTTAATCTCAACCGATTTTCTTCAAAGTCTGTAGTGTTGGTTCATGGATCAAGAAACTCTACCATTCTAAATTTCAAAATGATTGGATGTAAAATACAGCTTCTTCAGGACTAAAGAGCAAAATCGGACGAAACATATATATGGGAGCTATAGCTAAATCTTAACCGATTTTCTTCAAATTCGGCAATGTTGTTTCATGTATCAAGAAACTCTACCATTCTAAATTTCAAAAGGATTGAGTGTAAAATACAGCTTCTATAGGACTAAAGGGCCAAATCGGACGAAATATATATATGGGAGCTATATCTAAACCTGAACCGATTTCAACCAAATTCAATAGCGGTCTTAACAGCTGCGAAATACTCTAAACTGCAAAATTTCAGAACGATCGGAGTGAAATTGCGACCTGTAGTCGACGAACAACTTTACATCGACAGACGGACGGACGGACAGACGGACAGACGGACAGACATGCTTAAATCGACTCATCTAGTGATTCTGAGTCGATCGGTATACTTGAAGGTGGGTCTAGCTGTTTTATTTTCAGGTGTTACAAACATCTGCCGTGAAACAAACTTATAAAGGGTGTCCCAAGAAGAGCGCAATTTTTTAATCTCGCAACATTCGAAGTGTCATTGTTTGACATTTGAATAATTGTTATTGTTTGTTAGTAGAAGGTACGAGGTTAGTAAAAATGGAGCGAAGGGAGCGAAGGGAGTTCGTTAATTGGGTATTGGAGAGACAACATGAAAATGCTGATTTTGCCGATAAAATCATCTTCAGTGACGAGGCCCATTTTCATCTTGATGGCTTCGTCAATAGGCAGAATTGTCGCATTTGGGGTGCGGAAAATCCTCGAGTGATTCACGAGAAGCAAATGCATCCTCAACGTGTCACTGTGTGGTGTGGTTTTTGGGCTGGAGGAATCATTGGACCTTTTTTTATGAAAATGAGGCAGGTCAAGCGCAAACAGTCAATGGTGTTCGGTATCGTGAAATGATAACCAGTTTTTTCTTGCCTAGAATTGAAGAAATGAATGTGGAGGGCATGTGGTTCCAACAAGACGGCGCCACATGTCATACAGCCAGAGAAACAATTCAATTGCTGCAAAAATTGCGCTCTTCTTGGGACACCCTTTAATACCCTGTACTACAAAAATGGTGCAAATCTTGCAGTCACTGTTCGCAAAACTAAAGCATTTTTAATGAGGCCCATTTCCACTTCGGTGGCTACGTCAACATGCAAAATTGTCACATCTGGGGCTCGGAAAACCAATGAGTTATTGTTGAGAAGCCTCTCCATCCTCAACGTGTGACTGTTTGGTACGGTTTACGGTGCGGTGGGGTCATTGGACCCCACCGCACCGTAACAAATTTTAACAAATTTGTGCATAAGTTTGATTGATTATTAACAATTAAGGCACTTTAACGAAAAACGTTTTGTCGTTTTTGCTGTTTAAGCATCAATGAAATTTTTTTGCAATTCACAATATATAATTTTTCGAAAATGAGGTTGGATCAACTGTTACGGTGAATGGATTGCGCTATCGAGAGATGGTCGGAGTTGGATGGTATTGATCTGGACAACGTTTACTTTCAACAAGACGGCGCTACGTGCCACACAAGCAACGAAACCATTGCTCTGTTACGGGAAAAGTTTCCTGACCGTGATATCTCTCGAAGTGATGGCCCCCTTTGGGGCCACGTAAAAGATAAGGTCTACGCCAACAGCCCAGCGTCGATTGAAGACCTCAAAGATAGAATTCTTGACGCTATCGAGGACATAGGGCAGCCCCTTTGCGATTTGGTTATGGAAAATTTCATGAAAATGATATGGTCCTGTAAGCGTGGTCGTGGTAGCCATTTGGCTGATGTTGTTTTTCATTTATAACGGCATACCTTCCTCTTTATTATGAAATAAACATCCGATTATTTATCTCAAACAATGAAATTTTTCTTTGAATACCAAAATAACACCTCTTGTTGGAAAACACTTTACATTGCCTTTTGTCGAATGTGAAAGTATAATTAAAATCATTAAATCTTAAGGAGAAACCCTTTATTTTATAAATAATTTGGGCCAATGCAATAATTTAGGGTAAAAAGAATGTAACTGATCCATACTCGTACATATACTCGTACATTGGTCGTCTCTGGAAGTGCGGTCAATTACAAATGCTGTAATTTTGTCAATTATGTTTTTCTTAAAAACTTCAGTATATCAGTGTGATTTTATGTTGTCCCGTTCTCTGCAAATATCAATATTTAAGGCATTGAACATGAAGAGCAATCTTTTTATACCCTCACCTTAGAGAGGAGGGTATATGTATATCATTTGCTACGAGAGTAACACATCGATGGAGTGACCTAAGATCTCAAGTACGTTTGGTGGAAATTCGATTTATGTAATTTTAAATCATTTGAGCAATATCGGTCCGTCCGTCTGTCTGTCTGCTGACTGATGCGCACGATAACTCTCGAAGGCACTAACCGATTGACTTTAAATTTAGTATGCGTTTATAACACTGTGCAACAGTTAAAAAAAATACACGGACTTGACAGTGTTGTTTCGATTCTATTACCAAAGGGTAGTATAGGGTGGAGCGAGGTAATTTGCTGTTTTGCCTCAGCCTACAGTGCAAAAAACAAATTCCCGCGTTCCACCCTGTATAACCCTATACTCGGTTTGGCGAAATTGGTAACTAATTTTTTATATGGGCCTCGAAAGTTTCTGGAAATCAGTGGGCCCCTCGTAAAAGGTGTCATCAGCTTTTGTCCAACAACTAATTCAGACATGGTGAGACCGCTTAACTGTATTTGGCAATAATGTAGCTAAGAATATGCTGAACAAAGTAACATTAATATTTTAAGCGAAAAAATTTTTTCCGTTAATTTTTTTTGAAGAATTGAAGATAAAAAATATTTTTTTATCACTTTTTTCAGCATTACTTTCAGGTACTCGAAATTTTTCATTAACAATGTTTGGAAAGTTGTAGCCAACGTAAATCTGACCAACTTTTTTGATCATATGAATACAATCTGAACGTATCTAGGCACCCTAAATAGCTCAAAATCCACATTGTACCTCAAAAATGTTTGTATTTTACTATTATGTAACAAAACTATTTTTTTGGTGTAGGGTATGTTCAGCAATTTTATAGAAAATATTAAGGCCAATACGAGTATTTTTGCGGAAAATATTAACGTACTAGCTCCCCCAAGTAACTGTAATTATTGGCCCCATTTTAACAAATCGTAAAAAACCACCCCTTTAAAATAGGAGGGCGGAGATGAAATGTTCTACAAAAATGTTGGCCATAAAATTTTACTAGGTTAGGTTAGGGTGGCAGCCGTATTTTTTCTTATACAAGTTCACATGTGTAGACCAGTTCAGGTCCCTAGTGTTACCACGGGCTGAAAGGACCCTCATCGAAACCAACCTGTTTGATATACAAATTTATCGATAGTACGAATATCGGTACTGGAATGATCTGTTAGGCGGCCTAGAAAGGCCGACCCCAGTATGTCCAGTCGTCGTTTACTCAGAGCGGGGCAGTCGCATAGCAAGTGCTCAATGCTCTCCACTTCTTCCTCATCTCCACAGCTTCTGCAGAAGTCATTACCCAATCTTTTGGCGTGTTCGCCGGTCAAGCAGTGTCCCGTCAGAACTGATACTAACGTAGACAATCTTTGCCTCTCTAGTGCGAGGAGATATTTTGATCTTCTCAGGTCATACCTTGGCCAGATTTGTCTAGCTACCCTGCAGGTGCCGATTTCTGTCCATCTTTCGTTGGACTGCCTGATCTCCTCTTGCCTAAGCCAAAGCTTGCACGTGGATAGTGGCGCACCAATATATGCAAATTCTTCGAGAATTTGTAATGTCGTCCCTTTCTTAGTAAGTTCATCGGCTTTGCAGTTCCCCGGGATACAAGTTATCTCTCTTAGCCTAAACTAACCTAGATAAGTAAGTAACAAAACTATCGTGAGAAATACAGAGCAAAATTTAGCATCAGTGATGGTTTTGAGGCTGTCAACGCTTTAAAGATTGCTCTTCGTCCAGAATGGAACAAAAATAATATAAGGCCACATTCGTACAGACACAATGCTTTTATCCACTCTAAATATACTGAAGTTTTTAAATACAAATATCGAAATTAATAAAAATACAACATTTTTACATGAAAGTAGCCCAAAAAATAAGCACTTCTGCATCAAGTTGGCTCTATTAATAATTTAATGGCCATACGATTTTTATTTGCTCAAGGTAGATTCCGTACGGAATACCTCGTTTGTGTCTGAAGCAAAGTTGTAGATATTGAATAGGAGAATAAGATAACAAGTAAGAAAGTTTCAGTCGGGTAAACCGACTAAGGTATACCCTCACTTTGTGAGTAATGTAATATTGAATATTACTCGAATTATTCTGTCAATTTGTGTGGGAGGTACCAGAAGGGGTTTATCAAATACACCTTTTTTTTGCTGAACATTAGATACTTTAAATTCATTGCACTGTGCTGACTTATAAGCATTTATGTGCACTGGTATAAACGTTATGAGACATTAAATTGTGGTATGATTTGGGCATTTTGTGTGGGAGGTACAAAGAGGGGCGTGGCAATAACGCCCATTTTTCACAGGGCTATAAACACTATAAAAACATTACACTGTACAAAATTTCAAGTATTTTTATACACTGGTTTTAATGTTATAAGCTGTTAACTTTTGGTGCAAAATGGTGCATTTGTGTGGGAGGTACCAAAAGGGACGTGGCGACTTCGCCCATATTTCTCGAGTTGATAACGACTAATAAGCTAATACTATGTGTGAAATTTCAAAAGATTCGAATAAGTAGTATAGCAGTTATTAAAGAATCAATATTTCACAACATTTTAACCCTTTGTGGGGGAGGTACTAGAAGGAGTGGACCAATATGGCCCATCTTCGAACTTAGCCGGAGATAGAAAAAAATATTACCACATACCATATTTGAGGTCAATCGGTTACTCCTTTCGAGAGTTATCGTGCGCACCAGCCAGCAGACACACAGACAGACAGACAGACGGACGGACATTGCTCATTCGACTTAAAATGACCCAAAACGGTATATACCATTTTCCGTAGCAAATGATATATACCCTCGTCACACTAAAGTGAGGGTATAAAAATATGCGGAACAAACCTACCCGAAAAAAGTGCATCCAGTACCTTCAAAATCGCAAAAATGCCTGCTCAATAACTGGATTACAAATCCACAAATATGCTGTTTTTTTGGAGGTGCCTGTATACAATACCGTAGGGAAATGCTATACTGAAAATGCAGAACATGAAACACAGAAGAAGTGGACGCTGAATTGCTCTTCTCTTTGCTCGGGCGAACAAGGAGAGAGGTTCCACCAGGTGACTAGCCAGTGGAAAAGCGATTCAAAGCCAAAGAGTTAGATGCATTGCTTGCGGAGGTTTGTTGGTGGTGTTCTAAAATTTTGCAGTTTGAAGATGAAAGAACCGAAGATGAAGATGACACTGAAATTGGTGGACAAACTGAACAAAACATGCCATATTGAATATTATGTCTAACTCGGATGATGATGCAGATTCAAAAGACTCATGGGCATTTTTGCGATTTTTAAGGCACTGGATGCACTTTTTTCGGGTAGGTTTGTTCCGCATATTTTTCTCTTATTCTCCTATTCAATATCTACAATTTAGCTTCTGAAACAGAAGAGATATTCCGTGCGGAATCTACCTTGAGCAAATAAAAATCGTGTGGCCGGGATATAACCGTGTTAAAATACATATGTATATAAAAAAGTTCTAAAAAGCCTCCCTGACAAAAAAAATCGTATGGGCATTAAATTATTAATTGAGCCAACTTAACTAAACGAATGATGCAGAAGTTCATGTGTTGTCCCAAAATCACTGTGCTATTTTTGTTTCGGAGAAATTAGATTTGAAACTTTTATGTCATTTGAGCACTGTACGCGTATGCGCAGAGAGAACGATTTGGTTGTGACAATTAGAATTGTTGTCTACCGAAAATAGTTTGCCTGCTGAAACATTGTATTTTAATTGTCCTGACAATCAATTGAGCCATATAACAAAAAATGGTTAGTGTTATAATTTTACTGTAATATGTTTGAGAAAAAAAGGTAGATACATTTTTTGTTTGTGCAAATATATGTATATTATTTACATTCCGACTGAAATGTTTGAAAATCGCTTTAATTAATATTAATTTCGCTGCTTCTATGCAGATTAAAAAATAAAACAAAAAAAGTCATTTATGTGATTTTTCACTTTATGAAGGGTTGTTAGATTCGAATTCGTTACGACCATGGGATAGACTAATACTAAATTTTTGATAAAGTTCTAAATTTTTTTCCTCCTAGAACACTCTTTAAGTCGCTACTTTCATTTGTATATTAAAATATATATAGGTTGAAAGCGAATTGGTAGCAAATACATAATACATCCCCCCTCACCTTAGAGAGGAGGGGATATTGCTACGAGCCAAAAGTATAACACATCGAAGGAGTGACCTAAGACCCTAAATATGTTTTGCGAAATCCGATTTGGGTCATTTTAAGTCATTTGAACAGTCCGTCCGTCCGTCTGTCTGCTGGCTGGTGCGCAGGATAACTCTCGAAAGTTCGATTGACTTCAAATTTGGTATGCGGTAATATTTTTCTCTATCTCCGGCTTAGTTCGAATATGGGCCATACTCCTTCTAGTACCTACCCCACAAAGAATTAACTTTTAGTGAAATATTGATTCTTTAATACCTTCTATACTACTTACTCGAATCTACTGAAATTTCACACATACTATTAGTTTGGTAGTCGCTAACACGTCAAGAAAAATGGGCGAAGTGTTCACTGCCTTTTTGGTACCTCCCACACAAATAGACCATTTTGCACCAACGGTTAACTGCTTATGACTTTAATATAAGTTCATACGAATACTAGAAATTTTGTACAGTGTAATGCTTTTATAGTACCTAGAGTCTAGAGAAAAGTGGCTGTTCATGGCATGCCCCTTTTGGTACCACCCACACAAATGGACTATTTTGTACCAAAAATTACCAGCTTATAACTTTAATACCAATGCATACAAAATCCTGAAAATTTCGGACAGTGTAATGCTTTTATAGTACCTAGAGTCTAGAGAAAAGTGGCTGTTCTTGGCATGCCTCTCTTGGTACCACCCACACAAATGGACTATTTTGTACCAAAAGTTAATACATTTTAACTTTAACACCAGTGAATATAAATACTTGAAATTTTGTACGATGTAATGCTTTTATAGTATCTTGAGTCCAGAGAAAAGTGACCGTTATTGACACGCCCCTTTTGTTACCTCCCACAGCTTTTAACTTAAATAGCAGTACATACTTTAAAGTTATTAAATGCAATCTAAATTGATACTAATTGAATTAAAACAACAACAAAATTAATTTACGAATATTTTTTTGGGGCTCAAGGTGAGGGGATTCTTAAGTCGGTTTACCCGACTAAACTTTTATACTTGTTTTTTTTTCTTGTTTTACTTTTAATACAAATATCGCAAACACTTTTAAACAAACAGTAAATAACACAAATCGCTATAAACACGTTCCACACAAAAAGAAAAAAATCTAAATTCTTACCTTAATTTTTAGTTTGCTTGTGTAGTTGAGTTTTACTGTCTATAGCATACAAAATCTAAAAATAAATAAAACAAAAATGAAAAATTCACACCCTATAATACTATAGCATACTCCTTATATAAAAAATAAAAAAAAAAATACAATAAAGTTATAGATTTGTAGTTGAACATTTTTTTATGAAGAATAACAGAAAATCCAACAAAACGCAATTGCTTTGCGCCAAAACAAAAAAATGCAATCGAAAATGAAAAAATGCTTAGGACAAAAAAGCATGAAATTTACGAGCATTTATCGCCGAATGGAAAGGCAAATCCCGTAGGCTGCAAAACCCCAGGCACAGTGGTTGGAAAATGATTTAATTATGACCACTAATTGTTATCATTTTAAGGTACAAGCAAAGAAAATAATATTTTTGGCAGTAAAGAACTTGGTTTTTCGGCAAACGAAATTTCTTGTTTTTTTTTTTAACTAAAAATTAATGCTTTCAAAAATATTTTTATTGACAACAAAGGAAATGTTTCTTGTCGGGAATAAGCCTTTTTATTACTCCTAGGTGTTTTTAACAAGTGTTCAGAGAACACTAAGGTTATTTATTTTGTTAACCTTTAATGTTCGCGAACGGTACCACTACGATAACGTACCGTTCTTAGAACACGACGAAAGGTATCACTACGATAACGTACGGTTCATAGAACAGTATCACTACGTCGTAGCGATACTTCTTTTTTATATTCGACACCACAGGTCGCAAATATGAAACAATCTTAAGGAAAATTGGTACAGAGTTATTTCTTAACCCAGGGATGGGGGCTATATTAAAGTATAGACCGATATGTCTAATTTTCACTAGGCACGATTGAATGTAATACACAGTAAAAATATTTAAATTTCAGCATGGTCGGTTAAAAAATGCGCTCTCAAGTGCGTAAATATGTCTTATCGAAAGGGACCTTCGTATGGGGGCTATATCAAAGTATGGACCGATATGCCCCATTTTAAATAGGGATCGTCCCTGGTTTAAGAAATAACACTGTACCAATATTCATTAAGATTGCTTCATATTTGCGACCAGTGGTATCAGGGACGTATCCAGGATTTTGGTTCGGGGGGGGGGCCAACCTTTTTTTCCATAACAAAGATAAACAATTAAAAAATTGCGTTTATGGTGTAGATAATGGAAGTTAAGTTCCTTAGTTTTTTATTCGAATTTTATTCCTAAATATAAATGTGTACTTTAGTAGGAGATCAGTAAAACTTTTTATAATAAAATACGTAAGAGTTAAAAATGTAATCTTCGATTTTTTGAATGAAATATATCAATTATTTCATCGATTTTGACTTCATCTTTGTATATAGACATCAAAGCCAGATAAGACAGCCTTTCTCCTTCCATTCTGTTCCGGAGATAAGTTTTTATTCTTCTTAACGTCGAGAAACTTCGCTCAGTAGATGCCGTTGTCACAGGTATTGTGGCCAGTATCTGCAAAAGGGTAAAAACGCTTGGGAACATGTCCTCATCACAAACTGAAATAGCATCTAATGCATTTGATGGCTTATCATTCTTCTGCTTCCAATAATCAATCCATATACTTATTTCAGCTAAAACAGATTTTGATGAATTTTTTAAATCGTTTTTGTAAAAAAGTGTGACTCCTTCGAAATCTTCCTTTATTAGATTTACAACTCGTATCGGAACGACATTAAAAAGACTTGTAATTATAGCTTCATTTTCGGAAAATCTATTATTTAAATGTGATATTACTTCGTCCAGATATGGTATGACCAATGTTGTCCTAAAATACGCCTTGACATCTGAACCAGGAATATTAGCCCTATACTTTTGAGTATACTACTCTTCTAGGTAGTGCAGCTTCTATTCCAAAACTTCTTGCAAGTTGTGTGGATTCTTCAAACAGTCTTCAGTCACTTAATTTAGTCATTGCCAATTTTATGATTTCGTAAGCCTTTATTATATCTAGGTTAATCGTTTGCAAATACCGTGATAAGTTCTGTATAATGGCCAATATAAATATTACAAACTCATTCCATCACTGCAACCTACATGTTAAAAAGGTAGATAGATAAGAAATCATAAATGTAATTTTAACTTAATTTTCGCCATATCTGGTTATCATAAATTTAAAGCCAAACAATATTACACCGGTCGACAAAAAAAAATTTTTCTTGGATTTCTGTTTTAATGCATAGATTCTGATTCTAGACGTCCAAAAACGTCAAAATCTCCAATCTTACCTTTTAAAGTTTGTTTTTGTAAATTTGACATCGATAAGAAAGTTTTAAAGTTAAAACCTTACTAAATTAGCTATAACTTTTTAAATTATGCATCGATTTTCTTCGGAATGGGCTCGTTTAATTCATGACCGAACATACTTTACGATAAAATCATAGAAATATAACATTTGTTCATTTTTAGATTGTTTTATGGGAGTTTTATTTTAAAAATATTAAAATTTATCAAAAGATCACATTTTTTGCAATATTTTGTAATACGCGTATATCGCCGAAACCGCTGAACGGATGGAAAATCGTATTATATGAAGTTGAAGGCTACTTAATATTTAATTCTTTAAAACTTTCCTCAACCAAATCGGATAAATGGTTCTCGAGTTATGCCACTATATGTGGTTCAACCACTAATTTCTCTCCATATCACAGCTTATCGCGAGAATTTAAAGAGACAACCCTTTAGGCTAAGAAAAAAGAGAGGTTGAACCACATATTATGGCATAACTAGAGAACCATTCATCCGAATTGGTTCAGGTAAGCTTTACAAACTTCCGAATTAAGTAGCCTTCAACTTCGCACAATACAATTTTCCATCCGTTCAGCGGTTTCGACAATATCTTACAAAGTATTTCAAAAAATCATATTTTTTGAGAAAATTTTAATAATTTTTAATAAAAGCCTCATAAAAACATCTAGAAACGCATAATTGTCATATTTTTGTGATATTATCGTAAACTCTGAAAGGTTATGAATAAATTGAGACCATTTCGAAGAAAACCGATGCATAATTTAAAAAGTTTTAGCGAGGAAACCATGGTCTTTTCTTATTTTTAGTTGTTATTACTTTTACTGTTACCATTTTTTACGCTTTTGTATTGTTTTTTAACGGCCTTCCAAATATTTTTCGTGTTTTTTTGAGTGATTTTGAAAAATTTTAAACAGTTATGCCTATGTTCACTATATAATGCTATTTTCACTCTGGATACGTCCCTGAGTGGTATGGAATATAAAAAAGAACGGAACGCTAAACGTAGTGATACTGTTAGTGTTCTGTTCAAAAGAACAGTATCACTACGACGTAGTTGTAAGGGTTGCGATACTGTTCCGTTCGCGACAAAGGAACGGTACAGAACGCTAAGGAATCGTTCCATAGTGTTTTTTTCCGAACTCTGCTTTTAACTAGTTTTCAGGAGAGACAGAAACCGGGCCATTTCGTCAAATCGCGATTTATTTGATATCTCAGATTTTCGTATTTTCCTTTAATTATTTACCACTAATATATCATAACCAAAATCGTGTACGTGAAAAAGCCAAGACGTGGTAAATGGTTTTCAAGAAAATTAACACATTGGATATTTTGTTTGGAGCATTTTAAATATTAATAAAAGAAAAAATGTACGCACAGTTTTGGTATTTTAATGTTCACAGCATGCCTCAAGCAATCGAAAGTTGGCCTTGATTAACGGCAAAAACTGCTAATGAAGTTTTGTTCAGAATTATCCCCACTACGTAACAATGAAGAGATCAAAATCTGATCAGCTTCCTTTGGCGAGGTATCGCGATAAAAAATATTTTTAATCAAAAACCTCCACCTTTTTACATTGAATCGTGGAAATTTAAAATTTTAACATAATATTCCATAAATATGAGTATGAATGTACGTCGTTTTATAATGTACATGATATTTGCAATATTATTATATTGCGTATTTTACAACCATGAATTTCAACCATAAATTCGACTCAAACCACCAAATTTTTACAACATTGTCATAGCGAATTTAGTAAGATCAATAAACATGCATTCTATGATCTATGTGGACATATATATGGGTACCAGCATTTCCGCCAGAATTATTATACCCTCACTTTAGTGTGACGAGGGTATATATCATTTTACTATATAATGCTAAAATTGGTCAATGACAGTTTGGGAGATATGAAAAACGACTACAACTCCTTCTTCAACAAAAAATGTATAATAATTTGGTAGGGATTTACAATGTGTGCCTTTCGCTTATCTCCCAAACATCCTTTGACCACTTTTTCCTAGAACTGACCGTACGAGATATAGTATTATATTGTAAAATAATTCAGAACTTAATTCTTTTTGTTCAAAATTTATTTGTGAGTGATATTTATCGCGGCAATGCTGATATAAATCAATTCCTCAGAGGTCATAGAACGCAAAGTATATTAATCTTATTAAATTCGGTATAATAGTTTTGAAAAATTTGGCCGTGTAAGTCGATTTTATGGATTACACAAAATTCGCAATATAAAAACATTGCAAATATCGCAGACGTTACAAAGCGTACTACAAATGATCATGTTTAAGGGAAATTGTGTTACAGTTCTAAATTTCCGCGTTTTTCTTTACATATCAAAGCAATTTAGTTTGTTTTGAGTAAATGAAGTGTTTTCGCGATATTTCGATCCGATTTTGATCTATTCATAGTCGAATAGAGGGGATGATTCTGAACAAAGCCTCATTAGTTGTCTTTTGGCGTGAATCTAAGCCTACCTTCTGTCCCTTGGGACACGCTGTTCCTACAACACATAGGAGTTTTTGTCGGAGCATTTCTATAGAGGGGGATACACATATGAGTTTTAGGTAACTTCGGAACCGGTGAAGTTAGCACAAAATGCTTTGGTGGGTAGTCATATAACCGCAAGGACTTTCTAATTCGACAATAAAAATTTCGACAAATCGAAAAATTACACGTACATATCGGCGCACCGACTATGTCAATATTATCAACTAGCTGACCCGGTGCGCTTCGCTGCCCTCAAAGTGAGTTTCAGTGAAATAGAACCAAATGCTATGTTGACACTCTTGATTTAATTGCACAAATTTCGTGTAGTGCAATACACCTTGGGAGGCTACGTCGCTCATTCTCCGTTTTTGGGGCAAATAGATTGCTGAGAAATACAGTCGTACCAATTAGTGCAATAAATCTAACAGTATTTATTTTTTCTATAACGATGCCGCATGCGCGTAGTCACGCCCTCTAACTTTGAAGGCACTTAAATACTAAACACACTTGGTCAAGCGTCAATCTGGATATAATGGTCTCCAGTTATTTCGTTTTCAGCAAGCGTGTCGTATGCACAGATACTTCCACTGATCAGCTTTTTAATCAGATGCCGTAGAGTGCTGTCAACAGCATCCACTATAAACTTCAAGACGATGAGTGCAACGCCTCTCTATATTTCGTTATGAGTACTTTGTCTATCGACACTATTTTCACGCAAATTTTCTAAACTGTCCTGCAATGATATTGGACATTTTTTAAATTCACATCTCGGGTTGTGTGGGCGGCGCCAAGGCCTTATCACTCTCTTTTGCAAAGATATCGCCTCAATACTATTTCAAATATTGCGTCCTACATTTTTTATTTATATGGGAGTGTCATGTCAACTGTTTCCATCGTCCCTGTTTGTAGCTCCATCACCCCTACTGGTACCAATGCCGAACAGCCAAACTTCGAAACTGATATAGTGATCGAAATAATGAATTTTGAAATTTCAGGTTATGGTTTGGTTCAATCACAGGTTGTGTCGACGTTGCCACGCCCACTGTTACTATCACACCGGTTTCTTGCTCCAGCACTCGATCCGGTTCCACATACCAAATTTCGAGAATTTTCGTCCAATAGCAATCAAAATATTGCATTTCTACATTTCTGGTAGTGTGGGTGGTACCACGACTACTGTCACAATCACACCTGTTTTTGGCTCCAACACGCGTACTGCTACCAAGGAACAAATACTAAATATCGCCAGTATTACTGCAATCGTACTCAAAATATAGTATTTGTAAATTTTATGTTGTGTGGGCGGTGCCACGCCCACTTTCACTGTTTCCCCGTTTTTAATCCTTTGACGGGTACTGGTACCAAGGTCACACATACTAAATTTCGAGAATTTTAGTGCAATAGTACTCGAAATATTTCATATTTGAATTTTAGGTTGTGTGGGTGGTGCCACGCCCACTGTCAGTATCATCCCAGTTTTCAGCTACACTACGCGTAAAGGCTTAATGTCACACATACCCAATTTCGAGAATTTTGCTCCAATAGTATTCGAAATATATCATATTTGAATGCTAGGTTGTATGGGCGGTGCCACGCCCCTTTTTCTAATCAAAACCGAATATAGCTACGAACCTTCCACACACCAAAAGATATTCTCATGCAAAAATTCAGCTACATCTGTTCAGCCGTTTTAGAGTCCATCGCGTACCAACGAACACCATTTCATTTTTATATATATAAGACAATATCAATATTTTAAATATTATAAATATTAACAATATTATAAATATTGTAAATATTATAATATTTAAATAATATTATAAATATTAAAAATATTGTAAATATTATAATATTTAAATAATATTATAAATACATATTATAAATATTATAAATATTATAAATATTATAAATATTATAAATATTATAAATATTATAAATATTATAAATATTATAAATATTATAAATATTATAAATATTATAAATATTATAAATATTATAAATATTATAAATATTATAAATATTATAAATATTATAAATATTATAAATATTATAAATATTATAAATATTATAAATATTATACATATTATAAATATCGGGTCCGTCAATAAGAGCGCTACAAAAGTTTTTTTAAATAAAACAAAAAACGGTTTTGGATTATATTAAATTCTTTATTCCTGTGAAACTACATTCGATGCCATTATGTATGGAACTCGATATCTTTTGCATGGCCACCACGGGCACGCTTGCAGAAGTCCAGACGCTGAACCCAATTTTCGACGGTTTTCAAGCATAAATCGGCCGATACTGCTGCAATTTCACGTTCGATATTCGTACGAAGTTCATCAATCGTCGCTGGCTTGTTGGCATAGAACATAGACTTGACGTAGCCTCACAGGAAATAGTGTAACGGCGTCAAATCGCACGACCGAGGCGGCCAATCGACTGGACCATTTCGTGAGATAACACGTTCTCTAAACTTGGTTTCCAATAAATTGATTGTGGCATTCGCTGTGTGGCTTGTGGCGCCGTCCTGTTGGAACCACATGTCCTCCAATCCATATCATCCAATTGGGGCCAAAAATATTCGGTTATCATTGAACGGTAGCGATTCCCATTCACAGCAACGTGCCGGTCTTGATCATCACGGAAGAAGTACGGCCCAATGACGCCGCCGGCCCATAAACCGCACCAAATCGTAATTTTTTCGGGATGCAATGATGACTCATGGAGTACGTGTGGATTTCTGTCTGACCAATAACGCAAATTTGTTTATTGACGAAGCCATTCAGCCAGAAATGAGCCTCATCGCTGAAGATGATTTTTCGATTTTCGCGCTCTTAACGTTGAAGCCACTGACTCCGAATTTCGGTACTAAATTTTAATAATTTCGACTCGTTGTTGGCTCGTATATCTTTCCATCATGAAATGGCAAACCTTACTGAAGAGAAATGTCAAAAGAGCGGCAAAAAATATGGCGTCGTTTGCTGTCCCTGTCGGTCTACTTTTGTAGCGTCCCTGTTGAAAAACCCTTTATTATAAATATTATAATTGTAAATATAATAAATATTATAAATAGTAATAATATTACAAATATTGTAAAAATTATAAATATTACAAATATTATAAATATTACTAGCTGGACCCGGTCCACTTCGTTGCCCCAGATTGAGATTTCCGATCCCGTAAATTTTTGAACCAATCACGAATCCTGCCACCAAATACATACACACAAAATTACAGCACTCTCGGGAACAAACAAATTGTTCAAGATATCTCCATTCTTGTCTCATATGGGTGGGGCCACACCCATTGGCCAGACCCCACCACTCACGTAGACTGCCAACAGATAACAAATTGTGCAAGATATCCCAATTTTAAAATTTGGCTCGTATGGG
The DNA here is from genome assembly GCA_963930755.1 of Eudasyphora cyanicolor. NCBI lineage: Eukaryota > Metazoa > Arthropoda > Insecta > Diptera > Muscidae > Eudasyphora > Eudasyphora cyanicolor. The sequence goes on from OZ005736.1 coordinate 147,104,853, forward strand.
CGGGGCCTTGCCTGTTGGTCCGATCCTGACCATTTTTGGACCAATCACGTAGATTGCCTTCATATACATATACACAAAATTACAGCACTCTCGCTAACAAATTGTTTTATATATCTCCATTTCAAAACATGGCTCACAAGGGCGGGGCCACGCCCGTAGGTCGTATCCCGCCCACTTTTGGATCTATCACGTGGACTGCCAAAGATACATTTACACAAAATTACAGCACTCTCGCTCACAAATTCTGCAAGAAGTATGGGTGGGGCAACGCCCACTGGTCCAATCCTCCTATTTTTGGACCAATCACATTGACTTTCAGCTACTTCCGTTGGACCCAGGATTGGTGGCCCATCTGGGATCACGGTCGGTTCCCAATCATGGAACCAGATAGGGACAGTAGGAATCTCGTTAATCTATTCTTAGGTACGGAAACAGACTGCCACGCCCCCTCAATCAGGTCTTATATAGCCTATGTTACCCGATAGGCTTTTCTGAAGATTCCCTAACAATTTCATCAAAATCGGCCCAGCCGTTTTGGAGTCCATACGTATCATACACACATACACACATCCAATTTTATATATATAGATAAATATTAAAAATATTATCAATATTATAAATATTAACAATATTATAAATATTAAAAGTATTATAAATATTATAAATATTATAAATATTATAAATATTATAAATATTATAAATATTATTAATATTGTAAATATTGTAAATATTATAAATATTATAAATATTATAAATATTATAAATATTATAAATATTATAAATATTATAAATATTATAAATATTATAAATATTATAAATATTATAAATATTATAAATATTATAAATATTATAAATATTATAAATATTATAAATATTATAAATATTATAAATATTATAAATATTATAAATATTATGAATATTATAAATATTATAAATATTATAAATATTATAAGTATTATAAATATTAAAAAGCTGGCTCTTAAAACTGGATTTTTGACCAAATGAACACAGCTGGGGGGTCTATATTTTGCTGCAACAAATTTAGATAAATAATTTAAGTGTTTTTATAATGGCATTTCCACGTGGAAAGAGAAGCTTATTAACTGTTGTCAAAACTATTAGAAAAATTTAATTTTTTGCCAAAAAAAAAACTTTTTTGTAGGCAAGAAAACCCCACAAGAAATAGAAAAAAATCCTAACGAAGAAAACTATTTGAAGAAAATCTATGGATATTTGTAGAAGTTATAGCACTTTTGATAGAAATAAGAGAATTTAAACATAATCCTGGTTTTATACCCCCACTATTGTGATGCTGATGGGCCACAATTATTAGAGATAGATAGAGTGACCTAAGAGACCCCAAAAATATTTGGCGGAAACCCGTTCTGTGTAATTTTAAGTCATTTGATCAATGTCTTTGATGCGCACGATAACTTTCGACTGGATTGACTTCAAATTTGGTATGTGTCAATATTGGTATGTGTCAATGTACAAAAAGGTATTTCTAACGACCATCATTTCTGTCAATTTACTTACTTTCACTTACAATATTTAAATTGCAAGACACTGTCCCTATTATTTTTCACATCACTGTATGTAATAAATCGGAGATAACTTCTCTAATTACACAATGCAACAAATTAACACTTTTTGAAAAATACACGGACTTGACAGTATAGGATAGATTCTACTACCAAAGGGTAGAATAACCCTATACCCGGTTTGGCGAAATTGGTGACAAATTTTTTTTAGGGACTTCAAAAGTTTTTGAAAATCAGTGGGCCTTTCGAAAAAGATGTCATCAGCTTTTGTCCCATAACTAATTCAGACTTGGTGATACGGTTTAACTATATTTGGCAAAATGTTTTATCCGAAAAAAAAAAGGTTTTTGAAAAAGTGAAGGAAAAAATATTTTTTTTTCACTTTCTTCAGCATAACTTTAAGGGACTCGTAATTTTTCACTAACAACGTTGGGCAAAATTGTAGCCAAGGTAAATCTGAACTACTTTTGTTAACAAATCAGTACAATCTGAACGAGTCTAGGGACCCTAATAGCTCAAGAAGACCACATTGTACCTGAAAAATGTTAGTATTTCACTATTATGTAACAAAAATATATTTTTGGTGTAGGGTATGTTCAGCAACTTTATAGAAAATATTATGGCCAATATTTTTGTGGAACATATTAACCCTCTAGCTCCCCCACATAACTGTAATTTTTGGCCCTATTGTAACAAATCGGAAAAAAACCTTTAAAATGGGCAGGGCAGGGAGCCATCTTCCAATGGCTCGGTGGGAAGAAATTATACTCTCCCTTTAGTGGAGGAAGAAACCTTGGCCGAAAACTTCCAGCTTTCGTTTTGGTGCCCGGACTTAACGCCCACGGTCATAAGTCGTCGGCTTTCGGCCAGATAAAGATTATCTGATTTGAAGTACGTCCAAAGTATTTCTACAAAGGGTTACCGATTTTTTTTCTGGGGTATGTCCAAAGTCAGCTACGCGAACCAAAGTATTACTAGGTAGCCGGCCTTCGACCGTTGTTAAATATTGTCTTCTCTGGGGTATGTCCAAATCCTTTCCTGCCTTGAAATTTGACTATGAAAAAAAATGTTAACTACAAAATATATTTTGTAATATCCCAAAACTTTAGGGATGCTTTCAACGAGAACTATTTTTTTCGACACATAGGGCCACGTTAAAGATGTTTTGAAAGTAAACGAATAATTATATTATCATAAAAAACATGACCATTATCGTGGTGATCATAACATAATCACGACAATCATTACGAGGGTTGCTATAATAATTTCTGGCCTAGGAATCGAGATATATCGATATGAAGTTAGTAACTATCTTATAGGAGAATTTGTCACGATTGGGGGTCTTTTGTCCGATTTTACTGCAATATATTTAGAAAAATTAAGAAATATAATTCCTATAAATTTTAATAATGGTACTTCCAAGTGGAAGCAAAGGTTTACTAACTGCCGTTAAACTATTAGAAAAAAATTGATTGATTTTTTTGAAAGCTGACATCCTGACGAAGAAAACAATGCCTATTTGAAGAAAATCTCTGACTACGAGGGTTGCTATATATATTTCTGGTCAACGCTGTTTTGGCACCATCTGAAATTTCCATTGGAAAATTTGACATTTTTAGCATAAACGTACTCAGAACGTTTTGACGTACGACCATCATTTGTGATGCTTACTGCGACTTGAAAAAATCATCTAGGCAAAAAATGGAATTAACCCGTGAACATTTTCGTGCGATCATTTGTCACAACTTTCGACGTGGATTATTACGACAAGTGTGCATCCTATAGCACTGTGAAAAACTGGTTTAATGAATTCAATCGTGGCCGACGCTCGCTCAAGGCCGCGAGGGTCGTGAAGGTCGTCCAAAAACGGCCGTTGTGCCAGAGAACATTGATACCGTGCGTGAACTGATAATGCAAGATCGTCATGTGACATACCGTGAGATAGAGGCATCCTTGGGCATTTCTTCCACCAGCATACATTCGATATTGCATGAACACCTGGCCGTAAAAAAGGTTCGTTCTCGTTGGATCCGGCACAATTTGACAATCGCTCAAAAAGAGGCTCGTGTCGATTGGTGAAAAGAAATTTTGAAAAAATACGATAGTGGTCGTCACAGGTGACGAATCTTGGATCTATGCGTATGAGCCCGAAACAAAACAGCAATCGACCGTGTGAATCTTCGAAGACGAGCCAAATCCAACGAAAGTTGTTCGTGGAAGAAGCACTTCGCAGCAAATGGTCGCCTGTTTCTTCGGCAAAACTTGTCATGTGGCGACTGCTCCGCTTGAGCAACGTAGGACGGTCAATTCTGAGTGGTACACCACAATTTGTTTGCCTGAAGTCTTCGTAGAAATTCGAAAAACGAACAAGAGAAGACGAGTCATTGTGCCCCATGACAATGCGAGCTCTCACACATCGGCTCAAACCAGGCCAAAACGTCGAATGGATGGGTCATCCGCCGTACAGCAATGATTTGACACCCAATGACTTCTTCTTATTCCCACACATCAAGAAACAACTGCTTGGTCATCGTTTTTCGACGCCTGAAGCAGCTGTTGAAGCGTTCAAAAACCATGTTTTGGAGGCAGTTTTCATCTGGCAACACCAGCATTGCAAGGACCGAAATATAAATAGCAACCCTCATATTACTGTAATAATATTTTATTGTTTGGGTAAATAACCATTACATTAAGTTCTGGAATTTGTCGCTGGGAGTATTTAAAAATTTATTAGTATTTCGGATTTATTCGATTTAAAAGAAGATTTATTTTGAAACAAAAAAAGATCAATTAATGTTTTGCTTTTAAGTATTTCAAGCTCGAGGTCTGGTTTTTCAATATTTAATATTTATTTACTTTTCAATGATAATTCCGAAATATTGGAAAATAAATAAATATTAAATATTGAAAAACCAGACCTCGAGCTTGAAATAATTAAAAGAAAAATTACAAAAAAATCTGTGGAATTTTGGAAAAAATACGAGTAAACAGGTAAATTTTCCAACCACTGTCCTCTCGCTGTAAATGAGGGCTTAAACAAAACCTACCGTTAGCAAATTGTTGAGCCTAAAACTCCACTTTATAAAACGGAACAAATCACACTTTCTTCATTACCCCCCACACCTCAAACTCATAATGCTACTTGTTTAACAACGCCACCAACACACTGTTTCATTATAATCGACCCCCTGCCCCCCCTTCCCTAGCGGCTGTGTATTTTATTTTTTGTTGTTGTTGGCTTCATAACTACATTCCCCGCCCCCAAACCCCAAAAAGAGTTATGTATCTGCTGAATTTCACCTCCACTACGCTACACCTACCCCTTCACCCCTTAAAGAAATAAAAAATTTTAAATTCATAAAGATATGAAATTACCATTTATTATTCGTTCTAAGTTCCTGCTGATCAAGAGACAGACGTGTTCTTTATGTTTCCCCGTATTTTTAAAGACCATCTCACAAGTGCTAATTAGAATTTTTGAGTTTTTTTTAGTAAAACGGAATCAGATCGAATTAAGAAAAAAATAATAATCAGTTTCCAAATCAATAATACGATTTTTTTGCGAAACCAAAATCTCCAGAATAATTTGCTTGCTTTGCATTTCGAAAAACACGTATAATTTTTTGAATTTGTTTCTAGTTTTAAAGACGACTTTTTGGTTGATTTTAAACTGCTTTTTAGAAACCACCACAAATTACCGATTTATACAAAATAGTACTTGTATCGTATCGTATCGTATATATAGCTGGCAAAAAGTATAAAGCTTATTTTCTCTCTCTCTTCGTTACTTTTACATCAATACTCTCTATATAACACTTCTCAATCCTCTTCACTCGAAACACTATCACCAAAACAAGAATAACAGAATTAAATAAAATCCAAAAGAATATTAATTAAAAATGTTTATGATTTTCTGGGATAGATCAAAAAATTGGAGCTAAAGGCAAAATTTAGTTCAAAAAAATTAATAATAAATCTTATGAACATTCTCAACTAAATCAGCCTTAATCGCTCTCTATAACTCTACATATTTCGCGACCTTAGAACAACAAAAATCGTATATAGTTAGAACCTTGTTGTTCTAAGGTCGCGATTTGCTCTGTTGCTTTACATATCCGTCAATCTATCTATTCTCTTTCTTAGTCGTGGCTTTGCTTTAATCTGTCGTTTAAACGCTTTAATTGTTCTAATTTTAGTTAAAATTCGAATGCATGTCGTTTTCAGTTTTCAGTTTGTATACCACTTAATTTTTAGCACAGTATTGAATTGAAACTATATTTAAAGTAAACAACAAATCAAAATGCTCCCTTACAAAACAGATACTAATAATAATGTTGAAACTAGTCTAAGTCCTGAAACACACAATTTGAATAATTTTGAATTTTGTTATTTGAGCTTCTTTTTGAAATTACAATTTCAGTTTTTCGTTCGTTTGGATCATATACGAAAGTGTTTCACTCAAAAAGGCGGCATATTCGTACTGGAGGAATATAGTAAGTATATATTTTTATTGAGAATAATTTAGAATTAAAACAAAACATGACAACATTCACAATCTAAAAACCAGTAAGGAAAGACAGAAAGTCGGGCGGGGCCGACTATATAATACCCTACACCTACCTACCAATGCGAAAATGGGCATTGCGATAATAATTTGGCAGTGTTCATACATGTAATAAGCAAACTCTCTCTGCCGATTTTCGTACTGATCGGATATAAAACACGGTTTCTACAGCGCTTACATGTCAAATCGGGTGTAACATATATATTGGGACTATGTTAAAATCTGAACCGATTTTTCCCGAATTTGGCAGTGTTCATACATGTAATAAGAAAACTCTCTCTGTTAAATTTCGTACTGATCGGATATAAAACATGATTTTTACAGCGCTAAATCGGGTGAAACATATATATGGGAGCTATATCTAAATCTGAACCGATTTTCCCCGAATTTGGCAGTGTTCATATATGTAATAAGAAAACTCTCTCTGTTAAATTTCGTACTGATCGGATATAAAACACGATTTCTACAGCACTTAAATGTTAAATCGGGTGAAACATATATATGGTGGCTATATCTAAATCTGAACCGATTTTCCCCAAATTTGGCAGTGTTTATTCATGTAATAAGAGAACTCTCTCTGCCAAATTTCGTACTGATCTGATTTAAAATACAGTTCCTACAGCGCTTACATGCCAAATCGGGTGAAACATATATATGGGGGCTATATCTAGATCTGATCGGATTTTCTCCGAATTTGGTAGTGTTCATTCACGTAATAATAAAACTCTCTCTGCCGAATTTCATAAAGATCGGATGTAAAATGTGGTTTCTACGGCGCTTGCATGTCAAATCGGGTGAAACATATATATGGGGACTATATCCAAATCTGAACCGATTTTAACCAATTTCAATAGGGATCGTCCTTGGACCAAAAAAGAGCACTATGCCAAATTTCATCACAAACGGACCATAAATACGACCTGCACGTTGATTACAAGAATACATGGACAGACGGACAGACGGACAGACAGACGGACATGGCTAAATCGACTCAGAAAGTGATTCTGAGTCGATCGGTATAATAAACAATGGGTCTATCTCTTCTCCTTTTAGGTGTTACTAACAAATGCACAAAGTAATAATACCCTGTACCACAGTGTGGTGTAGGGTATAATGATAGTAGAACTGAAATATATAAATGTGACATCGCGTTTTCGAGATATTTAGCCACACAATTTGCTACACGCTGAAAAAAATCGCTTCTGTAGTATATTGTTCCAAACATATTCTGCTGGAAACATACATATGTTTAGGGTACACTCCAAATATATAATATTTGACACTGACAAATATTATATGTTTGTGAGGATGTTGTTCTAAACAAAATTATGTTTTCATCCTAATATTTTTTTATTTGGAAATAATATTTCCAAAACAATGTTTAACTTGTATTTAAGCATTTTGGCAATTTTAGAAATTTAAAGTTTAATTTTTTTAGAAATTTTATATGTTTGAAAATTATTAACGCAAGGAAGCTTTTTTCCAAGCGGAGCTCTTACACCGAAATTATTTTAAAGCAAGAAAAAGAACTTGTGAATAAAAGTACAAGTGCTGACAGGTATGCTTATCGATGAACAACTAAATTTATTTCATTTCAATGTCTTACAGCTAAGTACAATTTATTTTATTACATAGGCAAAAACGGCACTTGTGTTCTGCCCGTAGGGTCATAAAACACCAGATGTGCTCTGCGCGTAGGGTCATAAAAATCAATAGACAAATTCGAAAAACCAGTATTCATTTGTGATAGACCCAGTAGGGAATGGATACAAAATACTTTCAAAGATATTACTTCAACTAGGTTTAATTCATGAGGTAGTTTTTTTATGATAATTGAATAATTATATTAATTTAACTATATAATATATTGGCTGCAACATATTCCCCGCCTTGGAAGCTCCTTCCAACCAACTGCATACTACTCAAGAGGTAATGGGCAAAGTCGATGGATGTTTCTTTTCAGAACTCCCGATTTGGTTCGAAGTGTAACCACTCGTACAAGTCCATCATCGCCCACATGTAGCTCGGTAACTCTTCCTAGTAACCAGCATGCTGGCGGCGTATTATCCTCTGCAATGAGCACCAGCGTTCCAATTTTTATATTTTCTGCTTTTTTGTTCCACTTTAATCTCTCTTGCATTAGTGTAAGATATTCTTTTGACCATCTCTTCCAAAACATAATTTGTATGGCTTGTATTCGCTTCCATCTATTAACATGCGAAATATTTATGTCGTTTTCAAAGAAGGCATCTGGAACTGAATTTAGTGGACGGCCAATTAAAAAATGTCCAGGTGTGAGGGCTTCAAGATCATTCGCATCGCTGGATAATGGACATATAGGTCTCGAATTCATGATGGCCTCAATTTGCGCCACTATTGTAGTTAACTCTTCAAAGGTCAATGATGTCGAATTTATGTGGTGTACCAACATGTGCTTTGCAACTTTTACTGCGCTCTCCCACAATCCACCGAAGTGGGGTGAACGAGGTGGGATGAAATGGAATTTGACACCTTGGCTTGAAAATTCATTGCCTAACGCTGTCTTGCATTTCTCAGAAAACACATGACTCATAATGTCCTTCATTTCTCTCGATGCACCAACAAAATTTGTTGCATTATCGCAGAATAAGTCTGAGCTTAGACCTCTGCGAGCAAAAAAGCGCTTAAGCGATGCGATGAATGATGAAGTGCTAAGATCGGATACTACTTCAATATGACAAGCCTTTGTGGCGAAACAAACAAAAATGGCAAGATAGGCTTTGTGGGGACGCTTGCCTCTGATTTTAAAGTGAACAGATATCGGTCCAGCGAAATCCATTCCAGTGCATCGAAAGACTCGGGAACTCTCATTAACCCTGTACGAAGGTAAATTACCCATCATTTGAACTAGAAGTTTCGGTTTATGTCTAAAACAAATCACACATTTCCTTACTACTTTGCGTGCAACTATCCTGAGAGAAACTACCCAGAAACGTTGGCGCACAAACGCTGCCAGCGCTTGTGCACCGGCATGATAATTAATTATATGTATATATGAAACCAATGATGTAACCGCAACATGGTTACTCGGTAAAAGAATTGGATGCTTAACAGCGAAGGATAGATTAGCGTTTTTAAGACGGCCACCTACTCTTACTAGAGGTATATCGGAAGTGTCTATAAAAGGGTTTAATTTCTGCACTGACACCAGCCTAATATTCTGGTCAGCTCTTATGTTTTGAATCTCTTTAAAAAAATACACATTTTGTATGTTAAAAACTATGTATCGTAATCCGCCATTAAGTTCAGGAACTGTTAAGTACGGTGGATTCCTACATCTGGTCTTCGCTTTAAGAAACATTCGCCATCGAAATACATATGCGAATACTCTCTGCAACTTTAAAAATGTATTAACGAATTTACAGGTGGATACCAAATCAACGAAATTAGAATGACTATCAACGGCTGCTAAACTAAACGCGGTCAGTCGCTCTTCCATTTCTTCTGTCACTGCCAATACCTTTCCTTCATTCCTAGGCCATTCATTCGCTGATTTAAGCAAAAAAGATGGGCCCTTAAACCATAGAGTGGATTTTCTTAATTCTGATGGATACATTCCACGGGAAACAATGTCCGCAGGGTTTTCCCTGCCATCAATTTTGTGCCAATCTTTCACCGAGGACATATTTTGTATTTTGGCTACCCGGTTGGCAATAAATGTAGACCAACGGCCGGGGTGAGACATTAACCAGTGAAGAACGATTGACGAATCAGTCCAATAGAAAATACCGTTAATTCTTAGTGAGCTACATTTTTTCACCCGTTCCATTAATTCGACCAGCAACCAAGCACCCAACAATTCTAAGCGGGGGATCGATAGTGATTTTAACGGGGCTACTCGAGACTTGGCGGCAATTAACTCAACGTTAATATTCTTCCGTGTATCCAGTATACGAGCATAAACTGCAGCACCATATGCCCTGTTTGATGCATCGGAGAATCCGTGCAATTCTACTGATATCACGCTGTCACTTTTCCAAAAGGTTCTGGGGAATTCGAATCCATCCAGCAAACACCACTCTCCTTGGAACTTCTTCCACTGAGTCGATAATAACTGAGGAAGGGACTCATCCCAGCTCAGTTTAAGCAACCAAAGCTCCTGTAGAAAGATTTTCCCTAATACCACTATTGGATTTATAAGGCCCAACGGATCGAACAACTTAGCCAAATCGGATAAAACGGCCCGTTTTGTCACCTTATCATTGAAAACCCCAGCAAATGAAAAACAGAATACATCCCTCTTCGAGTCCCAACGAATACCTAACGTCTTAGCGCAATCCTCATTTTTAATAGCTAAAGAACCATTAGTGTCGTCTAGCTCAATACAGTTAGACCTCCATTTATGCAAATCAAATTTTCCACTATTTAGTATACTTGTGGTTTCTACTTTTAGCCTTAACAATTCGTCCATGGAGTTTGCCCCTGCCAGCATATCATCCATATAAAAGTTTTCTAAAAGAGCACGACTTCCCAGGGGATTAGCCTCCTTGTTTTCATCAGCTAAATAATTCAAGCAACGAACTGCCAAAAAAGGCGCAGAACTTGTTCCATATGTTACCGTCCTAAGCCGAAGAACTCTGATAGGTTCTTTCTTATTAGCCCTCCACAATATGCACTGATATGCGGTATCATCTTCGTGTAGAAGCACTTGCCTATACATTTTACAAATGTCCGCAGTAATGACATATCGGTAGAAACGAAAACGTATCAAAATATCAAAAAGGTCAGGTTGTAAACGAGGCCCGACCAAGAGATTGTCATTCAAAGACAACCCGTTACTAGATTTGCAGGAGGCATCAAAGACCACACGTAATTTTGTTGTCGAGCTTTCAAGACGTACAACGGAATGGTGAGGCATAAAATATTTGGCCGAACCTAACAGGGAACCCTCACTTACAGTCTCTAAATGACCTAATGAATGGTACTCCTCTATGAACTTCGAATATTGAAGTTTCAGTTCGGGATTTACATCTAATCTCTTCTCTAAATTAATAAAGCGTCTAAAAGCAATATCATACGAGTTTCCCAATGAACAGCATCTCTTACGAAATGGCAGCCGGACAATAAATCGACCATCTAATGCCCGTTTCAAGGTAGATATAAACACATCTTCACATTCCTTTTCCTCTGCCGACAAGGATGTATAACTGTCCGATGGTAAATTCTCACATTTCCAAAATTGTTCCACCAAATCCCGGAGACCATCCCCTCCTTCTTCACTAGCATTATCAACCGCCACATTTAATGAATTGGCCGATGAACTGTTGCACTCACCAACTACCAACCATCCTAACATGGACTTTTGCAAAAGTGGAATATTCTCGGCCAATTTTATTTGACCTACGGCCATTAGTTTAAAGAATAAAGTCACACCTAGTAACAAGTCAATTCTATCTGTGCTGTAAAACATTGGGTCGGCCAACTTAATGTTCTTTGGTATATTCCAATTGTCTATTTCTACAGCGCAGTTCGGAGAGTAAGTTGTAATTTCAGGCATAACATGCAGCTCTACATTGCAACTAAAGTTTGTAACCCTCGACTTCATGACTGTTGTTATCTTTTTCAAAACGTTTGTCTTTGCTTGTCCTATCCCAGTTATAACCATCGATGTCTGAATAACTGGTAGTTGCAACATTGTCGCAAAATTTTCCGTAATGATATTTAGTTGGCTACCTGAATCAAGAACACAACGAATTTGATGAAACTGGCCTCTACGATCCCTAACTAACACTATTGCGGTAGCCAAGAAATTCATTGTGGAGACTGATAACATGGAGCTGTAGAGAACAGAAGTATCCATACCTTTATCTCTCTCTGATTCACCAATTACTGTAGGAGATTTTTCTGGTTTCACATTGTCTCTATGCAACAACTCGTGATGGGGTTTATTGCATTGTTCACAATTTACTGCTTTGCAGTCCCTCACCAGATGTTTCTTATCTAAACACAAAATACAAATGGAATTCTTTTTGGCTTCGAAGTATCGCTGTTTCGGTGAGAGGCTGAGGAACTTTTGACACCGAATTAGTTGATGTCCTTCAGAGCAAGTAGGACAAACAAGTTTAGAGGAAGAAGCTGTGACGGCCAATACTTTGCCTTGAGAACTGCGTTTCGAAGTCCTATTCAAATTATTCCTACTAAAACGGTTGTCTACCCTGTTCATATTACATTCACTGTTCTCTAAGGACAAACATCTATTAGAAAGAAAAACCTCTAAATTTTTCCAGGAAGGCAATTCCTTTACCGGCGAATCCTCATGCCATTTTGACAAGGTGTCTTCATCTAACTTCAGTCGAACTAAGTGAAACAGTAAGACATCTTTCAAATCTTCCACTGAACCTAGGCCCTCAAGCGAATGTAAATGGGCATTAACGACATCTATTAAACGGCGTAAAGAAGTGGAACAAGGTTGTGAAATTCGTTCTAGATCAAATAATTCCTTAACATGTGACTGGAAAATAACAGACTTATTCTCAAAGCGCTTCTTCAATAATTCAATAGCCTTAGGATAGTTGTCACCAGTTAGCTCTAAATATTCAATAGTCCCTAAGGGTACTGTACCTAAACAGGACCGCAGATGTACGAACTTTGACAAATCATCCAAGTCATTGTCAGTATCCACCATAGATCTAAATGTATTGATCCAATTAGTCCATTCGGTATATTTTCCTGAAAATATTGGCAATTTTAGTTTAGGTAAATTAGCAGACCGATTGCAGAAAACCCCTGAAGAATTCGCCGTTTGATTTAACATACTGTGCTCAGTAGCAAGGGAAGACCTTCTTCTGTTCTGAGAAATTGCACCCAATATTTTGGCCTTCACTTCGCAATATACCTCCTCAAATCTTTGACGTTTGTCATTATCTTCTTCAACCGATTCCTGCTCAAGTGAAATCTGAATATTGCAAAGTTGGGAAAATAGCGATTCAATTAGACTCAACCGCGCCTCTAGCTCTGCTATCGTCATGGAAGCACAATTTTTAAAGACATAAGACTTACTTCGATTTAAGGAGTTAATTAAACTTTCACGAGATTTGCTCAAATCTGGATCTCGCTGACCTTTCTTTGACACCATCGCTAATGTAATTATTGCCTTATCTTACCACTTTTTAAAGTATTTTTACAATGCACTTTACCATCCACAAACCCAAGCACAGTTTCAGCAGGTGCACAGTTCAGACTTATCCAACGGCAACAGACACGTGCAGAATTTAGGTTATAGCATGCAACCTTCACTCCAATATTCGCTGAACGTGGATTACAAGATTTGGTAATAATATGTTCAGCAATGTATGAATCCCTCCAGCGACGATTATGATGCAGAATCAATTCCGCTGTAATGTCCAAGGATTCCACTTGACGAAAGGCGATATTGTATCAACAAGCAGCTATGGATCGGATGTATTCCCAAATAAGTGGAATATTATAAATTTTACTGGAAATGGAACCAAGATGCTGTGTTCCAAGTCCCTGTTCGGGCGCCAATATTAACGCAAGGAAGCTTTTTTCCAAGCGGAGCTCTTACACCGAAATTATTTTAAAGCAAGAAAAAGAACTTGTGAATAAAAGTACAAGTGCTGACAGGTATGCTTATCGATGAACAACTAAATTTATTTCATTTCAATGTCTTACAGCTAAGTACAATTTATTTTATTACATAGGCAAAAACGGCACTTGTGTTCTGCCCGTAGGGTCATAAAACACCAGATGTGCTCTGCGCGTAGGGTCATAAAAATCAATAGACAAATTCGAAAAACCAGTATTCATTTGTGATAGACCCAGTAGGGAATGGATACAAAATACTTTCAAAGATATTACTTCAACTAGGTTTAATTCATGAGGTAGTTTTTTTATGATAATTGAATAATTATATTAATTTAACTATATAATATATTGGCTGCAACAAAAATTTTAAATCGTATAATATTGGGTTACGACAAATAGCATTGATGGATTGACAATTGAACTATTTAAAAATTAGTACCGTAAAACAAAATAAAATTCAGCTTACGACAATTTTTACCTATAAAGTATAACACAAAATCTAGGAAAAAATAAAATTAAAAATTGCCAAAGTCAACAAAGTTTTAACATTTTTTTAAATATAATGTATTTGGATAAATTCTTAAACAAAGTCATTGTTTGTTTGTAAACACATATTTTATTTGTGACAGTAAGTTCGCAAATATATATTGTTGTAATATATTAATATATGCGTTCCAAACAAAATTTCTTGATTTTCAAATAAAATATATTTGTTCAAAAATATATAATATTTAAAAATGTTGGTTCCAAGTATATTTTCTTTGAGTTCAAACATATCAAAAATGGCGATTTTCCTCCATGTAGGTAAACAAAGAAGTCAATAAATTCAGAAACAATTTTGAAATATAAGGAATCGTAAAAGATGTTCCATGTGAAAGAACAAAATAAAGGAAACACTTCAAGATGTATTTCACCCAAAACGCCTGACACCCCTGCTCATGCCCTTACCTCTGAAAATCCCCCTTCAAAAATAATGTTATATCAATAGTCGTACACGCTGAAAAAACTCGCTCTTGTAGTATATTGCCTCCAAATATATAAGTATAACACTGTGCGACACCAATTTTTGGTCATGAAAATCTATACATAATTCTGAAAGCTGATATGTAGCAAAACAAACTGTATACTCAGATTGTATACCCTAAACCACACTGTGGTACAGGGTATTATGACTTTGTGCATTTGTTTGTAACGCCCAAAAAGATAAGAAATGGAACAATAGTTTATTATTCCGATCGACATAGAATTTCTTTTTGAGTCGATTTAGCCATGTCCGTCTGTCTGTCTGTCTGTCCATGTATTCTTGTGATCAAAGTGTGTATTTATTGTCCGATTGCGACGAAATTTAGCAGAGTGCTATTTTTTGGCTCAAGGACGATCCCTAATGAAAATAGTCAAAATCGGTTCAGATAAAGATATAGCCCCCATATACATAAAGGGTTTTCCAACAAGAGGTGCTATTTTGGTATTCAGAAAAATGCAATTTTTTGAGATAAATGATCGGATGTTTATTTCATAATAAAGAGGAAGGTATGCCGTTAATAATGAAAAACAACATCAGCCAAATGGCCACCACGACCACGCTTACAGGACCTTATCCTTTTCATGAAATTTTCCATAACCAAATCGCAAAGTGGCTGCCCTATGACCTCGATAGCCTCACGAATTCTATCTTTGAGGTCTTTAATCGACGCTGGGCTGTTGGCGTAGACCTTATCTTTCACGTGGCCCCAAAGGGAGAAGTCGCAAGGTGTTAAATCACAAGATCTCGGTGGCCAATTGTCATCACCTCTTCGAGAGATAACACGGTCCGGAAACTTTTCCCGTAACACAGCAATGGTTTCGTTGCTTGTGTGGCACGTAGCGCCGTCTTGTTGAAAGTAAACGTTGTCCAGATCAATACCATCCAACTCCGACCATAAAAAATCTCTCGACAGCGCAATCCATTCACCGTATCTCTTGATCCAACCTCATTTTCGAAAAAGTAAGGTCCAATGACCCCGCCGGACCATAAACCGCGCCAAACAGTCACACGTTGAGGATGGAGAGGCTTCTCAACAATAACTCATGGGTTTTCCGAGCCCCAGATGCGACAATTTTGCTTGTTGACGTAGCCACCGCGGTGGACATGGGCCTCATCAGTCAAGATGATTTTGTATCGTTCGTATCGTTTTTTTCGTTCGGAATATCGTTTTGTATCGTTCGATGATCATGTATCGTTCCATTTTTATACCCTACACCACACTGTGGTACAGGGTATTATAAGTTTGTTTCACGGCAGATGTTTGTAACACCTGAAAATAACACAGCTAGACCCACCTTAAAGTATACCGATCGACTCAGAATCACTAGCTGAGTCGATTTAACGACTACAGGTCGCAATTTCACTCCGATCGTTCTGAAATTTTGCAGTTTAGAGTATTTCGCGGCTGTTAAGATCGCTATTGGTTTGGGTTGAAATCGGTTCAGATTTAGATATATCTTTCGTCCGATTTGGCCCTTTAGTCCTATAGAAGCTGTATTTTACATCCAATCGTTTTGAAATTTAGAATGGTAGAGTTTCTTGATCCATGAACCAACATTGCCGAATTTGAAGAAAATCGGTTAAGATTTAGCTATAGCTCCCATATATATGTTTCGTCCGATTTTGCTCTTTAGTCCTGTAGAAGCTGTATATTACATCCAATCATTTTGAAATTTAGAATGGTAGAGTTTCTTGATCCATGAACCAACACTACCGAATTTGAAGAAAATCGGTTAAGATTTAGCTATAGCTCCCATATATATGTTTCGTCCGATTTGGCCATTTAGTCCTATAAAAGCTGTATTTTACTTCCAATCGTTTTGAAATTTAGAATGGTACAGTTTCTTGATCCATAAACCAACATTGCCGAATTTGAAGAAAATCGGTTAAGATTTAGCTATAGCTCCCATATATATGTTTCGTCCGATTTTGCTCTTTAGTCCTGAAGAAGCTGTATTTTACATCCAATTATTTTGAAATTTAGAATGGTAGAGTTTCTTGATCCATGAATCAACACTACCGAATTTGAAGAAAATCGGTTAAGATTTAGCTATAGCTCCCATATATATGTTTCGTCCGATTTGGCCCTTTAGTTCTATAGAAGCTGTATTTTACATCCAATCGTTTTGAAATTTAGAATGGTAGAGTTTATTGTTCCATGAACCAACACTACCGAATTTGAAGAAAATCGGTTAAGATTTAGCTATAGCTCCCATATACATGTTTCGTCCGATTTGGCCCTTTAGTTCTATAGAAGCTATATGTTACATCCAATCGTTTTGAAGTTTAGAATGGTAGAGTTTCTTGATTCATGACCGCTAATGGCGTAGTTTCTACTTGTCAAATGTTAACGAATAAAAGCTTCAAAAGTGACAGCTACCGAAATACCGGGTGATTCAAAATAACACCTCTTGTTGGAAAACCCTGTATTACCCCCGATTTGACATGAAAGCGCTGTAGAAACTGTATTTTATATCAGATTAGTGCGAAATTGCCAGACAGAATTTTCTTATTATATGAATGAAAACTACCAAATTCCGTGTTTTATGTACGATCAGTACGAAATTCGGCAGAGCGTTTTCTTATTACATGTATGAACACTGCCAAATTCTTATTGCAATGGTTATTTTTGCATTGTTAGGGTGGTGTAGGGTATTATATGGTTGGCCCCACCCGACATTCTGTCCTTCCTTACTGGTTTATTTTCTGGTTATGCAATTTTTTAAGGTTATAATAATTCAGAAATTGTTTGTAATATCTCTGAAAGTCCTAGTAAGACAATGTGGGTGTCAAATGGAAGGGCACACTTTGGGCTATCTAAATAATATTTTTGTTTTTAGTAAGTGGAACTTAACAGTGCCACAAATTGATTTGCAAATTGTAGTCCTTCGTTATCCTCTAATAACCACCGCAGAAAATTTTGAAAAAAATATATTTTTCAGATTTTACTGTTCAGTTGTTCTCATCCAAGTAATAGCATTTTACGTTGATTAGTTCGTTTTTTAGAATTAAAATTGTTCTCTTCTATAAAAAACACAAGCAATTGTGTTGAATGTTTATAACAAAATAAAAAAGAAGCCATCAATGTAAAATTAAAATAGTTATAAAAAAACAACTAATCAATGTAGAATGCCTAGATTTGGATATAAAAAGCAGAATAGTAAGATCCGCAAATACTTAGTAGGGACATAAATACTATTACAAAATTGAACACATCTATTACAATAGTGGAATTAAATGTACCCTATCCTTACCACGTGGATCATAAAACCTAACCTCTGTAGCTTTAGTTTGTAACTGGAATTCGACATTGCTTCAGTTGTAACGATGGAGTGGTCAGATAATGAGAAGCGTATCGCTGTTCTAGCGCTTTTTAAATATGGAATGAAAAAACCAACATTTTTAAAACGCTCTGCCCGCTTGGGATAAGTCTTGTGTTTATCTACCGCTGCATAAACTGTTTGAGGAGACTGGTGATGTCAAAGACCGCCCCTGGTGGGACGCCGTCGAACTGTTCGAACGCCGCAGGTCATTAAATCAAGAATTCTGCGAATTTCGCTCCGAAAACAGAAAATCGTGGACAGTGAGACGAATATTTCGCAAAATGCAATGAGTTGAATTATCAAAAAAGACTTGAGACTTTCAAAGGCCGCAATGGACATTTTTTGACTTCAGCTTTATTAAAAATAGGAAAGAAAAATGCAAACGCCTTGAGACCATAAGATTCAGTTACTTTCTGTCTATTGCAAAAAAGTAATAGAAACAAATACAAAAATTTGGTGGACAGTTTTAATTGCTTGGTAGAATTGACTGCAGTTTCGATAGACACCACTCTATCATCTTCAGAATTCAGTAGCAATAGTGTATGGCTTTAACTTAAATCAGCTGAAATACTTATGGAAGCAGTAAATTGAATTTAACTAAGTCAACATACTAAAACTCTCATGCCAATACATATTGCTTGGGTTCGCTTCGCGAACCTCAAAAAATTTACAAAAAACCGTTTTGGAAGCTGTTGTGAAACCTCTTAACCATTCCCTATTCAAAAACAAGGCACGGACTTTGAAGTAGAATTCTGCGGCTAAAATAACATGGCTTTAAAAAAAATTTTTGTCAGCTTTAATTTCTTCTGATGAAAGGCTCCTGGCAGCCTTGATTTAAACCCACCGAATTACAAATTATGGACAGTTTTAGAGGACAAAGTCTCCCACAAAAGATACCACAACATCGATTCTCTTAAGATTGCTTTTATTCGTGCTGTGGTCACTTTCCCAAAGGGACGAGGTGCGTGCGACTATTGATGATTGGTCAGTGCGACTTAAAGCATGTGTGAAGGTCAAAAGCGGACATCTCAAAAGAGTGCTTGCTTTTTGTATACAATACATATCTAAAACCAGTAAGGAAATGTTAAAGTCGGGCGGGGCCGACGATATAATACCCTACACCACCTCGGCAATGTACACTAAGAATTTTTTTTTGAATAGTTGGAATAATTAGTTTCCTTTCTTTTACGAAAGTACTTAGCTCCCCCGCGACGTCAAGGCTTATTCCAAAGAGGAGTTTAATATAATGTGTGGAATTAAAAATTGAACTAATAATAATATTCCACATATTTGCATTTACTGTGGTTATTATTAGCCTTAACACAATAAATAGTCCGATTTTTGGTCGTACACAATATAAGTAATATATGCAGGGTATGTTAGGTAGGTACTACCTTGGAATAATTGGTACTACCTTGGAATAATTGGTTTAAGTAATGTTTTAATTTTCATTTCCGCTGAAGCCTTTCAGGTCTCTAAAATAGCGCTTATATAAAAAAATTAGGAACATCTTTCTGGAAAATTTTGATCGGAAGTAAAGTACAACTTATATAGCGCTTTGGTACCAAATCAGGAGGAACATATATATGGAGGTTATATATAAATCTGAACGGATTTTCCTTGAATACTCATTCATTGAAAAAGAAACTTCTTTCTGTCAAATTTCGTACTGACCGGATATAAAATACAGTCTCTACAGCACATACATGTCAAATCGGGGGTAACATATATATGGGGTATATATCTAAATCTGAACCGATTTTCTCTGAATATGGAAGTATCCTTTCATATAATAAGAAACCTCTTTGTGTAGATTTTTTTACTGATCGGATATAAAATACAGATTGTACAGCGATTACATGTTAAATCGTGGGTAACGTATATATTAGGGGGCTATATCTAAATCTTAACCGATTTCCCTCAAATTTGGCAGTGTTAATTACGTAATGATAAACCTCTTTCTGCCAATTTTTTTACTGATCGGATATAAAATACAGTTTCTACAGCGCTTACATGTCAAATCGGGGGTAACATATATATGTGGGCTATATCTAAATCTCAACCGATTTCCCTTAAATTTGGCAGTATTAATTCATGTAATAAGAAACCTCTTTCTGCCGAATTTCGTACTGATCGGATTAAAAATAGACTTTTTACAGCGCTTACATGTAAAATCGGGGGTAACATATATATGGGGGCTATATCTAAATCTGAACCGATTTTCTCCGAATTTGGCAGTATTCCTTCATGTATTAAGAAACCTCTTTCTGCCGAATTTTACACTGATCGATTATAAAATAAATTTTTTATGGCGCTTACATGTGAAATCGGGGGTAACGTATATATGGGGGCTATATCTAAATCTGAACCGATTTCTTCCAAATTTAACTGAATTTCATACTGATCGGATATAAAATAAAGTTTTTACAGCGCTTACATGTCAAATCGGGGCTAACATATATATGGGGGCTATATCCAAATCTGAACCGATTTTAACCAAATTAAATAGGGATCGTCCTTGGGCCAAAAAAAGATATGTGTAAAGTTTCGTCAAGATCGGGCCATATTTGCGACCTGTACTTTGATTACAAGAATACATCTACAGACAGACGGACAGACAGACGGACATAGCTAAATCGACTCAGAAAGTGATTACAAGTCGATCGGTATAATAAACAATGTATCTATCTCTTCTCCTTTTGGGTGTTACAAACAAATGCACAATGTCATAATACCCTGTACCACAGTGTGGTGTACGGTATAAAAAAAACACTATTTAAAGTAAACTATTTTAATCCGTAGTAACCCAGCAAAAACTTGGTAAACACATGCTACTTGCATTACCAAGTAATGACATCTCATTACCATCTGCATTACATTTAGTAAGCAAATAATGACTAACTGATATTGACATAAAGTAGTACTTATTTGTAAGTTAATTTAAGTCCAATATTTTAAAATATGCTACAACACCAATAAAGAAACGTTTCTTTGATTTAGAAACATTCTGAGTAAAAAACATTTTTCGTCATATATAATTATATATGATATATGTATATTCTGTTATGGAAATCATTATTGCTAAGGTGTTATACAGCCCCTTATTAATATGAAAATAATAATTACTTATATGTGGGATATTCGTAAGCGTGGGGGTAAGTAGTAATTTGTTAACTCTTTGTATGCTTGCATGGAAGAACTTTCCTCCAATAATCTGAAGGGTGGCTAAATGGAGGCCCTTATTCATAAAAATTTAATGAAGGTTTGAAGAACGCTTTAACACTGCTAAAGCGTTCCTCAAACCTTCTTTAACTTTTTATGAATAAGGCCCTAAGTCATTATTTCTTTTGAATTTGACTTACCCGCCAGTTTACCTGGAAATGAGAGTTTTTGCTGGGAATGGGTGATTCATCGCGAGATTTGATCTATAATGTAAAATATAACATATACATTTTAAAGTGAACCTAAATTTTTTATTATCAGTTATGGATATTTCAGGAGTTATTCGATATTACTAAAGTAGTGTACGGTATTACATAGTCGGACCGACCGAATTGGGTTTTATCCTACAGGTTTTTATTTTGTTGGGTCTTTTTCAAAAATATATATCAATCTTTTGGACAACAAAATCCAGGTCGATTTTAAAAACTTTGGACAACTATACAACTTATACATATCAATATCGACAGCAACTTAATGGATTGTATATCAACTATTTCTCTTCTTTTTAGATCCAAAAACACGCCAGCTAATACAACGAAAATATAAATCTAATATGGTAAGTAAAACGTTTTGTAATTGTTTATGCATTTCTTTAAAGTTAGAACTTTTTCTCAAAAATTTAAAGTCAACATTTATAATTTCATGCACGTTACGACATGTTCATTCTTCTTAACACATTTGAGTTTTGTATTCTATAAATTTAGTCGGTTGCAAATAATACAGATTTTAATTTTTTAACTTTATGATTGTAACAATTAAATGTTAAATTGTTTTATATTAACTTAAAAATTCCTTCTAATCCAGAAACAGCTACTTTGCATAGAGAATATACAAGCCTACATAACGTATATAAATTAGGATATGCAGACTTTTAAGTGGTATGAGCTTAAATATTGACAAACTAGACAAACAAATCTTCTATGAAAAAGAAGAAGAAGTTTCAAGGTGCCACGTTGTTTAGTTTTTTTTAGCACTCAAAAGTAAACGATCTCAGTGAATTTGTAAACATCGAAAAAATTGTTCACCGATATGTATGTAATATAATACTTTCATTTGAAAGGCCTCGGTCCGACTAATAATAAACCGAGATAGATTTTACTTTAGATTTAAATCGTTTGTTCCATGTCAAACCGAACGATTTTTCGAAAAAATCTGGTTGACATTACCGACTGTCTTGAAAATTTGTATATGCGTTTTACTATGGGAATGAATCACCTTGTAGTTGGCGAGAAAAAAACCCAATTTTTTTTTGAGATCTTCTAAGCATCTGAAATCTGGAAATTTTTGTGAAAATATCAGATAAGCTGCACGTAAAGAAAAAATTCGTTACTCCCAAACGAAAAATTTGACAAACGAGTTTCGTTTGTGGTCTATGTCGCAAACGATTTATGTTTATCCCAAAACCAAAGAAACGTTTATAGCAAACTGTTAGTGTACTTATCGTAAATGATTTATATTTATTACAAACCCTGTGAAACTTTTGGTCCAAACGGTCATTGTGTTTGTCTCAAGCAATGACTGTTTATGCCAAACCCTTTGAAACGTTTGTTGCAAACGGTTATTGCGTTTGTCACAAGCAATGTCAGTTTATCAATAAATGAGAAAACTTTTGTCGCAAAACAATAATTTGTTTGCATTATAATATTTCATATGTTCTATAAAATTATGTTTATAATAAAAAATATCCCAATTTTTAGTAAAATGTACCCGGGAGCTCACTTCTGCTATTATTTGGCTGATATCTTCTAATTGAGTTGAAGACAAATTGTAAATGAGAAAGCATGTATATTAGAACATATTATATATGTGTGTGGTCATGAAATTTTCCATAACCAAATCGCAAAGTGTCTGCCCTATGACCTCGATAGCCTCACGAATTATATCTTTGAGGTCTCGAATCGACGCTGGGCTGTTGGCGTAGACCTTATCTTTCACGTGGCCCCAAAGGAAGAAGTCGCAAGGTGTTAAATCACAAGATCTCGGTGGCCAATTGTGATCACCTCTTCGAGAGAAAATACGGTCCGGAAACATTTCCCGTAACAGAGCAATGGTTTCGTTGCTTGTGTGGCACGTAGCGCCGTCTTGTTGAAAGTAAACGTTGTCCAGATCAATACCATCCAACTCCGACCATAAAAAATCATTAATCATCTCTCGATAGCGCAATCCATTCACCGTAACTGTTGATCCAACCTCATTTTCGAAAAAGTAAGGTCCAATGACCCCGCCGGACCATAAACCGCACCAAATAGTCACACGTTGAGGATGGAGAGGCTTTTCAATAATAACTCTTGGGTTTTCCGAGCCCCAGATGCGACAAGTTGACGTAGCCAAAGAGATGGAAATGGGCCTCATCGCTTCAAAAAAAAATCGCTTTAGTTTTGCGAACTGTTACTGCAAGATTTTCACAATTTTTGTAGTGAATTTGAAGTGTATCGTTCCATTTTTAGTAATGGCGTAGTTTCTACTTGTCAAATGTCAAAGAATAAAAGCTTCAAAAATGACAGCTACCGAAATACCGGGTGATTCAAAATAACATCTCTTTTTGGAAAACCCTGTATAGAATGTTTTATTTTGAGCAGGGAAACGATATTCAAATTTATTTTGAAATCGTGAATGGTGACCCAAAAAAGGTGTTCGGTTTGATATGGAATGAACGAAATATAAAATAATGGTTGCCAGAGTTTAAACGGGGCCGTATGAGCGGCCAAGACGGTTCTGAGCTAGCCAAAGTCATGGGCATTTCAAAAAGTGTTATATTCGTACAATTCATATTGACGGAAAAATTGATGATGAGAAAGCTGTGCGCAAATGGGTGCCGCGTTTGCTCATAAGCACGACAATGCGCTAGTTCACACATTCACTTCATTTGCGATGGCCACAATCAATGAATTAAAGTCGGAACAGCCTCAGCAAGCACCTTATTCGTCAGATTTATCTCCATCGAATTATTTGTTGTTTCTAAACTTGAAAAAATGGTTCGGCGGAACAAGATTTGCCGGCAATGAAGAGGTGGAGGTTGCAGGTGAAGGTTATTTTCAGGAGCTTTACAGTTCTTATTATAAACAGGTTATTGAAGCTATTGAAAATCGCTGAAAAAAGTGTATCGAGCTAAATAGAGATCAATAATTGAGGAAAAAAGAACAATTTTCCCAAATTTGTTGGGTTTTCTGTGTAAGGTCGGCTAATTTTAAGACCGCCCTCGTAGTAATAGGTATTAAAATGGGTATAAAGTATCGTATGGATGGAACCACGAAAACCTTAAAAAAAGTCACAAATTTCCTGCAATGTTTCTTCAGATATTTATTTTCAATAAGTAAGTCATGTCGGCGGGGTCATGCCCGCATTTCCAATATCACCTATCTTCTGTTGGGTCACGCACAGTGCTGTCAAATACGCCAATATCAAATTTCCCGACAATTGGTGAACAGTTCTCAAAATATGTAGTTTTCAATAGAGGAATGGTGTGGTCGGACCCACTTGAATGGTCTTAAACCATCTTCGCATCATTGCCTTTCTCATGATTGAAATAAAATATTAAAAGTCTATAACGGACATAGGTAGAAACATATTTTGAGTTTTGCATATGGAGGATTTCATGTCAAGTGGCTCAATTTTGAAAAACGATGTCTTCTGGTCGGGATGGAACTTGTACTAGTAGAGTGGCGTCAAAAAAAAGTTCGCTTTGTTCAAAGCTTATATAAAAATTTGGTTTATTTTAAGTATATTCGCAAACAATTTCGTTCTTGGATTCGCGAAATTAGGGGCTATTTCCGGTTTAAATAACATCTACAAATCAGATTTTCCCTTAATAAAATTTTACATTTTTATAACTTTTAGGAATTGACAACTGGACATTAAAATCTGGACCATTCCTTATAGTGCGACTTGATTGCTGGTATCAAATGGGTTTAGAGCAAATTAATTGCCATGAAATATGATATGAGCTAAAATTTTTAATTTTTTTTTTTATTTTCTAAATTTATCTATAAAATTGCCCAAATTCAAGTGAAAATAAAAAATCGAAGTAGAAAAATACAACAATTGTTCTAGATTAGGGCACATATTTCGAATAAAATTTACAAAATGACTATTTTCGTGATAATTTCAGATTTTGAGGTTGAAATAATGCGTGTAGGATAATTTTTATTGCAATCTATTTGCTCTAACCCATTTGGGACCATCAATCAAATAAAAAGTTTAAGGCCTTGAAAGGGTTAATTTTTTATAAAAATTAAATCTAAGTTCTAGAGAAGTCAGCAGTTCAATAACAAGCCACAAAAAGATAAAATCGGACCAAAATTTGTTGAAATTATTTCAGATTTTGTAAAAAAATGCTCTAAAATTGAGAAAAAAGTGACTATGTATATTGCAATTTATGAAAGGAAGTCACGTCGCCTTATAAATAATGGTCCAGATTTTAATGTCTAGTGGTCAGTTACTAAAAGTTATAAAAATTGTCAATATTATTAAGGGATAATTTGGTTTTTAGAGGTTATTTAAACCGCAAATGGGGCCTAATTTCGCAATCGCAGAAACGAAATATTTTCCGAATATACTTAACACAAACCATATTTTCATTTAGGCTTTGAACAACGCGAACTTTTTTTACGTCCTCACAAATGAAGCCACTCTTTTCGAACCATATCCTATGACACAAAATTTCAACGACATCGGTTAAGGACTGTCCGAGTTGGAGCACCCTTTTTCCTATCCATTTACGAGTAACTAATTACACTGTTGGATAGCCAAAATCGGCAGGGGTTCTGGCTACCGGCAACAGTTATATCGGTCAAACAAAGTTATAACGGGTTTTCCAATAAGAGTGATATCATTTCTTTGAAAATTTTGCCTCCACGTCTCCTTTTGCAGGAACGAATTCGATGAACCCAATTTTCGAGCACTTTTTCCACTAAATCAAGTCGTATGTCATGAATGGCACATTCAATATTGACTGGTAAAGCTTGAAGAGAGTCTGGTTTTTTTCAAAAGACCAATGCATTCAAATAACCCCACAGGAAATAGTCTAATGGTGTTAAATCACAACTTCCTGGAGGCCATTCAATTCTTGAAAACATCGAATCTCCAAACACACGGTAAGGGAAACATGTAAGAAAGTTCAGTCGGGTAAACCGACTTATGAATCCCCTCACCTTGAGTCCCAAAAAATATTAGTAAATTGATTTATTTTTTTGTTTTAATTAAATTATTATCAATTTAAATTGCATTTAATAACTTTAAAGTATGTACTGGTATTAAAGTTAAAATCTGTTAACTTATGGTAAAAAATGGTCCATTTGTGTGGGATGTACCAAAAGGGGCGTGCCAATAACGGCCACTTTTCTCTAGACTCTAGGTACTATAAATGCATAGCACTGAACGAAATTTCAAATATTTGTATGTACTGGTATTAAAGTAAATGCTGTTAACTTTTGGTACAAACATCTCCATTTTTGTGGGAGGTACCAAAAGGGACGTGTCAATAATGCCCATTGTCTCGATATATCTCGATTCCTAAACGTGACCCAGCGAAACGCCGGGAAACGTATAAATTTTGTTAACCCATATAACTTTTTCCCCTACCATTTGTCGCACTGTGTTACCTATTGTAATGAGAAATTTTAGCCCAATGTGTTTTCGGTAACTTTTTCTTTAATCATTTTTTAAAAATGAAAAAAAACGCAAAAATATTTGTTGTGATTTTTTTTGCCAAATTAAAACTTGTTTTGACATTTTTGTCAAAAACCCATGTTTTTTATTACTATATTTTTGCTCAAGCGAGCTTTAAGAACTTTGTGGACTATCTTGGGATGGACTTAGCATAACTCGAGAACCATTTATCCTAAATGTTTCAGGAAAGCGTTAAAGAATCCCAAATTAAGTAGCCTTAAGCTTAAAAGACCCCAAAAATACTTGGTGGAAATCCGTTTTGGACCATTTTAAGTCATTTGAACAGTGTAAAATTTGTAGTAATTTATCGTAAAGGGTGATCCAGTAAAATTAATAAAGGTCCGAACAAAAACTATGCACAATTTAAAAAGTTGTATAAGAAAACATCGCTTTTTAAAATTGACTCACTTGACATGAAATCCCTAATATATAGGGTGATCCAAGTAGAGATACTTATTTCAATAGCCTTTTTTGACAGATCACGTGTGAGTCATGTCATGCTGTCATGTTATTTTTGTTAAGTATTGTTTGGCATTTCATCATGGAAAGACTTACGCCTGAACAACGTTTACAAATCGTCCAACTTTATTACGAAATTACAGTCTAGAATATTCGTATTTTACATAATGCCACGCCACGTGTAGATTGTATGCATGGGCCACGCCCATGTTGAATGGTCTAAAACCATCGTGGGTAAATTTCCTTTCAAATGGAACCGTTTAGGGATATATCGGTTGGATAGTTTCAAAGTCTATAACATACAGACTAGCTGTAACTATATTTTTTTAGAAATGTGCAGAATAATAAAGTCATACATCGGAGATTTTAAATTAATTCCGAAAATATCGGCAATATTTTAAAATATTGCATTGCATCGGCCGGGAATCGAACCCGGGCCGCCCGCGTGGCAGGCGAGCATTCTACCACTGAACCACCGATGCTTATGTGAAACGATCTACGAAATTTTTATTGTTTTTTTTTTTTAATTTTTGTATGTGTTAAGCAACTCTCTTGCTCAACTCCGTATTTTGTTAAAGCTTAAACAAGTTTAAAATGCAGCACACACATATGTATATTTGATTGGCAAATGTATGAAAAATAATGAAATGATTGGAAAACTTAATATTTTGTCGATAACTGATTAAAAATTGCATTGAATTATAGCATAGGCATCGGTGGTTCAGTGGTAGAATGCTCGCCTGCCACGCGGGCGGCCCGGGTTCGATTCCCGGCCGATGCAATTCAAATATTTTAAAATATTTACGGTTTTGTTTTTCTGTGAATTAAGCTAACTTTGAGGGCGAAGCAAACCAATAGTTTTTAAATAAAACATAAAATTTATATGTAATGATTGTCAAAAATATAGCAGATGTATATTAAACCGGTTCGGTTGTATGGACGAAAAAAAAATTGTGCATCTATTATGTATTCCATAAATCAAAACTAGCTTTCATGATAGACAATGGACAACCGCAAATTTTTGTCAAGAAGAGTTCATTGGTAAATTTTACATATCCAAGGTATGAAGAATGTCCACAGATAGATAGATCTGTTGTTCGAAGAATGAGTAGTAGTTTTTTATATAATTGAATTGTTTACTCCGGAATAGGATCAGAATTTTGCAGATTGGAATTGTATATATTTATTTTATATTATGGTAGGAAGAAGGTTGGAGTGTCAGTTTAAACAGTTGATGTAAATGAATAACACTTCGCTTAAAAACTGCATCGGCCGGGAATCGAACCCGGGCCGCCCGCGTGGCAGGCGAGCATTCTACCACTGAACCACCGATGCTTATGAAATGACGTGATTGAAATCTTAACATTATTTTACTTAATCTATGCTGTGTTTAAACTTCTAAAAGCGTTTAAATATATATTCTATAATTTTAAGGGTACGATTTTTTTTTGGAGAAATGGAAAGTCACATATAAAATGTTTAAGACAGTGGCGAGCTAAACACAAGTAGTATGTAAAATTAGTATGTTTCCTACTTATATAGATAAAAGATATATCAAGAAACTTTACTTCATATTTAATAAATTGTCTTAAGTTTTATGTATGGAAAATATTTGATTTAATGACATTTTATCTTTGGGTCGAAATCATTACCACTGTCTATAAAATTCTTAAAAATGTTTTATACCCTCCACCTTATGATGGAGGTAGATTATTATAGCTTTTTCGAAATAGTATTTAAGATCTGCATCAGCATCGGTGGTTCAGTGGTAGAATGCTCGCCTGCCACGCGGGCGGCCCGGGTTCGATTCCCGGCCGATGCAATTCTGTTTTGAAGTGGAATAAGCAGAAGATACGTCATTACTCGATTTGAATGCTGAAACTTCATTTCAGACTTCAGATCATATGTATAACACTGTGCGAAAGCCGAAATCGGCGGAAGTTCTGTCTTCTGGGAAAGGTCATATCGGTCAAAAAAAGATTTAAATATACGTGTCCCGGCATTTCGCTGGGTCACGTCTAGGAATCGAGATATATTTGTCACGTTTGAGGGTCTTTCGTTTGACAAAACTCGAGAACGACTATTCCAATTTCGCTGCAACTATTTCAATGACTCTTCCACTTGGAAACAGAAGTTTAGTAACTGTCGTTAAAACTATTAGAAAAAATTCGATTTTTTTCCAAAAAAAAATTTTCCGTTGACTAATATTTTTGGTTTTATTCGACCTTTTTGTTGTAAATTATTCGATTAAGGGCCATTATCAATAAATAAATAAACTAGGTTTAAGAGCTAACTACCGATTATAGCTGTCAAATTCCATACAACTTAACTTTCGTTAGCTCTAACGCTCGGTTATTTTGTTTTGTGTTAATGGGGGTAAAAGATTGTTCAAGCTCGAGGTCGAAAAAAAAATAAGAAATAGAAATAGTAGTAACCGTCCGTAAAACTTGATTTTTTTTAAAAAAATAAAGTTTTTTGTTGACAGGAAAAAACCATAAGAAATAGAAAAAAAAATCAAAACAAATTGTTAGATTTATTTTTGGAAATAAAAAATGATGAAAACAGTGCCTATTTGAAGAAAATCTATTGATAAATGTTGAAATTCTAGAACTTTGGTAGAAATGAGGTAATTTAAACATAATCCAGTTTTTATACCCCCACTGTTGTGAAGAAGGGTATATATCAGATGCTGCGGGCCAAAAGTGTTACACATCGACGGTTCTGATAAAAATTATTTTGAGTAGTTATCTCAACTGTATTGTACTGTAATTTACTGCATTGGCCGTATGGCTTCAAATTACTTGTTTGAATAAATACATGAAATATGAAGAGAGACACAAAAACTCAAAACAAAGAGGGAACGACAAAAAACAACACCGCTTCCTAAGAAGTGGTCGATAACATAGCCAAATCGCCGATAATATCAGCAATTTGCAGAATGTTCCCATCAAAAGTGGTGATAAGAATAGGTACATCAAAACTCAAAACAAAGAGGGAGCGACAAAAAATCACATTGCCTCCCAAAAAAGTCTAGTTGAAGAGTGTGTAATAGGTAGTGAAAGAAAGGAGGAGAATGACTCACTACCAAATAATGAGGGAGTGCCATCAGATAGGATAGACGACTTCTAAAATAAACATATACAGGAAAGACAGTGAAAAAGGTCATCCAGATAAACCTCCATCGGAGCGAAGCAGCGTCCAACGCTCTGGTGGACATAATGGGTAAAAGCGGGTTAATATTTCTTTGATCCAGGAACCATGAACAACTAGCAACAAGGTTACTGGTTTAAAACATGTGAACTACAACCTTTTCTACGCTAACATAAAAACTTATGTTTTATTTTTTCCCCAGAGTTGTCAACATCAGACGCAACTGCGCTGAGTCAAAGTAATGGAAGTATGCGTCAGTATATCTATCATTCGATGCGCCGACATTGCCATCTACGTCGGAATTACAACGTCTGGTGAGGGAATCCAAACTTACAAGTAATTATTTATAAGCTGGTTGTGATGCTAACTCTCACCATATCGTTTGGGGTAGTACTGATACTAATAGAAGGGAACAAGCCATTTGGCAAGCCAACAAGGCAACCTTTGTTACACGCTGAAAAAAAATCGGTTCTGTAGTATATTGTCCCAAACATATTCTGCTTGAAACATAAATATTTTTAGGGTGCACTCCAAATATATAATATTTGATACAAACAAATATTATATGTTTGGGAGGATGTTGCTCTAAACAAAACTATGTTTACATCCAAATATTTATACCCTACACCACACTGTGGTACAGGGTATTATAACTTTGTGCATTTGTTTGTAACACCCAAAAGGAGAAGAAATAGACCCATCGTTTATTATACCGATCGACTTAGAATCACTTTCTGAGTTGATTTAGCTATGTCCGTCTGTCCGTCTGTCCGTCTGTCTGTGCAGACAGACAGACAGGTCGCAATTATGGTCCGATCTCGACGAAACTTTACACATATCTTTTTTTTGGCCCAAGGACGATCCCTATTGAATTTGGTTAAAATCGGTTCAGATTTAGATATAGCCCCATATATATGTTAGCCCCGATTTGACATGTAAGCGCTGTAAAAACTTTATTTTATATCCGATCAGTATGAAATTCGGCAGAAAGAGGTTTGTTATTATATGAATGAACACTGTTAAATTTGGAAGAAATCGGTTCAGATTTAGATATAGTCCCCATATATACTTTACCCCCGATTTGACATGTAAGCGCTGTAAAAATTTTATTTTATATCCGATCAGTGCGAAATTCGGCAAAGAGAGGTTTCTTATTACATGAAGAAATACCGCTAAGTTCGGAGAAAATCGGTTCAGATTTAGATATAGCCCTCATATATATGTTACCCCCGATTTGACATGTAAGCGCTGTAAAAACTGTATTTTATATCCGATCAGTGCGAAATTCGGCAGAAAGAGGTTTCTTATTACTCGAAGGAATGCTGCCAAATTTGGAGAAAATCGGTTCAGATTTAGATATAACTCCCATATATATGTTACCCCCGATTTGAAATTCAATCGCTGTAGAAACTATATTTTATATCCGATCACAGCGAAATTCGGCAGAAAGCTGTTTCTTATTATATGAAGGAATACTGCCAAATTCGGAGAAAATCGGTTCAGATTTTGATATAGCCCCCATATATATGTTACCCCCGATTTGACATCTAAGCGCTGGAGAGACTGTATTTTATATCCGATCAGTACGAAATTCGACAGAAAGAGGTTTCTATTTTACATGAATGAGTATTCAGGGAAAATCGATTCAGATTTATATATAACCTCCATATATATGTTCCTCTTGATTTGGTTACAAAGCGCTATAGAAGTTGTACTTTACTTCCGATCATTACAAAAGTCTCCAGAAAGATGTTTCTCAATTTAGGAACGAATATTGATTAATTTAGCGATTATCGGTTCAGAATTAGGTATATCTACATATATATGTTCTTACCCATTTACCAATTATTCCAAATTATTATCGCAATCACCCTTATAGCATTGTTAGGGAGGTGTAGGGTATTATATAGTCGGCCCCGCCCGACTTTCTGCCTTTCCTTACTGGTTTTCTATGTAAGCATGGACCACCCTAGTATGGAGGTAGTTTTATATAATTCCTCTGCGACTAAGAAAATTTTCGAATTTTGTTGGTTTGAAATCATTGAGAAAATTTACAATAACTACTGTATTGCTGCAACAAAATTTAGAAAAATTATGAATTACATTTCCTACAAATTTTAATAATGGCATTTCCACGTGGGAACAGAAGTTTAGAAACTGTCGTTGAAACTACTAGAAAACAAGTAGAAGCGTTAAGTTCGGCCATCCCGAATCTTATATACCCGCCACCATGGATTGCATTCAATTTTATTACTGGAAACATTTTTGGATATGCAGAAAATCATGAAACTATCCTTTTTGTTTAATTAAATTATTAAAAAAAAAACGAACGCTGCAATTTTTAGCCAAATTTTAGGCCGCAAATTCTTTGGTCAAACTTTTCACCTGAAAAATTTGGTATTTATGGCTTAAAATGGCAAATTTTGAGAGCTACATCTGCTCGGGGACTACAACAGAATTAAACTTGATTTGTATAAATTTTATTGAGATGAATTCTGCCAAAAAGTTTTAGCTAAATTTCTTAGAAAATGTGGTGTTTTTGTCTTAAGGTGATTTCGTTTCTGGAAGCAATTTTGACCCGTCGTTGCACCTTGTAAGACAAAATAGTGTAGACCCTCAAATTTAACTTAACTCCAATTATCAAATTTCAAAAATGTGTTAGAAAAGTGAATTTTACGGGAAAAGGGCAAAGAAAGTGCTGCACTTTTTCCAGAAAAGAAAACACCATTCAACAAACCTTTTTGGGAGCGACATCTATAGGTGGAATATAACAAAATATGAACTGATTTAAACAAATTTTACTGCGATGAATTCTTCTCTTAATTGAATACAAACTGCAAAGATGCAGTTAAAATGCTTCGAAAATTTGGTATTTATGGCTTAAATACGTATATTTTGGAGCGACCTCTACAGGGTGACTATAACAAAATATGAACAGATTTTTAAAATATTTGCTGTGGTCAATTCTAATGAAAATAGAATACAAACTGCAAAGTTTCTGCTAAATTGCTTATATGGCTCAAGAACCGTATTTTGGAGCGACTTTATAGGGGAGCTATATCAAAACCATTACCGATATGGCCCATTTGCAGTCTCTAACAACCAGCAAATATATGAAATATTTCTACCAAATTTGATCAACCTAGCTCTATTATTGTGGACTGTAGCGAGATTACGAACGGACATAGCTAAATCGTCTTCGAATTTTACGACAATTAAGAATATATGTATATACTTTATGGGGTCTCAGATTAATATTTAGGGGTGTTACAAATGGAGTGACAAAAATTCGATTTCGAGCATCAGTAATTGCATTCGGTGCCGAAGGTTTTTGTGCAATTTTGAAAAAGTAAAGGCGCTGTTATTCATATTTTTACGGTAATATCAGGAGCAATTTGATATTTCAAAAAAGTAAAAAAAAATCACTAGCCCTAGTGTAAATTTCTTCACTGAAGTGCTGTTTCCACTGATCTTCCTTTAACATATCGAGCCATGAGCGCAAATCTATCGCAAGCGACAAATAACAAATTTTACAGGAGAGGTTTTTTGTTTCTTTCGAACCACAAGTAACAAAGCTGAAATGTTTTAATGCACAAATTGTACCGTTTCTCTTATTTATCTAACAGTAACAAAAAACCACAACAATTAATGTATTTTTAGCAATATATGGCGCTAACGATAAAATTTCCTTACTAATAAAAAAAATAGGAAAAAATATGTCGCTTACGATAATTTGTATTCATACTTTAAAACACAAAATTGTAAGAAAATCACGGTTTATTTCTCTTGTAACTACTTTTATATATGTATCTGCATATTTATATCTTTCTCCCGGGACTACTATGATCCGAGCATAGTGTGCATGAGAGTACAGAGTATATATAGATGGATATATAGATTGCAACGGGGCGTCAATGAGAATATACACGGGAAAAATCAAAATTTTTATATATTTGCATTGAAATAAGTATATATAGAACAAAATGTTTTAAATATTATAATATAAACAATTAAATTTATTTATAACGCATATCTTAATATATGCTTTAGAACAAAATATATTTGCGAACTATTTTCTCAAATAAAATATATGTTCAATTACAAATAAAAGTATTGCTTAGGAATTTTTCCTAATATATTTTATTTCTAAGTATTCCAAGTCATTATTTATTGTCAATCCTTCAAACAATTCATTGATATTCAAGATCATACAATATGCAATTATTAAGGAATTTTTCAAAGATTAACAACAAATTAACTTTGAATTAAGGTATTGATATATTTTCTAAATACTCAAACGAAAATTCATCTTTG